>OX101754.1:126423631-127623631 GCA_944452675.1 Tachina lurida
ACTGTAGCTTGGCCATTTCTTAGTCGATTTACAAAAAATATATCTTTATTGAAAGATAATATTCGAGCCTTTTAACCAACGAAAAGTTAAAAGAAATCCGTTGGGAAACAAAGAAGTTACAACTGTTTAAAACTGAAAACCTAAGAAACCTTGTTTTTCACTACATTTACCGTTATAAAATCACTTTATGAAGTGACGTAAAAAAACCAACGGTATTTTCGTCATCCATGGACTCCAACAAAACAGAATTGGTACATTAGAATCCCTGAATATTTTTTTTCTCAACTTTTGTAGCACAGTGTTATCAATTCATATCTAAATATCGATTTTCCTTAATTTTTTTATGGAAAAATGGCATTTAAATATGAATTGTTATTTAAATAAGTTGGTGAGATAGGCCCTAAGTGTATTTGCTTGTGTTGATAGAGTAGTTTCTAGGATATTAAAAATTAAGAAAAAATTTTTATATTAACGACTATAAGCCTGATTTACTAACTTTTTTATTTCCTTCTCGTTTCTTCATAGGACTCTCCTGTCGTTATGGCAAAAATCCCTGGACTGAATGCGACACTAAAACCAATACTCGTTCAAGAACGTTGACCCTTAAAAAAGGTGACCCAGCCTGCGATCAAACACGAACCATTCAAAAGAAATGCAAGAAAGGTAAGTACCTAAATGCTAAAAAAAAATTTGATTTTCAGAGAGGGAAAATATGAACATAAAATTGGTATAAAATTGACAAGCGTTTGATAAATGCACTTTTGTTATCAACGTGCCAACAACTTCAGCCAAGGCCAAGATTTGAAAATTCAAGGCCAAAAATCTCTGAAACTATTTAAGATATCTGTATAAGATAACCTGCATTTAACAACAAAAAATTTAAGTCCATTGAAACCAACTGATATTGTAAAAAGTTATGAGCCCAGCAAGTTTGTTATGCCCGAGATAGTCAACTTTGATACCCTGTAGATCACCTTGAGTTTCAACACCATAGTTACGATTTTAATATTCTTAAAGCTTAGGTATTTTTCTATAATTTCTACATACAAAATTTTATTATCAGATCGCAAATTTCAGAGATAGAGATTTATTGGATTTTTTTCTATTTGGAACCACTGTGCGACGTTGGCCAGGAAAGCAACGTCGACGGCAAATGCTATAAGTTTTTTTTTGGCCGAAATTATATGATATGGACACCTATGATATGTGACTTCAACAGGAAGATGCTAAGTGCCACATAGCTCAAGCCACATTAGACATAGTGCATGAAGGATATGAGGACCTGTCTGCCGACATCGTGCCATTTAAACCGCTTTAAGTTTTTCTTGTGGAGTTTTCTTAAGTGGCAGGTTAATGCAAATAGCCATAGTGATTACATATGAGCTTCGCTATTAAATTTGGGGGGAGGAGATGATTTTGAAGCCCATTTCCCCACCGATTTAAAAAAAAAAATTATGGGTCCAAGCTCCAAGCACAATTCCCCAAACAAAAAAAATGTATTTTGAAAATCGGTTTACAAAAACAAAAAAAAAAAAATTATGTTTGGGGATGGAGGACGGGAGGAAATTTCTCACAAAGATTTTCGAATAAAAAACTGTAGGACCAAACTGCAAGCAAACCTTTTCAATTAAAAGAATTTATTTGAAAATCGGTTGACAAATGAAAGTCTGGAAAAAAACTATGGGCCTCAACTGCAAAAAACCCTTTCAAACATCAAAAGAATTTTTTTAGATTGATTTACAAATGATAGAGTTATGCATAAGGAGAGCGAACTTCTCCCTACGATTTCTGAAAAAAAAATCATGAGCCTCAACTGTAGACGAAACAAAAAAAAGGAATTTTTCAAATTGCTGTACAAGTGACAGAATTATGTATAAGGGGGGAAAATCCCCCCCCCCCCAATTTCCGAAAAAATCATAGGACCCAACTACAGACTAACTCAAACAAAAAAAAAAAAAATTTGCAACTTTCTTTTCAAATGACAAAGTTATACAGAAGGGGAGAAAATTTCCCCCCTCCCAGTTCCTAAAAAAAAATTATAGTACCCAATTGCGGACAAAACCTTTCAAAAAAAAAAAAGAATTTTGCAAATCGGCTTACAAATGACAGATTTATGCATAAGGGGAGCGAATTTCCCCCTTCCGATTTTGGAAAAAAAATTAAAACTCCAAAGTACGAGATAAAAACACCAAATTTTTTAGTATTTTGATTAAAATAACAAAACTTTTATAAAGGCGGGCCGTGACGGATGAAAAAGTATATGTGACCTGCTCCGAGAAAAGGGAGCGAATTTCCCCCTTCCGATTTTGGAAAAAAAAATTAAAACTCCAAAGTACGAGATAAAAACTCCAAATTTTTTAGTATTTTAATTAAAATAACAAATGTTTTATACAGGCGGGTTGTGACGGATGAAAAAGTATATGTGACCTGCTCCGAGAAAAGGGAACTAGTGTGTCAAAAAATGGGTGTGTGTAAAAAAAAACATTAAAATTTTATTTTTTACATGCGTTTTTCTCAAAACTTCATTTTCACACACTAGGTCCCTTTTCTCGGTGAAGGTCACATCTATCGATGGCTTAATATAAAAAGGGCGTGTCTCGATTTTTTTCGAAATCGCGTTTTTAACGTTTTCTGGAAGACAACGTATAATTGCATCCTCCTTGAAGATCTTAGTACGTTACAGTTTAAAATCAAGGACTTGTGGCAACTTAAAAAATTATTTCTTCATGTAAATGCTTTACAGTTTTATTTATAAAATTTATTAAGGCTTTATAAAGGGGTTTTAAAACAAATTTTTAGCAAAATTTCTCTTAAAAAGCCTTTATAAGGCCTTTATAAAGCCTTTATAATTTCTATTAGTAAGGCCGTTAGTTTTTTGCTTCTCCTGTAAAAGATAGAAAATTTGAGTTACGCCTTTCTTATATTAAGCCATCGATATGTAAGCTTAAAAAAGACACTTTCATATTTTTCTGGATGGTTTGGCTTTTTTGATCGCTTTTGATCTTTAAAAGTTAAACAGTTAAACATAATTTACTTCAGATTAAATGTGACAAAAATTTGTTTTCTTGTTTATAAACATAAATTCTTTGTTTTTAACAGTATGCCACGCCCACTGCTGAAATAATTTGACTTAATTTTTTGGCTACCCTTGCTTTTAATACAATTTTAAGTATCTGCTTCAAGGAAAAAGTTTTGGTTTTGGCCAATGAAAATTGATTTTGAACCACTGTGCGCCGTAAGAAAACATTTGTTTCGCACAGTAAAGTCGCACTTTACTGAATTTGTTTAGATATGCAAATATAATCTCTTATTGCAAGACCCTATATATCATTATCCTTTTCGTGGTAGTTTTTTAAATAAAATTTTACTCATTTTAAATATTTTTCTAAGATATTTCTAGACGTTTTTTTGTATAAGAAAAATAAAATTTTCCACATCCGCTAAAATTATTTCCCATTCATATTTTGTAGATATAGATCGATTTAATTATATTTTATTTTTCGCTTTTTATTTTTATAATTTTGCTTATTGTTGCTGCAGCTGCTGGTTGTAGCAAAGCACATAATTATGCAAAATAGCATTCAAGATGATTGTCACAGGTCGTTTCCGGAATGCATTCACTGTAGTCTCATTTATATAAATTTTTTTTTTTGTTAATTGTTGTTGTTGTTCAAGGCTTTATTATGTTAAACAATCATTTTATTATTTGAATTTAATGCATGCGAATTCTTGTTTAAAAATACCATCAGCAGAAAATTATTTTCCAAAGCTGTTGTTAGAATTTTAAAAATTTGAGAAAAAAAAATGGATTTATTTAGCTTCAGTTTTTTATTATGAGTTTTTCATTTAACTGCTGGCATATTTTTCTATTGTTGGCCTGTTAAAATGTATCGCAGAAATGCATCGAAATAAAAAGGTTTAGAAAAAAATAACTGAATTAACAGAATTCGCTTTTCTGCCTGGGAAATTATTATAGAAAAGAAAATAATATTTTATTTTATTTTTATTTTTTTAAAGTAGAACGAACATAACATTCTTGCTGAACAGCAAAAAATAAATAAATAACTGCAACTACGAGTAAATGCAATTAGTACGTGTGCTTTGAATGGGCTTACAAACTGCACAGAATTAAATCAAATAATAATTCTTTTAGCTTTTTAATATAAGGGTTTCCCTTTAGGGAAACAAAAATATTTTCAATATCTTAGAACTGGAATACAATTATATATAAATACGTATATAAAAATTTATTCATAAAATTTAAAATGAATTTAAAATGTATTTTATTTGAAATTTTTCATACAAAAGTTTTCCTAAACTGGACTTCAAATTCATTTTATTTTTTTTATGAATAAAATATTATTTGGAGCCCCCTATAAAAAAACGAAATATATGTTTATATACTTCAACTGCACGTGAAAATGTAAAAATATTTGTTTACAAATTTGTAAAACTAGAAACGTTTTTCAACGTGCTTTGAATTATCAATTCGCACAACTTAAGTGGATTAATGGGAAAATGTGAAGCATATTCCACTAAAATTTATTCAATAAATAAATATAGGGGAATTTCATTAGCTGTGATTCTTTTATAATAGATTAGCAATATGAATGTTAAGTTTTATAAATATTTTAGATATTTCGACAAAAGGATTGTTAAGGCTAAAGAATTCTTTAAGCCGGGTTGTGCCATACAAGATTCATTCTAAAACTGTTCTGTCTTAAATTTTAGCACAAATTGCTTGTCTTATGTGAAATTTGATATTTTAAGTTGGTAACGCGATAACACTTTTAACTAAAAAACAGCTGTGGTTCGTAATACTAAAACACAGTTTGGCCGACTCTTATGGCCTGTTTCGCAATAGCGAAATGAAACTTTCGACTGCAAATTTGTATTGTAAACAAAAACATATTTTCATATTTTATTGTAAATTTTTAGTCGAAAGTTTCGTTTCGTTATTGTGAAACAGGCCATTAGACGATTATGATAGTTACATAAGAAGTATCTTCGCTGTCTTATATTGCCTTTAGTATATACTACATTAACCCGGTGTGCTTCGCTAACCCTCCCCTGCCCGCAAAAAAAAAAAATATATATATATATATATATATATATGTATATGGCATTAGTGGTGCAATATGAAAATTGGATTTTGCCACGCTCCTCCGCCCGCAGGCCGAAAATAAAAAATCAGACTTCACAGTGTCACCTGAATATTCTGAAGATTCCCTCAAAATTTCATCAAAATAGGCCCAGGCGTTTTGGAGTCCATACGTTACATACATACATACACACATCCTGTTTTATTTACATATATGTGACAGCGCATACAGAAAGGGACCTAAGGGTAAAAAAATCAATTTTTTTTTATGTGGACGACATCTGAGCATCGAATGAGACCGATCCCATGCCCCAAAAGTGTTCCCTCCCAGAGATATGCGCGTTTTATGGAATTGAAGTCGACGATTCTAAGGTTATGTGAAAAAATTTTCGTACTAACAGAGTGATATTCACGATTTAAAAGAATTATAAATGACTATTTACTATAATTTACAATTAATAATTTCAGAAAATAAACCTGCATTCGAAAAAAACGCGAGCAAAATTGATATCAAACTCATGGAAACAGCGCGCTACGTAGAAAACAGTAAAAACCAACTACACAAAAAAAGATATAGGGACGACCTACGCGCGTCTTCAAGGTTGACCAACACGTTCCTGACGTCATGAGATGTGTCGCTTTGAAATGAGACCAATACCAACACGCTCAGTGATGATACACCAAAGATACACGTATTTAAATCTTTAAAATGGCTATCCTGAACAAAACCGGTTTTTACCCTTAGGTCCCTTTCTATTTTGCGCGTCACATATAGATAATAATAATAATATAATAATATAATAAGTAAGAGTTTATATTCCGCTGCGCCGAATCTTATATGCCCTTCACTGACGTGCGTATGTATATGTATCAGATCAGAGAACAGCATTGAATAGAGTTGAATCATGACCAGTGATGCTAGCTTTTTTGGCTCTCAAAGTACATATAAACTTTAAAAAACCCTAAAAAGCGTAATTTTGAGATCTAACAGGGGTAAAAAGCACTAACGTGAAAAACGAATGGAGATCCAAACGAGTGAAGTTTAATACTATGAAGTTGTTGATTTCGACTCTCCTTAATTCAATGCCTATGGACGATGCAAAATAAGTATGATTCACAATGTGAACTTCGTATACGAACATTAAAGTACTCATTATGAGAGTTAATGTGTTTTTCTGTTGATTTTTTTTTTGTTTTTTTTTTTTTGCATGAATTTAAAAATACTATTTGCAAACTGTTTAGTGACTAACTTTCACACATAGACATACATGCATAAGTTGAGTGAGCTGAATCAATGTGAGTAGTATAAGTACGAGTACCTTCTCGAAATAAGAAATCAAACTGTGGTGATTTACGAGTATGAGTGTGAGTATGGTATGACTATGATGTCGACGTCGCATTCTTATTTATTTCAACCTATACTTATAAATCAATGTCATCGTGAGTATGTGTAAATCAAAGTAGTTGAGTTTAAATTATATCTACTCATTTATATTTAAAATTTCATTAGCCAGTTTGAATAGCGAAAAAACGTTTCATTGCCGATCACTGATCCAGATACACATCACACACATCCATCGTGCTTTGCTTATTATACCAGAGCATTTACTTTTGGTGAAGCATAACACATACGAGGGCAAAACATTTAAAAATCAAGACGTATGTACATTTCAAATACGTTTGTGCAGGGCTATACTGTCTGATGAGGAAGGCAGGGAGTGTAATTTCCTTCTTGATATATCGACAAGGCTAAATGCTTCGAAACTTTTTAAAGACCGTAGTAGAGCAACCAAAGGACTAATTAGTCACTGCACTGCTAGAATATGCTGGGCTTCTGACTGCCAACTTGTTGGTGAGATTAGACTGTGGGGCGTTTTTTTTTGCGAGATGTGAATCACTATTGGACATGAACAGGAGGATTATAAATATCCTTATAAATGGTATTAACTGCCAACTGCGTGCAACATTTTAAGGACAAGAATAGATTAAGGCCCAATAATTGACTTCTCAATTAAGTGCCATTTATCTTTAAATGATATTTAAGTGTCAAATTAATTTTTTCAGTACAAAGTTGAGAGGATATTTAAATTAAACTTAAATGTCCAGCCTTGTGTATTTAAATTATATTTAAGTTTTGCGAGCATACCATATGTTTTTGTGCTTATGTGTGTTTATTGAAGACATTCATGTAAAATATCATGTCGAGCCTTATTTTTGATTTTATCGTAAGCAACAAAAACTAAAGTTTTCAGGAGAAGTTTTTTTCTAAAATATTAAAATATTCAAAATTTAAGTGCAACTTAAATTTAAGTGGCAATTAGCTAAATGAAATTTAATTGAGAAGTAAATTATTGGGCCTAAGCAAGTATTAAAATTTTGGTAAACAGTGCGTTGATGAGAGGGAGCCAAAAATATAGAACATATTATCTGTCATTACCGAACTTACAAGGTTGCAGGCTTGGATGGCTCATTAGAAGATTTCACAAGAGATTCGGTGATAGGGACGTACAGAGAAAAAAATGCCTCATAGAATCAAGAAGATTTTCTCTATGAAACGTTTTTAGGCTAAGGGGTATCCCAGCAGAAAGAAGCGAAGATTTTTTCATAGAGATTCCTTATTGTTTTTATTAATTTTATCAAAAAGAAAACCACATAAAATCAAGAAGAAATTTTATTATTCAATTTCCGTTATTTTTGGCACCAAAAAAAACAACCCATAGAGAAAAACTTCTTGATTCTATTAGGATTTCTTATAAATTGTAAACTATAGGGATTTCTTATTGATTTTATTAGGTTGCCTTATTGATTTTGTTGAAAAGGGTTTCTTCTTGATTTTATTAGGTTCTTATATGATTATGTGTAAAGCATGTTATTGATTTTTTTTAATAATGAAATCTTCTTGATTTTATGAGATGTCTATTTGTTATTTCCTATCAATAAATAGACATAGAGACAATTTTTTTCATGATTTTTTTTTAATTTTTGTATAAGAATGTTTACACAATATTTTCAATGGCTATGAGGTCGCCTCATAAAAACAAGAAGAAAACCATATTGAAAAAATCAATAAGATAACCGCATAAAAAATACAAGATTTCTTCTTGATTTTTTCAAAAAGGTTTTCTCTATGAAATTAATAAGATTTCCTTATTGAAAAAAACCATAGAGATTTCTTATTAATTTTGTTCTATTTCATGAGGTATTTAGTAGGGACTCTTTTCTCTGTGCGGGTGCAGTCTTAAGCATATAAAAGGTTTGAACACTGAAATTTGGTTTCCTCATGACAACTAATGTCGTTTAGAAGGGAAATATGACTAAGCAAATCAAACAAGTAGTTATGCAAGCTTCTTCTCCCTATACTTCAAATGCATGGGTGTTTATAACATAAATCTTGTTAAAGATAAATATGTAAATGAGAGAAGAAATTTTTAAAAACACACTGTGGTATTGTGGCATAAAGAGAATGTTGTTCTCGTTAACTTAAACTTGTAAAATTATTTTCGCAAATAACAATTCAATACGATTATAAAAAGCGCACATGTATATGCTGCACTAACCCCAAAACAAAAGCGCCATAAGATATGCAACAAAAATCGAATACAAAAAAAACATAGATATGTATATAAAAGCAGCCAAACGAAATTTGCAAACGATGCAGCACAAAACTAATGGTAAGATAGTCAAAATGATTGGTCAATATGAGGCAGATTTTTTTTTTTTTTATGCAATTTTAAATACAAAAATTATCAAGAGCAAAATGTAGAGAACAGAGCAGTTAAATTCTAGGGCCGCCCGACTTTAAACAAAAATTTTTATGCGTTCAGATTACAAAAGAACATTTGCATTCGCAAACAAATGTAATGGATTTGTTTCTGTTTTCTTTTTGTATGTGACACTAGACAAAAAAATTTCTATAGATTTTATTGGAAGCTGTTCTAAAGCTGGCTGTGTGTGTGTGTGTGTGTGTGTGTGGCTGGCTTATCGCGTCTGAATATATTAACATAACAATTTATACCAAAAACATTTAGTATGACTTTTTAAAAGCAAAGAGTTCACTGAATTTTTTATTTTTTCTTTTAAATTTTGCGCTTCTGTATGGGAATGCAAATGAATATGACATGACATGGCATGGCGTGGCATGGCGTGGCATGGCGTGGCATGGTTTGGCGCGGAACGAAAAACGAAAGAGATACGGAATAAGTAAAATCTCTGATAAAATATGTTATTCTCATGTGTCTGTTAAGGCTTTTAGTTCTTTGCGACTTTAAATTGCAAAATTTTTGCATGTTTATGTGTGTGTGTGACAGTCGTCTGGTTGGTTTGTTTCAAAACACAAGTCAAAAGGATAACTTTATCCTTTTTAATGTTAACATTTATTCGTATTTAAAATTCGATAAGTTTTTTCTTTGAAATGTTGTCAAATGTAAATTGACTTAAAACGAATTTAGTTGAACAAATTTTAAGTCAAAAATAAAAAAAAACATGCAAAACTTTGCATATTACACCGTTTAAGGATGTTAGACAAATAAAAATGCTACGGAGTTATTACTTCAATGAAATTGCTTATTAGTTTTACAATAGTGGTTTGCATCCATGCACTATGGGTCTTATTTTAATGGTAAAAATTGTATGGTTTTTCACAATGGAGACCTCAAACTGCGCAAACGATGCACACATTTGCACAAAACAACAACAACAAAATAAACACACGTATTTTCAGTTTGCCAGCTTTTTTCTAAGCATATTAAATGCTTTTTACATAAATTAATAAATTCAGTGAAATGTGACTTTGACTCGCACATGAAGGATTCCGTAGGGCGCTGGTTTAAACGTATAAACGCTTTTTTTATTTTTAGCGCTTTTTTCTCGTTTTGGCGATTTTTCGCCATAAATATTTTTAGTCTTAAGGAATTTTTATTTTTATCGCTTTTTTACGTTTTGGCGATATTTTTTCGCTTTTTTAGGGTTTTTTTTAATTTTTTTGGCGACATTTTTACTTTTAGTGATTTTTTTTAATTACAGCAATTTATTTTATTTATGGCGATATTTTTCGCTTAAGCGTTTTTTTTTCATTTTGGCGATTCTTTTCGGGGGTTTTTTTTTGTTTTTTACGTTTTTAAAATTTTCGGTGACACTATTTTCTCTTATTTTAAGCGATTTATTTTATTTATGACGATAATTTTAGTTTCTTGGTGACATTTTTACTTTTGGTGCTTTTTTTAATTTGAGCGATTTATTTTATTTATGGTTATATTTTTTAATTCAGCGGTTTTTTCATTTTGGCGATTTTTTTCGGTTTTTGGCGACATTTTTACTCTTGGTAATTTTTTTTATTTTGGTGATTTATTTTCTTTGTGCCGATTTTTTACACTTAAGTGTTTTTTTTTTCATTTTCTCTAGTCTTTTCGGTTTTTGGCGATTTTTTTTTTGCAGTTTTTTGCCGATTTTTTAGTATTGACGCTTTTTCGTTTTGGCAATTTTTTGGCCAAATACATATTTTTAGCTTAGGCGATTTTTTATTTTTGGCGCTGTTTGCGTTTTGGCAGTTTTTTTGCTTATTGACCCATTTTTTTGGTTTTTTGGTGACATTTTTACTTTTGGTGATTTTTTATTTTAATTAAGTCCTAATTTACACTATGCAAGTCTTATTGCTAAGCTGATTAGTTTTTTAGGAGAGAGAGAGAGAGAGACGAGGGGAAAAGAAACGTTTGTGTTGCTCTCGTCTCTCTCTCTCTCTCTCTCCCACAAACTAATCAGCTTAGCAATAAGACTTGCATTGTGTAAATAAGGACTAAGCGATTTATTTTATTTATGACGATATTTTTCACTTAAGCGGTTTTTTAATTTTAGCGATTTTTTTTTGCGATATTTTTACTTTTGGTGATTTTTTTGTATATTAGTGATTTGTTTTGTGTATAATGATTTTGATTTAACCGTTTTTTTTTTTTTCATTTTAACGTTTTTTCGGTTTTTGGCAATTTTTTCAAGTTTCTTTTGGCTATTTTTTTACTTAAAGTGATTTGTTTGCATTTTATTTATTTATTTAATTTTTGGCGATATTTTTTATTTAAGAGCTTTTCTCATTTGGGCGATTTTTCGTTCCGGCATTTTTTTCATTTTGAGATTTTTTAGTTTTAGGGTTTTTGACAATTTTATGGCACAGGCGTCGAAAAAGATTGTGTTAAAATGCAACCTGGATGAGATGAAAAGTCTTATCGTTTAGAGGAATTTAAATAAATATCTGTAAATTACGACTTTGACTCGCGCAAGAAGGGTTCAGTAAAATATTTTACCTGGGGGCGAATCACGGCATTCGATACGTCTCGTAATTTAAATATATTTCAATACAGTTTATATGGAAATATTTTTAAATTACGAGTCGTATCGAATGCCGTGATTTGCCTCTTTATGTAGACATTTTTTAAAAAATGTAAAGTACCCGGTAATTATTTTCTGTTTTTAGCGATTTTTTTAGTTTTGAAGCTTTTTGTTAGCTTTGGCGCTTTTTTAATTTTTAGGAGTTTTCCGGTTTTTGGTGTTTTTTTAATTTTGACGTTTTTTCGGTTTTTGTAATTTTGTTTAACGATTTTTTAGTTTTGGCGCTTTTTTCTCTTTTTGACGATTTTTTTAGTTTTTTGACGATTTTTTCGGTTTTCTTTAGTTTTAGAGCTTTTTCCGTTTCGGCGATTTTATTAAATTTAGAATTTTTTAGTTTTAGCGTTTTTGAAAAGTTCAAGAGTTTGCCTCTTACGCTTTCCAAGTTGCAGCAAGTTATCAAAATTACATTAACTGATAAAATACCATTTGATTTAGATTTTTTTTACTTATAGTATTAATTGGTGTAGTCAGCATAAAGATATGTACACTAACTTTGAACATTTCAAGTGTCTAAATATAATTGCCTGTGTATTACAATAAGATTTAAAAATTTTTTGAAATTTTGTTTGCTGATTTTAGAACACCCTTTAATTTTTACTAGTAGTTCTTTATATTTTGTGAAAATTTTAAGTCCGTAGCTTATGCAATTATCCAGAAAACAGTCTGTGACAGACAGTGGGACGGACGAAAACCGTAGCGAAAAGAATAGTGTTCCTTTTCACCAAACCCTAAAAATCATCTTAAACAATCTTTAACAAATAGTGTATGAGAGTTAAGAGAAATTTCTGGCCCGAAAGATAAGTACTTTACAGCAAGAACTTGTTCAGAAGTTTTCAGGATAAAGAACACAGTTAGAAGACAGGGAACTAACCATTCGCTATGTCCCTCGCCCAGCTTTGGAGTTATGAGATCTAAAGATAAAACCAGTCTGAGTCATATCGATTTACACGTAATATAATTTTGTTAAGCGAACTGGCCAGATCTTTAGCGCAAAATGGTAATTTTAATATGAGCTATTTTTGAAGTGACTGCCCATTCAAGCCAATCTTTTACCTATTGTATTTAATATTATTCCGTCCAATAAAAAATTAAAATAATTCAATCTTTCACTAACTACAACCCTAATATTTCATAATTTAATTTTTCCCACAATTTAATTGTTATTTAAATTAAAATCGCAGCATGAAATAAAAAATATATAAAAAAAAATATTAAAATCCATTTAATTTACGCTTTTATGAACAGAGACAACATCAATTTATTATGCCTCAAGATTAAATAGTTTTGTTGTTGTTCTTTTTTTTTCGCTAATTTCAGCATGTCGTTACGAAAAAGGCTCCTGGTCTGAATGTGCTACTGGGCAAATGACACGGGCTGATAAATTGAAGGCAACCAGCGATCCATCGTGTGAAGCAACACGTGTCATTAAGAAGAACTGCAAACCAGGCAAATCCAAGGACAAAACTGCCAAGGAACAGCGTAAAAATAAAGATAAAGGTGAGTAAACGAAGACAATATGCCACGAGTAGCCCAATAAAGCTGCTCTAACGAAATTATAATATAATATAATTTTATATATAGAAGATTAAATGATGATGGTGGCGAGGGTGGTTGCCATAAGTAAAATTACAACAGCTTAAGGACAATCTTTTAATTGTGTAGCAACGACGTTAAGCATATTTAGAGAAAAGTGTAGCATAATTCGTTTTGTACCTGGTTTGGTTTGTTAGAATTTTTCTCGTTTTTTTTTTTCTTAAATGATTAAGAAAAATATTAATTTAGATTGTTCATTAAATGTTACACAGTAATAGAATTGTTTTTGAATTCCTTTTTACGAGTACATTCATTTATCTTATAGTTGCAAGGGAAAATAAAATTGAAAAAAAAAATAAAACTACGCAAGTTACTGAGCAACATTAAGTATTAGATTAAATTATTTTTATTACTTTAATGAATTCGTTGTAACTAAAAGAAGCAGAAGAAGGAAAAAAGTATCTATACAAATCTACAAAAGTAAATTAAAAATAAACTGCAATTGGAAATCTTAATTAGTTTTAATAATTTCTTCAAATGGAGGAAGTCAAGCTGCCACTTGAGTAACTATAACGAGCTTCACTAATTAATTTCGAGGACATCAAGAACAACAAATAAGCAGAAAAAAATAATAATAATAAAATTAAAAAATTAATAAAATTTCAAATATTTTTTAATTCTTAAAACAAGCATTTCAGAAATAAGCATCAGTAACGAGGGCGGTTCAATAAGAGAGTGTCAATAATATTGCTACTGTTTTTATCATTGTTTTATTACGAGATGTACAAATGTCCTCATTTGTTACGCATGAGTCACGAATTAGTCTCACATGAGTCACGCATTAGTCAAGTGTGAGTCACGCATGAGTCACGCGTGACCGTGGTTGCATTTATATACATATAATGATGGTTTAAGAAAATAACATGTGTGATTTTAGAGATTTAATTTTAAAACAAGTAAGATTGTTATATTGGGCTGTTCTGAATCTTACGTACCCTTCACAGAAGTTATATATGTGTGTATGTACATACATACATACATAAGTACATACATACATACATATTTATTTTGTAAAAAAATGGATCATTTATTGTTTACTCTAGTGCGTTTTATAGTAAGTAACCTATGGGTATTTTTCTACCAAAGAATTTGATTCTAAGACTTTATTTTCGATATTAGCTTTGGTTGTGCCTATGGGTATTTTTCTACCAAAGAATTTGATTCTAAGATTTTATTTTCGATATTAGCTTTGGTTTTATATAGCTAAGCAGCATAGCTATAGCCGGTTGTGCTTAGACACCTCTTTTCTTTTTAATACTAATTGATTTCTTTCTAAAATATAAAATATGTTTAATTAGCAAAGAAAAAAATGTAGTATTATTTAGTTACCAAAAAAATTAAAATTTTCCACCTCCGGGTTTTTGTTTTTTATTTTTCTATTTTTTTTTATATCAAAGTAATCCTTTCTAAAATAAACAACATACAAATTTATTTTATAAAGAAAAAAAATTATTATTTTATATACCAAAAAAAAGTTTAAAATTTTCCAACCCTGGAATCATATTTTGATATTTTTCTGATTTCTTATATTTAACTCTATCTTATTTATGAAGAAAAAGAACAAATTAGTTTTAGTAGCTTATTTTTATGTACCAAAAAAAGTTTAAAATTTTCCAACCCTGGCATCATCTTTTTAAATTTTTCTGATTCCTTAGTCGCTCTCTAATCTATGGAGCAAAAGAAAGAATTAATTTTAATAGGTTACTTTTATACACCTAAAAGTTTAAACTTTCCCAACCCTGGAATCATAGTTTTATATTTTTCTTATTTCTTATATTAATCTCTTTCTAATTTATGGATAAAAAGAAAAAATTAGTTTTAGTAGCTTATTTTTATGTACCAAAAAGTTTAAAATTTTCCAACCCTGGCATCATCTTTTTAAATTTTTCTGATTCCTTAGTCGCTCTCTAATCTATGGAGCAAAAGAAAGAATTAATTTTAATAGGTTACTTTTATACACCAAAAAGCTTAAAATTTCCCAACCCTGGAATAATAGTTTTACATTTTTCTGATTTCTTATATTAATCTCTTTCTTATTTATGAAGAAAAAGTATAAATTGTTTTAGTAGGTTACTTCTATATACTAAAAAAAAAAGTTTAAACTTTCCCAACCCTGGAATCATAGTTTTATATTTTTCTTATTTCTTATATTAATCTCTTTCTTATTTATGGATAAAAAGAAAAAATTAGTTTTAGTAGGTCACTTTTATGCACCAAAAAGTTTAAAATTTTCCAACCCTGGAATCATATTTTTAATTTGTTTTTAATTTGAATTTGAATACCAATTTAATTCCTACAGAGACACAAAATCGATTTATTTAACAAACAATATAAACAAAAATTAATTTTACCTACTTACTTTTATATTCCAAAAAAAAAAATTAAATTCTCCAGCTCTGATACCGTTTTTTCGATTTTGCCGATTTTGGATCATTTCTGACAAACCAGTTCAAGGTCGAGTTCTTTAGCTTTTCTGGGAGCTTCGGAGAAACGATTTCACGCACAGACAGACGAACATCGCTTATTCATCTTACCTATTCATAAGGACCCTAGAATATATATCGTTTGCTAAATATAGAAAGTCCCTAAGTCAACAATTCTTTGTTTTTGCATATTTCGATAGAAGAACCTGTATTTTAACGAAAAATGCAAGAATCTCGATTTCCAAAAATAGTGAGTTAGGGCCTTTTTATATTAAGGTAACGATATACCTTATGGGTTGCATATTAATATTGTGGAAATTACACACGGAATGACAAACCGATATACACCCTTTACTATATTTGTTGAGGTGTATGAAAATCCTGAAGTTTTACTGTTTTTTTTAATGGTTAAGCACCATCTATAAGCATTTCGTTGCTGCTTTGGTATCTCGTATAAAAAAATAAATGTTTATTAATTAATGGGCGGTATCCGTCTACTCCCTCCTAAGCCCAAAATGTTTTGTTGCAACATGCAGCTTGTTTTAAGAGTTAGCCACATCAAATTAAGTGAGTCTCACTATTGTAGTGCTGAAGATATAGGACAAATAATGTTAATTTTTTATAGAGGGTGGGGGTACTCGTCTCCACCACCTACATCTCTAGGATATTGTTGGAACATGCAGTTTATTCTAAGAGCTACCCATACAAAATTTAGTGACCCTTACTTTTATAGTTGTGGAGATAAGAATTGATCCGCGGAAAAATGACCTTTTGCGCCACTGTGGATCGTCAGAGATGTGTGCAGTGAATTGGTTTATGAAAAAATAAACAAAAAAAGATATTGAATTGTGACTGTCTTTGATCTAATAAGTAGTATATTAAAACATTTTAACTGAATTTATCAATCTATCCCACAATGTCGACAAGAAACTTTCGATGGACAATTTGAAAATTTGTTTTTGTTTTCAATACGAATAAGCCACCGAAAGTTTCTTAAAGACATCGTGGGCCATACCCTAAATGTTTTTTTTTTAACTATCTTAATGTGGGCTTGATCTTTGTTCTAAGTTTTATTAGTGATCATATAGAATATATTTTCTCGATCTACGCATATCGATGGCTTAAAAAAAGGGCGTATCTCAATTTTTTTAAATAGCGTTTTTTAATGTTTTCTGGTAGCCAACGTATAATTACATCGTGCTTCAAGAACGAAGTAAGTAAGAATTAAAAATGAAAATGAAATATTTATTTAATGTGGAAAATTCGAGTTACGCCTTTCTTATATTAAGCCATCGATATATACAACTACATCTTTCTCTAAATAAGTTTTATATATTTTTAAGATAACTTAGCTGCTTTCAGCTTTTATATTAATAAATTTTATACTCCCAGCACTGTGCCATGTTGTGGTCATCATTTGTTGCGAAGCAAAGCTACACAACTTTGCTTTTAAACTTTAAAGTTGTTATTTTTTTTTATATTTACTTCTGCAGCACAAAAGCTTTCCTTGCGTTCTAGGCGTGTTTTTGTTTATTTTCTTGACCATTATCAAAAGGAAAAACTATTTAATTTAAAATGTTTTGTTATAATGAAATAAGTTTCTAAATGCAGTGTCATTCATTGAATAAAGAACTAGTTTAATTAGTTTGCTGCCAAGGTGGTTGGTGCCTGCCCTCTTCTTGGTTTATTTATTTATAACTATGTTTTTAAATTATTTTTTTTGTTGCTACAAATAGAAAGTTTGTTTTCTCAAAAGAATCCAGAATAAAAAAAATATTAAATAAAATACACAACATTGTAGATTATTCTGTTGCTGTCAACTGATTAAGCATTTCTTGGCTTGCACTCACTTATACAAAAAGGACTATTGAGGACAAAAGGAAACATGATATGAAAAGTTTTGACTTTTTCTTAAGAACCAAACAAAGTAGTATTTTTGTGTATACGAAAAGAAAATAAATAAATAAGCTGGCAGTGTGATTGTTAAATAGCAAAGTTTTTTTTTTTTCAAAAGATTTTCTATGAACAGGCCAAAAGAGAGAAAAGAAAATAACGAAATACTACAGAGATCAATGGCGCCTAAAATAGACTTTTGGAGAAAAAATATTAAGAAACGAAATAAATATACATATAACACATAAAGTAATCAAGAAAGTTAAACATGTTGGATAAAAATTAAAAATGGCAAACTTTATACTATTAGAAGTATATGTATATGACATGACCTTTAAAATTTAAAAAATTAATAAAATAAAAATTCAACTGCTATAGAGCTCTGCTAATTCAAATGGTTTAAATTATTGCCAGGCTTTGCTGGAAGAAAAGCTTAGCTATAAAATTATTGTTTGAGGAAAAACTATTAAAGCAGCCTGCACACTATCAAAATATTTATCAAGCATTATGCTAGTGTTTGTAATAATTTACTTGTAATTCTTACACCTACGGTAGTTGATGAAAATTAAAAAAAAATTGATTTAGGCTACGCTTGATGTCACATTTTGTTGTGTTTATTATCTTTGTTCTTCAAGCACAAACACATTTTAGACTTGAATTTAATTAAGCTGAGTGGTTGTTAAAAATGGTGGGGGTATAAAAGGTTTACCGATCTTTATTCGCTCTTGGCGATGTAAATCGAGAGCAGTGTTGCCAGTTTGTGGGATTTGTCAACAAATTGGGGATTTTTTTCGCGGTTTGGGGATGAAAATTTCGTATTGGGGATCTGTTGGGGATGACAACCAATTTTGAGGGGATTTGTTTGTGATTTTTTTATAAGAAATATGCGTCCAGAAAGTCTAAAAAGAAAAATTTTAATCAAAAAATCTCAATTTGGGGATTTTCAGGATTGACAAATGAAAAAATTGGGGATAAGCTCTAGGAAACCACTGGCAACACTGATCGATACCACCATATAAATACGTTATTTTATGGGAAAGTTATATAAAAGAAAAAATGTCTGCCAAGCTTAACAATTCACTCCGTAGCTTGCACACTAAGGAACATTTTTTATAGCTATGCTATTTATTTAACGGCACAGGAGCTAGGACGTGATTTTCGTAACAAAAATAATCGACACTATTACAGTTACAAATTAATTTTTATTTTGACTTCCTTGTACTTAAAACCAGAGTACGAAAATAAAGGAAAAAAAAAAATTTTGATTTTGTTTTGTTTCGTTCTTTGAAGTGAGTGAAACAAAAGCAAAATAAAAACAATGAAAAAGAATGCTTAATTTGTTACTGTATTGTTTTTGCACATGAGTACAAACCAGAGAACACAGCCGATGGGCTGTAAGCCGGCTAACAGCCGCCGCCGGCCACAAACAATACGTTAATTTAATCGTATACCGCTAGAAAAGAAAATATTGGGAAATAGATGGAAAGGTTTATAATATAATTTTATTACATTGTTATTTAACACATTAAATTTGTTTTACATAGCTAAGCAGCAGAGCTATAACCGGTTGTCCTGAGACATTTCTCTTATTTTCATTTTACCCAAATACGCTCATGCTTAATGTCATTGTAATTTCTCTCGAAACTATTTTCTTTTTATTAATATTGTTTATTTATTTATTTTGATTTTGCAAGGCCCCACCACAATAAGGTTATATAGGCTGTTTTTATAATTTTACATTTCAGAAATTACAATTATTTTTTATTTTTAAAAACATTTATGTTTTTAATTATAATAATTAATTTTAATATATTTTTTTATTTATAAACAATATATAAATCGAAATATATAAATTTAATTATGAAAGAATTTTTTAACTTTTTCGAATTCACTATTTTTATTAATTATATATTTTTAATTGCTTCTTTCTTTTATTTGCAGGTGCCCGCAAAGGTCGTGCCTAAATTTTTTTTTTCTTAAGTCTTAACTACAAGACACCCAGCGACATACTTCTGTTAAAAAAAACATTAAATTCAAATAAAACCCAAAGATCGACATGAATAATTAAATATATAATAAAAAAAAAACTTCAAAATTATAAGTTAAAACAAAAATATTGAAGAAAAAAACACAAACGGTAGGAAAACAATTTATTAAGTTAAATTAAGTAAAACCAGAAAACACAACTTATACACGACAACAAAAATACAAGAAAACTTGAAAATTTTTAAAATAAACAGAAACAAAAGAAAAATATATAAATAATTAGTTTATGTAATAATTATTACTCAAATTAAAAAAAAAAAACAAATAAACAATAAAGAAAACAAACCCCTTGCCACTTAAATAAAATAATGGTTTTTTAAATTAATTTACATTTAAACTAAAAACACATTTTTAAACAAATTCACCAGCATAACAAAAACCAAAACTCTTTCATGACAAAAATAAAATCCTTTTCACTTCCCCCAGCTAATTGGCAGACTACTCAACAGTGACGTAACAAAAACCTAAAGGCAGAGAAAATTTAAGCCCTGGATGTCTTATTATTTATTTGTTTAATTTTTATTTCATATATTTTTTTATTTTAATTACAAGATAATACAATACGCGATACTAAATACTACTAAAATAAAACAATTAAATAGGAACAACAAGAAATAATAAAAAAATTATACTGAATTACACAAGACAAAAAAAAAACAAGAAAAGAAAAACAAGTTTAAACATAAAATAAATAAATTAAATATTATATACATTAAAAGTTGCTATAAAATGAAAGGAAAACGTGTATTAAGAACAAAAACAAAATAAAAATCACTAAAAAAAAATTACTTAAATTAAAAAACATATGCAAATAACACATCTTTCATATGCATGAAAGAAAATTCCAAAATAAAAAATCAGCCCCATTCTAGAAAAAAAAATTACGTGTTTAAAACAAGAACTTTAAATATTGCATTACTTTAAAAAAATATAGAAAGCATCTTTCCAGCTCTGGAAAATCATTTGCTACACAAAACATTTGTTAAGTATTCGTTTCAAGCTTTGGAAAACATTTGCGGTTTGTTGACTGAACGGAAGTATTCAGTAACCAACACATGTTCAAGTGAAATACCCCTTTTAGACACGCAAAGTTTACTTTGTCTAAGTCTTAAGTCAGCTGTGTGAA
Organism: Tachina lurida; assembly: GCA_944452675.1. Classification (NCBI taxonomy): domain Eukaryota; kingdom Metazoa; phylum Arthropoda; class Insecta; order Diptera; family Tachinidae; genus Tachina; species Tachina lurida. Next base: position 126,444,192 of record OX101754.1, read on the forward strand.
AGACAGAGAAAGTAATACTATCTCTTTCTGTCTTTCTCCCAGCTGAATTAAGACTTTGCAAAGTAAACTTTCCGTGTGTAAGAGGGGTAAAAGATGCATATAACTTATTCCATAATGTGACACTGACCTTCAGATTACTCTTTTTTTTTTTTTGTTTTTTACCTTCATAAGAAAATACCTGTCGGCTTTGAATAGCGCAAAGACTAGCCGGCGGCTTCTGGACCGCGTCATTGAGGCCATAAGTCTTCATCAATTATGGCTCAAATAAAAATTGATAGTCTTCACCGCCAATTTAAAAAATGCATCTTATAATTATTATATGATCTCTAGCTTTAGGCTAAACCAAGCGCCGCTTACACCCGTAGAGCTTGGTGACGGAAATATTGTTTCCGGACTCGACGGCTGCTGTTGTTTATGAACTGATTCATATAAGTTCACTATAAGAATGCTGTTTTATTATTTTTTACTTACTTTAAGATGATCAAATCTCAAGAGGACGAAGCTAAATTCAATCGGCAAAAGACGGCTACCTCAAAAACTATCCAGCGTATCCTTAACGCCGATAAATTTTCAAGAACAGCGACTCACATAAAAATTTCCGTGTGCTCCGCAAATTATAAAAATAAATAAAAGACTCTTTAGCAGCCTCATAATTTGGCGGCTGCACTTACATGATCTTCTAAAGCTCTGTACCAGAGATACAAGCCGATCAGCTCAAGAGCCGCCGCCGTCTTTAAACGTAACTTCAAGCCACCTCCAATGCATGCGGCTAGCCTCGACTCCAAATTGCAGCCGGCTAATTCTTTTTGGAGTTTTTTTGTATATTTAAAAATCTTATCCAAATCAAAAGCAGCGGCTGTCAATGTCAGCCGGCTCAAGCCGGCTTATGAGCCGCCGCCGACTATTTTTACCTAAGCCGCCGCCACCGACTTTTTAAGGCGTTTTGTTTCTCTGCTCTGTACAGCTGGTTGCCAGATCTTACCATATTGCCACAGCTGGCGCTTTGCTGGCAATGCACTGACAAATAAAAAATTGCCAGCACAGAACGAGTGTCTGTTAATAAAAAATAAATAACTTGTCAAAACACACAGTTGTCATGGGGCCTGCACACACGGGAAACATTTTTAAGAGCACAATTTACATTCTTTTCACAACACACGTTATGATCATTCATCTGCTATGAAATGTATATCGTCATCTTAAATCCAAAAAGTCATAACAACCAAAAACTTCAAAATATACTTTTTCATTGATGACGATGTGATTAACAAATAAATAGTCTTGAATTTATAAGGTTTTTTGCTTCCCCTGTAAAAAAGTAAAAAGTGTACTTATGGTCTTTTGGATTTTAGTTGACGATATGTGTGTATATTAGAGTTTTCTTTATTCATTTGATGTTTGCAGTTAACCCACTTGACCTGAGGTTCTATATAAACGAATTTTCACCAAAGCGAAGAAATTTCGAAACAATTTTAATCGACATTTGTTCGCGTATTAAAAAAAAAATCTAATGTTCGCTAAAGCGAACCTCTTTTGATAGTTGCTCGAATGAGTGACAATATCCTAGTGGATGTATGCTAGTCTTTTAGTCTGGAGGAATTGTGCTCAGATCCGATTGACTGCAGCGTAAGCTAAATAAGATAATAAATAATCTTAATCAATTACTTCGATATTGGCGCACTCCTGATATTGCTAGCGGGTCTACGAAACAGAAGTTTTTTTGAAACAAAACTGAGCAAACTTTTTTCGATTAATTTTTTAGTCGCTTTTTCGCAGGTCTTACACACTAAATGTACGAGATATATTCGAAATCGATATCATTAACGAAAGTCTTGGTCAAGTGGGAAGTTGTTTATCATTACCTTAGTATAGAAATGCCCTTACTCATATTTTTTTAAATAAAATTTTTCGTATATTTCGATAGAAGAACATTTAATGTATTGAAAAATTCAAAAATCTCATTTTCAAAAAAAGAAAAAAGAGTTATGGTCTTTCTATATTGTGGTAACGATATGTTGCAGCCTGTTTAGACTTTGCGCCAACAAAAAACCATTCTCTTTGCCTGTCTCACCAACAAGCTGTCATGTTATGCCAGCACAATTGTTCTCGTGTGTGTAGGCCAAAAAGGAAAAAATTTTCGGATTTTTTGTTAGGCATTGCCAGACTTAAAGCATTTGATAGAAATTATTAATTATCAACCGTGTGTGTTTGTTATAAATGTAACAAGTGAAAATATAAATTATTATGGATCATAAAGAAATCAAGGTAAATATTTTGGCTGCATATATTTTATTATATTTTTGCATTTACCTTTTTCTTCAACAACATATGTATGCAGTATTGCCAATAGAAAGAATTCTCTGACACTCGCTTATCTCATCGGTTGGCTATTGGTTTGCTGCATACATAATGTATTTTGAATATACTAAGGCCGCAAACCAATACCCAACCGACAATCTGCCAAAAATTAAATCTCTGACCTGAATATTTAACAATAATTTGATGCGTTTGTATCTTGGTCACTTAAATTCACTTCGGAGTTTAAATAGCTGTGGTCTAATCGTCGCTTTCGATAAGGAGCTGATTCGATCACATTTTTCAGTTTGAGATTATGGCATTCGCTATCGAACAATATAATAATATAGTGCGATATCGATATCGAAAAGAGTTGTTTACCTTTTAGAAAAATATTCCTCATTATTTACATTTTCCGCAATGGGACTGTTTATTTTATTTCTACATCATCATGACATTTTATTATATATATATAAAAAAATACGTGGTAATTTATTAATTACATAAACTTATACATTTACAAAACAAGAATAGAAATTATTAAGAAGAAAAAAAAACAATATAAAACACATGATCGAAAATCAACTTCAAATATTGATTTATTTAAGCAAAAAAAATAAGTAAATAAATAATTAAAACAACAACAAAAAACAAAAAAAATTCCCCAAATTAATAAAATAAAATTTTAAAAAATTAACATTAAAAAATACAAAACCAAAATGAAAAAACATTTTCTTATAAATTTATATGTTTTAAGGTATTAACAAGTAAAATAAAATTATATGATTATTATTATTATTATTATTAGTTGTATCCATAAACTGATCAATAAAAATTAAAAAGTTACAAACACAATTTTTCTTTGATGAAATTTCTATTGATTGGGAGCAGAGAAGGTAAGGAAAAAATTAAATACAACCCTGTGGTAAATGTTGCCCCCAGATGTTATGCAACATTAAGTGCATTCACCAAGATTTAAACTAATAAGACAAGTAAAATCTTATATATATGTTCTTTTCTTGATTGAATCTGACATAGCACGCACACTGGGGCTGATTGTACCAAAACTGGAAATAAATTCAAAGAATGATATAATTGATGACTATGTCCGACTAAGTAAAATACAAAGAATATTAAAACAATGTTAGGACGTAAGTGTGTAACTGTTTTATTATTTTAAAATTTTATATTAACAAATAGCTACCGAAGTATATTTATTTGACATAAAGTCTTAAAGACTTATTTGAAAATTCGATTTTTTTTTGTGGTTAAGCATTGTCTATGTGCATTTCATTCCCGCTTAAAGAAGCAAAATTTTCAAATTCTGTATTAAAGCTTTTTTAGTCTTCATCATCAGCAACGTCAAGATGATGTGCTGTCATTGTAATTATCGAAGTATTTTGCTTGCTGTGACTTGGATAAGTTTTCTTATAACTATTGGCAAATCCGCAAAAAGGCAGACCTTTAAAGTTGTCAAATACACATGTATTTATTAATGGAATTTCTTTTTAAATAAATTAAAAAATTTAGTTGTTATTCATTTTGCACGTAAAGATGCATTTCGCTACTGCTAAGCCACACTTTAGTAGACTTTAACTACAATTCAAAAAGCTTACAAAAAATTACTTTTTTTTTAATTATTATTCAATTTGACATGTGTTAAATAAAAATAAAATATTGAATTAGCGAATACGTATAACTATAAACATCCAACAACTATGTTTATACACATATTTTAAAATATGCAGCACAAGCAACTATAACTAAAATTTATAGACTATATGAGCTATAATCATATGCATGAGTATAAAAATACTCTGACTATTAATCGGCTACACATGCCTATATACAGGGCTATTTTATTTACACACACAAACATAAAGCATATTTTTAAACAGCCACACACACACTAACACATTTTCCATTCCGTGTTATATACACAAGTGTATATATACGGTAGCGAATGATGTATAAATATCCCGAGTATCATGTTTATAAATATAAAAATACTCAAACTATAAGTATGAGAGAGAGAGCGCGAGAGAGTCAATGCGCTTGATACGTTTGTGAGTTTTTATTTTTAGTTTTAGCGTGTTTTAGATTTTTCGCATAAAACAAGTAGAAGATGCTCTCGTATGTTGGAATCAGCTATAGTCATAGTTGCTTGAGATACAGACCAATTGGTTATCAGATTAACTTGGGCTAATAAATTAGTTCAAGTTAATCTCTATTTTTGGTTTAAAATGTGTTTAAACTAGCAAACCTAGAAATCAATACAGTATTTAAACCATCTGTAAACGCATAAAATTGAGCGTTTAAACTACCAATACAGGCCATATGGTTTTGTTACTTACATACCATTGGCCCTATGTATAAGCAAAAATTGGCATGAAGTTAGCATAAGTGGCAAAATTGAACATGATCTGAAAGAGTTTTGCGATGAAACTTCACATTAAAAATCATGCTAGGACTTAGAGGTGGGTTTAAATTAGGAAATGCGACCATTTTTAATGTCAAATTGTATGGAGGAACTTGTTAACATCTAATTCAATTTCGTCACTTATGCTAACTTCATGCCAATTTTTGCTTATACATAGGGCCGCATATGTTTTGCATTAAAGGAGCACTCAACTTTTTTCGAAGAATCTACTTTTTCATCAGATCTTTTTCGACTTATTTTCTTACACTCTATTATTGCTTTATAGTATTCTACTTCGCCAAGCACAAATCTAATTCCTTTCTCAGTAAAATTTGGCGACCTTTAATTAAAATTTCTTAGCTTTTTTGCTCTTTTGATTGTGCAAAGAATTGATAGCCTGCTGCAAAACAGCTGGCGTTTGACATTTATTCAAATAAATGCCACAATAATACTTTTTAAACTATACATAAGGTGTGGTTCACTGGTTTACTCCTGTTGAGTTTAAACTACGCATAAATTGTAGTTTAGTTTAACTAAACCAGCGTTTAAACTTTGAATGATTTATTAGCCCTTAGTGGTGTTCACTCAGTAGTCATTCATATTTAAATATTTTTTTATTTTATTATTTTTTTTTTACATAAAAAACTATGAGCATACGAGTATTTACAGATTTAACGAGAAAGCTGTTTCAATGTGGTAGAGCTCATATTTTCTTATTTACATATTGCACAATTGGTATTTTTTATTTATTTATTTATTTATTTCTAATACATACTCGTATAACGGCCCTATTCACAATGTACAGTTAAAAGCTAACAGGGACTTTAACGGCAAAGTTTTGTATGAAGAACTGTCCGTTAAAGTTCACGTTAACTCTTAATCATACATTGTGAAAAGGGACGTAAATATCAAATATATTTATCACAGTTTGTGGTAAAACCAGCACTTGCAAAAAATATTTGTTTTTCGACAAAACCACAGCAAAAAATCGCACACAAAAAAAATAAATTTCAATTGTATACAATGCATATCTGGTTGCACAATTATTCTTATCAATAAAGTTATGTAAAGCAATCTAAACATCAAGGATGCTCACTTATATTGGCAAGTATAATTAAAAAAGACTTAACGTGCCACTACTCAGCTGTTTAAAGATTGCCAAACGTATCCCAGGTGTATCACCTCGATTATATGTAAGGACCTGCTGAGTATAGTTATTCTCACTATTAAAATTAAGAGAGCGGAGAGTAAGCAGCCATGTTTTACACCAGTCTTGGCTTCTATTCCTGACAATAGAAGATTGTTGTGTCCGGATACTTCTAGAATGCAGAAAATCTCATATTGCAGAGTTGCTTGATCTAGATGCATCTACACGTGCTTAACCAACAACAAACAAACTTTTATAAATGCGTATACAGTAAAGTGGTTTGCGTTCCATAAAAAAAAAAAATTGTGGCAGTCACCACCCTCTAAGATTAAAGATAATATAAAAACAATTTTGAAAAATTTTAAATTTTTTTGCCACGCCTACAAATACCGCCTTTTTATTATTTTGTTCACTGTGTCGCCATTTTTAGTCCGATCATAACCATTTGTATACCGGTGTTCATTGCTCTGTAAGGGTTACATTTCTGTCTTTAATGGTTTGAATACCCCTACTAAAACCTCGAACTCAAACAAATAAAGTGGAAAGCTTAAATAAATTTTTCCTTAGAAAAAAAATATAACAAAAACCAATTCACGCTATGGATAAGACCATTGAAATTTCAAACAAACATAAGCAAAATTTTATAAAACCCTTAAGAAATTAAAAACTTCTTTTAGTTATTAAATTCACAATGAAGCGTATGGATAATATTTTCTTTCTAATTAATCTGGCATTATGTGTGCCACAGCAGAAATGGCGCCAAAGTGAGGATGGCAGTAATTTTTATATAGAAACTGAAACGAAGGTAGCTGGATAGGTGCCTCGCTTCACACACACGGCAATTTTAGTTGAGCAATTTATTATCTTCTACTCTCTCTACATGTAAAGAGAGCTGAAGCTTATTTCAATAAGCTTAAAAGTTGCTAAACTAAAATTGCCATGTATGAAGATAGTATATCTGAAATATATATATATGTTATATATATATATATATATATAACAAACGAAATACTAATTTTGAATGAATTTCAATCTAGTATAATTGGTTTGAGACTTGGGGAGATTGTGCAAGCAGAAATATGTCTCTTATTGCAATCGATACTTACGCTAAACATCAGCAAATCGACAATTTATTAAAAATATTGTATAGTAAGTTGCAGATAATAATAATTTCCGATTTTTCTTTAACATTAATTACACGCAATTCTCCTTGTTTAGCATCCAATCCACCTGTTTGGATTTCTGGTCATGATAATGCTGTTCATTTACGTTTTGAATGGGCTTCCACCGGTGAGCCGTTCACCTTCACAAACTGGGGACCAGGACAACCGGCTGATACGACCAAGAATGAACATTGTATTTTAATGTGGACCGACTTTCAGTGGCATGATTATCCCTGCACCAACAAATTGGGTTATATATGTGAAGAGAAACAGTTGGCTAAAAAAGGATGCCATAAGTTTGGGGTTACACAGCTTAAGGATTTGAGTGAATGGAAAAATGTGTACTTTTATTTTAGCAATGGCAATTGATTTGTAAATAAGGGAGTTTATAAACGAAAAAAAAAATTAATAAATAGTTTAAAGCTCTAATCCTAATTTTCACTTAATTCATGCGAGATTTTCAGGCAAAGAAATCCCGGCAAATGTCTGCCTACTATTCCCGGGAAAATCTAAAAAATTTCCCGGGAAAACGAAAAATTTTGTGTTACGTTAAAATTTTGGAAACTTAGTCAAAGGTATTAATACTCTGAAACAGCCTTATTAACTGCCTTCTACGAGTAATAACTATAACATAAGAAATTGGAATACTTTGTATAAGTATCAATGATTGCAATGATTAAATCGTTTCCTAAAGTAAATAGTTCGATGTTAAACAAGCTTCAAGTGATTTTTTGCGAATTAAGTCGAAGCTATTATTGAAACCCTGAAGGAAATATTTTAGACAGTGTATTTAAAATTCGGCTCACCTCAGTAGAGTACTCTGTAACTTGCTTGTATAGTACCTAACGACAAGAAACCTCCTTAAAAATTTTCAAACAGAATAAAAACAACCCAGGCAAATTCTTAATAAAGTTATTTGCAAGCCTTATTATAAAATTGTTGACTTATTGCAGCGACAGTCGTCAATTAGTCTTTATATGATCAATTACTAAGTAATAGCTATATTCTATCTGCTTGAATTCACTTAAAACTTTTTAAAAATTTGTCTTAGAACTGCTTTCGTATTAACTTTTATTTATTAATAAAAAACAGTCGAATTTTCGCCAACTTTTATTTAATAAATGTACTTAATTAAGAAAATTAGTTTCTTTCCGGTAATCCCGAGAATTGCCGGGAAGGCGATTTTTTCAATTCCGTTTCCCGGGAAGTGCAAAAGTCCGGGACATCCTAAACCCTAGTAGATAAGTAAGCGGGATAGAGAAAATCATGAATCAAGAAAACAAGAAAGAAAACTCAGCAGTACTGCGCATCTACGTCAATATAGAATATACACGTGTGTTTGTTGTAGAGAGAGAGAGAGAGAGAGAGCACATTACACAAACAAGTGTATGCACTTTGTTTGTGCATACACAAACAAAGTGTGTATGCATAAACTGCAATCTTGTTTTCTGGATTCATGGAGAGAAAACACATTTTCTGTTATCTGTGTTTTTATATTTATCTCTTTACGCTCATTTGTATTTTTTTTTACAGTGTTACCACCAGCCAAATTCTAAATTACACTTGAGATAAAGCAAAATTACCCAATTTAAGTGCAATTACACTTGATCACATGATTACGGCTGGTGTATTTTGATTACGCCTAGTAATAGATTAAGGAACACTGCAACTTTTTTTGTTTTTAATTTAATACTAGGTTAATTTAGATTAGGTTAGCAGGCTGCTGGCAAGGAAAATCGAAAATTAGAGTCCAGCTCACTTGGGTCCATTATAATGATCCCTTTGTGCTACCTGTAAGTTGAAAAGAAGATATAGAGAGAGATTGTGAGAGAGAGAGAGAGAGTGGGAGAAGGGTAGAAGTAGAAAAGTGATAATAGTTATTTAGGGAGGAGAGAGTGGGTCAAAAAATTTGGCTAGGGTGTGAGTCAGCGGCTTTACCAGCCACTATTCCTAATATAAAGGCTCGATTTCTTAGATCGATTTCACATAGCTCGGATAAGCTGCCGAAGGATATTCCGCCAAGGAGGTGCAGACGGAGATCCTCCAGAGCGGGACAAAGACATAGGAAATGCAGGATACTTTCCTCCTCTTCCTCGTCATTGCAACTATAGCATTAGTCATTATACGGGAGACGCATACGTTTAGCATGGTTTCCAAAGGCACAGTGACCGGTCAACGTGGCCACAAGGTTCTTCAAGTGCTTCCTATTGAAGTTCATGAGATTTTTATGAGAGTTTAGGCGAGGCCAGTGGGCTCTCGCTATTGCACAGGTGGGCTCATTGCGTCATCTGTTTTGAGCTAACTTTAGAAAGGTAACATCGAAACTTCTCCAACAGGATGAGAGTGAAAGACCACAGAGATTGTCGATATCAACTTCTCCGAGTAGGATTCCTCTCTTTACCAGGTCATCCGCAACTATGTTTCCTGAAATAGTATAGTGTCCACGCACCCAGTTTAATGAGATAATTTAATACTAGGAGTAGTTGACAACGGCAACCGTAATCAGGCTGATTTTATAAAAGCTTTTACAAAAAATTCATTTAATGCATATCAATCAATATAAGTCACACTATTTATATTCACAAAAATAGCATAAGATAAATCTTGGAAAAAATATAATAACAAAATTTAATTTAATGAGTTCTACTTCCAAATTTGGTTGCATAAATCAAGGGAAGTCTCAAAGCGTTCGGATAAAAGCCTATTTCTGAAATCATTTTTACAAATGTTATGGTTGATATATAGAGAAAATAATAAAACAATTTAAATTTATTACTTTCTGTATTATTAGAAACATATCTTCCATTATTATTATTTTTTTTTTGTTTGAATACCCTTCTATGATAAACTTAAGGCTCAGTATGAAGCTCATATTTATCAAAATTTAAGCTTTTGCAAATGTACATAAAATAATGGAAGTATTTTCTCAAAAAAAAAAAAACAGTTGAGAAAAGTGTGTGGTTTTGTGAATTAACAAGCACTCTTATTCCAGTTGTCAACATAGAGGTCACGTCAATACAATACCCGAAAATTGTGGTTGCTCTACCCGTTGTCGAAAACAGCTGATTGCTATTGACACGTTCATACTATTTTGTATACTCGTACCTAAGAGAACAGATGACAGTACAAAACTGTTCTCGAGCGCGAGTAGACAAGCCCCAATATTTCGGTATTGTATGGACGTGACGTCTATGTTGACAACTGGAAGTAGGATGAATATCTCAAATGATTAAAATTTCATTCCTAAAATAAAATTTTGGATTTTATGATGATTTGATGAGAAACTACTTTAGTATAAACATTTTTGCCACACAGTGTAATTGTTGCAGGGTACATACATAAAATATGCATATATACATACATACATAAAAGTAAATAAATATTTTAACAAGTATTTTTTATAGAAGCAAAAAAAAAAGATGTTCTTGTGCATGTGTATACTTCTATTGCAATTCTGTTGCTCTTTATAAAACATGAAACTTATTTTAAAATCAAATAAATATTTTTAATAGGATGCGTTATGCCTTGTTACTTTTTGAAATGGTTATTGTTATTGTTTCGGACTTCATATGCAAAAATATTTGTGAGAGCACAATTTTCTACACACTTGTTATTTTAAACTAACTACAGATACATACCCTGTCGGAAATTACGTTAAGTTTAAACTAACTTTAAGTTCACTATTTCGCAACTAGTACTGACTGACACTTGGATTACTTTGCAATGTAATCAACTGACTATTTTAATATTGCGATGTCCTAGGCTCGGGGCTCGAACATGTATCATCATAAATAACAACAGCAAAATGTTAATATAAAACTGAAATGAGTTTTAGATGGCAGCTTAGCCGAGTGGTAGCGCGTTGAGTACTCAACGTGTGATGTTACATGTTCGAACCACAGAAAAAAAATTTAATTTACTGACTACGAGGTGATTTAAAAAATTAAAATTTAAGTTAGCTGAAAGAAAGTAGTGCAGAGTAAGACAATTGACTACCGCCTAGGACATCGCAATGTTAAAATAGTCAGTTGTTTACATTGCAAAGTAATCCAAGTGTCAGTCAGTACTAGTTGCGAAATAGTTAACTTAAAGTTAGTTTAAAGTCAGCCAAATTTCCGACAAGGTATGCATGCAGTTTTGCAACTCATATATACACACACAGCCACACATAACCATAAGGATCAAATTTATAGTTGTATTATGCACTGCTGATGCCACAAAACAAAGTGACTTTTATTGTATTGCATACATTGTGTGTTTTGTTAATATTGCAAATGTTGTTGCAATTGTTGTTGTTGTTGTTGCCGCTGTCGTTTTATATTTATGCCTCAAAACCATAGTCCAGTTTGGTATTGTATCAACACATTCAAATTTAACTACATACATACGTGCATACGAGCCTATAAACAAAGTGTGTAGAAACAGTTTGTCAAGAAAATGTTAGCCAAATTCGAAATGAAAAATAAAATAGAGTACTTATAGTTGCATTGCCCGGAATAATAATATAAGTTATCGCGATTATGATTCTAATTTAAATAAATTTTTTTATAAAATTAAAGAGTTCCTCTGAAGACAACGACACTCAAGTGATGTAAGCCTGGTGGGACATCCTGGAGAAAAATTATACAAATCACTCGTATTAGAGCTCTTAATAACAGAAGTCTATTAAATATTAAATATTTTTCTTATGCTTTTTTTTTAACAAAATACTCGTACACCAAAAAAAAGGAGCCAAGTTCCTTCTTTATATCCCCTTCACCGAAATTTAAAGCTTCATAACACCAAGGACACTACAGATATAAAACAAAAATTTGGCCGATTTTTAACTGACTTTGAAAAAAAAGGAGGAGGTTATCAATTTGTCCGTATTTTATTTTATTTTATTTTATTTTATTTTATTTTATTTTTTTGTTACTGTTACTTCATAACTCGATACATTTTAGATCGATTTTAAAAATTCTTTTTTCTCTCAGAGGGTATAACTTCCATTATTAATTAATCCCATTGCATAAAAAGTGGGCAATGACACGCCCACAATTTTTTTTATTTGATTTTATTACATTCTACTTATTTGATTGCTGCGAGGCCCAGCAAACACCTTTGGTTCTATAAATTAAACGATTCTAAAGTTGCAAAAATAGGCGGGGTTACGCCCATTAAAATTTATTATTATTTATCACATGGTTCTATCTGACCGATTTTTACGACACTTACCGCACACCTTGAGCTCTAAAATAGACACAATCTTTCATTTTAAAAAGGGGCGCAGGCACGCCCATTAAAATTGAATTTTATATTTAACATACTTCTTTTTAACCAAGAAACGCGACTTTCTAAAAGTTGCCAACATTATTCTGGAAGCTTTATATTAAGTTTAAAAAGGACGATGCGTGCGCTAACCATTGACTATTATGTAAATAAAAGCAAAGTTAATAAGTTAACATTGTGGTATTCCACCACTTATGTAACATTGTGTGTCTTAACAGCTCTTGACATCAGTTTGTAGTAAGTAGTATTTTGATTTTATAATAATTGTATACTGGGATTTCTTATTTAATAGAAAAATATCGAATCTATAAAAACAACAATGTCTTTAAAAGGTAAAAACATAAAAATATGTATATGTATATAATTTAGATTTGATCTAGTTAATCTAAAGGTTTGAATGAGTCCCACAACTTTCTCCCTTTAATATTTTCATATTTATTCTACTTATTAATTAGAAATAATGATAACCACACAACTATTGCTAATTTTTAAACATATTTTTGTTTGAAACAATTTAAATTATAAAAGTTAGTGGTATATAGAATGAAGAGGATCGGCTAGATTCCGCCACCGACTTGTATTGAAAATACGCCGCCGATGTGGGCAATTTTTCACGAAAATTTTAAAATTTTTTTTAAATACTACTAATAAGTTTTTTAATATGAAACTAGACCAGTATTGAAAATTAAAAAAGTATGCCATTCATTAAAACATTTGCTTCAGCACAACGAGATCCAAAGATTTTCGTCACCGCTAAAAATATACTTGGCTTGCAGGCATCCTCAGCACTTTTCCCTTTAACTGCTGTTTGTATCAAATAAAAATTAAGAAACAGAGTTGATTTTTTATGTAACGAACTGAAAACGAAACAAAGTTGAAATGTGAAATCGATTCCAAATTTTTTTTATTTAATTTTGCGACTTCTTTTTATATGTACTTTGTACAGCTTTGGAAAACATTTCTTCACGGACTGTACATGAAACTCCATGCAAAAGCCTTTTGAGCTCACGCTTACACTCAAAACCATATAAATTATTTATTTATTTCACAGCCTTGCAAAAAATTTCTTGACAAACTGTACTTGAAACCTCATGCAAAAGCCTTTTGAGCACACACGCTCCCACCCAAAGCCATAGAAATTATTTAAAACTTTCAACGAATCCTGTCTGCAATGCCTGTGGTCTATTTTAGTTGTTCCCCTTTTATTTCCTTTTTATTTGTAATTTTTTGTTGTTATTGTTGTTGCAGTTGTTGCTTAAGCTGCTGTGGCTGTAACGGCTCTTTAAATTAACAATAGAAACTGTGAACTGGAAGTATGAAATGTGAAAAATAGAATAGCAGTGAGAGAAATAAAAAAAACATGGCTGTTTCCGTTCATACAACAACATACAACACGGAGTGCAGTTTCGGTTCTATTCTGCCCATTAAATGAATTTGAGTCCATTGAAAACTTTGTTGTTTGATTGTTTTTCTGTGTTTTTTTTTTCTTTTCTTTTCCTTTATTTTTTTTTTCAGCGAAACAATAAAGTGAATGTATGAATGAATGAATGGTGAGATGGAAAAAAAAATAATTTTCTGTAAAATCCAGAATCGGGTTCATTATTGTTAACGCCAATTTACATGTCTGCTGGTTGGGTAATGCATTAAAGTGCATTGTTTGTAAATAAATGTCAATGTATGGGGGTATTGGTGAAGTAATAAAATCACTTCTAATGGTTTTAACAATTAGATTATAAAGCAGATATTGTTTGGATTTAAAACAAATTACTTTACATTGGCACAGCAGTGTAACAACTTTGAGACTATAAACTCCGCAATATATAATGAAGAATATAGTTATTTTTTGACAATTTAAATCCCAAACATTCAGTTATGGACGATGGGAAAGCAATCAAAATTTCATTCTTTAAAAATAACTTTTTTTTTTATTAAAAATAAAAATAAATTATAAGCAATAGATCAGAGAAGGACTCGAAAAAAATTTACATAAGTAAATAATTTTATAGCGTATTTATACCTGCACAAAAACTAGAAAATTTTAATTAATATCGCAATGAAAATCTATACCGTTCACACCAACTTTTTTTTGACATTTATCAAGGTTTTTATCCAAAACAAAACCCATTAACTGTAAAATTTCCAAAACTACAACCAAACAACTGTAATGTAGCCAATTTACACACCTTTTTAAGCAGACCGTAGCTAATTCACTCATCTTTAATATAAATATGTTGTACAGGGTAGTAAAAATAAAATTAAAATATTAGATTTTGATTAGATTTCCTACAAATCTACTGACAAATTAGATTTCGTTTTGTATGGAAAATCTAGTAAAAAGCAGCTAGATTTACTTTAGATTTAAAGTACTAGATTTTGAGACAATGTAAATGGCATTTTAATTTTAGTAACTGCGTGAAATCACAATTGTATCGCAAATAATTTGTTCTCTCGCATATTTTCTCTCGAGCAAGTATGACTATAGCCGAATGCAGCAAACAAGAGTGTCTCTACTTCATTTATGCGAAAAACTAATATACGCTACGACTACAAATTAAACGGTACAGGCGCATTGATGAAGCGCATTGACTCTCTTTCATATTTATAGTCTGAGTATGCTTATACTCAGGCTATGGATATTTCATCGAACCAAAAAATATACGTTTGATACTCGGGATATTTATTCATCATTCGCCACCGTAGAGAGAGTATATAAAAAGGTTTTAAAAATATGAGGGAGTGTGTGTGTGGCTGTCCGAAAATAGGCTTTATGTGTGTGTGTGTGTGTGTGTGCGTGTGTGTAAATAAAATATCCCTGTATATACGCATGTATACCCCATTAGTATTCAGAGTATTTTTATACTGATGGATATGATTCTAGATCATACAGTCTATACATTTTAGTTATAGTTGTTTGTTCTGCGTATTTTAAAAAAAGTGTGTATAAACACGGCTGTTGGATGTTTGTAGTTATACGTATTCGTTTTCAAATTAATGCGTGTATTTGCATATGAGCATGTTTTCTTATGTTTAAGTGTCCACCTTCATAGCTGTTTGACTGCCAATACTCAAAAACTACTTGCAACGATACTTTTGTCATTCTCTGGTATGCATGTGTAGCTTTTATAGCTTGCTTCGTTATACAGTGCTATCTATTTCGTGTGGCAAGGTTGTCAAGTGCTTGTCATTTATTTTGTGAAAAATTTGCTGTTTACGAATATGAATCGTTTAATACTCGTAATAAAAAAACGCGTAAAATAGATAAAACTTACTACAAAAGTGGTGACCGCTTTTCGAGCATTTTGGAGATATGATGGCCCTCATAATCGATCTACTGTGCAAGGATTTGGCAAGATTATAAAGAAATTTGAAAAGACTGGAAGTGTTACGGATAAGGTCAGGCCTATGGATAAACGCAATATGCGGCGCACTACCGAAAATATCGCTTCTCTTGGTGAAAGTATGGTGGATAGTCCAATGACCCAACAGCGTCAAATCAGGGCACTAAAGCCGTCTGATAAACAACTTTTTTTGGCCTCCAATTAAAGATTATGAAATGGACTATAATAAAGTTTAACAAGACGGTGCTGCAAAGTACGCAACACAAATGATCTCGGATTTATTGCATGGGAAGTTTCCATAGCGGGCACTGTAATGTTTGGCGACGTTAATTGGCTACCAAGATAATGCAATTTGACGCCGTTTGACTTTTTTGAGGGGCTGCGCCTAACATTGCAACTACGCGGTGCAAGTTATCACCGAGATACCGCCCGAAAGGAGCAAAAACTTGAATGAATATAATAGTATAATATTTTTAAAGATGATGGCCCATATTCATAATTTAAAACAGTATACTTTAACGGCTCTATGTATAAGCAAAAATTGGCATGAAGTTAGCATAAGTGACAAAATTTAATTAGGTGTTAACGAGTTCCTCCATACAATTTGACACTAAAAATGGTCGCATTACCTAATTTTAACCCATCTTTAAGTCCTAGCAGGATTTTTAATGTGAAAATTCATGACAAACCTCTTTAAGATCAGGTTCAATTTTGCCACTTATGCTAACTTCATGCCAATTTTTGCTTATACATAGGGCCGTAAGAGTTTAAAACCAGTGCTTTGTATGGTAATACAACCGGTATAACATTTGTAAAGTATACTTTGTTTTGACTATGAATATGCGCCAATTTCTTGAACTACATTTTTCCTTTATCCCTATTTATTATTATATTTAATAGTTAACGTCATTTACATCAATTTTCACAAAGTAACAGAATCTATTTTTTATCAACCCAATATGGCTTGTGTAAGTATATTCCATCCGGAACGTAGTGAAGTATACTTTTGCTGTTTTGTTTTAAAAATATGCTAAAAGGCTTCAAAGGAAACTGATATTTGTTTATTTAATTAAGCAATTTTATGTTAACATTTTTGCATTAATTCGAATTCGTTTTTATATGTAACAAGAGCCTGGTTTATGATTATTTTTTTGAGATATATTCGAAACAATAGTAAATTTTTTTTTTCAAAACATTTATTTGCACCAACAACAAAAAAATTCCGAAATTGTTGTCAATGAAGAACTAATATTTAGTTTTAGCGAGGTAAATTGTTGAAAGGATAACAAATTTAGTGTGCAAATTCCTAACTTATTTTTTTCTAGTTATAGTTCACATTATTTTAGCACCAACAAAACACAGACAAGAAGAGAAGAGAAGTGTTATACTGACTATATTATAAAAACTGTTTATGGTCCTTCGAACCAAGTTGTAGGTGTGGGCCATGTTGTTGCGAATACAACAGCAAACTGTGCCATTCAAGACGCACTAACTGCGAATTAGTTTACAAAAAAATAATATCTGAGTGGAATATAA
This sequence comes from Tachina lurida, assembly GCA_944452675.1. Lineage (NCBI taxonomy): Eukaryota > Metazoa > Arthropoda > Insecta > Diptera > Tachinidae > Tachina > Tachina lurida. The sequence continues at coordinate 126,461,358 of OX101754.1, forward strand.
ATGTCTATAGTATTTCCTGGCATTATGCAGAAAATAAAACTATAATACGCTCATTAAAACAAGTATTCATTTAATGACTTCAAAATGATTAATTGCGTGCAATCATAAATTGTTTATTTTTTTTTTAAACATCCTTAAATAAAGTTAATTAATTATTTATAATCAATTTGTATGACTATTATTCAATGCAGCCATAATTTAATAATTTGACATTGTAAATTTTTTTTTCTAGCAGTTTAATTATTATTATTATTACTTTTTTTAATGTGAAAACAATTTATTCATAACTAATGAAATTAATGCGAAAATAATTATTATAAAAGTTTTTATTTTTACCATGAAAATTATATGTATATGCCTGGATGTGCCAGCAAATGGAATAAATCCTTTTATATAAATAATAAATAAAATGTATTCCTTTACCAGTTATTAAATATGGAGTTATTTTCCAATGCCATAATAAATTATTATGATAAATATTTTTTTATTATTATTCAATATTTAACGAATTGAAATAAATTTCATTTAGAAAATAATATTAATTGAAAGTGTATTGAAATGATTACATAAAATAGAAAAACAATTAAGTAATTAAAAAAAAGAATTATAATGAAATGACCTGAAGCATGTATCAACTAAACAACACAAAAAATATACACAAATTGACATACATCCTGCAGGGATTTTTTTTCTATTTAATTATCAGGAAAAAAAGCTTGCATCAAGAATTAATTAATGATTTAATTAATATAGTTTGATACTTTTAATCAAAAATAACAGGGTTTTAAGAATTACAAATTTAAATAATATTTGTTACTTGTAGTTAAGGCATTTATTCGAATAAAATTTGTATTCATCGTTCATTTGGCTAATAATATTCGAATATAAAATTTCTAACCTCTTTTAATCTAAAGTTAAGCTCACAACTGGCATTATTTTTTATTCGGATAATCAAAGACAAAATTTAATTTATTCGATTAACCGATTAAATTAGTTTTTTTTTTATTTATTACAATAATTCAAGGCATCGCATAAATGATTTCTTTAATTTTTATCGTATTTTTTTATTAATCACAAATTTTTTTTCATTCGAATAATCGAAAATGATTTAGAAAAATACTCGATTATTCGAATAACATATTTTTACTTTTGCTTTTAATAATAATAATCTTAAAATCGAAGAAACTGTAATCGTTAACGCTTAATTTTTTTCTCCTCCAATTCTTATTCGTTTTTTCCGAATAATCGAAAAATATTTTCTAAGGCATATTTTTATTTTAACAGTTTTCATCTAATAATTGACAACTTTTATTATTTTTGCATTTTACATGCCCATTATTATTCTTATTCGGTCATCATTCGAATAAACACTTAAATTTAATATTTCATCGAAAGCTTGTGTATTACAAACAAAAAAAACTATTTTTAACTTACATTTCTCAATTCTAAGCTCTAATGAATATCATATTTTTCATTCTACGCATTTTTTTTAATAATATTTTCATTAAATTCAAGCTTATTCGATTATTCGAATAATATATTTTTACTTTAAAGTTTTATGGTCGTTTTTCAAAATCGGGAATTTTCAAACTACAACAATTCACATTATTTTTCATTCGAATAAGGGAATAGAATTTCATTTTATGCGATTAATCGAATAAATCAATTTTTTTTAATAAAATCATCTAAGCTGAAATAATTGATTATTTCAACGCAAATCGTTTTTCATTAGAATAATCGAAACAAATTAAAAAAATATTCGATTATTCGAATAGCATATTTTTACTTTTAAGCTTTTAATAAACTTAAAATAGAAAATATGAAAACTGTAATGATTGACGCATTTTCTCTTACTCAATTTTTATTCGAATAATCGATTAAAACCTAATATTTATTATTATTTTTTTTTATTTATTTTTATTCGTTGACCATTCATATAATCGAATAAAACTTTCCATAGCATATTATTATTTTTAATTTTCATTTTAACAGTTTTAATTCAATAAATAATTAACAAATTTTATTATAGTTGCATTTTTTATTCCCACCATTTCGCTTAATCATTCGAATAAACAGAAAATTTTAGTATTTAATCGAAAGCATGTGTATTACAAAAAAACTATTTTTAAATTTCATTTAGTTATTTTAAACTCTAATGAATACCGTATTTTTCATTTTACACATTTTTTATTAATTTTATTCGACTAATCAAATTATATTCAAAAATTATTCGATTATTCGAGTAATATATTTTTACTTTTAAGTTATCTGATCATCATCTCAAAATCGGAAATTTTAATACTCCAACAACTTACATAATTTTTTATTCGAATAAATGAAAAGAACTTAATTTCATTCGATTAATCGAATAAATAAATTTTTTTGATCTATTTCAATCATTATAAGCTCGAATAATTAATTTTTACAAGCCTTAGTGAATTTCGTATTCTTCATTGTATGCATTTTTTATTCGAATAATCGAACTATATTCAAAAATTATGAGATTATTCAAATAAAATATTTTTGCTTTTAAGTTTTATGCTCATTATCACAAAATCTATGATTTTAATACTTTAAAAACTCGGCATTGTTTTTCATTCGAATAAGCGAATAACACTTCATTTTATTCGATTAACGAAACATATTAATTTTTTTGGATTTATTCGAATATTCCATGTTGCATCACAAAATTTCTCATTGTTCCCAAATAATTTTTTATTCGAATAATCGCAACGAATTATAAAAATATTTGATTATTTGAATAACATATTTGAATAACATATTTGTACTTTTAGCGTTAAAATCTTAAATTCGAAAAGCTTAAAGTTGTAATCTTGCAACTTTTTTTCAAATAATCGATTCAAATTAATTCATTAAATTAAAATAATCGAATAAATTTTCAATAGAATAAACAAACAAAATTTCATATTTATTTGACAACTTGCATGAGAAAAAAAAAATTTTACTTTTACTCAGCCATTTTGAGCCTTAGTGAATTCCGTATTCTTCATTCTATGAATTTTTGTTCGTTTAACGTTTGAATAATCGTAACTTATTAAAAAATTATTCGATTTTTTGATTAACATATTTTTACTTTTAAATTTTATGTTAATTATCTCACAAAAGATTATTCTAAAACTACAACAATTTGCAGTATTTTTTTATCGAATAGCAATTCATTCGAATAAACTAATTTTATGAATTTATTAGTAGCATTACAAGCTCGACTAATTGATTTTTTTAAAGTTATCATATTTTGAATTAATCACAAATAGTTTTTCATTTCAATAATCGAAACAGATATAAAAATATTCCGTTATTCGAATAACATAATTTTATACTAATAAATTTAAAATTGAAAATTTTAAGACTTCGTCATCATATTATCATATTTTTCGTTCCCTTCTTGCTCGAATTTTTTTCTTCGGATAATCGAATAAAACTTAATATTTATCGACTACCCCAATAAAAATGTTTTACTTTAAACTCTGATCGTTATTTTTTATTTTATGCAAATAATCGAATAAAATCGTTAATTTTTTTATAATACATACATATATAATTTTTTTTATTTTTCAATATTATTCTAACATATTTCAAATCGAATAATTGACATCTCTAGTTATCATTTTCTTTCTTAAAATTTTTTATGAGTTGAATTTTCGAAACAAAACAAACATATTTTAATATTTATTTGATTGATTGAAATAAACAAAAATATATTTAACACTTTTGCAATTATTCTTTGAAAGAATCGAGTAAAATTTTATTGGCCGATTCGAATTAAATATTTTTATTTTTAACGTTTACTGACATACCTAAAGATGATCGCTGAGCGTTGCGTTAGCAGCAGGGTGTGTAATATAAAAATTCAAATTTATACACTCGTATATACATATGTAATATACCTTAAAGGTACAAGTAAAACTTTACGTACCCTGCTGCATATGCAACGCAAAACGTTTTTTAAGTTTCTTGCTAATAATCCTAAAAGCGAAAATTTTAATACCGTATTCATTTCATTCTCTCCATTTCTTATTCGAATAATCGACTAAAACGTAAAACTTATTCGACTACTTGCAACTTTTATTAGAAACATTCAAGGTTCGATTAATTGGCGACTGGATCGTTGTATGCTTCATGCAAAATATTTTTTTATTCGTTGCTCATTCAAATAATCGCATAAATTCCTTAATAATATGTTTTTATTATTAAATTTTACTTAAGTTCTTGACTTTAATCATAATTTTCGTAACAAACGAAGATCGTTGAGGGTACATATTTACGTACCCTGCTGCTACGAATAAGTAGCGATAACGGAATAGTTATCGCATTTTTTATTCCCACAATTTTGTATCCATTGTTTATTCGAGTAAAATTTTAAATTTATTCGACTAAAATCTAAACATTTAAGATTTTTGGAAATTTTCTTAGCAGTTTTATGCACAATAGCGCATTTTCAATTGTAAATCCTACTTTGCACTTAAATAATTGATAATTTGTAAATACAAGCAGTGATACTAAACCAGATTTTCAATATAGCAATTAAATATTTCACATACATACATACGTATTACTTACTCTTGGTTACTTGTATTTCCTTGTTGTTTATACTAGTTTCCAACTCTTATGCCTTCAAGATTTCCGTATCTTATTTATTTTTTTTATTTTATTTTTTTTTTAATTCACATTCTTATTCACACCATTTTTATCAATAGTTAAATAAACTTAAATAAACATTTTTGGTATCATTTCTTAATGACTTTTCATGAACTTAATCTGCTCGAGAATGTTTTCATATGAAAGAAAGAAAAATATAAAGAACAAACAACACCATCACGAATACGAGCAAGACGAACAAGCACAGCAACAACAACAATTAATTGAGAACGTGTTTTATCGTTGATCATAAAGTACACATACTGAGAAAAGCATAACATCACATGCATTCATGAACGCATAAGTTTACTCATACACACACGCCGCACAAACACGCACACACACGCACACACATACACACTCAAACGCACATGTCTACATAATATTAACGTACCTTTTCACAATGTATGATTAAAAGATAACAGAGACTTTAACTGCAAGTTTTGTATGAAGAACTGTCAGTTAAAGTTCACGTTAACTCTTAACCATACATTGTGAAAAGGGACGTTAGAGGACAAAACTAAACATGTACATATATAAAACGAAATGGAATTAATTATTCATTTATTACTTCCAAAATTATTTTGAACACATACATATTGTTACCTTAATATAGAAAGGCCCCAAACTCATTGGAAATCGAGAAAAAACGAGATTTAAAAGAAATCAGTTAGCGTCTTTCTATATTAAGGTAACGATATGGACATATGCATGTATGTGAGAGTAAATAGTCCCTGTAGTAAATAAAATAATCAGTTGAGAAATAACACTAACTTATAAATTAATTATTTCGCAAGTGACTACAATTTGGTTTAAATCTCATGCAGATATCAACCAAACGTATTGAATAGAAGCACACGTAAGAAATAAATAAAAGCAAAATAAGTAAAGGAAAAGAAAATAAAAAAACAAAATCAATAGTGAAATTTTTGTGTTGAAAAAAAAACTAAATAATTTCAATACTTAATACATATGTATTATGTACACATTCAATATATCGAGCCATAACCGCTAAAATAGCTTAAACGACACAGTTTTTGGACTTCGTTTCTTTTAACGAAAAACGACTATTTACGATCGCAAATAAGCAATTTTGGTCAAAAAATGAGGTTCGAAAATTATGTCGCTTAAGGTATTTTGGCGGTTATGGCACGATATATTGAACACGATCCAGTATCGTGATATTTGTTGAGCGTGTAGCATGCAGTAATGATGGATCGCGATCCATGTCGCAGAAAGGCCTAAATTATGGAATCCAGATCAGGGATCACGGATCGCGTGGTAAATATTGAACGTGTAGCAATTTCATGATATCAGATCGCGATACGTTAAAAAGAATTGAAATAAAACAAATAAAATAAAAGACGCGGTGCAAAAAATTTCACAAATAAAAATTAAAAAAGTTTATTACATTTGTGTAAAGTTTGGTTTAATAAAGGGTAATGGCAGAAGATAGTCAAAGCGTGTGGTTTCTGCCGGTGGAATCGGAATTAACGACCGAAAAAATTATTTTGAGACTTCATTTTTAATTTGGAGGCATTGTCGGAGTTGTGGGACTCGTCGGCTAAAGCTTATTAATAAATTTATTATTAATAAACAATCCGCACAGCACAAAAATAACGTAAATACTGATGTAGCATACGCTCGTGATCCATCAATCCATTTAAAATGAATCGCGATCCATATATCACAATATATATATATATGTATATATTGAACGTGTAGCAGTGCCCTAAAGCCAATTTACGAAAAAATTTAATTATTTTTTTCAGTGATTTTTTTAAAATATTTGTATGGGGAACCCCTAAGGGGTAGTTCCAGGGGGTGTGCCACTGACATAGGTGGGCCAGCCGTCCAAAATTAGTAGAGTCGGTCATATATTTGGACTCAATTGATTCAACTCTAAATGGGTCAAAGTGAGATTTTTCAAAATTTCGAGAAAATTTGACCTTTCGGATCAAAAGTCGGGACATCAAAATATATTTCAGATGCATGGTTCCTTCGGCAAAGTTTCTTATTTTGATCCCTAGAATACTATTTTCCTTTTAATTTTAAATCGACCCGCCCTAAGGTATATATATAATATATGTATGCATATATATAATATATATAATATAAATATACATATAACTTTTTTTATATAATATTAATTAACTACAAAGTGGTTGGAAAATAGGTAGTTAGTAGTCAATTAAAAAGTCATGCAGAGATGGCCAATTGACTAACGCCTATGACATGCCCATGTTAAAATAGTGAGTCGTTGACAACGAAAAAAGTCACTGAATCCACCAGACGTGGTTATTAAAAAAACCATTTTGAAGTTACTTACAAATGGGTCTGAGTTCCTATAGGAATATGTGCGAATTTATACGTATGTACATACGACTTTGTTCCGAAACTAGACAACCTAACAATGAAAACTTAACAGATTTGGGAAAAATAAGCTATCTTTGTTTCTCAACATTGTCTCCTTTTAACTCGATACAATAGCTTGGACATCCTGTTTATAGTAAGAACTATCCTTACAAAAACATAAATGTGAAAAAAGGCCAAATTTCTATCCAAATATTTTGCCATTAAAATTTTGAGATAAAAATGTTTACCAACTTCTTTTTATAAGGATCTGATTCCTTTTTGAAAAGTGTTTTTTATTCAAATATTTTTTAACTTAAAATTGCTAGCTTTGCATAGCAGGTATGTACGAAATGTCTTAAAGATCGTCTGTATAGAAATATATAATATGTAACGTAAATTTTAGTGGGCATAACACTACCCCGCCCCCCTTTTCGCACTTTTGTAAATATATTAACTTATTAAATTCGGCTTAGCCAAATAACATTAAGACAGAAGGATAGAATATTATCGACGTATATATGTGCACATTCTAGCGCAAAATTTAATTTTAATATTTTATGGGTGTGACCCCGCCAACTTTTCTATCTCAAAATTGTGCTGTGGCTTATGATTTATACAAATTTTTGTAAGGAAAAGGTTTATGAGAAATACATAAGTAATATATAGATTAAAATCTGCTAATTTGAAGTATGTATATGATACACAAGGTCAAGATTTTTTGAGTATAGCTACGCCCACTTTTCAAAACAGAAAATCTTAGCCTTGGATAAGCGCAATGTATGTATATGAAAAATGTTTATGAAAAATAAAATCTATCGAGTTTGAACACCTTTGATTAAATTAATAATTTTTACTTTAAAGGGCGTGTTGCCGCCCTTTGATGGAAACTTCCGTGTTTCTAGATTTTTCTAGTTGATCTCTGATTCAAATTTATATGTGTATCAAATTTCATATCTATAGCTCTATCTATTGCTCTTTCAGCTAATAATTCAAGTATAAAATTAAATGGGCGCTACCCCAACCACTTTTTTTAATCAAGACTTTGCTGCTGGCAGTGCTTACCATTCCTTTAATTTTTCCTAATACGTAAATAATAGATTTAAATTTGTTAAGCAGAAGTAAATGAAACACAAAGCTAAAATTTTATGTAGGTACATAAAATTAAATTGCTTAAGTTAATTAAAAGCTGTCTATTTAGTTTTTAATTGCGAGCTATATTAGCAACACTCTGCCCCTACTCGCTTCCCCGACCCCTCCCCCCCCCTGGTAAAAGTTTTTGGATTTCCAGATTTTTCTAGTTGGTTTCATACTCCTTCTTGTGTTAAGTTTATCCAAGTAGTTATAGAATTTAACAAAATACAATTTGATTTTTCCGACGAAAATGCAAATTTTTTCGCGGCTATATCTCGAAAACCAATTGAAATTTTATTTTCTTGTCTTTGGCATAATTGTAGTTATGGTCAAGGAGAATCAAAAACTAAAACAAACTAATCCGAAAAAAAAGCATTTAGTGCCTCAAAATTGCTAAAATATCGAACATTTTTATTTTTTTATATCTTTTTCGCGATTTTTAAACCATATCTACCGAATTCAGTAACGTACTGCTGGGAAAAATATTGTTTATAAAACAATTCATAGTTTTTACGAACATTTTAATGCTGAAAATGTTTTTTCACCATTTTCAGCTTTATTTTTAAATTAAATTGATCTTTTTTTTTAATTTCAAACTTATCTATTTTTCCAAATTTCATTTTTTAAAGAAAAAAATTCTTATCTATTCTTCCATTTTCCAGGCATTGATGTAGCAAAAAGGATCATTGAAAACCATCAAGCCAAATTGTCTTACATTCTTCTTGAGAAACTTAAACTGCCGAAAAATCTTAATGTACAGACACTAAAGCTATTTAAAGACAGTGACAGAATATTTGCAAGTGTTACCGAAACAAAAACAAAAATAAACAAAAAACATTTAACTTTTGTCTTCTTGAGCACAAAAGTGTTGTAACAAAAGATTTATAAACCAACTACTAAAAGTGATACTCAGTGATACAGGCAGCAACAAAATAATAATAAAAAAAATTATATGCCTGAAAATCACAAGAGAAAATTGAAAAGGAAGTGGAAACTGATACAAATGTGAAACCAAAAAAAAAAAATTTATATGTATATAGATTTAAAAAGAAAGAAAATGGAAACTAGATTCATATACATATAATAATAATTTGAAAACTATTCCCCCAACTGAAAATGAAATATTTATTTTTCAAACACATGGCTGATATCAGAGAAAAAAATTCAATAAAATGATATCGCTCCCTTATTGCAACATAAGCTTAACTCCGAAAACTTGATTTGCAAGAAAATAAGTTTAAGGTGTTCAATTTGTATTTAACTCAATGAAGATATATTTACAAATTCTTTTTGCACTCGGTTAAAAATACTTGTGTGGCAACACTTTATTGTTGCTAAAGCAATGAATAGTTGTTGTTGCTTTTTACATTTACTGTCGTTACATAATTCTTACAACTAGAGTTCGAGCTGAAAAAATGTCAGCCAATGTAGCAATGGTAAAGTAAGAAACTATAAAACATGTTGATTATTGAGTTCTTGTTTCAACTTTGATATTAGTTAGTTGAACTTCTCATTTGTTTAAATATAAGTTTAAACAACATTTCCATAGAAAATTTGTTTCATAAACCTCTTATTAAACAGATGAAATTGTTGTTCGATGAAATTTCTGAATCCACCTATTTAATAAAAATATTTTACCGGGACTATTAGTGGGTTAATAAATGTTGCAAATATTTTATTTTCTCAAGAGCTGCGTGCACAAACTTTATAGAAATGTTTACGGAAGATTGAATCTGATATAACGACTTTTTTTTGGCATTATTAACTCCAAAAACAAATATTTCGAGATATGTCTTTATTGCAATTAAGGATACACAGAGAGCTCAAAATTTATGTTATTATTATGTTGAAATCGCAGTAAATGATAACTAAGATTAGGCAAATGGGTGCGATTGTTGCATTATTATTTACATTTGCTTTTTATTATTATTTTTTTATTTAATAAATAAAACCTTTATCAAGCAAAAAGTGTGATACCAAAGCGAAAATAAGAACCTCACTACCACTTTCAGTATGAAATGAGAGCTTCCAAAAGCCTGCATTTTCAGTTATAAAATAATGCCAAAACTAAAAAAAATTAAAATGGATTCTATTCTATCTACGAAACCTACAGATTTCAGAACACTTCATAATGCCATCTATTTACCATTAATTTTACTATTAATCGGAATTAAGAAATAAAAAACAGCACACTTTTCTTATAGAAGAGCCGACTGTGTTAGCCACAGCACTCTTTTCTTATAGAAACGTAGACAAAGCCAGTCCCAGTATACTTTTCTTAAGGAAAGTCACAGCAAACTATTTGTAATAAAAGTCGACTGTGTCAGTCAAAGTATACTTTTCTTAAAGAAGCATCAACTGAGGCAGTTACATCACACTTTTTTCGACAGATTTATAAAAAAGAAGGAGGAGGTTATCAATTCGTCTGTATTTTTTTTTTTTTTTTGGTTATGGTATTTTCTAACTCTGTACCTTTTAGACCGATTTTAAAAAATAACAGCCTTATTTATAAAACTTATTAAGTCTTTAGAAAGGATTCTTAAGACAAATTTACATATAAAATTTTTCTTAAAAAGCATTTATAAAGCCTTAATAATTTTTATAAATAAGGCTGTAAATTTTTATATGGGAGGGTATTGCTTCCATTTGGTTAAATTGTAAATAAAATGTGGGCGGGGATACACCTACTAATTTTTTCATTTGATTTTATAACATCTTACTTATTCCATTGCTAAGAAACCTAAAAAACACATTAAAGACAAAATTTTGGAGTGGAAAAAATATGGCGATTCACGCCCATTAACACTTAATATTATATTTTACGCGTTTCTATTAGACCGATTTTTACACAACTTGGCACACATCCTAACCTCTAAAAAAGGACACCATCTGGCATTAAAAATAAGTAGGCGGGGACACGCCCATGAAAATTTAATATTATATTTTATGTACTTGTAATTAAACGCTTTTTACCAAACTTGTCACATACCTTGAGTTCTTAAAAACAAACACAATCTTGCATTCCCGAAAAGTGGGCTAGGATACGCCCATTAAATTTTAATATTATATATCACGTTCTTCTAATTTACCGATTTTTACGAAATATTGAGCACACCTTGAGTTCTGAAAAAGAATTAATCTTGTTTTCATTGGTTTTTATTAAATTATATGTATTTCTATTTATCTGATTCTCAAAAGAGTTTCATCTCTTACAATGACATAATTTTGTGCTAAAAGAAGTGTACGGAGTATGTGTATGGCCCATTAAAGTTTAATCTTATATTTTATGTGTTTCTACCTGCTCGAGATTTATGAAACTTGGCATATACCTTGAGCTCTAAAAATTACGCGATGTTGAATTTAGAACAAAGGGCGGACATTTATTATTGCCAAATTAGGCGTCACTACGATCCTAAAAATATAAAATTGCTAGAAAAAATTTTAAAATAAACCTTTAAAAAAGTTAAACCGACTTCAAAAATTAGTAAAAAATAACTCAGATTCAGTTAAATAAAATATTTTTATATGTGTTACCTATAATGATATTCACTTTTACAATACCCTAACTAGCACAAATATAATCACAATGAAATTTAAGCTTGGCTGAAATTTTTATTATTATTATTACTACTATTATTCTACGGCAAGTCTTCAGGTTAATTTTTTGCCCTCTCTGGTAGCAAAACTTCTATTTGTATTATAATTTTTAGATAAAAATTAATATGTTTATGTTATTAATATTTTATTGGACTCATCTTTGCCTCATTTTCGTCCTTTACATGCAAAAACACACATTTGCATTTCACACAAAATTGTTTCTGACCCACACAATCATACGTCAAATTTTCTAATATAATACAACATTACTTACCCGTACATATTCACGTAGCTCCCAATGGTGCCAACTGCAAATAAAATAATATAAAAAAATAGTGTATGAGAAATTGCAAAAATACAAAAGGAAAAAAATATATAATAAATCTGTTATAATATTGAAATGTCGTTTGTTGAATAAATTTATATAAATTTCTCATAACTACAAACTCATTTTCATGTGAATGTTTGGATTTATAATGGTATAAGTATCTAATGTGTGATATGTATGTATGTATGCATGAATGCCCAGCAGTTCTGATTCGTTGATAGTTCGTTCGTTCATTTAATAATATAAGAAAAAAAATTTCAATTATTTAAATATCTCGAGACAATAAATAAATGACTTCGGCCACTTTCATAATTATGGGCACATACATGTATTTTAGAATTTTCGAAGCGCTTTGGAGAACTTTAAAAGAACGTTCTTGAAGAATTTTGCTCATGCATGCTCGTGGAATCGGAATTTTTTCTTAATGCTGTCTTAAGCATTAGCCTACACTTAAGTACATATCAGATCAACTACGATGTTAATATGACTGAGTCCAGCCAGGGATTGAAAAGAAGCTTTTGAAGAGCATCATTTGCTTTAAAAGATGTAATTAATTGCATGTTTAATTATTGAATATTACTATAATTATTCTATAATTTTTTTATACATCTCTGATTGAATTTTTAATGTTTTACTCCCGTACATATTTTCTTTTTTTCCCAGACATTTGGAAATGTAAGCCATACATTTGCTAAAAATTACTTTTTCCAATTTGAACTAAAGGGTTTTGCAATTATATTTCTTTAAATGCAAATACAAATATTTTATATAACTATTCGTTAGAATGCGAAAGAAAAAGTAATAATAAAGGAAATCATACAATTTTATATTCACACTCTTAGACACTCTCAAGCATTCACTTCGATTGGGGAATATGTACATATATGCTTAAAAAAACATCTATATGAACGTGTAATAGATATGAAAAATAATATATTTCGATATTTAAACTTCATATGAAAATCTTGTAATAAAATATTTAAGGATATCTGTCTTGAATTTGAAAAAAGCCGTGCTAAAACTCAAGTTATATTATTTTAAAATTATTTTAATTACCTATTAAATGATATGTATTGTCTTAAATAATAAAAAAATGGCCTCAAGCATGTACGTGTGTATTGTCAAAATCATACAGCATTTATCCTTTTGCATACGAGGGCGTATGAGTAATACAATATTCTTCATCATCAATATTACTCATACGCCTTAATATGCAGAAGAGTAAATGGTGAATAAATTTTACAATATACGCATTAGAGTGGGTAATTTTTTTTTTTGTCAACAGGCGTCTAGCAAAAATGATATCTATAAAAAATTCTAAGAATATTACCCTAAGAAACTATGGCTCTAAAATCAAAACCTAGCTGACGCCGAGAGGCATCAAAATTCAAGCTATTTGTAGGGTAATAAGAAACAAAAATCACTGCTTTCGACTTATGCAGGACGTAGGGCGCAAATATACATACATCAAGCCAAACTTTCCTTACAGGTCTTTTTTAAGGCCCATTTTTTTGAAATATTGAAGAAAAAATTTACTTCTTTCAAAAATTAAAAAACAAAATTAACACTCTAATTTTGACCAACCTGGGCTGCAGACAATTTGTTATTACTCGACAAAAAAAAAAGAAACATACAAATATTTTTTTTAATTTTAACATCTAAATAAATACATACTAAATACTTATTTTCAATTATATGCTGAAGTTTTATATAAGAAACTACTGCAAAACTAAATTAAGTCGAGGTTATAAATGATTTTACAGTCGAATCCGCTTTAGCGCAACAGTCTTTACTGAAAAAAATCGGATTACTGAAAGCGATGCAAATCCCCGCACTGATTTTAAACGCAGCTAGTCTTATTCACTTCTCTTTAGCGAAACACCGCTTTACTGAAAATATCGTATTACTGAAAACCAAAAGCAAGCCCACACCTACGTTTTGTATAAAACTTACTTCGCTTTAGTGAAAAAATAAACAATGATAAATTTATTTATTAGAAATCGAATGCATAACTTCAGGCTGAAAAAATGTTGCATGTTTTGTCCGTTAAAAAATTAAATGGCAAATGTATGTGTATACTGATTTTAAGCAGTACGCTTAACTGTAAAAAATTTCAGTAATCCGAACTACGTTTTAGAGAAAAAATCGGATAACTGCAAAAATTGGGTTTTGGCTATTTCCAGTAAAGCGGAACCGACTTGAAATTCAAATTCATTTAAAACCACACAAGATGTATTTATTATTTATTAGAAATCGATTGCATAACTTCAGGCTGAAAAAATGTTGCATGTTTTGTCCGTTAAAAAATTAAATGGCAAATGTATGTGTATACTGATTTTAAGCAGTACGCTTAACTGTAAAAAATTTCAGTAATCCGAACTACGTTTTAGAGAAAAAATCGGATAACTGCAAAAATTGGGTTTTGGCTATTTCCAGTAAAGCGGAACCGACTTGAAATTCAAATATATTTAAAACCACACAAGATGTATTTATTATTTATTAGAAATCGATTGCATAACTTCAGGCTGAAAAAATGTTGAATTTTTTGTCCGTTAAAAAATTAAATGGCAAATGTATGTGTATACTGATTCTAAGCAGTACGCTTAACTGTAAAAAATTTCAGTAATCCGAACTACGTTTTAGAGAAAAAATCGGATAACTGATAAAATTGGGTTTTGACTATTTCCAGTAAAGCGGAACCGACTTGAAATTCAAATATATTTAAAACCACACAAGATGTATTTATTATTTTACTTTCTTGTTCGCTTTTCAAAAACCAAAAACTCTTTCACACCGGATCAGATTTGAAAGAATTATGAGTTTCGCAAAGTGTCCATAAGTTTCAGGTCATGCTATAGTAGGGTGTCAAAAAAAATACATTTTCAAATATGTTTTTATTTATTTATTAAATATTACAATAATATAAAATTAAGTCGCTGCAGCCAAACAAAATCAAAATCCCACCAAAATCGAACGACACCAACGTTTGCATTCATTGATTCAATCATTTAAATAATTGAAAAACATTTAAAATTTGTTTTATATTAATTGAATTATAAAGAAATATCAATTAAGCTTTTTATTGTTATTATATTTGAATTTATATTAATTTCAGTTAATATTTTTAAATGAGAAAGAACAAAGGATAACATTTATTTTTTAATTAAGTTTATTTCGTGACATATTTTCTTCTTTTTAAACGTACATACTCGTATGCCTTAAGACGGTACAGATTCACTAGATGATTGAAAACTGAATTAAATAAAAAACCAGTAAAAAAGTTCATCTTAAAAGTATATTTTTTTTAAGGAAAAATTGCAACTGTCTCACATGCATACATACATACATGTATAAATAATCATTTAGCCATCGTCTTTTGTCAAGAGGAAATGTTAATAGAAAAAAATCATTTCCATAACCGCACACTAACATATTTAAAACGTATATATATGTCACATCCCAGCGAACATTTTTTTGTCGAATTCGGTCAGGATTTAGTTAGAAACTCTGTGTACTTTGCGACAGCAACTTTGGTGGACTGTTTACTTAGTATAAGCTTTTATATATTCTAACAGTTTATATTAAGTTATACGAGGGCTACTATTTATATTTCGGGAATAGCAAATAATAACAAACATTTTTAAATGTAAATGGCTTTATTGTTTTTCAAACTCTTCCCCTTGATGATTAATACACTTTTGCATTCGTGCAAACCATTTGTGCTGGCAGTTTTTCAGTTCTTCTTTAGACACCTCGAGAGCATGGTTTTTGAATGCTTCAACTGCTTCTACGGCGCTCGTAAATCATTGAGTACGCAGTTTGGCTTTGATATTCGGGAACAACAAGGAGTCCTTGGGTGCCAAGTCAGGGGTTTAATCGTCGCTTTCGATAACGCGCACTTTTTTTTCGTTTGAGATTATGGCATTCGATATCGAACCATATTATTACACTGTGCAAAAGCAGCATAACGATTAAGGATCGGCTGAGGGGCAGTTAGGAAAATTTTGGTTGATTTTCTGTTAAAGTTTTAGAGAAAATGTTCACTGGGATGTCGTTCATAAAAAAAACAGCAAAAGCAAGCCCTTATAACTTCCACATTCAATTATTTCAGTTGTTTTAGATATAAAAACACACAACCCAAAAACTGAAAAAGTTTTTCTAATTTTTTTTTTTTATTTTTTGGAAAAGGGAAACTAATTTACGCGTAAATTGTGAAACATTTTAAACTTAGTTTCTTTGTTTATTTACATAACAGAGTGTGTTAGTAGTGTTATCAGAATAAATGTGTTTGTGTGTGTGTGTGTTTGTGCGAGTGTGTGTGTTTGTGTGTGTGTATCTTTGTATTTCATCAACAAATCTGACACATCCAAACCCAAAATGAGCTGCTAAAAACTTTCTAATTTAAATAATAGCACATATGCAAGAAGATAAGCTAGTTAATATGATAATGAATTGAATATGTACGTATGTATGTATGTATGTATGTATGTAAGCATATACATACATACATGCTTATAAAATGAATGTTCATGACTGAAACCAAAAGCTAAGAACCTTAGCAAAAGCTAAGAGTAATAAATTTTTAAATAATTACTTGTTAGCTTACGCAGAGTCCTTATTTACACACATTAACGAAAATACTGCACACGTACACTACGAAGCGAAAGCTTGCAATAATTAAATGGGAAGCAAGTGAAAATACAAACAATATGCTTAATATTGTGCAATATGTGGACTGTGTGAGAGCATCAAAGTCAGTGGTGGGCAAACATACACTAACTTATGCTTTAGTTTGTGTATGTGCTTCACGGTTCAAAAGAAAATCAACTGATCGCGGTTTGCTTAAGCAATTATTTCCAGCTAGCAGTTGGGTGCTCATTTTTTACAGATCACTTTTGATGACTAAAAACTAACTTATGACTTGGGTGATTGAAAAAGGATTCATTTATGATTCATTTATATGATTAGATATTAATTTCTTGAAAATAGAGGAACAAAATGCAAATAAACCGCAAAAAGTTGATTCTATGATTTAATGCTACCACGAAATTATTCAAAAATGAATCAGCAAATCGTGTCATAAATGATTCCTTGTTATGATTCTCATCTATAGTTTACCATTTTCTCAGAACGGCAGTATCATTTATGATCGAAAAATTAGCTCATATGTGGTTATTTTTCACGTCAAGCTGATTCGGAAAATATTCGATTATGATCCAAAATGCTAGCTGGGCATATTTTTATTACCCTACGTCTACACCTGATATATTTTTATCATAACAAAAGTCAAACTTTATATTGAAAAATAATTTTTTCTTTTTTCTATATGGAATTTGACATTTGTCATGATAAAAAATATATTTCATAGACTTAGACTTAATTTAAAATAACTCATTTTATATTTAAAAAAAACACATTTGTTGTGCATACAATGGAAAAATCTGGTGAAAAAATTGGCTTTGTGGATGGACGCCTAAGTGTTTTAAATAAATGTCCTTTACAGATTTTAGAGCTAATTGGCTTCATTTGAAGTTGTTTGCTGGGATGTTACTGCCAAAAGTTTATTAAAAAAAAGCGATTGTAATTAAGCTTTGACAGATTTTTTTTCCGACCCAATCCGCCAAATTCATTTTAAAAATCGCCAAAATCAATTTAATGTAATTTTTTTCTTAACATACAGGGTGGGCCAAAAGTTACCATGGGGCTTAAAAGTTTAATAACTTTTTCGTTTTTAAACTTTTTTTATTATTTTTTTCGCAGATTATATAATATACAAAATGGAAATTTCTTTACACTAAGTATGAAAAATAATCAGGGCTATCCTGAATAAAATTCCACGTGAAATTTTTCCCTTTTCCAATTATAATTTTTTGTTTTCCCTATTACTTGCTATAAATTGGAATTGTTCCCCTGGAAAAATGTCACGTGGAATTTTATTCATGATAGCCCTGAATGTCTCTTAAATGAGCACCTTTTTCAGCTTCGCACTGATGGGCTCGTTTGAGAGCATTTTCCATAACATCTTTCAAAATTTGTGGCTGTAGCGTTCAAATTTCTGCAACAATGTTTGCCTTGAGTTGAAGGATTGCCTCTGGATTTTTCACATGCACTCGCTCCTTCAAATATTCGGGTGCTGTCAAATCTGGCGATCGCACTGGCCAAATAATTTGCGAATTTCTGAAAATTATTCGCTTTCCAAAAACTAGTTTCGGGCAGTGTGGGCAGTGGGCAGGTTTGTTTTCAAGAGCAGGACGAAAAAAATTTTCTATCATAAGCCGATACCGCTCTACATTTACGGTTGCAGCACTTCCATCTTCATTCTCGAAGAATTAAGTCCCAATAATATTTTCCGATGTGATCCCACACCATATTGTACACCTAATGGGGTGCAATTGACGTTGATGAATGGCTCTTGGATTTTCAGAACCCCAGAACCTACAGTTCTGCTTATTAACAAAGCCATTCAAATGAAAATCATATTTAAAATAATTGATCTCTGATTTAAATAATAAAATTCTATTCGTCTGATTCTTTGTTCAGTTGTGAATCTCTCCATTATTAATTATTTAAGGGGCAATTTCACCAACTCTATTTAAATATAAATTCATATTTAAATATCGATTTTCAGTCATTTTTGTATGAAAAAATTCATTTTAAATATGAATTGATATTTAAATAATTTGGTGAAATTGGCTCTAAGTGTTATTTATATAATCTGAATAAAATAATAAAAAAATATGTATAAACGAAAAAGTTATTAAATTTTTTAATCCCATGGTAGCTTTTGGCGCACCCTATATAGTGGATAATAAATTTATTTTTATATCTATAACACTTTATTTGACATAAATCTTTATAAAATATTCTTATAAAAATTTTGCAGAAAATCGCCTAGAATTGTTTTTTGCAAATTTTTCTCGCCCATCTTCAAAACATATTAATTACTTTAATTAATATAAGAAAATTGTTTTCAATTCTTGCAGACGAGTTTTGGTAAGAATTATTTTTGAAAAAAAAACAATTCCTGCAACAAACTAATTATCCTGAATTAAAAAATTTTTGAAGTTAAATTTTGTTTAAAAAAAACAGCCATAAAAATTGCCAACAAATTTATCTATCGCCAGAAAAATCGCAATGTCACCAAACAACTTGAAAAATCGCCAGGTTTGGCGAGAAGTTGTCATATCTGACAACCCTGGTTGTAATCAGTGTAAGTGGCATTTCTGCAAGTGTTCACATGTGTGTTAAGGCTCTTAAAAGAAATTAAATATTCCTTTTGTGCTAAATATTGTGTGTTGTTGTAATTATTATTGTTAAGCATTTTTGAAGTGTTAATGATACTTTTGCGTTGTCTCTGCTATTTTTTCGTTGATGAGGAAAACTAGAAAAATATATTTTCAGCTTCATACCAAAAAAAAAAAAAAGAAAGCGAAGTTTTTGTTATATTTTTTTGAGCAAAATCATGTCTAGTGTTTAAGCATTTGTAAAAGTTAGACACCATCCGCTAAATACTTATAGAGATAGAATATTTTTAAGTGTTACATGGTTTACGATGACACTTAACCACACTAACCTGCAACCCCTTTTTAAGCAAGACTTTCACAACTCCGCTGCTTCCCTCTTCCTAAAATCAATTGTAAATTTGGAAAAAGTTTGATTTTTTTTACACAGTAACTAATTAACTAAAAATGAGTTTCCCATTAAATTTATTTCTCAAGCGAAGTAAGCTTAAATTTAAGCGCATCTGAAAAGTTTTCTAATATTGTGCAGTGTGAAAACTTTACTTCATTTCATATTTTTTTTAAATGTATTTTCCTTTTGGGCTAAACAAATCTACTCAAAAATTTTATTTAAAAAAAAACTTGTTTATCTAAATATAATATTATTCCAGTATTTTGGAAAAAATAAAGGCAAAAGAATTAATTAAATTAAAAAGTTATTAAATTATAGAATCAAACAAATCCAAACACACGTTTAACACCCAAATGAATTAATATTTATTCATGTTACCGCCATTACCGCCATACAACAATGTCTGTGTCCCTCTGGTACTGCTGCTTTTAAATGAAAATAAATTTTAATTTAGTTTGTAATAACAAAAATCTCTGCACATCAATTCATAAGGGAAAAAGAAAATATTATATGCAGTTTTCATATATTTTATTAATGAAGTTTCACATACATTTTTAAAAAGAATTTTAATGGGTCGATATTGGATTTGTGTTCACAAATATATAAATGTATATAAAGTTTATCTGGTATTGCTGCAGCAGAGTCCCCATTATTTGTTATCCTTTCCCTTTTACCGCACATTAATGCTCTATTAAGTGTTAGCGTTCTTCTTTCGCCCTCAATAAACCATCACAATCAATATTTAGAACAGCATAACGAACTTAATCCAATTTGAGAAATGTTCTTCAAACGAATCCTAACAAACACAACTTTCTAAATTATTCACTTACAGATTACTCTCCAATAATTTGGAGCATATTACAAAACAAAAGCACACACATGGAAACACACTTTCGTAAATACACACTACTCTTCCCACCCCCGAATCTTAGGCAATATTTTTTTCATTTAAGCCTAATGATGAGCTACCATAATATATTTCTTTTAATATTTTTTAAGGCTTAACTAGAACCGCAATAAGGGTCAATGGGAAGGCATATAGATCCTTGTTTGGTAGTTAAAGTTAAAAGCACCCTCCACCTTCTTTTCGTTATTCCTACTCTGCATGTGAGCAATTATTCCTGACTAGCGCCAATCTTTTCACTTGTTCTCTTTTTTTTTTTGGCCCCCCCCCCCTTCACTTAATTGCAGTTGTTTTATTGGTTCTAACATTACTTATCGTACGCTCCAATTTGAAAATGTGTAAAAAGGCAATTTAATTTGTTTTAAACGGGAGGAAAATGGAATAAAAAAAATAAAACAAAATAAAAACCCACCAAGTCTGCTTTGAGCTGCTAAAAATCGCATCTATTGTTCAGTTAAAACAAATGCAAATGGGAACCAAATAAGCACTTTAAATGGAATTTTGGTCAAAAGCTTTCAATTAAAATGCTTTAAAGCAACACACTTCAACCAAAATACATACATACATACATACATACACAGAAGCTTAACAATTTAAAAAGTGATTTTGAAATCGTTAGTAGCTTTAAACCAGCTATGTCTAAACACACATACTGTAATATTTGCATTTGAGGTAAACAGCTTTGAAAGCTCTTAAGTTTGTTCTTGTTTTGTTTTGCAAAGTAAGAGCAAGCATTGTTGTCTGTTGTGTTGTTGTTGTAGATATTGTACTCTCGTCGGTGTGAAAGCACAAAAGTTCTTTTTTTAAAGTTTGCACATTGTGCATATGGATTGGACGTCGATGCTTTAAACCAGCTATGTCCAAACACACATACTGTGCTATTTGCATTTGAGGTAAACAGCTTTGAAAGCTCTTAAATTTGTGCTTGTTTCTTTGCAAAATAAAAGCAGCACTGTTGTCGCCAAGATCTGGTTGGCTGTTGTGCTCTCGTCGGTGTGCAAGCACAAAAAGCTCTTTATAAAAGTTTGCACATTGTGCATATGGCTTGGATGTAGCTGCTTTCAACAAACAAGCAAAATTAAAACAAGTAAGCGTGCTACATTCGGCTGTAGCGAATCTTAGATACCCTACACTTACAGAAATAATTATTTTTTACTCTTTTTCAATTAAATGATTGCTTATAAAAAATAATATTTTTGATTAATATTTTAATTAAATATGTATATTAGACTGGTCGCAAAAATTGTTTTTCTTAAAATGATACATGTATGTGCGCTGTCTAAAATATGAGGTTTGCTGCCATAAATGCGGTCTTAATTTTTTAGGTTAATCCGGTGCTTTCTAGTGCCTAGTGGGGCCTAAAGTACCCATATAGGGTGGAGTGGGAGTTTTAAAAAAAGATTAAAATAATTCTGTAGTTTCTAAACTATCTGTCCAATTATTATAAAATTTCATACAGCATTTGAAAAGGTGTCACAGAGCTTAAGTCTGGAATTTGGACTGTATATGTTTAAAAGGGGCGGACCCACAAAGCCCCAAAGTGGGCAACCTGAGGTTAATCAAAAATTAAAACCGATGCCAAGCTGATGTTTTTGATCAGTTAAAATACATTTTTCGCAAGTGGATACATTTTTTTATACAATAGTTAAAAAAAGTCTGCTATATTTATGGGATTTTGCTTTTAGTTTAGGCAATATTCGAAAAAAAATTAAAATGTTTGGCTTTTTTACCAACCTTGGCCCACTGTTCTGCTAATGGAGAAGTCAAATCTTGTTTGATTTAGAAAATAAAACTTATTTTGAATTAAGAACAAAGCATTAAAAAAAATTTGTATATCAAAATCGCAATTAAGTCAAAAGTTAATCACACTTATTGCAGTTACCGACATCGACGTCACTTTAACACAATACCAAAAAATTTGGGCTTGTGTGTACCCGTTCACGAAAACAACTGACTCCGGAAGGAAATTGTCAGTAGCACAAAATTGTTGTCGAGAGCGAGCAAACAAGCCCCAATTTTTTTGTATTATTTTAAAGTAAGGGTGCATATACGCAATTGAAATTAAAATTTTAAAATATTTTCGATTTTCGCCACTTTTTGCAGTAAACAGTGAGTTAATTATTTCGCTATTATTAAAAAAAATTGCAAAAACATCAATCCCATATTTTTATGCATTCAAAATTTAATACTATAAGAAATATTACAAATAAATTTTTTTCTGAAAAATTTTCGTTATTAAAGGAACCAGATCATTTCGAATTAGATCTATTTTTTTATAAATATCAATTTTAAGGCCTTTTTTCACAAATTTCAAAGCTGTAACCAAAAAGTTTGTATGCCACCCAGATATGCTTTTAAATACTTCCAAAAGTCTTATCTGTGCCCGGCGAAAACTAAGCAGAATGCAGCAAAAATACTGAAAATCCCATTTTTGGGATTTTACGAATTTTTTTTGGGAATTGCCGGGAACTCAAAAGTACTTTCATTTTTGTTCTTACTGTGCATTAATTGCATAATTTTCCTCCTATAAGAGCATTTTCAGCCGAAAAGATTGCGAGAATGTGGGTTTTATGCCAGTTGATGACTAATTCGCCCGAATTCGCCTATGCATCCATCTGGTGATAAATTCGCCTTGATCAAGTTGTTTATATTATAACAAGGAACGAAAAAATTTATTCGTTTATCGGAGTAAGAAATAGAAATAGATCTATCTAGATCGCCGCCTATGGCGAATTTCGGACGACTCCGTGATTGCAAAATATTGCGGCAAATGACCCCAACTATCAATAAAGTAAGAAATAGTGAAACACACAAACTTGATATGCTTTTATAATCATGTTTCAACCGTATCACCAACATCAACAATTTGTAAAATAAATTTTTCTACTTGTTTTTTTTTTCTTATTAAAAATAAAAGATAATCGTCTACTGTAGGTTTCATATTAATATATAACTGTTTTTCTTGTGTAATAATTTTTTTTGTTTTTTGCTAAATGTTTTAAAATTATTCGAATAAATTCTTTTATTCTTTGTTCGTTCAAATACTCGAAAAAAATTCGAAATTATCTGTCTATTTAAACAAAATAAAAATAAAAATAAAATGAAATTTTAATCGAGTAAATATAAAACTCGAATAATTATTCGAATAAAATTTTTTATTACCAGTTCGTTTGAATGTTCAAACAAAAGTTCAAAATTAGCAGTCTCTTCCAACAAAAAGAAAATCATGAAATTTTATTCGAATAATTAAAAAAACGAATAATTCACAACACTAATTAAGAACTAAAAGAAAGATGTACAATTTTTCTACTTGTTCTTCTATTAAAAATAAACAAATAATCGTCTAGGCTTCTTATTAAAATAATTGTTTTTCTTGTGTATCCAAGGAATTTTTTTATTCGTTTTTGCTAAATTTGTCAAAATTATTCGAATCAATTTTTTTATTCTTTGTTCGTTCAAATGTTCGAACAAAAGTTCAAAATTATTCGTCTCTTCCAACAAAAAGAAAATAAGGAAATTTTATTCGAATAAATATAAAGCACGAATAATTATTCGAATAAATTTGTTTATTCTTTTAAGGCTATTGCAGTTCTACTTGCAATTTTGCATGACATTATAAAACTTGTTTGTAAGCAAACAAATTAATTACGCAAACTATTTTTGAATTCAAACATGCATAAATTTATTTAACTTTAAGAAATGTGGTGTGTGTCATTTAATTTCTTTACAGCAACAAACTGCCACTCACTGCAAATTCACTTGTCTTTTGAATTACATTCATTCACTAATTGACTTCCAATTTTATGGCCTGAATTTCAACAACTTTTAAGTATTTCTCTGCAACACACACATACTTCAAAATAACACAAATGGATTAACTCTCACGACGGTGAACATTTCACCTCCCCCCTTAAAGGCTAA
This sequence comes from Tachina lurida, assembly GCA_944452675.1. Classification (NCBI taxonomy): domain Eukaryota; kingdom Metazoa; phylum Arthropoda; class Insecta; order Diptera; family Tachinidae; genus Tachina; species Tachina lurida. The sequence goes on from OX101754.1 coordinate 126,485,885, forward strand.
GAAAAATATCTAAACTTAATATTGTTAATGTAATAATATCCAACAATACAATACAGTCTTTATACTCGCATAAGTTTGGGAAAATAGTTTATAGAAAAGACTCGTATAGCAGCCACATGTTGCCCTCATAACTCTTAAATAACTTGACACAAAACTCGAGTGCAATTTATGTCTGTGCGTGTACACAAAAGAAACTCCATGATATTCCTAGAAAAGCAAATGCATGGAAGCAACTGACTGACTATTGTGTATATTTCAGCAGATAATAGAATGAATACCTCTCGACCTTATTACGGCATAAAGGAATGGTCCACAACAACAGGATAAACATTTTTGTTGGCAAAGTAACATGAGAACAGAAAAAAATATAAACATACGAGTACAGTGCTTTTGGAATGGAAGAATTACAAAAAGAAAAACTTTAAAATATTTTTCGGGGAATGAAATTTTTCTTATAAAGTCGAAAGTCGGATAAGGTTTACATGCAAAATTGTTTAAGCAAAAGTAAGACAAGTAATAAGCAAATATTTTGTTTTGAAATATTTAACGAATAAACAACTTTATTCGATTAATATAATGTGTGTTTTGTGTGCGTATGAGTGTTCTTCCTGTATGTACAAATATAATAGTAAAACAAACAACAGCAACATTTCTTCCAGCAAGCGATTAAATATTATAGACCTGCGTAAATAGTCTTGAAATGTAAATACGTCTTGTTTTTTAAATATATTCTAGTGGCTGTAGTATGCTAAACCAATAATAAATGCTGTCGCATTATAAGCAAAGCACGATAGATGCATTTGTGTGCGTGTATATGAGTGCTAACAAGCAATGTCGTCAAGACTTCTTGTTATGAACAAACAGTCAACAAAGTACTGTTGATACGTGTGTGCTTGTTATTTTCCATATTGTACGTTTGAGTGTGTGTGTGTAATATGTAGATGCCCTCTAGCCAGCCTAGTGCCATATGTCTCTATGTCAACACTCTTTTCTCTAGCGACAATTGCACTAGTTCAAATGTCGACAATTTTCCTTTTATGCGCGAGTAGAGATACGTTAGAGACAACAGTTCTAATGTATTTCTGTTGATATTGTCAATGAACGCGTCAATAGTTTGTTTTTCTTTTTTATTATGCTATGCAATAATGTTAAAAACTTACGTACATATGTATGTAGGTATGTATGTATTTAAGTTTGTTGGCCCAACCCTTATTAAATTGTAGACGAGGGTCACTAAAATCTATTAGTGATTCTTTAGTTCAAATGTCTCCATACGGTCGTAAATGAATAGTGCTAAAGTCTACTGGTAGATTTTCAATGACAACCCTATGTTATATGTCAATAGGCAATTACATTGGCTGCGGTACAGTTGTACTATTGACAATGTCACTAGTAAATCACTACAATTTTACTATTGACATGGAGCGAGGAAATATCGATATTGTAGACTGGAGCCCCTAAAATTTACTAGTGAATCTTTGGTTCCAATGTCTCCATGTGGTCCCAAAAGAACTACTTAGTCAGTATTGCTACAGTCTAGTGGTGGATTTTCAATGACAAGCTAATGTTAAATGTCAATAGATAATTACATTGGCTGGGATACACCTGGTCAGTAGTACTACTGACAATGTCACTAGTAAATCACTACAATTTCACTATTCGCATTTTCTGCAGGGTGGTAAGCTATTATGTGTTTAAGGGAGGTTTTTTTTAAGCAAGCGCACACAACTAATGTCAATAAATGGGTGCGTTTGTGTGTGCGCAGAAAAATAAAAGAGCATACACACAACGTGTGTGTGTATGTACATGCATGACGCTTGTATACGCGCCCATGCGTAGAAAGAAGCAAGCATCACAAATTTTTCAGTCACGAAGTATTTTTTTCTTTACTCCTATACTTGCAATAACTGAAACAAGTTCTTGCAAACAGTGTTGCTTAGCGTTTGTTTTATAAGACTTCGCTGTAGTAAAGCATTTGAAAAATCCCTCATGTCTTGAAAGTTCTTATAAATGGTCTTGTGCAGGACTTTATTAAATATGCAATTGAAACTGCAAAATCCAAATCAAACGCAAAAAAAACACACGCAAAACATATCTGCTACTTTAACTTCCGAATTTATTTAAGGCAGCAGCCAGGCAAACAGAAAACTTCTCGAACATATCAGCAGCAAACGTATGAGCAGAAGCAAAAGAAAATAAATTCAGTAAAGTGCGACTTTTAATAGCACACGAAGGGTTCCGTTCGGACACTACATATGTCATACTATACAAACTTTGTTCTTTGGATTTTTTCATTATTTTTGTTTTTTTTTTTTTTGAGAATTTATTATAGTTTAAACGAATTTTTTTAGTTTTGGCGTTTTTTCGGATTTTAGCGATTTTTTTTTTTTTGGTTTTTTGGTACCTTTTCACTTTTGGTGAATTATTTTAGTTTTGGAAATTTTTTTTATTTTGGCGCTTTTCTTCCTTTTGGCGATTTTTTTTCGTTATGGGGATTTTTTTGGCCTTTGGCGATTTTTTAGATTTTTGGGTACCTTTTTACTTCTGGTGAATTATTTTAGTTTAGCAATTTTTTAGTTTTGGCGCTTTTTTCCTTTTTGGCGATTTTCTTCGTTTTGGCAATTTTTTTCGGCTTTTGGCGATTTTTTTTTTTAATTTTTGGGTACCTTTTTACTTTTGGCGAATGATTTTAGTTTTGGAATTTTTTTTTTTGTTTTGTCGATTTTTTTTTTTTGGATTTTGGCGATTTTTATAGATTTTTTACCCAAAAAATCTACAAAAAGCGATTTTTTTTTGGTACCAAACCTTTTCACTTTTGGTGAATTATTTTAGTTTTGGAATTTTTTTTTTTATTTTGGCGCTTTTCTTCCTTTTGGCGATTTTTTTTCGTTATGGGGATTTTTTTGGCCTTTGGCGATTTTTTAGATTTTTGGGTACCTTTTTACTTCTGGTGAATTATTAGTTTAGCAATTTTTTAGTTTTGGCGCTTTTTTCCTTTTTGGCGATTTTTTTTCGGCTTTTGGCGATTTTTTTTTAATTTTTGGGTACTTTTTTACTTTTGGCGAATGATTTCAGTTTTGGAATTTTTTTTTTGTTTTGTCGATTTTTTTTTTGGATTTTGGCGATTTTTGTAGATTTTTTGGGTACCTTTTCACTTTTGGCGAATTATTTTAGTTTTGGAATTTTTTTTTGGCGCTTTTTTCCTTTTGGCGATTTTTTTTCGTATTGGAGGTTTTTTCGGCCTTTGGCGATTTTTTAGATTTTTGGGTACCTTTTTACTTTTGGCGAATTATTTTAGCTTTAGCAATTTTTTTTAGTTTTGGCGCTTTTTTCCCCTTTGGCGATTTTCTTTCGGGATTTGACGATTTTTTTTAGTTTTGGGTACCTTTTAACTTTTGGCGAATTATTTTGGTTTTAGCAATTTTTTTTAGTTTTGGTGCTTTTTTCCTTTTTGGCGATTTTTTTCGCTTTTGGCAATTTTTCAAGATTTTTGGGTAACATTTTACTTTCGGCGAATTATTTTAGTTTTCGCAATTCTTTTTAGATTTGGCGATTTTTTTCGGGTTTTGGCGATTTTATTTTTAATTTTTGGGTGACTTTTTACTTTTGGCGATTTTTTTCCGCTTATGGCGATTTTTTTCAGATTTTTGGGTGACTTTTTACTTTTGGCGAGTTATTTTAGTTATAGCATTTTTTTTAGTTTTGGCGCTTTTTTCCTTTTAGCGATTTTTTTTGGCTATTGACGATTTTTTCTAGATGTGTGGGAACGTTTTTACGAATTATTTTGGTTTTAGCAATTTTATTAGTTTTGGCGCTTTTTTTCCTTTTTCCCGATTTTTTCGGTTTTTGGCGATTTTTCGTTTTGGCGATTTTTTATGTTGGCATTTTGTAATTTTAGCTTTTTTGAACATATCAAGAGTTTACCTCTTACGGTTTCCAAGATACAGCAAGTTGTCAAAATTACATTAACTGACGGAATAACCTCTAATTTTGATTTTTTTAAGTTTAGTGTTAATTGTTGTAGTCTGTATAAAAATACACTAAATTTCCGAATTTCAAGTGTCTATATGTAATTGTATGTACATATATTACTCTAGGATTTCAACATATTCCGTTGCTCGTTTTGGAACACCCTTTAATTTTTACCTTTCATATACTCGCTGTTATAAAAAAATTCTTCATATTCTGTATAAATTTCAGGTCCGTGACGGACAGCGTAGCGAAAACAATGTACGGGTGTGTACGGAAGGACCCCTAATACACAAATGAGACATTTTTAAACGCTGAATTTATTGTCAACATTTAAGCCCATCTCAGATATAATATAAATCAAATTACGGCGTTTAAAAATAATAAACGTGACTTTAGGGATAATTAGATTTCTAGGCGCCAGCTGCCAGGAAGAACAAATTTTTTTTTTTTGTTACAACTCTTTGCAATTCAGCATAAAGCTCTGGGTAAAACTGATACAAAAAAATAAATAGTTTGTGTTTAAGTGCACGTTGGCAGATTTTTTGTAGCTTGCTGTAAAGAATCCAATGCTCTACAGTACAATACAATGGATGACACAAATAAAAAAAAGACACAAGTTTATCTAAGTTTAAAACAAGCACACGATCAACAACTAATCCTGAAAGTTTCTTCAAGTATATTTGTGCTTCTGTGTTTGCAATACAAAGTTTGGTCCTTATGAATTATGACCATGTGAAGGAAAAAAAAAAACAAAAGAAACAAATAAACTTCAAAATATAAAAAGGACAATAAGCCACTGGCAAAGAAGTAAAACAAACAAACTCTCAGGAAACACATGCATAAGCATACATACATACATACTTTAAAAATAAGCAAACTCTTAGATGTGTATCAGTGATCGGCAATGAATTGTGTTTTCGCTATTCATGAAATTTTAAATATAAGTGAGTAGACATCATTTATTTTCTACTACATTGATTTATAAGTATAGTCGTAAGTTGAAATAAATATGAATGCGACGCCGACATCATAGTCATACCACACTCACACTCATAAATCATCTCAGTTTGATTTCTAATTTCAGGAAAATACTTATACTCCTCACATTGATTCATCTCACTCAACTCATGCAAGTATGTTTCTTTAAAAGTTTAGTCATTAAACAGTTTGCAAGTAGTATACAATAGTAGTATATAGGATTGTTTTTCAATTCCTGCAAAAAATTAAAAAAGTAACAGAGAAACACGTAACCTCATATGCAGAACTTTAATGTTCATATGCAAAGTTCGCAGTGTGAATCATACTTATTTTGCATCGTCCATAGGCATTAAGTTAAGGAGAGTCGAAATCAACAACATCATAAATGTTGCTAAGTATGAGTTCGATGTGCACTTCAAACTTTCCGAGTGAATATGATTCATAGACAACACTGCAATAAGTATGAGTGCACATAAGTACATGAAATCAGAAGTCATGATTTAATTATACTCACTTTTTCACTACTCATTGCTGTTCTCTGATGTGTATGTGTGTATCCATGTACAGCGATAAACTTCTATTGATTGTCATTTGAACGTGCCAAGCAAATTTTTAACAAACTTCATATTTCCTTTATAAACTTCAACAATTGGTCAGTTGCTGTTGCAGCTCTTGACTATAAAATATCATACTGTTTGTCAGAGACTATTTTGTTACAATTACAATTGACTTATTTCGTTTATTTCTTTTTTTTAAGATATTTTATAATATACAACAAAAAGGTTTTAAGTGTTCATCAAACAACAACAAGATTTTTGGCCGAGCAAATTTAGAGTTAGGCAGCTCAATATGGCTCCATTTACCTTCAAAAAGCCAGAATATACGATTTATTCTATACATTTTATTCATAACAAGACTGTGGTCACCAGCGATAACAGCGTAAGTCAAAAACATAATTTCGAGCAAAGCCATTTTTAAGGTATTTTCTTAAAATAAAAATGGACAATTTAAAATTATGTTGTCGTAAAGTAATGCATCCAAGATTTTATTTAAATTTAGTTTTTAATATAATTTTGCGCTTATTAAATATTTTAATGGAATTTTTTTAAGACTTGGGTCAATATTGTTTTTTTTTTTTTATATCATTATAATAAACTTCTTTAGCTTCGTTTCTAGCATATTTGCAGCATACATATCCCTCATTTAGTAAAACAACAACATAAGTAAAATAAAACTAGTTTGTCAAAAATGCAGTTTAAAAATTTAAATTTATACACAACTTAATAATAAAAAGGAAATCTTATTTTTCACTCTAGAGTTGGGTAAACCAGATTTTTAAATGCAATTTTTCTACATTATGCATAACAATATGACAAATAATTTGCATCATTAACTCCAAAATCGTATTTTTCAGTTAGCACGTCATTCTAGTCAAAGAGCGATTTATAACTCGCTTTTGTCTTAATTCGAGTTATGTTGTTATTGCTTTTAAGCATAGAATTAAACCACTGGAAATAAAATGAAAAGGCGATATTTTAACTGTAAGCCTATAAACATTTTAAAAAAGCAGTGCATACTTTTAGGGGTACGAAAACTAACTACAGTAGTGTGCAAAATAAGAGCAACAGACCCTGCAAAAATACAGGCAGACACTTATTTCAGAAAATACATCATAAGCAACAACCACTGAGGCCACATTTTATTTGTGCTCGTATTTATATGCACTATGTTACAAATTTAAAAAAAAATGCAAAAAAATAGCTTTTCAAAATAATCCAGGCTTTGATATAACCCTTAAATTTTTTCATATGTATATCTTTACGACATTAGCTTACAAACATTATTTATTATCCCAGTAAAAAAAAGAGCTTTCAAGGAAGTCAATAAGATACTGAACGTGGGGTCCGGAAGTAGTGCACATTTGTATAACTTCTAATGATTTTTACTTATGGTTGTCATTGTAAGAAGTTCTCTTTTTTACCCGACTGCCTATGTTTGTATGTCTGTATGTCTGTATGTATGTGTGTATGTGTGTTCACAGAGAAAACAGTGCCTACTAAATACCTCATAAAATAGAACAAAATTAATAAGAAATATCTATGGTTTTTTTTTCAATAAGGAAATCTTATTAATTTCATAGAGAAAACCTTTTTGAAAAAATCAAAAAGAAATCTTGTAGTTTTTATGAGGTTATCTTATTGATTGTTTCAATAAAAAAATAAAAATATGCGTCTTTATTCTCTGTACTTATGTATGTTCATTTAAATTCTATACCATATACATATGTATGTATGTATGTAGTATATTGTAGATGTTATTTGTTTATACATACATACATACACATTATGTTATATTCTTAACTAACTTACTCACCAAGTATTGAACCAGCAAACTTCTACCTGATACACAAGCACTCTAACCAATATGCTAACAAGCAGCCTGAATAACCATTGAAATTATTGTGCAAACATTCTTATACAAAAATGAAAAAGATCATGAAAAAAATTGCCTTTATGTCTATTTATAGAAACAAAATAACAAGACACCTCATAAAATCAAGAAGATTTCCTTATTAAACAAATCAATATGATGCTTTACACATAGTCACATAGGAACCTACTAAAATCAAGAAGAAAGCCTTATTGAAAAAGTTAATAAGGCTACCTAATAAAAAAATCAAGAAGCTAACCTAATAAAAGCAATAAGAAATCCCTATAGTTTACAATTGATAAGAAAACCTAATAGAATCAATAAGTTTTTCTCTATGGATTTTTTTTTTTTGGTGCCAAAAATAACGGAAATTGAGCAAAAAAGTTGTGAATATTAAGATTTATTCTTGATTTTATGTGGTTTTCTTCTTGATAAAATTAATAAGATTTACCACATAAAAACAATAAGGAATCTCTATGAAAAAATCTTCGCTTCTTTCTGCTGGGATACCCGTTAGCCTAAAAACGTTTCATAGAGAAAATCTTATTGATTCTATGAGGCAGTTTTTTCTCTGTGTAGAATTAATATATCGGCATAGCTTAACTTTTTTTAATTTACTACCAAAATACAATAACACATTTTCTCTCCCTACTTTATTTGCTTATAATTTGTATAATTTAACTGTGTATATAAAAATAGGTCTAACTGCCAATACTGCTCGTACATAGCACAAAAAAAAAACGAGATAAAGAAATATGTATATGTGAGAGAGAAGATATAAAATTATCGCTTCAATTTCCATGCGTGCGGCATTTGCTACCCCGCAAGCTTCTCTTCATTTGCCGTCTACAAACACGATTCCCAGGCAACGTATCGCACCTATGTATGTCTCCTTTCATCTAAAAGGGCTCTGAGTCTTTAATTTCTATTACAGTTCATGCTGTTAGTTTGTGTGTATGTGTACTGACAATAAGGCATGTGTTTAGCAGCAGTGTAGTTGTTGTATTTTGTCTGTGTTGTATAGAGTCTGTATTGGCTTAAATGTTTGTGTGGTTGTACATTTATTATGCGTAGAAGATATAAAATTTCAGCTATGGTGATTCGCAACTTTTTGTAATGCTACTATTTTCTCAAGTCACGAGAGCAAGGACATTTGGAACAACTGAAAAAAATGCCCGGGTATCTATAAAGAAATAAGTGAATGGATGATATTTTGTGTGCTTTTCAGCCGCATTATATATATTTATATTACAGAAATAAAGCGTCAATGAACACCTGTTTTTATTAACATTTAATAACGTACTTAACACCGCACTTAGCACGCAAGTATATGTTTCAATATTGGAAAATAATAAAAGTTTGTCATGAAATAAACATTTATATAAATTTCGTAATCCAGCGCTCTGTGCTTGCTTTTAAAGCTATAAAAAGCTTATGACTTTTATACAGTGGGCACTAGAAAAATTCTTGCTAACAATATTTCAGACATATTTTGATTTAAAAAAAGTTTGTTATGGCGATTTAAACGCAGATGTCAAATTTGAAATAATTTTAATTTTTTTTTTGCATTTTCAAATATACATATGTACCTGCTAATTGTTTACAGTGCAAAGTGTTTTCTATTAGCTATTTATTTTTATATTAATGTATTTTAACACTCATTCCATTTAATAATAAAAATGAGTTAGCATTAAATAAACGCATAAAATTTTAATGCTATCGTCATCGCGCAAATTCCCTGTACAGCGAATATACATTGAGGAAAAATAACTTAATGGCTTCTAAAAGGCTTCCCGTGAGCACTTCGTTATGATCTTATTTACACGTACTTAACCTTAAATTACACGTGACATAGCCATAATATATATCATAGCCATAACCAAAACGAAATTCGATTGGCCATGGCGTTATGGCAATTCAGCTATAAGTTTGTTTCGAACAGCTTTTTTGTATGGTTATGATTGTGACACACTATTTAGATATATTTACTCATTAAACTATTTTAGTTTTATTTATTATAGCTTTGCTATTTATTGAGCGATATAGGAGTTAGGACGTGATCTTCGTAACAAAAATAATCGACACTATTACAGTTATAAATTTATTTTTATTTTTATTTCTTTGTACTTAAAAGCAGAGTACGAAAATAAACGAAATAAATTGTTTTATTTTGTTTTCTTTCGTTCTTTGAAGTGAGTGAAATACAAACAATGAGAACGATTGATCAATTTGTTTTTGTTTTGTTTTTGCACATTAGCTCAAACCAAAGAACACGGCCGACTGGCTGGAAGGCGGCTAACAGCCGCCACCATTTATTTAATCGTACGCCGCTAGAAATTAAAATAATGGGAAATAAATGGATAAGTTTTGAAATATTTTCAGAGCATTTGACATCATCATATAATATAATTTTATTGTATTGTTATTTCACACATGAAATTTGTTTTATATAAGTAAGCAGCAAAGCTATAACCGGATGCCCTAAGGCACCTCTCTTCTTCTTCTTTTTTTATACTTTATCTGCCTTGTTTTATAACGTATGACCACACACATAAATCTGTCACTTTGTATGCTTCTGTTTTCGCTCTTTCTTTATGCTTGACAAAATGTTTCACTACAAATGAACTGAGCTACTGAGCCAACTGAATGAAATACTTCAGTAAAGTGAGCTAAGCTGAAAAGGGCGTACACTCAACGGAGCTGGTAAGCACAACTCTAGTGACGATACTGCCTTTCAGAAGATGCGGAATGCATTTTCATTAACATAAAACTCAAACGAAATATTATTAATGCCCTAATTCAGTAAGAAGATTTAGGACGTTTTTATTTGAAAATGCTTCTGAGTTCTTGTCTTTGAATTCTCTAAATTATTTTCTTCAAAAATGGTTGTTGTCTTTGATAATGAAAAATATAAATATTATTGCCATGTTTTTAAAACATAAAAATTCAATTAAATTATTATACAATAGTTGGAAAAATATATGAACAAATATGTGTTGGATATAATGTTTGGAACAAAATCATAAAGCAAATACACGAACCTTCTAGCATAGACAATAAATAATAATTGTTTTAAAGAATCAAAACTGCTTCTTTTTTTTCGTCCATAGACAAGACAGAATTAGCGCATAAATATTTTCGAATGAATTAAATTTTTTTGTCTACGATTGAGAAAAGTTAATCGGTTAACTTCGGTTACAACTTCATTCGATTAGAAACTGTAAAGGTAAAGACTACACTAATTTCCACTTCTGTTTGTGAAAAGCTTTAAAAGATGTTTGTTGCATATTTTCAGGAGACTTAAATAAACATTTTTTGCTTTAATTTTCGTATAGTAGAAATAGGAAAAAATACATATCGCTCATTTACTTCAATAGTGTCGCAACTCAAAAAACAAGTTTTTCAGAAAAAGCGTTTTAAGTTTTCAATTTGCTGTATGTTAATCATATCATAACTGTAAATCAGTTAAAAAAAATATCCTCCATTTACTTAAATAGTGTCACAACTCAAAATAACTAGTTTTTTTTTGCAGAAGCCGCGTAAATTTAAATCTTTAAATTTACATACAACTTAATGAAGTCATGAAAAATATTCTTCTCAGGAGTTGGTACTACAAGCTATTTATATGAAAGTTTTACACACAAAATTATATAATGAATTGCAAATTAGCTCCAAAAACTATTTTTTTAGTTATGACATTATTGAAGTAAATGAGAAAGTATATTAAAAAAAGTTAACATTTGCATTTATAACGAATTGCAATTACTATTTCATACTTACAAAGAAAAAAAAGGAAATAAATTTAAGTTAAAAATAATTATTAAAATTAAATAGATGTATTGTTATACGATTCAGCTCAAAAGGAATATTAAAATTAATAAAAAAAATTATTTGCATTTACTTCCCAATTATTATATAATGGTAAATAATTTTTTCTATCCATCATAAATAAGCTGGTAAAATTAATTTTTTATTAATGATGAATGCCTTTGGATAACAATGTGAATATGCAATTTGCTTGATGATGAACTAAAAAAAACAGTGGGACCATTTTAACATTTTTGCAATTAATTTATAATTTTTAACCATATACACAATATTTTATGTTTGTTACCTCATAGCTCAGTAACTTTTACAACGATTTGAACAATTTATTTTTGGCTAAGAGGGAGGGTATAGCCTTCATTTGGTCCCATTGTTTAAAAAAAGTGGGAGGAAACACGCCCACTAAATTTTTTCTTTTGATTATAGGAGCTTTTACTTATCTGATTGCTGCAAAACTACGAACACACCTTGAGCTCCGAAAAACACAAAATTTTAATTTTAAAACAGTGGTCGGGCCGGGGCCACTTCCAATAAAAGTTAGTTATAAACTTTTTATCAAACAAGTGGGAGGGTACACGCCCACTAATTATTTTCGATTTTAATAGCTTTTACTTATCTGATTGCCTTAGGCTCTTGTAATGACACCATCTCCTAGTTTAAACATATAAGTAGTCAAGCCCTTTAAAATTTTATATTATCGGCGTGGCCCACGATGTCACTAGACATCGTTCGATCGACAACTTGTATTGCAAACAACAATAACTTTAGAAAATTTGTTGTTGTTTGCAATACAAGTTGTCGATCGAACGATTTCTCGTGACATCGTGGGCCAGGCCGTAAATTTTAATTGCTTCTAAATAACAAATTTTTTGAAATTCGCGGCCCTCATCCTGACCTCTGAAAAATAATTAATCTTGCATTTAAAAAAGTGGGCGGGGCCATGCCGATGAAAGGTGAGTAGGCTAATGCGATTCGCACAAAACTTGGCAAACAGTTTTAGCTCTTAGAAGGATATAATTTTATGTTTGAAAAAGTGGCGGACCATGCCCGTTAAAACTTAATATTACATTTCTTGTGCTTCCACTTGGCCGATTTTTACGAAATTCTTTATATGTAACTTCCATTAGATAATGCAATTTTGACTAGTTATGTAACTTTGAAACCGTAAGAGGCAAACTCTTGAAATTTTCAAAAACGCTAAAATTAAAAAATTCCATATTTAAAAAAATTCGGAAACGAAAAATCGCAAAAATGGAAAAAGCGCTTAAATGAAAAATAGCACCAAAAATTAAATAAAACGCTAAAATGCAAAAAAAAACCCAAAAGCAAAAATGCTTTTAAATAAAAAACACGCCAAAACGTAAAAAAAAACACAAAACAAAAACCTAAAACAAAAAAAAACGCTAAAACTAAAAACATCGCCAAAACCCCGAAAAAAGCTAAATACTAAAAATCTTTAGACATAAAATAAATCGCCAAAAACCGAAAAACGCGCCAAAACTAAGAACAAATCGCTAAAAACTAAAAAAAAAATTCCAAAGCCCGAAAAAAACGCTAATACTATAAAAACCCAAAATTAAAAATATTTCGAAACGAAAAATTGCCAAAATGAAAAAAGCGCTTAATAAAAAATATGTATCAGCAAAGATAAAATAAATCGCTTAAATGCACAAAAAAAATACCGAAAAAAAAGTGTGACAAAAAACTAAAAAAAAAAATCCAAAGCAAGAAAAAAACGTCAGAATTAAAAAAATCGCTAAAAATAAAAAAAAACCGAAAAAATCGCCAAAAATCCAAAAATTCCAAAACGAAAAAAAACATTTAACTAAAAAAAAATCGCTTAAATTAAAAAATCTCCAAAAAGCGAAAAAATTCGACAAAACGAAAAAAAGTGGCAAAACTAAATAAACAACCGAAAATAAACTCTTAAGAAAAAAAAAAACGCTAGAGATAAAAAAATCACCAAAAGTCGAAGTCATCAAAAACTAAAAAAAAAAAAATTTCAAAAACCGAAATAAATCGGTTTAAAAAATCGGTGAAAAAATCACTTAAACTAAAAACAAATTCCAAAATTAAAAAAATATCGAAAGGAAAAATCTCCAGAATTAAAAAGCGCTTAGATGAAAAACATGTATCAACAAAAATAAAATAAATCGCTTAAATGCAAAAAAAAAAATCCCCAAAAGCAAAAAGTTAGCAAAAAAAACTAAAAAAACCAAAAGAAAACACCAGAACTGAAAAAAAATTGCTAAAACTAAAAAAACTGAAAAAATCGCCAAAAACCCAAAAAAATGCCAAAACGAAAAAAAAAACACAAAACATCGCCAAAAACGATAAAAGCGGCAAAACTAAAAAAACAAACCGAAAATAAACTTAAAACATAGCTAAAGTTCGTATAGTAGTGTCATTACTAGGGTATGGGATTTCCCGGACTTTTGCACTTCCCGGGAAACGGGAATTAAAAAATCAAGTTCCCAGGAATTCCCGGGATTCCCGGGAAAAGCTAATTTTCTAAATTAAATACATTTATTAAATGAAAGTTGGTGAAATTTCGATTGTTTTATTAATGTAAGCATTCTTTTGAAATAAAAGTTAATAAAAAAGCAGTTCTAAGACAAATTTTTAAGAATTTTTAATTGAATTTAAGCAAATGGAATAAAGTTATTACACAGCAAAAGATCATATAAAAACCAATTGACGACTGTTACCACAATTAGTAGACAATTTTCTAATAAGACCTACCTTCATTTTAATAAGAATTTGCCTTGCTTGTTTCTCATTCTTTTTGAAAAAGTTCCAGGCGGTTTCTTATCATTAAGTACAAGCGGGTTACAGTACCATACTGCGCTGCGCCGAATTTTGAATACCCTGAGCCACAGTATGTCTAAGTGTCTTTCATTTTATTTTTCCTAAAATATTTTCTGCAGGGTTTCCATAATAGCGTCTACTTGTAATCAATTTAAGTTTCGTCAACTGAGTTCGTACAGCTTAAAATTTTCACCACACTTTTCAAAATTTGTTCACTAACTCGGCGAAAAATCACTTCAAGTTCGCTTAGCATCGAATTATTTACTTTAGGAAACGATTATATCATTGCAATCATTGATATTTATACAATTTATTCCACTTTTTTTAGGAGATATGGTATGACCTCAATCTAATGGAATTTTTATGAAATTTCAGACTAGATTTGAATAGCTCACATTTTTATTTTATATTAAAAAAACATGAACATTTTACTTCTTGTTTATCGGAGTCGAAAGAATTCTTTCTTTCTTACAGTTACATTTAAAACAAAAACTCAATTTAAATTTTAAGATTAAAAAATTTCCTTCGAACAAGGTATATGTAAGTGTTTAAACAGACAATGAAAAACGTGTCAACGTTCGTGTAAATTTTGTCATACAATCATTCAAACGAACTTTTGTAATATATAAAAAAATAATAAGTTTTTATATTAAAGTAAAATTGGATTATAAATTCTATATATTTATGAAATAACATGCACTTTTAATTTCCCGTTTTCCCGGGAAAATCTCAAAAATTTCCCGGGAATATTAGACAGACATTTCCCGGGACTTCCCGCCCGGGAATTCCCGTTTCCCAAACCCTAGTCATTACGGAACCCTTCGTGTGCTACGCCGAAATAATTTTGCTTCATAAGTCCAATGAAACAATTTCATTAAAATTTTTTCACATATCTAATGATAATTTCACAAATACAATGAAAGTTTCATGAATATTGTGAAAGAGTTTCATTAGAATTGCTTCGTTGGTATTCTGGTTTCGTAAGAATATTTTATTGGATTTATGACAACAATATTTTCTAATTATTAAGAAACCCCTTTATATTTTAGTTATTTCATTCTTTTCATGAAATTATTTTCATGTTTCGATGGAGTTATAGCACTGCATTAATTACACTGTTAAATAAATTTGATGAAGTTTTCAGTAAAATAATTTTAACGAAACTGATTTCATTAATCCAACGAAGCGTGACGCTGGTTGAATTTTAATGAATTTTTCATTAGATTAATGTCGAAATTCATAGAATTTAGGCCGAAAATTCTTTCAGTGTAGTCAAATTCGCAATTTACTGAACTTATTTAACCTTCCAAGTCGATTTTCAGTAATTTATTTTTTGTGCATATAAATTGGCAAATTCGATGTTAAATTTTATATTATTTGGGAAAACACACAAAACATAATACACTCAAGCTGAAATATACCAAAGTATATTAACAAATTCATATGAGATTTTAAGTAGAAAAATGATACACGGCAAATCATTGCCCGCCCTATAACTTATTGAAAAATCGCAAAAAAAAATTCAGATTTTGGCCAGGGGTACTTTTGAATATAGAAATTGCTGCAGTGTGCTTAACTCAAAATTAGCTTAAGCACTTTTTTTCCACAGAAATGCATTGCTGTTGAAATCTAAGGGACATTTAAGACGGGCATGAAAAGAGAAACTGCCTAATAAAACTTTCTCTCAGGACTGCCAGCATGTTAAATGAAATAAAAAGTGTTAGAGTTGCATCTTTTCATTTCCTTTTCGGCAAATTACTGCAACAATTAGTGATGTGTGCGTGTGCGTGTGCGTGTGCGTGTGCGTGTGCGTGCCCCTTAACAAACTCTTTGTTCGCTTAATGTTTTAATTTCTTTGGCATCGCCTTTTCATTGTATGCAGTTGCAATTTGGCGTTTTTATCTTTTCGTTTTGCTAAACATTCATACTCTTGACACTAGCTTGCATGAACGAGCATGATGTTGCTTGCTTGCTTTTTTTTTTTTCTTCTTCTTTTGCTTTGTGAATTAAAGAAAAATCTACTCTTCTCATTTCCTCTATTTTCGTTGCAACAGCAATTACCGCATTTTTTCTCAGCTGTAAATCACGTTTTCAAGTGCAACAAAAAAAAAAGCAAAAAAGAAGAAGCGTTTTGTTTTCACGGACGTGCACCTGCCGAAATGAAATCATTAAATAAGAAGCGCACGAAAAGGTTAATGTTGCATAAAAATATAATAATACTTGCATATATACATACATACATACTTATGTGCATGTATATATTCATCTAACAAACACCTTGTACGTATTATTAAGGTGGAAACGTGCTGCAGTTGCAGTTGCAAGCAATTGCGTTTACATTGCAGTCGAAAAGCGTGCGTGTCTGTTTGAGTGCAATTGTGAGTATCGTGATGCATTGAAAAAATGTTTGAATTTCATAAACGATAGAAATTCTGTTTTTAATTTAATGAACTTTAAATGCAAAAAAAAGGAGAGCAAAAAATACTCGTAATAAAATAAATTGCAATACAAGCAACTATTAATTTTCATACATTTTTAATGGCTTTTGCAACAAAATGCATTAATTTATTTTTTATTGCATCAATTAAATTGCAAACAAATATTAACATTTGTATTGAAAATAAAGATGAGAAAATGCTGCCTGTATGCAATGGATTGTAGTATTTGTTAAATTTAATAAAAATAGTTGATTTTAAATTGTTAATAATATTATTAAAATGTTAAATAGTTATGCGGTTTTTAACTTTTTTTTTACCAGCAGTAAAATGAAAATTTCCTTATAATTAATATTTTAAGGATTTTTATTTTTTTTTTGTGGGTGTTACATGAGCCACAACAAATTACAGGTCTATCAAAATAATTTAATTCCTACAAAGGAATGCTCTCCAATCAAAATTTGAATGATAATTAATTAAATGATAATTGTTCCCTTCTTTATAAAATAGCCTATTCAGTAAATTTCTCTGTCTAGTGAAAATACTGAGAAAATATCACCACTTACAAAATAACAACTTGCTAAACACAGCCGCGAATAACGTTGTAAAAGACAATTTTTAGAAAACCGGTTTTTTCGCAGATTACCGTTAACATTCCTCCTTTGAAGTGTTCAAATATCAAACCATCCAAAATTATGCATCTTATCGCCGTCAAAATACAGTTACAAACAGTCAGTCCGTGGAAGAACTTTGTAACTAACTAACAAAATCATGCAAACGAAATTGTCGAAAACATTTAATAAATATAACAGAGATACAAAAAGAAAAGTTAATGTTAATTATCATTATTTTCGATAAGCTAAAAAAAAATTAAACAAAAAAAAACAATATTGCTTTAAAATACGTTTTTTGGCTCTCCTGAAAAATTATTAATTTGTCACTTATAACTTTATTCGCGGCTAACCTTAAACTATATTTTGAAAGTGACATTCGAACTTAATATAAAATTGTGGTTTAAATGAAAATAAGGAAAACTAAAAAAAAATCAGTAAACTCCAACTTTGACGATGTTTTAGTATTGTCGCTTTTTCGTTTTGGAGATTTTTAGCGTTTTTTTTATGTTAGTTTTAGCAATTTTTTTTTTTGTTCTGGCGTTTTTTCGGATTTGAAGATTTTTTTCGATTTTTGTCGTTTTTCATTGATTTGCTTTTTTTTTTAAATAAATATTTTTAGTTTTAGCGTTTTTTTTTTTTAGTTTTGGTGTTTTATTTTCAGTTTTGGCGTTTTTTTCGGGTTTTTGCGTTTTATAGTTTTTGGGTGATATTTTTAATTTTGGTGATTTTTTTTGCATTCTAGCAACTTATTTTATTTTTGGTGATATTTTTCATTTAAGCGCTTTTTTCATTTTGGCGATTTTTCGTTACGACACTGTTGTTCAATTTGAGATTTTTTAGTGAAAGAGTTTTTGAAAATTTCTTTGCTTCTAAGCTTAAGAAGTTGTCAAAATTACATAGCCAAAATAACATTAAGTGATAGAATACGCTTTAATTTTGACTTTTTAAATGTTAACAGTTAAATGTTAACTGCTGGTGGTAGTCTGCCTAAAAATACACTAATTTTAAAAATTTCAAGTGTCTATATAGCTGTGTATTATATTAGGATTTCAACGTGTTTTGATTTTTATTTTTCTGTGCTTAAGTCGAGATAAGCTGATTTTGAGTTAATGGTAACTCCGTAAACTACATATTCGAAAGTACCTCTGGTCAAAATATTAACTGATTTGTGTGATCTCTCAGGAAGTTATAGCACAATGACTTGCGACTTATCTTTTTTAGACTTCTAATCTCATTTGGAAGAATAGCTTAATTTAGGCTATACTTTGGTATACAGGCAAATCTCGGTATAACGAATCTCGCTTTAACGAAAATCTGATATAACGAACGAACAAATATTTTACATTAACAGCCTTATATAGCGAATAATATCCTAATTTTATACTGATTATAACGAATGATAAAGAAAAAATCGAAAAATAAAAACCAAAAACTTGCTAGCATCATATTTCTAACATTTAGTTCTACTTTATATAAAGCGAATAATTTGATAAAGACGTTAGTTTGTTTGGTAGCTTATTTAAAAAAAATTGCACTCATAGTAATAAAAGTTAAAATAACACTTAAAAAAACTTTGCGATATAACGAATTTTTCGGTATAACGTTCGTTATACCGGGATTTGCCTGTATTTCAATTTAAATGTATTACTTATTAACTGTAAAAGCAATTAATTTCTGAAAATCAATTTGAACGCTTAAAAGTACTCTTTCAAAAAAACACTAAAATATGACTTAGGCACTTTTTCCTTATTGCCACATATTTGTTGTTGT
Organism: Tachina lurida; assembly: GCA_944452675.1. Lineage (NCBI taxonomy): Eukaryota > Metazoa > Arthropoda > Insecta > Diptera > Tachinidae > Tachina > Tachina lurida. The sequence continues at coordinate 126,504,717 of OX101754.1, forward strand.
AGCGTGCAAAGTTTTACTGTTTTGTGAAAATTTCCGGCCCATAGTTCGTACGAGTTCTCGAGAAGACAGCCTGTGAGAGATAAACGGACATAGTAGCGAAAACAATAGAGTTCCTTTTCACCTTTGGTGTACGGAATGCTAAAAAGCTCTCTCTCTCTCTCTCTCTCCTACAAAACAATTTTATATATAGCTTTAGCACTTTTTAATAGGGCCTGAATCAAATTACGAAAAATTTATTTTAATTTAAAAAAATCTTATGCGAGTGTAAGGTACATTAGTATTTTATTTTACAAACAAAAGCTCTTTAACTCGGGGATTATCATTTAAAGTTCAACTGAATTGGAAATTTAATAACAATTTTTATTTATAAAAAAAAAATTATTACTTTAATTGCATGTTTTATACTTTTACAACTTTATTTAAAATCTATTGAAGAGAAAATAAATAAAAAAAAAGGAAACTGTAATACTTGCAAATTATTTTGCATTTAGCACACACGTACCACCAGGAGCTGGTATGGAATAAAAGCAAACTTAAAAAATTGTTGTCGTTTAGGAAACATAACAATTTTTTTTATTTTTGTTTTCTAGAAAAGATGAAACAAACGAATTGCTGAACGAAACAACAATAATAAGAAGAAAAAGAAAACAATCATCAATTCAATTGAAATTCAATAACAAATGTTACGTTTATAACGTTCAAACAAACGCAAGCAATTTTATTGTTTTTTTTCACAATTTGTTGCAAGTTTTTCCTGCTTTCTTCTGGAAACACACACAACATGCTACACGTATCACGCACCCACACAGCAGTCAGTCTTCATATAAGGCTGACTGACTGGCTGCTGGCTTAAGGTACGTTCACACTTGGCAAATACTTGCACAAATAAGCGTAACCACTAAATAAATACTAGTGAAAAAACTTTAGATTCAGACACATACATATATGTGTTAAAGGCACATTAACACTTGCCAAGGATTTTCCCGAAAAAGCGTAACCACTAAATGCTAATGAAAACTCTTTTTATTCACTTTCATACATAACTGTATACTAAACAATCCCAATTGGCCAATGATATCGATTTCGAATATATCTCGAACATTTATCATGTAAAACTAAAGAGAATGACACTCAAAAATTAATCGAAAAAATGTTTACTTCAGTGGTTCAGTTTTGTTTCAAAAAACATTGAATTAAGAAAGTTATACCCCTTTTCCACACGGAAACTTTACTATGCAAAGTCTTAATTCAGCTGGGAGAAAGACAGAAAGAGATAGTATTCCTCCCCCTGTCTTTCACACAGCTGAATTAAGACTTTGCAAAGTAAACTTTGCATTACTAAAATATTAAAAGTGAGCCAATATCAAACTAATTTCGATACCGCAAAGAGGCAGCAGAAAAATTAGTTTTTTTTTATAATATTAATTATTTTTAATTTTTAATTTATTTATTTAAATTTATTTTATTTATTACTTAATTCTTACGCTGAAGTCAATCAGATCCAAACACGGTACCTCGTCACTTATGCGAGAAACTATCGAGAAAAGTTTGAAATTTTTTAGATTCGCGAACAAATATCGAACAATTTTGTTTCGAAATTTCTTTGCTTTAATGAGAATTTATCGGATTTTATATCTCAGCTCAAATGGTATATTATAGAATGTAATATTATTGGAAACTCTGTTTAAGTTTTTTTTTTTTTTTTTTTTTTATATGCATGATTTTTATTTATTGTATCTTCATATATGAACTAACAATAAGTATTCAAATCTTAAATCTAAAAAATATAATTAGGCCCGACCAATGTCGGACATAAGCTTAGTAAGTTAATACTTAAGTTAATACTTACTTGTCTGAATTTAAAGGATTTTTTTTTAGCATGTATTTAGTGGTTACGCGTTTTTGTACAAATCTTTGCCCAACTGTGAACGTACCTTTACAAATGTATCTTCGGTTTCGTTCATGTATGGTTGTATGGAATAAGAAATGATTGGTTTTTTTCTTGTTTTTTTAGCAACTAAAATAGAAAGATTGCAGTTTATTTTTTATTTCCTGCTGTCGGTATATTAAATGTAAACGATACATTGTTCTTTATTTCTTTTTTATTGTTATTCATTTATTTAAGGAAATTTGCCAGTTTGACACGGGCAGATAATATTGATAAATATATTAAAGTTAAGCTAAGAGCAAATGAAAAATAATAAATAAAAAAATCTAAGTAAAATACAAATCCCTAAAAAATCTCAAAATCATACAAATTATCCCTAATGAATTCCTTGATCCCCAAGCCAAAATTTTTATCCCATTTGCAAAAACAAAATCCCCAATTTGACAACACTGTTTTTTGTTTAAAGTAAAGTTAAAAGTTTTTGCTTCAAATTCTTTTAACTACTTCACATTAGTTAGCTTAACAGACTTTGTTGGTTGGTTAATGCAATTTCAATCATCAAAATTAATCAAATATACCCAAAAACCTTTTTTCTCTCTATGAATGTATGTATAAATGCATGTCTATTATATGTAAACTTTTCTTCAAATAGTTGAGGCCAACAAGCACATTTGCAAACATCATCATCAGTAATCTTATAAAAACGTACACACGTTTGCCGATTTATTTATTACATGAAAATTGCATTCACTGCTGATTGCATTTTGTAGCGAGAATGATCGAATTGACTCAATTGTCTACTTAAGTAAATAAATATTTGGTATATGCTTACTGCATGTGTATCAGTGATCGGCAATGGGTCATGAAATTTTAAATATAAGTGAATACACATCATTTAAACTCAACTACATACTCTGATTTACGCATACTCACGATGACATTGATTTATAAGTATAGTTTGAAATAAATATCAATGCAACGTCGACATCAGAGTCATACCACACTCACACTCATAAATCACCACAGTTTGATTTCTAATTTCAGGAAAGTACTTATACTACTCACAATGATTCAGCTCACTCAACTCATGCATGTATGTTTATTTAAAAGGTTAGTTAATAAAGAGTTTGCAGCTTGATTTTCAATTCGTGCAAAAAAAAAGCAACAAAGAAACACATATCCTCATATTGAGAACTTTAAGTTTCGTATGCAAAGTTCGCAGTGTGAATCATACTTATTTTGCATCGTCCCTAGGCATTGAGTTAAGGGGACTCGAAATCAACAACATCATAAATGTTGCTAAGTATGAGTTCGATACGCACTTCAAACATTCCGAGTGAATATGATTCATAGACAACATCACAATAAGTGTGAGTGTTCATAAGTGCAAGAAATTATAAGTCATGATTCAATTCTACTCACTTTTTCATTACTCATTGCTGTTCTCTGATGTGTATACGAACTTAAGGGTTTTTTGCATGTAGCTAAATAATATTTATTATGTATGTATGTGTGTAGCACATACACACACGCATACATACAAATGCATATAAATATATTATAGCTATATAAGCACATTTGCATACAAATCAAGCTGGAAGATATAATAGATTAATGTCTTCATCGAAATTTCACATCAGGTATTGTTGGTTGTAGATACTATGTGACAATCTTAGACACTGTATGCACACAAACATACATACATACAATATATTGGTACTTCACAGGCAACATTGTTAGTTGCTGTTATTGGTATAGAAAACAAGATACTGTAGAAAAACATGCCTGTCTATAATATAAGATGAAAATTAAATGATGAGTAAATAGTAAAAGGTGGATATGTTTTTGAGTAATAATAAAAAAAATAATATAGAAATGCCCTAACTCATTTTTTTTTGCATTTTTCGATACAATAGATATTCTTTTATCGAAATATACAAAGATGTGGATTTGTAAACAAATAATGAGTTAGGACCTTTCTATATTAAGGTAACGGTATTTATTTGTATTATAAATTAAATTCTCATATACGAAGTTTTATGGAAGAAGTTGTAGTAACTGCAGAAGATTTAAGACTATTTGCTAGTTATCGAACATCACGTAGCGAATGTCAAATTCGTATTATGAGTTGGCAACACCATCGAAAATGATGCTGAGCAATGAAGGTTCTTTCGAACAAACTTTTGCTCTAGATCAGTGATCCGCAAAATAAAATATTTTTGTATAGGTGAGAAAAATGAGAGAAAAAGAAAATTTCACTTGAATAAAAGTTTTTTAATTTAAAATACATGCTGTGGTTATTATTTATTTGATTGAAAGGAAAATTCGTTATATCAGCACTTGCGACTACAGTCGAAGATACATCCCTTTTACACACGGAAAGTTTACTTTGCAAAGTCTTAATTCAGCTGGGGGAAAGACGGAAAGAGACATTATTCCTGCCTCTGTCTTTCTTCCAGCTGAACTAAGACTTTGCAAAGTAAACTTTCCGTGTGTAAAAGGGGTGATAGAAAACTGCTCATAATAAGAGCCAATGTTTAGTGAGATGAGTGTTGTGAAGTCTTTATCGTATAAAGTTGTCAAACACTGCACAAAATATACCTTTTTTGAGCAGCATAAATTAAAAGATATTTGCTTTTATATTTTTATGAAACAAGCTAACATATTTGCTTTTATCCAATATATTGTGCCATCTACTATTACAATATACGCACAGACAAATTTTATTGCACAATATTAATTATTGTGCAGTAATATTGCACATGTATGGGCACCTTTCTAATAACTTTACAAAGCATTGATATTTTTATGGATAATATAACAGGCGATTTTATTGTACAATATAAATTTTTGCACAATAATATGACAAATGTTGGGGTAGCTCAAGTATATTGTAACGCCTTGTACAAATTACGAAATTGATAAAACAGTCAAATAAAAAAACATTATTTAATTTTTTATATAAAGGGGCATATTTTGTACAACGCAAAGAGCATATTTTGTACAAGGCAACACTAAGCGTTGACAAATTTTATGTAAAAAAAATTTAATTACGAAAGCAAAAGACATAGGAAATTTGTCAACGCTAAATTTGTTGCAATAGTAAATCAAAAATAAATCCCCCTTATTGTGAATGGCGTCGTCGACGTCACATCAAGACGACAGTAAAAATTCTCGCTCGTGTATAGACTCTTTGACGACAATTGAATACTATGAACAAGCTCCATTAATTTACAAAGCCTTAGAAATTAGTAAGATATTGTCAATAATAGCCAATTGTTGCCGTTAAAGAGTAGACAATTGACAATATTTACTGTCGTCTTGATGTGACGTCGACGACGCCATTCACAATAAGGGGTAATACTTAAAAGATTTAGTGGAAGTATATGCCAGAATATATTGATCTGGCAACATTGTCGAAATTACTGGACTTTTATAGAAGAATTAAAAAGAGTTTCTGTTTTATTTTTCTTTCTTGCAATAATGACATTATTTCTTTGCATCGGCATTCGGACGGACTGACTATCTTTGAGAAGCATCTGCAGAGGCCTGATTGTTTGTGTACACATGCTACACAAAAAGAAGAGAGATGTCTTAGGACAACCCGATTATAGCTATGCTGCTTAGCTATATAAAACAAATTTAATGTGTTAAATAACAATCCAATAATATGATATAATATGATGATGTCAAACTCGCTGCAAATATTTCAAAACTTTTCCATTTATTTTCCATTATGTTCTTTTCTAGCAGCGAACGATTAAATTACTGCATTGTTTGTGGCCGACGGCGGCTGTTAGCCGGCTTACAGCCCATCGGCTGTGTTCTAGGGTTTGTGCTCATGTGCAAAAACAATACCAAAACAAATTTGGCAATACTTGTCACTGTTTTTGTTTTTTTTTTTTTTGTTTCACTCACTTCAAAGAACGAAACAAAATAAAATCAAACAAATTATTTCGTTTATTTTCGTACTCTTGTTTCAAAGAAATCTAAACAAAAATAAATTTATAACTGTAATAATGTCGATTATTTTTGTTACAAAAATTACGTTCTAGCTCCTGTGTCGTGGCATAAATAGCATAGTTATAAGAAAATAAAAACAATTACTATATACAAAACAGGAATATAACAATAAAGACGACGATGATAATAATTATAATTAGGCTTGTTAATGTGGTGTGTATGATGGTAATGATGATGGAAGTGGTGCCACGCCACTACTTTAAGAAAAAATCCATAAGTGGTACAATGTACAAAACATACATACATACATACATGTGCTGCTGTTTTATTTACGCTGCTGTTTCATTTACGCTGCTGTTTCATTTACTTTTAGTTGGTAATTGTTCACTCACGCATTCCAGATTTTTTTTAATGTAATTTTATTCCAATACATTCAGGGCTATCATGAATAAATTTCTCCCTTTTCCTATTAGAATTTTTTATTTTCCCTATTATATGCTATTAGTTGGATTGATTTAAAAGGAACTGGCCGTCGACGTTGGCATAAGAATTTAGAACTAATTTTGTTGCAACTATTTCAAATTGTAACTCTTCTACATATCTTTCAGGCTTAGATATGCATCAGAGAACAGCAATTACTAGTGCAAAAGTGAGTATAGTTGAATCATGACATGATGCGCACTCATACCTATTGCAATGTTCTCTATGAATCATATTCACTCGAAAGTTTGAAGTGTGCATCGAACTCATACTTAGCAACATTTAGGACGTTGTTGATTTCGACTCTCCTTAACTCAATGCCTATGGACGATGCAAAATAAGTATGATTCACAATGCGAACTTCCCATACGAACATTAAAGTTCTCATGGTGGGGTTATGTGTTTCTTTGTTGCTTTTTTTTTTTTTGTTTTTTTTTGCATTGCATACTACTTGCAAACTGTTTAATGACTAACCTTTTAAATAAATATATATGCGTTAGTTTAGTGAGCTGAATCAATGTGAGTAGTACAAGTATTTTCCTGAAATTGGAAATCAAACTGAGGTGATTTATGACTGTGAGTGTGATATGGCTATGATGTCGACGTGGCATTCATATTTATTTCAACCTATACTTAGAAGTCAATGTCATCGTGAGTATGCGTAAAGGAGAGTAATTGAGTTTAAATGATGTCTACTCACTTATATTTAAAATTTCATGAGTCAGTATGAATATCGGAAAACGACTCATTGCCGATCACTGATATGCATATATACATACATACATACACTTACATATGTACGTACAGTCGAATCCGCTTTAGCGCAATACTCTTTACTGAAAAAAATCGGATTACTGAAAGCGATACAAATCCCCGCACTGATTTTAAACGCAGCTAGTCTTATTCACTTCGCTTTAGCGAAACATCGCTTTACTGAAAATATCGTATTACTGAAAACCAAAAGCAAGCCCACAACTACATTTTGTATGAAACTTACTTCGCTTTAGTGAAAAAATAAACAATGACAAATTTATTTATTAGAAATCGATTGCATAACTTAAGGCTGAAAAAATTGTGCATGTCCTTTCGCTCTTACGTACTTTATTGTATTTATCTATTATATTGTCAATGCAAGTGGCTAGACAATTTCGAGGAATTCGTGAAAATTTTCAACAACAAATATGCACTTATGCATGCGTATGTTGTGTATTGTTTTACTGATTTTAAGCAGTACGCTTAATTGTAACAAATTTCAGTAATCCGAACTACGTTTTAGATAAAAGATCGGATAACTGAAAAAAAATTCGGTTTTGGTTATTTCCAGTAAAGCAATTAATAACTCAATAATATTGTGTAATCTATGAGTTTCTTAGAACAAAATTTTGAGTGGAAATATGTTTTATACATCATTTATGTTGTACACGTTGTTGTATAGTTTGTGCGCAAAACACACAACTTGCTGTACCAACGGTCGCAAAGTCTGTTGCTTGCATAATTGTTGAAAAATGTTTCTTTACCAACAAAAAACTGTGAACGCTCCTACCAGTACGGGGCATACAGATCGATATGCAGCATTAAGAACCTGCTGTGTTCCTTAGACAGTTTGCCATGGCAGTGCGCTCCTTTTTATGTAGTGCATACATACATACATACCTACAATATGCATATTCTACATACATACATATATGTATGTATGTACGTACATTTGTGATCGATTAACTCGTATCGATTCTGGGACCCCGCTGTTTGGTTTTAAAAGATATTTATGTGCATATTTATATATGTATCTATATATCTATCTAAGTGTGTATTTACATATGTAATACGTACTTTCAGCTAACATGGCATGAGAAGAAATGTAGTACAAAAATTTTGTTTTTATTGCGCAAACATTTTCTAGAAATGTTCCCAGAAAATGTTCACTCTAAGTGCTAGAATTACAATCACTACTGCTATAGCACTGTTGAGACACTGAAATATATTTATTCAGTTCATAATTGTTAAGTGCTTAATAAGCCATACAAAAAAAAAACGTTCATGTGGCGCTTACTACGATTAACTGTAGACTTCTTCTACACTTGTAGAATAAGTAACTAATTAAATTAATGTCCATTTGATGGGGTAACCGTACAAAACCAGTTCTTCGAATAATACAATTAAAACTGGAAGCACGTTCCACTATATCGAATCGTGGTGCAATTGTGGCTTCATTTCAATTAGAAGCCTGAAATTGATGTCAATAGTTTAGTAAATTTTTTTTCAAATCAATAGGTGAATATAATAGGTGCGCATGTATGTATAAGTATATGGGTACACACAGAAAAAAGATTGGTTGCAAAATGGTTAGTCCAATAAAATATCATTTGCATAAACTATATTTTAGTTCACACTATCAATTTTCTGTTAATCCAAAAAACAATCCATGTTTATTGCCATAAGGGCATAATTGTAATAAAGATATGATTCTGACAATTCTTAAATTGATTGCATCAACCGAGCGTATGCTTTTGTCATGACTAATTAACTGATTGGTTAACACAACCGAATAAAATATTATGAATTGGATTTTACTACCAACTTTTGGTATTGGCAACTAAAAAATTGTCGTTCTATATTAAGGTTAAAATAAATACTTATTATCAGTTGCTGCAACTAACTAGAGGTTGAGTTACATATCATAGGTTGAGTTTTTACTCGTAGCAGCAAATTAAAAATTAACTTTTTTGTCTTTCAAAGATATTATGATTTATGAATTCTCAAATGGTTTTTGAAAGTCTGTGCATAAGATAACAGGTTTGTGGCTGTTTAAAATGTGTGGTTGAAGAAATGCATATAGACATGCTTCACCAAATAAATAAATTTCAATTAAAATAAACTTATGGCAATATGTTATATAATAAATTTCTTAAATTGTATATTTTTATTTGCGTTTTTTGCTTATTTTATTTCAGCAAGGAATTCCAATTTTTCTTTCACAGCAACCAATTATGATATTGTTTCAGTTATACTAACCACATTTTCGGTAGCAAGAATAACTTTTATTTCAAAATCCATACTGGTAACCAATTTTTTCTGTTGCTGCAACTATTTGGTTAAGGGTTATAATTAAAATATAGGGCACCACAATCAAATTGCAGTCGTCATACCAGAATTATATGATAGTTGGTGCAACCGCCAAAATTCGATTGGCAACAAATTCGGTTGTCTCAACGAATCTGTTTTCTCTGTGTATAAAGATTTATATTTATTTTTAAATAAATATAAAAAAAAAAAATTATGTAAAAAATAAATTCTTAGTTTAAAATTTCGTGAATTTGAGAGCTTAAACTTTTAAGTATATCAATTTGTTAAATGCATTTGATATAGTATTCCATATATGAGGAGCCGCAGAACAAAAGGTGTTTTTTTTTTGCTCATTTAAAATTTTTGGGAAATCGAGATTTATTTTTTTCGCCCCTTTAAAAAACTGCAAGAACCTGGAAATGCTAACAAGTTTTTTACTTATCCACAGATGCATCTAACTGTCATAAGTCATCCCATTAAATGTTAAGTATGTTTGATATAATTCCATTTTTATTTCGGAAAAAGCACCTTTTGCAAAAAATAAAGCAAAAAAGCACCTTTTGTTAAAAAAAAATAAAAAAACACGATTTGTTAATAGAAGGAAAAAGGACATTGTGTAATGCAAATACACATATATGACGATAACATTTTGGCTGAATGTGGTTCAACCTGATCTAATATATTAAAAAAGCATAATATATGTTAAGCATCAATTTTTTAGAACCCATTTACCTTGTAAAAAAATAATAATAATGCTAACTTCATTGTTTCTACAAGATTTCAACCTAAATATTATAAAAATACCAAAAAACCAATTTTGCGAGAAATGCGAAAAAGCACCTTTTGTTCTGCGGCTCTTCATATGTCATAATTAATAATTAATTTGTATGGGGGCTAGCCATACCCATGCTCTTATTGCACACGAGTGAAAATGAGACCACCTGTGTAGCATAAGATTTCATATAGAAAAATAATTTTTAAAATCGCTTCATAATTGAATGAGAAATCGGTGAACATAGAAGAAGAAAAAACACATACATGACGAACATATAACATCCTCCTTTTTCAAAGTCGCATAAAATCGATTAAGGTGCAGTTTCTTTATATTATTGCAAAAATAACTTCATCTGGAAAATTAATGATAAATTCATTGTGTGAGGAATTTAGAAACTACACCTTAATCAATTCCTATAATCGACAGTTTTCTTTTGCCAGAAATTCAATAACATAATTGACTTACAACATGCATGTAGGTTTTAATAAACTTAAATCTCTTGCAAAAAATAAATAAAGCTTATCGCACCAAAATATATATTAGCATGCAAGGCATATGCATTTGTTTCACAAAAATTGTTTATTAAATTTTTTTTAAAAATGCACCAGCACAATCTATAAAAAGGACCTGACCAAAATACGTAAACAAATTCAATATAAGCAGTGAGAATGAAAAAATTTGCAATCCACATAAATTTTGGGTGAAAGCTTGTGGGTTTGGTTTTTAATATTTTTAAGCAGAAAAGGATAGGTTTTTTAGGCCGCCTAAACATTTATTTAAGGAGTCTGGCATATTTTCTTTAAATACTAGACTGAAGTCTTTGGAAAAAAAACTATAAAATTTTTTATTACAAGTACAAAGCAGCTACATACGACCGAAGTATGTGTATCAGGTTTGACATTTGTACTTTTTTTTGGTACTATTCAAACTAGAAAAGTACAATAGTGGTTAATTTAGTACATTTCAGGAATCTCCCCAGTCCAGTTTGGTACCGGATTTATTTTCAAAGAATTATAAAAAGCATTTTGAAAGTGACGATTATTTTAATAAAAATGAATATAAAAGAAGATATGCTCGGTTAGAGCTATGCTGCTTAGCTACATAAAACAAATTTCGTATGCTAAATAATGCAATAAAATTATATTGTATCATATTTCAAATGTTTCCATTTGGTGCCCATTGCTTTCTTTTCTAGCTGGTGGCGTTGGCTGAAGTAATTAGCACGTTGAATACAAAGCTGCAGGTCCCGGGTTCGACCCCGGTGTCCAACAGTCATTATAACAACACCACGCATTTTTCTGCTGTACATTAGTGTCCCCTTGTATCAAGTTGCTGTAGGAAAGTTCAAGTGATGCAGGCATAGTTACTGGTCACTGAACTATACCAACTTCAACAGATACTAATCCTAATATAACATCAGAGCGAAGTAAAATAATAAATAAAAAAGCTACTAAGCACAGCTTCAAAAGATTTAATATGCCTCATTTAACAGCAGAGGCGCTGCAAAAACTGCATTATTAAAAACGTCCAAAAAAGCAGAGTTGTAAAAGAATGAAGCTTTCCTCTATATTTTCCTTCAACACCTGTCTTCTCTATCGTTATTCCTTTCCTAAAGAAGGTAACACCTAGCAAAAGTAGTAGGCATTCATTGCATGAGTGTTACTTCTCTTAACAAAAAAAATTAATGTTATGTTCGTGCTCATGTGCAAAAACAAATTGAGCAATTGTTCTCATTGTTTTTGTTTCACTCGCTTCAAAGAACGAAACAAAACAAAATCAAACATTTTGCTTCATTTATTTTCGCACTTCGGTGCTAAGTACAAAGAAATCATAATAAAAATAAATTTAAAGTCTCGTCCTAGCAGTGTCGTGGCATAAAGAGCATAGCTCTAAAATATGTAGTTTGAGCTAAACAAAATCTTTTAATATAATTAAGGTCAAGAAGTGAAATTTTTTAAAATTATTGGTAGAGGTAGGCCATCCCTGATGTGTTTGTTCTGATATTTGGATATGAGATAAACAGCTTTGAAAGCTCTTCAATTTGTTTGTTTTCTTTTTTTTTGCGAACACACAAATAAGTAATGTGAATAATTTTGTAATATCAATTAAAATATTTGTAATATCAATTATATTTTCACATACATATAAACAATTTGATAATATCAATTAAGTTTTTCCACTCAAATTAATTAATATAATTAAAAATGAAATTGATTTATTCAATTAAATTGAATCAATTAAATTTTTAATTGAAAACTTTAATTGTTGAATAGTTTTTTCTACGAAGTAAGAGCAAGCATTGTTGTTGCCGAGATCTGTGATTGGCTATTGTGCTCTCGTCGTTGTGAAAGCACAAAAGCTCTTTTGTAAAAGTTTGCACATTGGGCATTTGGCCTGGACATAGCTGGTCTAACGTCAAAAATATGTGTATTGTACGAGTATGTATAGTTTATTGTTCCTGCATTCCTGGAAAAAATATTATTTTCAGACATATGTACGTACATACATATGCCTTTATATTTTTTTATGAAAACGACAGAATTATTAGTTTGCCAGAGCAGCTGTGTTGTTAAGATTTTTTCGTTTACACTCCCTTTTTTAGTTACATATATACGAATAATTTCACAATAAATCACTTTTTGTTTATCAATTAAATACCAGAAACTGAAAAATTTTGCCTTTGTCGTATGATATAAACGAAACATAAAATAAATGAAATAAAATTGTACATAAAATAAAATAAAATAAAATATTCCACATACATAAATAATAAATCTTGCTGAAACAAAACAAATACAGCAACGAAAAAGAAAATATTGGTGGAACCAACCAATACCGCACAAAAATAATCAGAAACGAGAAGAGCAAATAAATTCGTAAAAGAAAGTAAATAAAATATCGCAGTTGAGCCTGCAAAAAGAATTATGTATGAATGTAAGTACATATGTATGTATGTATGTATTTATGTATGGCTAGTTTATAATAAACGCTGGAAAAATATTTTAATTAGCATAATAATTGAAAAAAATATAAACATACATTTATGCTTATCAGGCAGACACAATTAATTTGGCTTTCTTATAAAAACATAAATAATAAAAATTATTTTTCGTTGCTGGTATTATTATTTTTTTAATTATTTTTGTGGGCGCAACAACGATATAAACGAAATTAAAAATAGCAAAAATTATTGATAACAACTATTCAGATATTAATTCTTTCTCTCTCATATACCGCATGAATGACAAGGGATTTGTGGGAGGCAGTCAGTCAGTCAATCAGTTAATTTGTTAGGGAAGTATTACATACATACATACATACATACATACATACATACGTATTCAGTCTTATCAGTTATCCAATTGTTTGTTTGTTTGAATTCCCATGCAAACAACATTCATTCGGTTTCTTTACATTTACAACATTCATCAATGTTGTTGACAACAAACTGCATAAACTGAAGTGAATGAATTGAAATTTAGAAAAAACAAACCAACCACAAAAAGCAGAAACAAAATATTTTGAGTGATGATGAAGAGTTATGCATTAAACACATTCACCACAGCAAGCTACCGACTACCAAATGTCAAGGATGTTTATATGAGAATGATTATTTTGAAGACAGCAAGGCAACACGGCGACAGGTTGTTGTCTATGTTGATTTTGTCGTTGTACTCCAATTAAACTAATTGCTATTTCTTTGGCTACAATGAGCAAACGCAGTGTTACCAGTGTAATACAAAATGTTGAATGAATGATATCGTACAATTATTTCATATTATTTACCAGAAACAATAGCCAAAAATTGATGTAAAGAATAAATTGATTCATTTTTGTACTTTTACGTGAAATAAGTACATTTTAAAAGAAAAATTTGTTTTTATAAATGCAAAATATATGAAAGTGGCAATACTGAACTATGTATTTGTACTTGAATATCAGCTGCAGATGGTGCTGCTGCCGTCGCCAAAATAATTAAGTAGCTGGCTGTGAGGCGACAAATGCTGCTGGCGGCATTTGAAGTCGTGTGTTCGTGTAGCCTGCTGTGGTTAATGTGCTTAATGCATTATGCATTAAACACATTCACCACAGCAAGCTACCGACTACCAAATGTCAAGGATGTTTATATGAGAATGATTATTTTGAAGACAGCAAGGCAACACGGCGACAGGTTGTTGTCTATGCTGATTTTGTCGTTGTACTCCAATTAAACTAATTTTTATTTCTTTGGCTGCAATGAGCAAACGCAGTGTTACCACTGTAATACAAAATGTTGAATAAATGATATCGTACAATTATTTCATATTATTTACCAGAAACAATATCCAAAAATTGATGTAAAGAATAAATTGATTCATTTTTGTACTTTTACGTGAAATAAGTACATTTTAAAAGAAAAATTAGTTTTTATAAATGCAAAATATATGAAAGTGGTAATACTGAACTATGTATTTGTACTTGAATATCAGCTGCAGATGGTGCTGCTGCCGTCACCAAAATAATTAAGTAGCTGGCTGTGAGGCGACAAATGCTGCTGGTGGCATTTGAAGTCGTGTGTTCGTGTAGCCTGCTGTGGTGAATGTGTTTAATGCATTATGCAAGCTACCGACTACCAAATGTCAAGGATGTTTATATAGGAAATGATTATTTTGAAGACAGCAAGGCAACACGGCCACAGGGCGACAGGTTGTTGTCTATGCTGATTTTGTCGTTGTACTCCAATTAAACTAATTTCTATTTCTTTGGCTACAATGAGCAAATGCAGTGTTACCAGTGTAATACAAAATGTTAAATGAATGATATCGTACAATTATTTCATATTATTTACCAGAAACAATAGCCAAAAATTGATGTAAAGAATAAATTGATTCATTTTTGTACTTTTACGTGAAATAAGTACATTTTAAAAGAAAAATTAGTTTTTATAAATGCAAAATATATGAAAGTGGCAATACTGAACTATGTATTTGTACTTGAATATCAGCTGCAGATGGTGCTGCTGCCGTCACCAAAATAATTAAGTAGCTGGCTGTGAGGCGACAAATGCTGCTGGCGGCATTTGAAGTCGTGTGTTCGTGTAGCCTGCTGTGGTGAATGTGTTTAATGCATTATGCAAGCTACCGACTACCAAATGTCAAGGATGTTTATATAGGAAATGATTATTTTGAAGACAGCAAGGCAACACGGCCACAGGGCGACAGGTTGTTGTCTATGCTGATTTTGTCGTTGTACTCCAATTAAACTAATTTCTATTTCTTTGGCTACAATGAGCAAACGCAGTGTTACCAGTGTAATACAAAATGTTGAATAAATGATATCGTACAATTATTTCATATTATTTACCAGAAACAATAGCCAAAAATTGATGTAAAGAATAAATTGATTCATTTTTGTACTTTTACGTGAAATAAGTACATTTTAAAAGAAAAATTAGTTTTTATAAATGCAAAATATATGAAAGTGGCAGTACTGAACTATGTATTTGTACTTGAATATCAGCTGCAGATGGTGCTGCTGCCGTCGCCAAAATAATTAAGTAGCTGGCTGTGAGGCGACAAATGCTGCTGGCGGCATTTGAAGTCGTGTGTTCGTGTAGCCTGCTGTGGTGAATGTGTTTAATGCATTACATATAAAAAGAATTCATCATTATTAAGCTTAGCCAGTGATCGAAAGCAAACAGAATGAAACACTCTATTTTATTTTCTTCCTTAAACTGGCTTCTCACACAGCAATTTTTGTTGAGCAACTTTTCACTGCATTATTGCATATAATTCTTAAATGGATATCACTGGATAGCTTTTGAAATGCCAATCTTATTCGAATATCGCCTGATAGTGCACATATATATATTTTTATTTTAGCATTATATTATATGTGAGCGAAGAAAAATTAAAACTTAACTAGCAGGGACAACAACCAAAAATTTTAGCAGAGCACATTTTGCAGTTACCAGCGCACTATTACCCATTTAAATAAAGTTAATGAATATTATTTTCCATTAGTGATGTAATAGCTTAGTGAGTAGTGCGCTAAGCTATCAGTGCGGGGATAGTAGGTTCGATTCCCACCACAGACTCTGCTGGTCTGTTTCACTACAACGGTTGAAGATCTATCAAAATAAATTACTTATGCTCTAATTCAGTAAGGAGATTTAGGACGTTTTTGTTTGAAAATATTTTTGATTGTTTGTTTGTGAATTCTCTAAAGTATTATCTTTAAAAAATGGTTGTTGCCTTTGATAATGAAAAATAAAAATATTGCTAACCTGTTTTTAAAACACAAATATTAACTTTAATATGGCCTTTACAATGTTGCGAGATTTCAAACTAAATCTAGCTCCTTTTTACTAGATTTCCCATACAAAATTAAATCTATGTAATTTGTCAGTAGATTTGTGGGAAATCTACCTAAAATCTAATATTTTTATTTTATTTTTACTACAGTGCACTGTTATGGATAAATGTGCTCCGCTAAAATTTACGGTTTTTGTCTCTGCTATTTATCTACACACACACATCGTTACTGCTTGCTTACTGTAAATATTGCAACACTGAAAATAATTCATGCAAAATTTTACGCTAACAAATATACTTGGGCCGAACTAGTTCAATAGTTAATTTTTTACACAAACCTAGAAACAAACCCATGTAACTTAAATGAACGAGTTCGAACTAGTTGGACCCAGCTCTACTAATTAAGCCATGTTACTCTGGACTTGGATCGAACACTTTCAATAGTTCGTCTTAGACACAAACCTGTGATCAAACCCGTTTTAATTATATGGGTTTGATCATTGGTTAGTGTCAAAATTTGTTCGATTACCATTTTCGTCGTCTGCAGTCGAAGATCAAAATTTTGCCCAGAATAAGACTAAGTTCACACAAAGCAATTTTTGTTAAGCAACTTTTTAGTGTATCTATTGCCGAGAGAGGAATATATAATGACTTCCCACCAGTGTGGCCACAACTAAAAAATAATGCTAAAAATGCTAAAAAAAATATTTGAAAATGCTAAAATATAATGCTAAAAATTTGGAATGATTTTTTAATAATTTTTCCGTTATAATTACGAATAAGTATTTTATTTAACTTTAATAACACAAACAAAGTTGATTCAAAAGTAAAAACAACAATTTATGAACACACAAAATACAATTGCTGAATTCATAAAACCTCTTGTATCTTTGTATGATTGTATTAAATATAATATTTTCATATAAAAATGAAATACATAAAATAATTTTACACTTTTATTTGATGCGTTTTAATATACTAGCATGCTAGCTATCAACATAATGCGAAAGACATTTAAAAAATACTTTTTGCATTAAAAAATGTAAGTCATCAAATTTGCACTGAGTTTGACAGAAGATCTATTAAACAAGTATGATAGCATGATGACAAATACAAAAATTCTAAATTTTTTGAAAACCAAACCAAGCTGAAAAATACGAATTTTGCATTAACACAACATTCTCAAATAGCAAGTACGACAGCTTAATAACCGCTTAAGACGTCTTATGCTGTTTACATTATTTCCATCATTATACATTTGTATAAAAATAACAAAATACAATGAAATGCATTAATTGACAGAGGTTTTTAATTGTATAAATGGAAAGGAGTATATGAAATCTATAAAATTAAAAATGCTAAATAATGCTAAAAAATGCTGAAAAAATGCTAAATGCAAAATAAAAAATTCACGGCTAAATCAAAATACATAATGCTAAATTTAGCAGTGAAAATGCTAAAAGGGTCACACTGCTTCCCACTCTTCATTACAATCTTCTCTCTCTTTCTCTCCGTTGACCAAAAAAATTGCTCAACAAAAATTGCTGCGTGTGAAGGGAATACTTACTTTCAATTTGCGCATGGTTGTATTCTACAGTGGGAGTATGTA
The DNA here is from genome assembly GCA_944452675.1 of Tachina lurida. Lineage (NCBI taxonomy): Eukaryota > Metazoa > Arthropoda > Insecta > Diptera > Tachinidae > Tachina > Tachina lurida. Next base: position 126,522,788 of record OX101754.1, read on the forward strand.
CGTATGTAAATGTACATACATACATATGTATATATGTGTTTATGTAAGTATATTTTCCTTAAACTGTCAACAACTTTAAACCATCGATCAACAGCGATGCCAACTATTTATAACCCAAACGCGCTATATCCTTCCTCAAAACGCGCTAGAACGCGCTAAGTTACAGCATTATCAACAATTTATAGTAAAAACGCGCTATTTTCCTGCGCGCTAAATTAAATTTTAATAAAGATCGATGTATGTATTAGTAAATACCAGTACAATTAACTCTTTTTCAGATTATGCAATATTGCTTCTTCGAAATTATATCCTAAATAACTAAAATCATTTAATACACAATCAGTCTCGCCTTCCAAATATTCGAAATTCTTAGTTTTGATTTTAATTTTATTTGTCAAACTTTGTAACAAATTATATAAATTGTCGAATAGTGTTGCGATTCAAATGCTTTTTGAAGTACAAAAAGAATAGATGCTTAATAAGTTATATACATTTTTTGGGTCACGAGTGCCGGTACATATTTTTAACTGTGAAATTTCAAAATATTTGCCATTTACAATATTAAAATGCATTTTCAATTCTAACCACAGTCAAGGGAATTTTATTTGCAACATCTGAATCATTAACGAATTTCAACAAAAGGTTAAACTTTGGATATTAGACAAATGTTAAATTTATACAAAAAAGTAAAAACATATTGAACTGAAATGATATTTTTGACTTTAATCAAAATGTGCTAATTTAGCGCTTTTTTTATTAAACGCGCTAAGACGAAAAAAAGCGCGTTTGGCATAGTTAAAACGCGCTAAAAATAGCGCGAAAGGCGCTAAATTGGCATCGCTGTCGATCAAATGTAATGAATGTTGTTTTCCTCTACTATTTTTATATTCATTTGATACGTATCTAACATGATAATGTATGTATGTACATACATACCCTCTAGTCAACCTAGAACCATATGTCTCCATGTCAACACTATGTTTTCTAGCGACAATTGCACTAGTTGAAATGTCGACAACTTTCCTTTTATGCGCGAGTAGAGATACGTTAGAGACAGCAGTTCTAGTGTATTTTTGGTGACATTGTCAATGAACGGGCCAATAGTTTGTTTTTCTTCTTTATTATGCTATGCAATAATGTTAAAAACTTACGTACATATGTACATATGTATTTAAGTTTGCTGCCCAACCCTTATAGAATTGTAGACGAGGGTCACTGAAATGTACTAGTGAATCTTTAGTTCAAATGTCTCCATGTGGTCGATTACATTGGCTGCGGTACACCTATTCAGTTTTACTATTGACAATGTCACTAGTAAATCACTACAATTTTACTATTGACATCGAGCGAGGAAATATCGATATTGTAGACTAGAGCCCCTAAAATTTACTAGTGAATCTTTGGTGCCAATATCTCCATGTGGTCCCAAAAGAACTACTTAGTCAGTATTGCTACAGTCTAGTGGTGGATTTTCAATGACAAGCTAATGTTAAATACTATCAATAGATAATTACATTGGCTGGGGTACACCTGGTCAATAGTACTACTGACAATGTAACTAGTAAATCACTATAATTTCACTATTCGCATTTTCTGCAGGGTACTTACATATTTACATATGTATGCATGTTACATACATACATACATACATACATACTTACATATGTATGCAAGCAGATAAATGTATGTAAATGTTAGAAACAAATTGAAACCTTTGTTTATTTTATTGCACAGGCAGCCGTTTTATTTAAGAAAAACTCAAATTACCGATAAAAAAAATAAACAAGCGATTGAGTGGAAACGTAAAATAATTGAGTGACTTAAGTCTTAGGAAAGCAACTCCGCTCATTTATGCTGGCGAACGCAGACGGACAGGCAATGTTGCCAGATCTCAGCGATTATTAGTGGGTATTCAATACAAATTTACGTGCATACATTTCAAATGTTACTTCATGGTATTTGTAATGAACAAAATACTGAACTATGGATACGAAATACATATGTCTGATAGCTCTACGATTTGAAATACAGTGAACTCTCGATAATAGTAACAAGATAGTTTCTATACAGTAAACAATATATTATACATAGTTATGTCTAAATCTATCTATTATGGTGCAGTTTTTTTACTTTTAAGCATAGGCGTAGAAAGGCCATTCTGGGGGATGCATTGGTCCCCAAAGAGTTGCTGTTGCCCCCCTAGATTTATTAAAAATTGCTTGTAATGAGACATTTTTAGATTTAATTCAACTGTAGTGAATTGTCAAGCTAAGTTAGTCGATGCTGTGCGGTCAAAGTAGACGGTTGTCGGTGTTCGGTCTCGGCAGTAAAGTCAAATACAAACAAATAAACTTTATCCACACATACCTTTAATACTTGTACCTTTATCAAAATAAATTGAATCTTTTATAATAATAACCAAACATGAACGCTCGGTATTTTATTATTTGACAGAATTTTAATCAGAAATAATTTCTAGTCAGGCTTAAGTTCAGTAATTTCAATTCTTATTGAATGAAATATTTTACTAACTAATGTGTGTTTCTAAAGAAGAGAAGAAAAATTAAACTTAGACGTTATTAGCTGGGGGAAATATCGATATTTTTCTGTGCAGCCAGCAAGATTGGTTGAAAAATTGTAAGGCCGATAAAATATTAGTTGAGTAAACTATAATTCAATACACGCTATAAATTTTGTATGAATCCAAAAAGCAATCTATGAGCATTAACCTAAGAGCACAATTGTAATACTGAGATGATGCTGACAATTCTTAAATTAATTAGATCAACCGATCGTATGCTTTTGTCATGATCAGGGAAACCAAAAATATGCTCTAAAAAAACTCAAAAATTCATTAACATACATATAATATAAGACAAAAATAAAATAAACGAAACAAACGAAACGAAAAACTTAGTAAAGAAGAACTGCCGTATTAAAAACAATAATTTGTGTTTGAAGTGCACGTTGAAATAGAATTGGCATACAAATGTGGACTAAAGTAAATAATACAAATTATTATTATTTTTTTTTTTTGATAATCTCGTAAATATTTAACTTCAATAAGACAAGATTTTTATTTATAATTTTTATTGCAATAAACAACAACATATTGTCCTAGATTTTCAAATAAAATCGTTGCCTGTCACATCTAAATAAACTTTTATACATATATTGACAATGTTCCTTCAACATCTACTCGGGGCAGAGTCCGTCACAAATATCAAAACCGAATTTTTATTGAAAATAACGTCCGTAATAACTACTTAATAATATTTCGGGGGCAAGATATACACCAAATGGAACATTGGAAATGAGATTCAGATGGCGAAAAATAAAATTAAAAATGTTGTCCAACACTTAAGCTTGTAAGGATATTAATATAAAAAAAATGTATAAAGTAGCAAAATATTACTTTGACTCGCGCACGAAGGGTTCCGTACGTTGTGCCTTGAACATTTTTTAATATGGCGTTTTTTTTTGCGTTTTTGACGTTTTTTCAAGTGAAATACTTTTTTTGTATTTTTTTCGCTTTTTTTCTCGTTTTGACAATTTTTTTCAGTTTTTGGCGTTTTTCCGTTTGGCGATTTTTTTCCTTTTGCCGATTTTTTTTTTAATTTTGGCGATTTTTTTCATTTTGGCGATTTTTCCAGTTTTTCGCAATTTATTTACGTTTTAGACTTTTTTTCAATTTGGTGCTTTTTTTCATTTTGGCGATTTTTTTTGTTTTTGGCGATTTTGGTTCTCGAGAAAATACCCTGTGACAGACGGACGGACAGACGGACAGCATAGCGAAAACAATAGGGGTTCTTTTCACTTTGGTGTACGAAACCTTAAAAATAAGTATGCTAAAAATACGAGTCTTAGACTGATATATGCAAAAACATGCTTTAAAGGTTAAAATATGCAAAAATATGCACTAACAAATCGATGCAAAAGTTCATAAAAAGTTTTGAAACTGAAAAATATATTGTCTCCACATTAATACGTTACACAAGAAAAAACATGCAATTGCATATTTTTCCCTGGTCATGTCTAAATAACGGATATGATGAACACAACCGAATAAAATACGAGTATTGTGAATTGGATTTTAGTGCCAATTGTTGATATTTTGCAAACTAATAAAATTGCTTTTCTAAATTTATTTCAAAATAAAGACGACTATTAACCGGTTGTTCTAATTTAATGATGATTAAATGTATGTAGCAAAGATTGATAACATCAAAATTAAAACATTTAAAACCGTGCTTAGCGATGTTGCAGCAACAGCCAAAATTCGATGGGCTAAAAATTCGTTTGCCGCAATGAATCAATTTTCTCTGTGTATGATTTGTATGTGTTTCATCTGGCAACTATTAAACAACTCCCCACAAACCTCTCTTTTACAAAAAAAACATTGGTAAAAGCAAACACACACATAAAAAACAAGCATTTGTGTTTTTTCTTTTATTTGTTTTTTACAAAAATACCGGTCGTCGTCTTACAGCACACACACGCGCACACACGCACACGCAATAAAAACAACATTGCATTTTTACTTGAAATTTGAGTGTGTGTATGTTTGTTGTGTTTGGCTGCGTTTGTTTTTGTTTTTGCTGTATGTATTTGTTTTTTCTTCTTTTATTTTCCATGTATTTTTGAGTTTGAGATTTGTTTTCTTTTTTCGGGGAGATAATCAACAACAAAAGGCAGACAATAAGAAAAATATTTTAGTTTAACTTCAGCATGCCACATGACCAATTGTGTAACTATTGATAATAAGACAATAACCATTTTTTTTACTACAAAAATATATTTAAACGTGAAAATAACAATTTAAGCCTAAAGAAAAAAGATTTGGAAGAGAAAAAATATGCAAATATAAATACATAAAGATAATAAAACTTATTAAAAAAAAAAAGGTGATTGGAAAATATCCTTGGTACTAGAATTGTTTGTAAACAGCTTCCTTTGAGAGCAAAAAAAAATCGCAAGAGTTTGTTTGTGTAGAGTTTGGTTTGTGTAGAATTTTTTGATTTGTTCTTTTTTTTGGTGTTCAAAAATTTTTTGTATCCTTGAAAACTTCTCTCGCAATAAAGGATTCATGCGCAATAGCAATTTGATGTGAGTAAAATATTTTTTTTTGTTAAAATATGTATTAATAAAATAAAATAATTGTTAAATTATGGACCAGTGTTAGAAGAAAAAAATAAAGTGTGTACATTTCGCTCCTTTAAGGCAATAACAAAAACTGGTTTTATAGCAAATTAAGTTTAATAAGGTTTCAATTTACCTGCAAGTCATTTGTGTGAAATTTTTCTACAAAATAAAATCCAATACACTAAATAATTATTCTGCTTTATTGACTACAAAATTAAATGTTTTTCAGATATGACTATGTTGCAATAAAGGAGCGATAATGATATATTAGGCAAAAAGGAAAAAATGCTTAAGTCCAGATAAGATAATTTTGAGTTAATGACACCCCATTAAACTCCATATTTGAAAGTAGCCCTGGGTAAAACTTCAATTATTTTGGGTGATTTTTCAGGAAGCTATAGCGCAATGAGTGGCAGCTTTCCTTTTTTCAACTTCTAATCTCATAGGGAATAAGAGCTTAATTAAGCTTATACTTTATTATATTTTAAATTATATGTTCTATTTATAATAAGTAGAATGATGGTTTTCTAAAAAAAATTATGAGCAACGGATTAGCGGATTAAAAGAAACAAATTTCTGAAAATCTACTTAAAAGCTTAAAAGTGCTCTACTGCAAAATAGTAAAATATGACTTAAGCACTTTTTTCTTATTGCCACAGATATTCAGAAAATGTGTGCTAAATTAAGGGAAATTTTTATACAGATAAAAAAGAATACATTTCTTTCTTTTGTAACATTAAGAAAATTGTTACTTAGGGTGTTATGCGTTTAAGGGTAACAATATTCGTTATCAAAGAAATATAAAGGACGAATTCTTCTAAAATTAAATAACAAGTTCGTAGTAATTATGTAATATGAAATTTAAAAAAAATATATATATATATTAATTATATTATGTAAACAAATACGGAAGTACATATCGTTACCTAAATATAGAAAGGCCTTAACTAATTTTTTTAAATCGAAATTTTTACATTTTTCAATACACTAAACGTTCTTCTATCCAATTATACAAAAACTCGATTTCAAAAAAATAATGGGTTGGGAGGGCCTTTTTAATATTAAGGTAACGATATACATATTTATTTGACGTTAAAACGCCGATAATTTTTTTTTTGTTACAAATGTCGACGAAGTAGGGCGCTAGATTAGATTTGGGGGCCTTTTCTGAAATGCATCACTGCTGCAGTTAACAGAGCATTCACTGTTAAAGTCTTAACTAATAGGGCTGGCAAATTTAATTAGTCCTAGTTTACACTATGCAAGTGTTATTGCTAAGCTGATTAGTTTGTAGGAGAGAGAGAGAGAGAGAGAGAGAGAGCTTCATGTATTGTCAATACGTTTTGCTTTCTCATTCGTTATAATAAAAAAAAACACATGCATACTCAGAAATATGTATAAAAAATATAAGCTGAAAAATAAGACTTGCATTGTGTGAAAGAAGAAAAAGTGATAGGCTTAACCAGTGTGAACTGGGTCAAATGAAAATTTAAATATCCTAAAGTTCTTCGCTGAACTAGATAACACTTGAATAAATGTTAAATATGCGGTACAAGCATGGCTACTAGAGCTGGGTCAAACACGTTCAATCTTCACTTTTAGACACGAACCTATGATCGAACCCATGTAATTTGATCATCGGTTTGTGTCTAAAATGAACGACTGAACGAGTTGGACCCAGCTCTAGTGGCTTCTACTAAAAAAGATTCTCAGCGAACTTGTTTGCTCATATGATGCAGAGCAGTGATGCAATTCCAAACATACCCTTGGTTAGCTTTTTTTAATTAAATTAGATTAGATTAGATTATTTTAAGTTAGTCGTTTCCTGACCATGGGCATTAGTGCAAAGTTTAACTGCAGAGAGAGAAGTGCCAATAGTCTGGCCTAAAAGGTTCACGTGAAGCCAATTTCAGCAAAGCTTTTACAAAGCTCAGCAGTGAGATTGTTTTTCTAGGGTACAAAAACACCAGGAATTTCAAATAAATATTTGCCAAAAGTAGAATTTACATAAATTTTTTTTAAATACCTCAATTATATAAAGTATGTATGTATTATTTTGTTATATTTCGGAAAATCTGCAGTTGGAATTTCTTGGCGTTTCTGAAATGCTCTTATCTATAACTAATTTTCTACAATAAATGTTTTCATGATTGCAGCATTCGATTGTTGGGCAATCTAGAATATTTTCTATTGTACTACAGACATACATACATACATTGCTCTAGCTAAGCCATTTCTTTTAAGATAACCCGCATTTCTCTAAAGATAAGCCTACCTAACATAGAATCGTCACAGACAGTTTAAACATGACATTTTTTTTCTTAAACTTTCCAAAACTGTAAAGCTTTATTAACCTTAATTTCAAAATTATTTCTTATTTACATATGGCGCTTTTATAGAACCAAAAAGTAACGAAATTAATGAGTATCATTAAATGACCTTTAGAAGAAGAAGAAGAAGAAGAAGAAGAAGAAGAAAAGAAAAAAAGAAGAAAAACAAAAACTTTTACGCTCTACAACACAATTTTGATAAGTATGGTGGTGCTGGCTGCTACAGCCTACGCCGCGCCGCCACTTTTTTGTTCATAAAACAATCATGGAAAAAAAATATTTAAAAAACAAATACTTATAATTTTATATATTTAAATGAAACTTTCTGATAAGAAAGGGAAACAATAGCAAATAACAAATGAATATAATATAAATAAGCCCAAAGCAATGATGGCAAGCTTAGAAATGAAAACAATGATGGGGCTGCCAAAGAAGACAGAAGGGTTAAATAAACAATTGACAAACAAAATGAATGAAATACTTGTATTTAATTAAGAACTTTTATTTTTAATTTTCTTATACATATTTAAAAGGGATTAAAGTGTAACTATAAATTTAAATTGCCAATAAAATGAGTGACAGATAGAGTTTCTTTAAAAAAAAATTCTAATAAATTGTAATTGCTTTGTGCTGATAGCTGTCAGATTAAACTGATGCATGAGCTTATGTTCTAAAAGTTGTAAGCCCAAACAGTAAAGCGGGTTTTCTAACACGACTCTGCTGACAGGCTAACATGGATCCGTTAAAATAATAAAAACTCAGTTAAAATAAAGCAAGGGAAATAGGCTTAACATATTCAGCCAAATCATGAATAATCTCTGGGAATTTATTTCTCAAGGAAAATAATTTTGGCGAGAAAAAATTTCTGCAATCATGAACTCCTTGGGAAATAATAAAGGGCCGCTCAGACTATTACACATGTATAAAGATTTTCATCATATTTTACGAGAAAGAAATCTAAGGATATGTATTTGCTTCGACTGTCAAAAAATCTAACGTAAAGTGAAATTTTGTGTTCACACCATCACACCTCAAATTACATACTGTGAGCGTCAAAAGAAAGTAAACAGTTATTTCATATATATAGAAGGTTTTGTTACAGTCCAGTAATTAATAAAAATTAAAAACTTTAATTGTAGTTTAAGAGGCCTATATAATAATCCCCATATTCATAAAATTTGAAACGAATTTGAAATGTATTTTATTTAAAATTTTTCATACAAAATTTTCCTAAAACGAATTTCAAATTAATTTTATTTTTTTATGAATACGGGGGTATAAACAATAAACGAAAAGAAAATAATAACAAAAATAATTCACTTTATCTTAACATAGTGATGATTTTTACGCGTCAAAATAAAACAACAACAACAAACATTTTTTGCGATTTTTTCGTTTTAGCGATTTTTTAGGTTTTTGCCGATTTATTTAATCTCTAGAGATTTTTTATAGTTTTGGAGCTTTTTTCAGTTTTTGCGATTTTTTTTCGTTTTGCCAATTTTTTTTAGCAATTCTTTTTTAGTTGTGTTTTTTTTTTCATTTTGGCAATTTTTTAAGTTTTTGGAGACATTTCCTGTTGTTTTTTATTTTTAGCGATTTTTTAGTTCTGGGGCTTTTTTGCTATTTTTTGGTTTAGCGATTTTTTAGGTTTTACCGATTTCTTTTATCTCTAGGGAGTTTTTTAATTTTGCCGATTTTTTATCTCTAGCGATTTTTTTTTCTAATTTTGAGCTTTTTTCGTTTTGCCAACTTTTATCTATTTTTTTGGCGATGTTTTTAGTTTTAGCAATTCTTTTTATTTGTATTTTTTCTTATTGGCAATTTTTTAAGTTTTGGGTGACATTTTCCGTTGTTTTTTATTTTTAGCGATTTTTTTAGTTCTGGCCCTTTTTTTTTTTTTTGTTGTAAACTTTTTTAGTTTTTTCCCGATTTTTTCGTTTTAGCGCTTTTTTAGGTTTTGCCAATTTATTTTTTCTCTAGCGATTTTTTTTTTTCAATTTTGCAGCTTTCTACGGTTATTTTTTTAATTTTGGTGCTTTTTTCGTTTTGCCAACTTTTTTCTATTTTTGGCAATGTTTTTAGTTTTAGCAATTTTTTTAGTTTTTGACCACTTTTCACGGTGGTTTTTTATTTTTAGCAATTTTTTTTAGTTCTGGAGCTTTTTTTTTGTGTTGGAAACTTTTTTAGTTTCATACGATTTTTTCGTTTTATTTCGATTTGTTTTATCCGAAGCATTTGGCAATTTTTTTCGTTTTGCCAATTTTTTTTTTTAGTTCTTGGAGATGTTTTTAATCTTAGCGATTTTTCTTAGTTTTGTGTTTTTTTTAGGTTTTCGGTGGTTTTATATTTCTAGCGATTTTTTTAGTTCTGGCGTTTTTTTTTGTATTGGAAACTTTTTTAGTTTTTTCTTGGCAAACTTTTTGCTTTTGCTGATTATTTTTATGCATTAAAGCGATTTAATTTATTTTTAGTGATATTTTTCATTAAGTGATTTTTTTTTCATTTTGGCGATTTTTCATTTCGATATTTTTTAATTTTGGGATTTTTTAGTTTTAGCGTTTTTGAAAATTTAAAAAGTGTTTGCATCTTTCGGTTTCCAAGATACAGCAAGTTGTCAAAATTAAATAGTCCAAATTACATTAACTGATAGAATACCCTTTAATTTTGAATTTTTAAGTTTCAGTGTTAATTGGCTAACCCTTTAATTTTTAAATGTCATATATTTGTTGTTGCAGTGCACAACACTGCAGAAAAGTGTAAAACTTCCCGTTATTATGAACGTTTTGCTTGATGTAACACCAGAGAAAATAACAGCTGATAATCTGCTGAATTCTGCTATGAATTCGCCTTGATAAATTCTAATTTAATAAGCAGAGACACCAACTGAAATTTTTTTATTTATCTCCAGTTACAGTTAGCGGAGCATTTACTGTTAAACTGTTAACACACAGGGCTGGTAAATTTAATTAATTAAATAAAATCTAGAAATTCATTATAGATCTATGAAATCTCTGAAAAAAAATTAATAACAAACAAAAAGTATATTTTCTCAAGAAATTTTCCCACATCATTTCGCTTTACACTTTCAACAAAATAAAAGAAATTTTTACCAGAAATACTTTTTTCTCAGAAACTTTTTGTTTATTCGTAGCTTGCTGCTGAAAAGCATATAATATTTGGCGTCGATTGAATAAAGCTGTTGTCTTATTTGTCTTATTACAACATCGTTTGGCCAACATCAACATCAATAGAATTTTAGTGTTCAGCAGCTTCAATTTCCATTATTATGATTAAGTAAAAACTAAACAAAATGAAATGAATATTTTTTACATACCCAGCGCAAACGCATAAATATTTATGTACATACAAAAAAAAACCACAAGAAGTAAAAAAACACTTGAAACTACATAAAATATTAAAATATAATACGAGTACTAAAGGGTTGTAAAATAAGTTTAGGAATAAAAATTAAACTCTTTCAATACCCTGTTTGCAGAAGACGTGCAGGCGACTAACTCTTCTAGAAAATTTATATGAAATTTCAACTCTATCGTCTGGGTTGTGGAAACATGTGTTAGTTCTTATCAGTGATCGGCATGAAATTTGAAATATAAATGAGTAGACATCATTTAAACTCAACTACTCTGATTTACGCATACTCACGATGAATTTGAAATATACGAGTAAGTATAGGTCGAAATAAATATGAATGCCACGTCGACATAATAGCCATACCATCCTCACACTCGCAAATCACCTCAGTCTGATTTCTAGTTTCAGGAAAAAACTTATACTACTTACATTGATTCAGCTCACTCAACTCATGCATGTATGTTTATTTAAAAGTTTAGTCATTAAACAGTTTGCAAGTAGTATACAACAGTAGTAAATTGCGTTGCTTTTCAATTCGTTCAAGAAAACAACAACAAAGCAACAAAGAAACACATAACCTCATAATGAGAACTTTAATGTTCGTATACGAAGTTCGGATTGTGAATCACAATTATTTTGCATCGTCCATAGGCATTGAATTAAGGAGAGTCGAAATCAACAGCATCATAAATGTTGCTAAGTATGAGTACGATGCGCATTTCAAACTTTCCGAGTGAATATAATTCATAGACAACATTGCAATAGGTATGAGTGCGCATAAGTACAAAAAATAATAAGCCATGAATAGATTTGGGTCGAACTCGTTCACTGGTTCATTTTTGCCACAAAGCAATGATCAAGCCCATTTAAATTACATGGGTTTGATCATTGGTTTGTGGCAAAAATGAAGTAGTGAACGAGTTCGACCCAAGTCTAGCCATGAAGCAACTTTACTCACTTTTTCACTACTTATTGCTGTTCTCTGGTTCTTATCTAAAAAACTCTCGACATATTTTCAAAACTTATTGCCAGTTTATAGAAGACAAGTAGAAATTCTCGTCTGTCTGTTTATGTTGGAAACAAAAACAAATTTGAATATTTTGCTTTTGGTTTCAATGTAAATAGGCAGACGAGAATTTTTTTATTTGTCCTCTATAAACTGACAGTTACTGCTTGTTTCCACAAGCCAGACGATCGGCTTGAGTAGAAAATTTATACGAAAAGCACTAAATTTTTTTGAGTGGTTTTCACAGAAGTTTTTTAGACAAATCGACTGTCTGAATTATGGAAACGGTTTGGTTAAACAAATATTTTTAATGAATAAGGTCCAAATTCACAGTCTATAGTTAACTAACGCCCGTTGTTTAACTAACGATTTCTATTCTGAATTTCATTAGTTAAACCACCTTAATTAGTTAAGTAAAGACTGTCTGCCTTATTCATAAAAATTATTTCAGTTTAATAAGAGCTGATACTGGGTGCATCCCGGACCATCAATTTGGCTTTAGAAGTCAGCATAGCACTATTGAGCAAACGCATAGATTGGTTCAAATTATAAGGAGGACTTTTGAAGAAAAGAAGTATTGTTCTGCCCTTTTTATTGATGTTTCTCAGGCATTTGACAAAGTATGGCACAAAGGCCTAGTTTTAAAATTGATGACATACCTACCAATAAATATACAAAAGCTTTTGGAAAGTTATATTGTTGATAGGACATTTACCGTTGTGGAAGGAGACTTCATGAGTTCACCCGAATCTATATCTTCTGGTGTGCCACAGGGTAGTATTCTGGGGCCAGTCTTGTATCTAATATATACTTGTGATATGCCTGTGAGCAATAACATCCACACTTCTACATTTGCCGATGATACAGCCTGGTTGAGTATTCACAAAAATCCTGATGAGGCATCCCGCAATCTCCAAGCACACATTACCCAGCTTGAAATATGGTTGAACTTATGGAGAATTAAAGTCAATGAACAAAAGTGTGTTCATATAACGTTTACCCTAAGAAAAGATACCTGTTCCCCCATTCGAATCAACAATCAAAATATTCCTCAACATTCTCAAGTCAAATACCTTGGCATACACCTTGATCGAAGGCTTACATGGAAATATCATATTGACTCTAAGTTAACCCAAATGAAACTTAAATTGACTCAAATATATTGGTTAATTGGCAGAAATTCAACACTCAGCCTAGACTGCAAACTTTTGATATACAAGTCGCTTTTGAAGCCAATATGGTGCTATGGAATTCAGCTGTGGGGCACTGCTTCAGCTTCAAATGTCGAGAGAATCCAACGAAGGCAAAACAAAATTTTACGTTTGATAACATCTGCTCCATGGTACGTTAAAAATTCAAATATTCATCGTGATTTAAATATGCCACTAGTGAGTGAAGAAATTGCAAAATACGCAGGCAAATATTTAACTAAACTCGAGTCACATCCTAATCCGCTTGCCCGTAATATTTTGAGCTTTACTGGACACATCCGCTTAAAAAAAAGGGACACAAGGGCTCTTATACCCAACACTCCAGATGGGACTGCTTAAAAATACTTCTTTTTGATTATCACTACTTATGTATTATTTATAACTATCACTAAGCTTATGTCCGATATTGGTTTTATGAGGTTTATGAAACAAATTAATAAACCTTTTGTAAAATCAAAATATTTTTTTTTTAATAAGACAGTCAGTTAACTAATGAAGGTGGTTTAACTAATGAAATTCATAATAAATTTTTTTAGGTAAACAAAGGGCGTTAGTTAACTATAGACTGTTAATTTGGACCTTATTCGTTCAAAGTATTTGTTTAACCAACACTGTTTCCACAATTCCGGTCCTGCGATTTTTAGCCTAAGTGTTGCCAGCAGAGATGATAAAATTAAAATTCAATAACAATATTATTTTGTTAAAGGAACATTTTGGTCAATTCTATCGAGCCTTTGACAATTGTAAAACATTTGGTTATCTCTTTATTTAGGCCTAAATATATCTCCCGCAGCCTTCCTGTCCAGTTATACTTTAAAATGCATTATTAGTGAAAATAGAACACATTTCATAAAATATTTACTTTAATGCTGTCTAAACAGTTTGTCATCTGGCAAAATATAAATAATACATACATACCAGCATTTTCATATTAAATTTATATAAAGTAAAAGGGGAGAGAGAGAGAGAGAGGGAGGGACCTTTTGATGCCATAGCAAATACAGCAAAAATAAACAACCCAAAGGGGGTGGGCGAATATGCCACGCGGCTGTAATGATGTTGTGCATGGTGTTTGTTAGAAGTGGGCCTTTGTTTTTGTGTTTCTTTTTTTTTCAAACTTTTCAGTTTTTAAAATTTTTATTTTCTTTAAAAGCAACGTAAATTTAAAAAAATAAATATTTGTTTATAAAGTTTTGCATTTGAAACGAAATTTAAATTTAAAAAGTAAAACAAACCATCATCTATAAAACTTCTCCAACGCCCACGTCATCATATTTATTTGCTAAAAAAATTCAAATTTCATTCAGAAAAAAGAAAAAAAACATCAGCTCTCAAGTTCTGGTCTGCCTGATGAACATCTGAACGCTTGTCATTCATTCGAGTTTTTTATTTTCTTGTGCATTGAAGGTGAAACCCCAATAAAGATATTTGAGTTGGAAATACTTTGTCTTTTTTTTTAGCAGAAAAATAAGAGTTTTAAAAGAAATTTAAAGCTTTACATTTTTGAGCTGTTGCTTACTTGTAATAATTTAAATTCTTCAACAGAAAGATATATTACAATGTATGTATGTATGGTATGTTATCTGAGGTGAATAAAATTAAAGATTTTTTAAGGTGCAGGAAAATTTCTGTGAAAAGCATTATGTACGAGTTGCTCTCTGGTAATTCAAAACCTCATAACTTCAGTTTGACTTAAATTAAGAGTTTCATTATTTCTTATTTGTTGTTTGCTCCCGTAAATAAGCAATGTGATCTTTCTTCTTCATATTTGCAAAATATTCGCAGTGTACCGGCCATGTCATTCACATCCATCGCTCCTTTATATTACAACATAGTCATATCGTCGGTTGGTTTCTGGTTTGCGGCACATTATATTCAAAATACATTATGTCTGCAGCAAACCAGCGATTTGTCTAAAATTTAATATAAAAAAAACAAATTAAAAATTTTTAGTCAATTAAACGTTTTCGTTGATTAAATTTTTAAGCAAAATTTTAATTTACTCAATTCATTTTTTAATTAAACGTTTTAATTAACAAAACTTTAAAACTAAACTTTAATGGACTTAATAAAATTTTTAATTCAACTTTTAATCCATTAAATTTTTAAACAAAAGCTTAGTTGATCTAATTAAATATTTAATTGATTATTTTTATTGTGTGTTAAATTAAAAGTTTTAATTGGAAAAATTTTTAAGCAAAATTTTAATCGAATCAATTAAAATTTTTACTACACGTTTTAATTAATAAAATTTTTAAACAAATGTTTAATTAACTCAATTAAATTTTCTTTTAATTAACATTTTTTAACAAAACTTTAGTTGGATTTATTAAATTTTTCATTAAACTTTTTCTTCAATTAAAGTTTTAAGCAAAAGTTTAGTTGATTTGATTAAATATTTAATTCATTATTAGTATTTTTTTAATGAAATGTTTTAATTGGCATTTTTTTTTCTTTGTAATAATGCAAAGCAAAATTCATTGAGTTGTATGTAAATTGAACACTTTTATCTTATTTTTTTCGACATAATCAGCCTGTTTGAGCAATGACTATTTTGCAATAAAGAAGCGATAAAAATTTCTTATTTTAAATCTGATACGAATGAGCTCTTCATAACTCAGTAGTGGCAGTACAGCACCCCACATCACTAGATTTAGTACTGAATTTGTAAATCCTTTATCTTCCACCGGTAATTATAAGTTCGCCGTTCGGTTTTTAAATTCTTTAATATTCATGTACAGCCACTGTACACCAGAGGAGGCTCCAACCTCCAGTTCGGGGATTCAACTAGTGCGAATTCAGTTGAGACTGTAGCTATACAAAGTCCTAATTTACACTCAGCAAGTCTTATTGCTAAGCTGATTAGTTTTTTTTTTAGGAAAGAGAGACGAGGGGAAGAGAAACTTTTGTTTCCCTCGTCTCTCTCTCTCTCTCTCTCCTACAAACCAATCACCTTAGCAATAAGACTTGCTTAGTGTAAATTTGGACTAACTGGTAGTATAGCTAGAATGCCCAGAGGGTCAATACCATCCCCTAGCAACCCTACACCCCGGCTTCACCTTTGGATCAGCGCTTAATGTAAACATACACATATTCTTAAAAAACACTTCAGTTTTCATTGAAAAAGAGAGCATACTTTATCTACAGTGAAGTATGATTATAACGAACACCGCTAATAACGTATTAGCGCAAAGAAGAAACAACTGCTGCGCTCGCAATAGTTTTTATTTGCCTTCAAAAAGAAAGAGGTATCTTTTTTATTAATTCTATAATAAAAAAGCTACTAAGCACACTTTCAAAAAGCAGAGTTGTACCAGAATCAAGCTTGTCTCTATCACTTCCTTCACCACCTGTCTTTTCTATCACCATTCCTTTCCTAAATGAAAGTAACGTCTATTAATAGTAGCAAACATTCTTTGCCTGAGTGTTACTTCTCTTTATAAATAAAAAATAAATAACTCCGATTAGTGTAATTGCAATAGGAGAAGTTTTTATTTCCGGTTTAATTAAATTAGTATGAAATGTTATAACAATTCAATTAGTAAAAGAAACAATTACAGCAATATTGAATAAGTTTTAAACAATTTTTAATTTCTTCTGATTATATAAAACAAATATTAGCTGGCTTCTGTTGCTCTTTTTCGAGTAGAGTTGAAATACTCGTACCTTATAATGGAATTTTATATAAATACAATAGTAAAATAGAGGAAATATAAATACAATACAACAAAAATATATATAATAGAAAAACCTTATTGCTTAAGTAAATATTTATGCAGTTTCGTTTTATTTTCGTATCTATTTCAATAGTTGTATAATAGTTGCTGCCATACTAATTTAATTATGTTTTCCCCCAATTTAATTATCACATGTTCCAACACCAAAAACAACAACAACAACAACAACAACAACAACAACAACAAAAAGCAAATGCTGATGTACTATAATACCAAATACGAGGGTTGCTACATAAGTCTAGCAATTTTATCTAGCAAAAAGGCGTAAGTTTCTATATAACGTCCAACACTACTTTAGAGTACGAGGGTTGTCATGCAATTCTAGTAATTTTATTTAGCAAAAAGGCAGCACATTCTATGTAACGTTATCGCCACTACGATATGTATGGAAGAAAATTAAATAAGTCTTATTTAATTTTCACTAACATAACGAGCCATAACAGCCAAAAGAGCTTAAGCAACAAAATTTTTAGATTTCGTTTTTTTTTTTTGACAGAAATAGATTTTGGTAAAAAAAACCTGTACCTGGATTCAGTAACTTTTATTACGATAATCATATCGTTATAATAAATATAAGAAAACTGTATAGACTTTGCTATTCAGTAACATATTTTAACGATATTCGCTGTCGGTTGGAGAAAAATAAAAAAAAATTACAAGCTCAAAGTCATTGAGTTTTTCTTTATCATTCTTTGTGCTTTTCGCTTATTTTTACATTTTCTATACAGTGATGCCACTTAATACTGAATTAAATAGTGAGTATAGGGTTTGGGAAACGGGAATTCCCGAGCGGGAAATCCCGAGAAATGTCTGTCTAATATTCCCGGGCAATTTTTGAGATTTTCCCGGAAAAACGGGAAATTAAAAGTACATATTTATAATATATTCTATTCATATTTATATATAATTATAATATTTGGCACACATATTTATAATCCTATTTTACTTTAATAAAAAAAACTCATTGTCTCCAAAAACTGAAAAATTTCTACACGGAAAAAAATATTCTTGCAATAAACAACTTTAATTGAAAATAAAACCAAAAATCAATTAAAAATGTAATTGAGTTAATTCAACTTTGTAATTAATTAAATTGTTAAACAAAAGTTTAATGGAAGATTAACATTTGTTAACGCACTAACAATCCCAAATTATTATTTCGCTTATTCAGTAAAATATTTTTTATAAAAAATACACTGAAATTGATTATCGAGGGGTTTTTAATTAATTTAAATCATTGATGTCAGTTTCATGGCACAATTGTGCAAACTAAAATCACACACATTCTTATTCTCTTCCATTTAGTCGTCGATGAGACAGCGACGAGAACACATGCGTAGCGGGTGTATTAATTTGTTTATAGATACAGTGAAAGAAAAGAAGTGGTATGCGAAAAATATTCTATGATCACCAATGCTTTTCGCGATATTTAATGTGTTTGATGTTGTAAAACGTTTAAGGAAAGAAATTAATATGTATTTAAAAGACATTTTGACTTTTTTTTGGAGCATTTTCACTAAACTGCACTTTCTATTTAAACTTTAAAGACCAATAACTCGGGAAATATGGCCTGCAGCAAATTTTTTTGATTAAGTTTTTTTTCTTATTTTTCACATTACTATCTGATAAGTTATTTAAAAATTCTTTTTTTGAGATTTTTCAGAGCTTCCTATGAAAAGTTCAAAGTCCGATAACTTGAAAAATATGGGTCGCCGCCAACTTTTATATTTAATTTTTTCATCTTATTTTTTAATTTACTATCACATAGGCTCCTTTTTATTTATTTTTAGCTACTTCAATAAACATCATTTATTCCAAATAATTATTTTTCCTGTGTACTTTCGAGAGCAACGAGACAACGTTTCTCACACATACAACTATAGTTTTATTTTTGACATCACTGATTTAAATACATTTTTAATTAATTTTTGGTTTTATTTTCAATTAAAGTTGTTTATTGCAGGAATATATTTTCCTGTGCAGCCAATTTACGGCTTACAGTATAACTGATGAGCCTCGTACTTCCAATAGGCTGTTTTGCATCCACTCCCAAAACAATAAACGTCACAAACAGTTGATTTTCCCACAAATGGATGGATGGAGACATTTACATAAAATATTTTTTTATTTCTCTCTATCGCTCTAATTTCTCTAATACTTTTAGAAAAATTTCTACTTATTTATTGAAAGATAATTTGTAAATATTTTTAGTTTAATTTTTCCTGCTGCTAATTTCAACATTTGTTATATTTTTTTTTATTGCTTCTATCGTGCATGTTGTTGCATCCACAATAAACAAAGTCTACGAGTATGCATGGGTGTAGGTAGCACAGTCTGCTGCTGCATCATTGCATTTGAAACTAAAATGTTGATGATGAAATTTTGTATCTAATTTTTGTTAAGTGGATTACGTTTCATTTTACAGATGTAAGTGTTGTTTTGTCGTTGTTGTTGTTGTTGTTGTTGTCGATTTGATAAAAAGAAATTCAATTAACAAAAATTTGCAAACCGCAACAAAATATCTGCTTGCTGTTAGATAAAGAAAATATTTTTATATTTAAATTTTTTTTTTAAATCTTTTTGTGAATTACAAAACAAGGCCTTTGCAATGCTATCGACACTAAAGGCGTGCACAGTTACACCTTGATGCTCGAGTTTAATTATTTTTATGTTATGAAGTCAATGTGTGTGTCATGGCAGCATGTCATTTCATACTTTTATACGCACATTTCCAGTGGCGAAAGTTATAATGATTCATCGTGACAAACGCTGACAATGTTAAGTCATCATTAAGACAATTGCTGAATTTTCTTTGGTATCATATATGATTTCTTGAAGTAAATGTCAAAAATGTCATGCATGACTGAAGTTGATTTTGTGTGTTAGGCGTCCTCGCGTCAGTGAGTCCTAGCAGACAATATTAATCGCTTTGAGTTGTCGGTGACATATAACAAACAGCGTTCAGCTGTATTAATAACAAGACATTTTATCTGAGTGTTGTCTACTCCTGCACAAGTTTAATGGACACTAAGTTAATAATAACACATTTCTGGCTATAGAAATTACCTGTACGGTTGTCTTTTTTTCTGATACATTGGCAGGACATAGCAAAGCAATTTCCTTGCAAACAGCTGATGTAATGACAAGCCATTTTGTCTGTTTTTTGACTACTCTTGCACGTGTTTAATGGACACTAAGTTAATTTCTTGTCACAACAAAAAATTTTTTTTTGCATATTTGCAGTCCATTACAAAGCAAACACTTTGAAAACAACTGTAAAAATGTCAAGTCATTTTGTATGGTTCAATTACTTTGATTTTTTATTAAAAAAAAATTGCGAAAGCTTATTGAAAATTTTACGATTGTGAATATATCGGGAAAAAACTCAACATTTTAACAGTGTTTGCCTAAAAATAAAAATATATAAATTTAACAGAAAAAAGTTCACTTCAACAATATTCGAATAATTGTATATATGTATAAATAAATTGTATGCTTTAATATGTATTATTTTACATATTAAAATTTAAATATTTTTTCTATTGACCTCAAAAGTGAAGCAAAAAAAAAAAATACGTAAAATTGCAATGCAGGCAGACATTCTGACTTTTTGTAATTAAAATAAATAAATTTATTAAATTTTTATGTAAATTCAAACGTTTTATGCAGATTTGAATGGGAAAAAAACTAGTTCAACTTGGGCTGGTTAGTAGCCGATATGATAAAAATTTAATGTGTCAAAAATAATAATAATAATAAATTAGTTTTATAGGTGAAAACCTACAGTAGATAAAAAAATAAACATTATGCGAAACAATGTATTTATTAAATTTAATAAAAAGAATATTAATAATTTTTGTGACACACCTTTTCTTACACTAGTTTAAAACTAAAATATTTTTCTGTTGAACAAATAATAATATTTTTTTTTTGAAGTCGGTGCAAAGTGGGTTAGCAACATACATACATAGGAGTGCATATATACATAGTTGCAACTCTTAACCGATAACGAAATATTATTTAAAATAACCAAGTAAGAGTGCTGTATTCGGCTGTGCCGAATCTTACATACCCTTCACCAACGATTTTGTTCAGCAGAAAGGAATGGCTTCAGGGAAATGAAATACCCTAATGTATTTTATAGCTGTGACTGTTCTTTAGCGATTAATTTAATTTTTATCTTCATTTACCAAAAATTAATAAGAACTCGTTACAAGCTGTCAAGGAAATACCATCGATTTGACACATAGCTGTTCTGAGAGCATAAGAAACAACATGGTGTTTTTTATAGAGGTATAGAACTTTAAGTTGGCATCACTTTTTTAACTGGCGGCCATTTTGTCAGCTGTCAAGTGATTAATATTTAGTTTGGTTTGCCATTTCATCATGAACAGGTTGACAAAAGAACAACGCTTGCAAATCGTGCAAATTTATTTCGAAAATAATGGTTCAGTTCGCGAAGTTTACCGCAAGCTCCGTCCATTTTATGGTCGACATAATCGTCCATCAGAGCAATTAATTCGGTTAACCATGGATCGTTTTCGCACTACGTTTACTCTATGTGATAATACGCATCCGCAGAGACGTCGAACAGTGCGCACCGAAGAAACAATTGCCGCTGTAGAGCAAAGTGTTGAAGAGGACCCGAATGAATCCATTCGCCACCGTGCACAGCAATTGGAGCTTTGTCCATCAACTTTATGGAATATTTTGAAGATTTTGAATGTGGATGAGTTGTGGTTCCAACAAGACGGCGCTACATGCCACACAGCGCACGTCACAATCGATTTATTGAAGGAAACATTCGATGAGCGCATAATTTCGCGGAATGGACCTGTCAATTGGCCACCAAGATCGTGTGATTTGACACCATTGGATTATTTTCTTTGGGGATATGTGAAGTCGCTCGTCTACGCTAACAAACCAGAAACGTTAGGGGACTTGGAAGCCAACATTCGTGGCGTTATTGCCAACATACGGCCCCATATGCTCGAAAAAGTGGTTGAAAATTGGACCTGTAGAATTGGCTTTATTCGAGCCAGCCGCGGCGGCCACATGCCCGAAATCATATTTTAACATTAATGGCATAAAATTATCCTTCCAATAAAGCCAAATTGATGGACATTAAAACGATTTTCTTGTGTTTTATTTCAATTCGAAGTTCTATACCTCTAAAAAAACACCCTGTACTTAAACTAGATATCCATATAAAAATTAAGCATATAAATAAAATAAATAAATAAATCTTGAGTAAAGATCTTCTTAAAACATAAAATATGTTTAACTGAAAAAAATAGTATTTCTATTTATTTTTAACCCAAAAATTTTTTTTTTCAATTTCCAA
This sequence comes from Tachina lurida, assembly GCA_944452675.1. Taxonomy (NCBI): domain Eukaryota; kingdom Metazoa; phylum Arthropoda; class Insecta; order Diptera; family Tachinidae; genus Tachina; species Tachina lurida. The sequence continues at coordinate 126,544,930 of OX101754.1, forward strand.
CCCTGGAACCATAATTTTGAATTTTCTGGTTTTAATACAAATTTATTTCTTTCTAAAATTTAGATTATATTTAATAACCAAAGAAATAACCAGTTTTATTTAATTGGTTTTATATATCACAAAAAGTGCACGTTTCCCAACCCTGGAATCCCCTTTTTGATTTTTCTGGTTCCTTATACCAATCTTGTTCTTTAAAAAATATATAAAACGTGTTAAGCGAACAAAGAAAATAAGGAATTGAGAAAAACAATTAGTTTTATTTAGTTACTTTAATATACAAAAGAAAACAAATTTTCCAGCTCTGGAGTTTTTATTTTTCGAATTTTCTATATCAAACTTTTCTTTTCAAAACAAAAAATAACTATATTTAATTTATAAAGACGAAGAAACAAATTTATTAGACCTAAACCTAAGTTTATATATCACAAAGTGTGTAAGTTTCCCAACCCTGGAATCATCCTTTTAGATTTTTCCGATTTCTTTTAATAATGTTAGATATGTTTAATTTATAGAGAAAAAGGTAAAATTAGTTTTAGTAGGTTATTTTTATATAACAAAAAAAGTTAAAGTTTTCCAACCCTGGAAAAGTCTTTTTGATTTAAATTTTTTTTTTTAGTTTTTAATACCAATTTTAATTGCACTGAAATATAAGATAAGTCTATTTAACAAAAAACATAGAAACTAGTTTTAGCTGGTTACTTTTATATGGCAAAATCAAGTTTAAGTTTTCCAGCTCTGCAACCATCTGCTCGATTTTGCTGATTTTCAATACCAATCTATTTTGGACCATTTCTGATATACCAGTCAAGTCTCTAGCTTTTCTGGGAGCTTCGGAAAACCGATTTCACGTACACCAGACGGACCGACGGACGGATGGATGGACAGACGGACATCGCTTATTCGTCTTCCCTATGCATAAGGATTCAGAATTTATATATTTTATGTGCCGCATATTAATATTATGGAAAATACACACGGAACGACAAACCTATGTATACCCCTTTCCATTTTTTGGTAAAGGGTATAATAATGGACTTTGTCGTCGTTGGAGTTTTACGACCTCAAATTCGTAAAATTTTTGTAGTTTATTAAAGAAAACAAGCCACATTTCTCTTTAATCTAGTACAATGCGCCTGACTTTTGCCGCAAAATCACCAATCACAATAAGGGATAATAATGAGCTTTTAACTTTTAATTGTAGGTATATCTTTGAAGACGTCGCATTAGATATTTTTATAGATTTTTTACTTGAAGTTTTTTTACTTGAAATATTTAGTGTCCATTTTTGAAGTCTGGCATCACAGATGCTATAAAGGGTCTTCCAATTAGAGCTAATTGTTAAAAGGAGTATATGCCATTAATACTGAAAAACAATATTAGCAAAATTTTGCAGTTATCGAGCACATAACTCACGAATGATGCTAAAAACTATGTACTAGAAAAATATAGAAATGACATTTTCCCATAGTTATAGTCAGAAATAAAGTATACTTTAAGAGTTTAAAACCGGTATTACCATACAAAATATTATTATTTTAAATATTTCGAATATTATGAACCCACATAAAGAATTTTCGAAATAAGGCAAATTGACAGCATCGACACTAGAATTATATAGAAAAGAAGTTATGCGGTTATGCATGAAAACCACACATGAAAAAACCAACCATATCTTGTAGTAGTGGAGCCCACAAACCACTGCACGAAGCCTCGTGAGTCATTCCTTTCCTTTCAACGTTTGCACATCTCTGCTACATCGCGAGATGACTTTCGTTTCACAAAGAATTCATAAAATGTTCAATAACTTCTTTTTTAAAGCTGCTGTACTTTATTTACTACAATCTTCGCTTTTGAAGAATTTCTTCTTTTTTTTTCTCAATTAAAACACAAAACAAACACGCAAAAATATCCCGAAACAAATATTTGAAATCTTTAGCTTATTTACGTTATACTATGTACTTAAACTTATGGCCAAAAGCTGCTAACGACTATAAGAAATAAACTTTAGAAAATTAAAAATAAAACAGCAGAACAGCAGCAAGCAGCTGCGATGCCAACTTGGTGCTTTTAGCACTAATTTTAGTGCTTTTTGAAGACTCAAAACGCCAAATTTTTAGCGTTAGTGCCAAACTAAGAAAACACACTAAGTAGTGCTTTTAAGAAATTTGAATATTTCTTAAAATTATTGTAAGAAAAACTTGGTGTATTTATTTTTTCAGCGTAACTCATACCTTCTTCGTCGCATATATTTCAGTAAATATGATACTATTGCCGAAATAGAGAATAGCTTAGAAAATATTAAACATTTTTAAGCTTAACCCGTTTCAATCTTCTCTCGTTTTTCACGTTAGTGCTTTTTACGCTTTTTAGATTTCAAAATTACGCCTTTTAGTGCTTTTTTTAAATATTGATGTGCTCTTAGAGCCAAAAAAGTTGACATCACTGGCAAGCAGTGTTTCTTGTGGAGCTGAAACAAAAAGCATGCAGTAGTAAAAATAACAAACAAGAACTTGAAAAAAGAAGGAATCGAACTGCTAAACAAACAACAATAAAAATACTTGAAAACGTAGTATGTGTGTAAACATACAACACAGGCATACAAACATACAACATACGAGCATATGACTGTTTATGTTTTTCCACATACGGCTTTAAACCCACTCACTCCTTGTTCGCTTGTGTTTTTATTTTCATTCTTTCTCATTTTTTTTTTATTTTTTTTTTTTTGCTTTAATGCTGTGTGTAAACTTGATAGAAAACTGGTTTTAAAAATTCCCGCATGTCACATATTTTATGCCATACTTACTAAACGAACAAACCTACAAATCCAACGATAAGCAAACATACATACATACATACTTACAAGACTAAAAACCCGATAGAGCGGTAGATACGACAGACGAACAAACGAACGAGTAATTAACTATTCAATTTTTATTTCAACGGAGAAAATTCAAAACGAAGTAATTCAAAATTCCTTTTGATTGCAACCTTCAACTAAAAGCAATCATTAATTGTGAATTAATTCCTTTAAGCAACTGCTTGCATGTGAAAAATTCCTGCATGCTGCATGGAAAAAATAAAAGAAGAATTATCTAAGAGAGAATGAAAAACTCTAAGCAAATACTTTAAATATTTGATTTTCTTTCAGTAGTTTTTCGTTTTGCCGATTTTTTTCAGTATTCTGCCTTGAAACTGTTGGTTTTATTTTTTAAGTTGCTAAACTGCTGAATGTGTTAACTTGTTATAACTTGCCACGAATACCAAAGACGCCACACAAATAAGATAACAAACCAGCATAAAGTTTAGCTTTGTTTCAGTCTTATCTCTCTCTCTCTCTCTCTCTCTCTCTCTTTCATAGGCATTGAAACTTGCAAAAAGATTTTGTTGGCGAAAAAAATAAAGAGATTTAAAAATTAAATTAAAGCTAATATGAAGACATAACAAAATCAATAGATAAATGTTAAGATTTCAATTTGATTCGAGGCAACTTTTATATTGATGTTAACCTTCAATAGTATGAATTTTTATTTTCTGCTTTAGCACAAAATATGCAAACATTTGCTGAACTACTTATCTTTCTCCTTGCCCTCTTATACATATAACACACAGGCGATGCCAAGAAGAGCATGACATATTTATGTCATGACATATACATACCTCTGAAAATTTTATAACACTCAATTTGAACATAACAAAAGTACAAGTAGGTCTTTGATATTTTCATGAATTCGGGTGAATTAAAAATCATATTTTCGGCTTTTAAAATTACCAATTATTGCTTATTAGCATCTTAGCCGGACTTTTGCCTTGTTTTGCTTAAAATTCTTATACTAATTTATAATAGAATTCCCATTTGGTTCACATTAAAATTAATATAAATATTAGTCAGGAATAATTTTTTAAGCATGTTTAAGCTCAGTATTTTCAATTCTTATTGCGTAAAATATTTTTATTAATTAATGTGATTTTCTAAAGCAGAGAAGAATAATTAAACTAGACTTTTAGCTGAAAAAAATAACGCATTTTTTCTTTGCAGCCACGCACTTTATCAGCATCTATCTACTTGCGTAAATTTTATATGTATCAATTTATATAAATATTCCTAGAGCACGAGAAGCCATAGCACTAGCTCAATAAAACCATTGAAGAACGTCTTAGGGCCATGGGCCATTATTACAACTTAAAGTTAGTTAAAAGTAGGATTTTGTCGGACGTATAAAACGCTGTTCGTTATTATAAATTTAATTTAACTTACTAGGTTTTGATACATTTGTTTTTAACTTAGCGCTCACATTAGGTTAAGCTAAAATTATACTGATGGGAAACTTTTTATATGTACGTCCGATAGAATCCTACTTTTTACTAATTTTAAGTTGTAATAATGGCCTTTAGTAAAACTAATGAGTGTACATATTTTACACAGCAGCAACAAAAGCTAATGATTGTATTTTATATAAAAATAGCACGAATATAAGTGTAAAGGTCTTTCTAAAATATTAAATATGTTTAATTTATAAAGAAACAACTTAACTTTAATTTGTTTTTATATAGCAAAATACCCCAAGCTTTCCAGCTCCGGATTTATCTTCTTGATGTACAATATCAATCAATATCTTTCTGAAATATAAAATATGTAGAAATAATAAAGGAAAAAATAGTTCAAATTAGTTTTTATACACCAAAAAAAAATTGCAATTTTCCAGCCCTGAAGCCATCCTTTATATTTTGCTGATTTTCAATACAAAACTATATGGCTAGTCAATAAAGAAAAAATTAGTTTTAGTTAATAATTTTTATATAAAAAAATAGAATTCCCATTCCTGCAACCATATAAAATATGTTTAATAAATAAAAAAATTGTTAGTTACTTTTCTAAGCCAAAACAAAAGTTTCAATTTTCCAGCTTTTCATTACTTAACTTTTTTTGTAATTTTAATTAGTTTTTTTTTTTAATAACAGAAAAAAATTTAATTTTCCAACCCTGGAACCATCCTTGTGGCTTGGCTGATTTTCAATACCAAACTACTATATCTTTCTTAAATATAAAATATGTTTAATTAATAAGGCAAAAAAAAATGTTAGTAAATTACCTTTATATAGAAAAAAAGTTTTAATTTTCCAGCCCTGCAATCATCTTTTCTACTTCGCTGCTTTTTAATACTTAACTATTTCTTTATAAAATATAAAATATGTATGTTAAATTAAGAAAAAAAACAAATTGTTGTAATTAGTTTTTTTTATCCAAATATATAGTTTCAATTTTCCAGCCCTGGAACCAACTTTTTGAATTTGCTGATTTTTAATACAAGAAATAAAATATGTTTAATTAATAGATAAAAAAAAAATTTATTAGTTACTTTTGTAAATTTAAATTTAAATGTAAATTTGAGTTCTCCCGCCCTGGCAGCACTTTAAAAAAAAAAATTAATTTTAATTAGTTTTTTATATGCCAAAAAAACTTTCAGTTTTCCAGCTCTGAAATTATATTTTTTTATTTTACTGGTTTTCACTGCAAAACTATTATTTTCTTAAAAATAAAATATGTTTAATTAATAAGGAAAAAAATTTAGTTTTATATAGCAAAACAAAGTTTAAGTTTTCCAGCCCTGGAGCCACCTTTTTGATTTTGCTGATTTTCAAAACCAAACAATTCCTTTCTGATATATAAAATATGTTAAATTAATAAGCAATAAAAATTTGTAGGTTTATATAACAAAGCAAAATTTAAATTTTCCAGCCCTGGAACCACTCTTTTGATTTTGCTGATTTTCGAAACCAAACTATTCCTTTCTTTTTAAAACCAAACTATTCCGTTCCTAAATATAAAATATGTTTAATTAATGAGCAACAAAATTTGTAGGCTTATATAACAAAACAAAGTTTAAATTTTCCAGCCCTGGAACAGCCTTTTTGATTTTGCTGATTTTTAATACCAAATTACATAATTCTTTCTTTAATATAAAATATGTTTAATTACTGAAAAAGAAAAAATTTGTTTTAATTAGTTACTTTTATAGATATATCCAAAAACATAAAATTTTCCAGCCCTGGAAACCTTTTTTGATGCTGCTGACTTTTAATAACAATATACATACATATTTCCATCTTACATTTTAAATCGGACATAGCTTATGCATAAGAATTTAGAACATGTTATATACTTCATGGCATCGCGTATGGGTGTCTCAGTAAGAGTGCACTTTTTCATTATAAAATAAATAAATAAATGGAATAAAACATCCGGCAAATGTCCCCCACGGCTCCGATGACAGGCCATTACTCTTTTCATGAAATTTTCCATGACTTTTGCACAGAGATGTGGCTGTATCTCACCGATGACGCGTTGGATTTCCGATTTGAGCTGAGGAATTGTTTCGGGTTTATTCGCATAAGCCCGAGATTTCACAAAACCCCAAAGAAAAAAATCGCACGCCGTTAAATCGCACGATCTTGGTGGCCAGTTGACATCAGAATTTCGTGAGATAATGTGTTCTGGATCGTTGAATCGTTGCTGCAATAAGTCGATTGTTTCATGCGCGGTGTGGCAGGTTGCGCCGTCCTGCTGAAACCACATGTTGTCCAGATGCATGCCGTCCAGTTGAGGCCACAAGAAGTCCGTTATCATATTCCTGTAACGAATGCCGTTCGCAGTCACTGCAATTTCGGCCTGATTTTCAAAAAAGTAAAGTCCAATCACGCCGCCTGACTAAAATCCGCACCAGACAGTTACTCGTTGTGGGTGCATTTGGATTTCCTGAGTCCCAAATTCGACAATTTTGTGTATTCACAAAGCCATTCATATGGAGCGTGCGGTTTCAGCGTAACTTTCCCCATTTTTGTAATGAGTTTTCACAATTATGAGGCGTTGTTCGAAATAAACAGAGGTGACAGCTGTCAAATTTCAGAGTTGCCACTTGCATGAAAAAAAACATTCCAATTTTAAAAAGTGCACTCTTACTGAGACACACTTTAGTTTAGGATTTTCTAGAAGAACCTTTGACTAGTCCTTAATGCGGCAAAACCACAACCAGTTTCGATCATTTCTGTTTGTTATTTCATTTATGAAAATCGACTTAAGTAATTCACATTACGATTTCAAAGCATATCACATTATTTTCGCTACTTAATGTTTTTTAACATTTTATATTTATGCATAAACATAAATACGACCCGACCCTGCCTTACTAATAACAAAATATTTTGCAACATAATATGAAATTGTTATTACATGCAATATAAACAAAAATTAAAAGTTTAAAAACATTCTCATGCATACTCGTACATAAAAAGTATTCATGTTGCACATTCAAACATTTCACATACTCAACATACAAGTAAAATACATACTTCTTCTTCTTTGCAACGTAATGCTCAAGTTTTAAAACAATAAAATTATTTTGCAAACAAAAAATTATTTAAAAAATTCGCACCAAGTTTTTATTGCAAAGACTGGGGGTTACACATACACAGCATCTCTATCTCGCTCTCTCTCCCTCTCTGTCTCTCTCACTCTGTCACACTGTGAGGCGTTTTATATTGTTTGTTTGTTGTCTTTAAACACATTATAAAAATGCAGCGCAACAATATTAAAAGTTTAAGCTAAATTTATGCGAGTTTTTAAAAACTTAACATCATCAACAGCATCGGCAAGCGACGGCAGCATCATCCGTAATAAAATGGCAGCATCATCGGTTGCATTGCATCAGTGGCACAAAACTTTATACGTTCTGTATGTGTGTGTTTGTTTAAGTATGTGTTTATGTGTGAGATTGTGTCAAAAGTTGGGCCATTCAATTTAATTCTCACATAATTAAAACAAAACGCATGCAATAGACAATACAAATGAGAAATTCAAGATGTTTGATACGCAACGACTCAGTTGCAGCCTTCACGGCTGTATGTGCTTTAGGAGCAGGAAGTTTATTAAATGATGCACGCTTCAGTAGACTTAAAGGCAACTTTCTCTTTAATATTTATTTATTTTTTTTAATGAAAAATATTTCTGTTTTGAAAAGAATTTATGAATTATAATTCTTAATGGCAATTTATTTTAAAAGTCTTTTTTAAACCAACAATATCTGGCAATTATAAGCCTACGCCTATGACATGACAAATGTCAAATTCCATACAGAAAGAAGAGTTAACATAAAAAAAATTATTTTTCAATATAAAATTTGACTGTTATGATAAAAAATATATCAGGTGTAGAGGACGTAGGTGAGGCCTAAAAAATATATATTTTTCATAAAATATATACACATTAGAGACCTGCTTAAGACCATTTAAAATAACCTTCAAGACATGAGGGATTTTTCAAATACTTTACTATAGCGAAGTCCTCAAAAACAAACACTGAACAACACTGTTTGCAAGGCATTTGTTTCAGCTATTTTAGGAGATTCCCAATAACTAAGCCAAACATCCCCAAAATCCCAGGAGTTCCCCGGAAAATTACGGCAGCACAGAAAATCTTACAAATCTGCAATGGCAGTGCCGCTTCTATTTTTGAAGACTTCGGCTATAGTAAAGCATTTGAAAAATCCCTCGTGCCTTGTAAGTTATTTTAAATGGTCTTATGCAGGGCTCTAATATGTAAATATTTTATGAAACTTAAAAATTAGCAAAATATTCTGGCATTAAAAATATCTATGAAATAGATGTAGTTGTTACCAGTATTTGTAACCAGCGCGACCGTTTGACCGACTAAAGTGGCAAAATTGCCACTTTTCCACTTTTTCGACTTCCTAGCCACTTTTTTTCTCCTTTCTTTAAGGTGAGTTATATAAAAATACATTAAAAATAAAAAGTTTAGTGTAGTTTTCTCGTTTTTTTTTTAATTTTGCCCCCTTTTTTTTAAATCCCCTATTTGGTGCCACTTTTTGAAAAATGTCATCGGTCACCCTGTTTGTAACCAGGTGAAGACACTACTTCTTCTTGTGGTACGAGTATTTGGAGTGTTTGCTGCGAACATGCAGTGTTCGCGACATCACTGGTAAACACTCGTATACACGAACATCACTGCATCCATCGTGCTTTGCTTATTATACGACAGTATTTATTGTTGGTTTATTATAATACATGTCACGGCAATATATTTAAAAAGCACGACGTATTTACATTTCAGGAATGTTTACACAGAATGTCACGTACGCTGTCACTTACTTTGACCAAACAATTAAGCTTGTATTTAAAAAAAATATATTATAATTTTTCTTTATTTCCTTATGCAATTTTGAGGAGCGTAAGTAGCTCCACCTTTGGTAAATTAAAAGGAAAAATCTAACCTCAATTGATCTGAAATACAAGCTTAATTTATTGCTCAACGTACGTGACATTCAGTGGAATTGTCCATATACAAAAAAATTTAAATTAATACTCTTTAACAAACTACATAATTTTATATATTAACCCCTTTATTCATAAAATTTAATATTTAAAATGAATTTTATTCCAAATTTTTTATAAAAAATTTTCTTGAAATGACTTTCAAAAGCGTTTTATTTTTTAATGAATATGGAGGTAAGAATGTTTTTTTGTAAATAAAATAAATTTTATTGAAAATCTAAAAAAGTACATTATTTAGTTTCTTCTCTTGAACAACTGCTGGGTAAAAACAAAGCATTGGAGGCTATATAAGTGAAAAAATGTATCCAATTCATAGAAACTTCATTGGTTCTTATAATTGATTCCAACCAATTATTCAGCCTTAAGTCTTATTGTCTTATTTATTCTTTATCTCGTATAACATGTTGAATGAATGGTTGCTTATCATATGGTGTAGGGTGTCCTAAGATATGATCTTAATTAGTTTTTGAGACACAATATTGAGGTCACTAAGAGGCAATAGCACATTTTGCTTATTTAAAGTTTTCAAATATAAATTGGAAAATTTAATGTATTTTAGATTAAATGAAAAAAAAAGAAAGAAATACTTATTTTCTTGGCGTATTGCAATAAGACGAAAGTGGCTGGCTGCGCAGACCCTTAAGCTGCAGTCATTCACATTTGATAAAGATTGGTCTAAAATTTAATTTTTCAATAGGATAAAAAGCGTTCGTCAACAGTGGAATTCAATACGAAATGCTTGCAATATGCATGGGAAATTTTTTTCGAATACGATTTTTTTTAAACGTATTAAACTACATGTAAATATCATTTATTTACTGCAACAACGTCATATGTCAAAAAAATACTAGTTTGTATTTTTCTGCAACATATTAAATTTAATTTCTCATATTCCATTTCATTCAAAATTCATGTTAAATAGCTGATGTTAATAACAATTTCTACCCAAATAGATAGACATGGATGGTGATGAAGTGCGTGGGTGCGCAGAAAAATGCGGCATATCCTGCAGCTTAAATTCTAGTTTAATTTTTTTTCTCTTCTTTAGAAAATCACATTAATTAATAAAAATATTTTATTGAATAAAAATAGAAAATACTGAACTTAAGCCCGATTAAAAAATTTTTTGTGGCTAAAATTCACCCTTATCGGGAATAAAAGGCAAACATTTTGCTCACGAAAAATATTTCATTTGATGGCGAACAAAATTAGAAAATAGTCTGACACAACAACACAACGTAAACATTGGCGATTACAATTTTAGGGAAAGGGAATACATTTCATGTGAACTTTTATTCTTGATAAGGGTGATTATATTTTTCTCTCAAGAGTTGAGTATACAAAATATTAATAATTAATATGAGTGAGGATTAATTGAGGCTATGAGCGCATAAGTGGTGTAACCCAAACTATTTAATTATTTAATTGGCCTGTGGAACACCAAATGCTGGATAAGTCTACTTTTTTTGATAGTTGGTAATAAAGGGTGTTTTTTATAGAGTGACACAAATTTAAATCATAATAAAATGAGGAAATATATTTTTAATATCAATTAAACGGGCTTTATTGCAAAGAAAATTTTATAAAATTAATGTTTAAATATGATTTCTGTCATGTGGTCGTCACAACTGGCGCGTAGGTGGCGCAATCTGCATCACAAATTTTTAACAAAAATTCACAGCATTTGCGGCCGTATTTCGCCGATAACTCTTCTAATGTTGATTTCCAGGTGCACAGAGAAAACAGTGCCTACTAAATACCTCATAAAATAGAACAAAATTAATAAGAAATCTCTATGGTTTTTTTCCAATAAGGAAATCTTATAAATTTCATGGAGAAAACCTTTTGGAAAAAATCAAAAAGAAATCTTGTAGTTTTTGTGCAGTTATCTTATTGATTTTTTCAATAAGGTTTTCTTCTTGTTTTTATGAGGCGACCTCATAGCCATTGAAATTATTGTGCAAACATTCTTATACAAAAATGAAAAAGATCATGAAAAAAATTGTCTCTATGTATATTTATAGAAACGAAATAACAAGACACCACATAAAATCAAGAAGATTTCCTTATTAAAAAAATCAATAAGATGCTTTACACATAATCATATAGGAACCAAATAAAATCAAAAAGAAAACCTTTTTAAAAAAACAACGTGGCAACCTAATAAAAACAATAAGAAATCCCTATAGTTTACAATTTATAAGAAAACCAAGAAGTTTTTCTCTATGGATTGTTTTTTTGGTGTCAAAAATAACAGAAATTGAGAAAAAAAAAAGTTGTGAATAATAAGATTTCTTCTTGATTTTATGTGTTTTTCTTGTTGATAAAATTAATGAGATTTACCACATAAAAACAAAAAGGAATCTCTATGAAAAAATCTTCGCTTCTTTCTGCTGGGATACCCCTTAGTTTAAAAACGGTTCATAGAGAAAATCTTCTTGATTCTATGAGGCAGTTATTTCTCTGTGTGTTCTATCGTTTGTGGTTTATCGAGGTAGACAAGTGACTTACCATAACCCCGAAGAAAATAATCCAATGGGGTTAAATCACACGATCTGGGTGGCCATTACGTAAAATTATTTTTTCATCAAAAGTTTCTTTGAGTAAAGCAATTGTAGCGCCCGCTGTGTTGCATGTGGAACCGTCCTGTTGAAACCACATATCAGCATGATTAATGCCACGTAAGTGAGGTACGAAAAAATTTCGAATCATGTTCCTATACCGTTCCTATACCATTGACAGTAACATTCTGACCATCATCGTTTTTGAAGACATATGGGTCAATGACTCCGCCAGTCCATAAACCGCACCAAACAGTAATTTTCTGTAGATTTAATGGTGTTTCGACAAAAGCTTATTCACTCCAAATTCGACAATTCTGCTTATTTACGTACCCATTCATACAAAAAATTGGCTTAATCGAAAAAAAAATTTTTTAATTTTTTAAAATTTTCAAAATTTTAAAATTTCAAAATTTTAAAATCTAAAATTTTCAACATTTCAACAATTTGCACGCGTTGCTGTGGTGTAAGTCGATTCATACTGAAATTTTAAAGCAAACTAAACAAAAAGCAACTATCAGCTGTTAAATGTAAAAAGAAAGCAGTGATGCCAACTAAAAGTTGTGACACTCTAAAAAAACACCCTTTGTAAGGAATGTACTTAACACCAGAAGAGCAACAAAAAAAAATGTGGGTTATTACACGAGTTTTGTGCTAAAGGACTCAAAATTTTAACATTGTTATTACAAAAGCTTATAGTGTTTTCACACTGCAAGTTAAAACCATAAACAGCTGATTTTGCATTCACACTGCAAATTTGTTAAATTCACAGACTGTCTAATAACTTTGCTCAAAATAAAATAAATCTCCTGCAGAAATGCGTGTGTGTTTGTTGTTGTATTTTTTTCTGCTTTTTATAACACTTATTTGACAAACCGTACAACTGGTTTTGTTTATATAAAAAACTAAGAAACTTTACAATGCGCTCTAAAATGAAAATTATTTTATATTTTATAAATTAATATTTTAAAATTATGGAACTAGTAATACAAAGTGAAGAAGTGTTTGGAAATCAAGTACAATTGTATATAACAAATGCACAAATAAATCACAAAATAGAAATTTTTATCGGTGGTTCGATATGTCATATCGTTTATTTTCACTTTCCAGAGGTCAATGAAAATATTTTTGTTGTTTTCTTTCCAAAAAAACTCATATTTTTCCATACTTTTTTACTTATTGTTGCTGTTGCATCTATTTTTAAGTTGAAAATCTTTCAAGCGACATCTCTGGTTATTCACTGGCACAAACATTATCAGCTGCTGCCGGTCATTTTAACTTGGCAGCACTGAATTTAGCACAGCGAAAACAGGGTTGCATTTCATAAAACCAAAATAAAACCAATTCAGAAATGGTTTTAAGTTGGATTTAACAAAAACAATTTGTATGGTAAATCCAGGTTTTAACAGTTGGTTTTAACATTAAATCCAACTTTTATTAAAACCAAGTCAGTGTGAAAACACTATTATAAACAATGTGGAGGTGTTTATTTATTATTCTCAACAACTTCGAATTCCTATGAATTTGTTATTATAACATTTGTAGTTATTTTTATTTATGTGTTGGTAAATAAATGTGCATGCACGCACACACACAAGCACACACACACACACACTCTCCCTCTCTCTCTCTCCCTCTCTCTCAAGCATATATATTACCTTTTTCGCATAACCGTTTTTAGCACACGCCTTTCTATCCTGCGGCAAATAAGCAAAACAACTGTTATTTTTAAACGTACACAAAAACTTAAAAGAAAACACTTTCCCACACACACACACACACACACACACACACACACACACACACACACACACACACGCATTAACTCGGAAAAACAATATTGCAGCAATTTAATAATAAAACATATTTTCACTAACTTTGTAAAAAAAAACAAAAAGGAAAACGTCTTAGAGGGCTTTTGCAGATGTCAGCATTTATGTTTTAAAATAGTATAATACAAAGAAGAAAAAAACATAATAAATGAAGGTGATGAAAATAAAACAAAATGTATAAAAGTGTTAAGTTGTCTTATTGTTTGTCTACTTTAAGGCTTTTCATGAAATAGTAAAGTGGAAAGAGGAGTTTTCTTATTTTTTCTTCTTTTCTATAGTAAAATGTTTTAAGCACATTTTAGCATTGAGGAGTCAACTTGAACTTATTAAAACAAACAAAAAACTAAAAGTGGTTTTGAACACCAAAATGTTTGAATCAATTAAAACTAAATAAATACAGCCTTTTATTTATAAAAATTATTAAGGGTTTATAAAGGGTTTTTAAAACAAATTTTCATAAAAAAATTTCTTATTAAGCCTTTATAAAGCCTTAATAACTTTTATAATTAAGGCTGATAATATCCTTACTAATAAGGGGTGTTTTTTTTTAGCGTGTACACAACTTTGACTTGGCATCACTTCTTTATTTGAGCACCCATTTAACAGCTGATAGTTGCTTGTTGTTTAGTTTGCTTTGAAATTTCATTATGAATCGGCTTACACCAGACCAACGCGTGCAAATTGTTTGAAAAAAATTAAAAAAATTTTATTTTCCAATGAAGCCCATTTCTGGTTAAATGGGTGCGTAAATAGGCAGAATTGTCGCACTTGGAGTGGGGAGAATCCACAGGCTTTTGTCGAAACACCATTACATCCACAGAAATTTACTTTTTGAAGCGCTTTATGGGCTGGAGGAGTTATTGTCCCATCATCATATGTCCTCAAAAACTATGATGGTGAGAATGTTACTGTCAATGGTATAGGAACGGTATAGGAACATGATGAGAAATTTTTTCGTACCTCAATTACTTGGCATTCATCTTGCTGACATGTGGTTCCAACAGGTGCTACAATTGAGTTACTCGAATTAACTTTTGATGAAAAAATAATTTCACGTAATGGCCCAATTAATTGGCCACCAAGATCGTGTGATTTAATCACATTGTATTATTTTCTTTGGTGTTATGTTAAGTCACTTGTCTACGTCGATAAACCACAAACAATGGAACACCTGGAAATCAACATTCGAAGAGTTATCGTCGCAATATGGCCGCAAATGCTGCGAAAAGTTGTTGAAAATTTGTGTTCCAGATGGCCCCTTCTACGCGCCAGCCGTGGCGACCACGTGACAGAAATTATATTTAAACACTAATTTCATAAAATGTTCCTTCAAATAAAGCCCGTTTCATTGATATTAAAAATATATTTCCTATAAAAAAACACCCTTTATTATAAATGTGAAAGTGAGTTCGTTGGTTTGTTTGCCACTCTTTCACGCCCAAATCACTAAACTGGGATCTAATCGTCGCTTACGATAACGAGCTGATTAGATCACGTTTTTCAGTTTGTAATTATGGCATTCGCTATCGAACAATGTTATAATATGGTTCGCTATCGAATGTCATAATCTCAAACTAAAAAAAAGTGATCGAATTACCTCGTTATCGAAAGCGTCGATTAGACCCCTGATTTTAAAAGTTATTTCCCCAATAGAAAGCTTCATTAGCTGCGTCAAATATGGGGCAATTTTTTATCCGATTCGGAACCGGTTTTTTGTATTTTTCACGGATTCTTAAACCACTAAACCGACTTTGAAAATTCTTGTACCAATAAAAAGCTACATTATCAACGCCGAATATAGCCTATTTTTTATCTGGTTCTGAACCGGTTTTTTATATTTGGTTCGGTTTTTTTCCGAAAAACATATTTTTGGGCTGATTAAGGCCATTTTCGTGTCGGGTTTCAATGTTTAAACAGTTTTAAAACCGAATTTTATTCTGTTTTTAAATTTTTTTACAGCTTTTTTGTCGGTTTTTATCGTATTTTTAACATTATCATTGAGTAACAAATAACAAAACATTCATAAATTTTAAGTATAGTTTCCAAAATATCACATCAGCGCGAGTAGAGCCGCGTGTAAAACCTGGTAAAATAGAATTATAAAAAGGTCAAATAAATAGTTATAAGAAATTTCCCTCTACCATCCTCTCAGTACTAGTTTTGAAATATTATAGAGCCTTTTAGGCGCATCTAACTCTGTATCTCAAACTTTTATCAATATCGGTTGCAGAGTTTCGGAGAGTCAGAAAGTTTCCTTCTGCCCCGTTTCTTGGTCCTAGCTTTAGTTTTAGAAATATATAAAGCGTGTAAGTCCTTTAAGATGTCGATGTTTCAATATTTTGGTTTTCATAAGAATCAGCTGCATAGTTTCGGAGAGGCAGTAACTTCTCCCTGCCCCTATAGGTCCTAGTTTTGTTTTACAAATTTAAGGCCTGCCTGTTTTTTCAGATGCAGATGTATCTACATTTTGAATTTTTGGAAAACCGATTAGATAGCTTCGGAGAGGCCAAAATTGCCGCTGTCCCTTTTTTGTCCTAGTTTTAAATTTAAAAAATATACCTATATAAAGCATATGTGTCCTGTTATATGCAGATGTCTTAATATTTTCGATTTCACAAGAATCAGTTGAATATTTTCGGAGAGGCAGTTACTTCCCCCCGCCCCTCTTGGTTCTAGTTTTGAATAAATTGGAAGTTTGCATGCTTTGTAGAAATATATATACATATATATATTAGGGCGGGTCGATTTGTATGGAGGCAAAAAAATCGCTCAAATTAAAAGGAAAATAGTATTCTACGGATCAAAATAAGAAACTTTGCCGAAGGAACCAATCCTCTAAAATGTATTTTGATGTCCCGACTTTTGATCCGAAGGGCTAAATTTTGAAAAATCTCACTTTTAACCATTTAGAGTCCCTTAATCGAGTCAAAATGTATGACCGACCCCCACTAATTTTGGAGGAACCCTGGAACCACTGATTTTTTCTTGTAAAGTGCCGAAAATTGTGATTTTTTAAATGTTTGTAATGTTTTGAAAATTTTACCCTTCGGATAAAAAGTCGGGACATCAAAATACATTTTAGAGGTATGATTCCTTCGGCAAAGTTTCTTATTTTGATCCCTAGAATACGATTTTCCTTGTAATTTGAGCGATTTTTAAATTGACCCGTCCTAATATATATTGTTACGGAAATGGCCGTCGATTAGGTTAATGCAGCATTATGCAAATATATTCCAACAGGGTTAATGTAAGTGCTACGCGAAAATATTCCTACAGGGTCAATAAAAAAGAATCATCTGGAATAACAGCTATATACGCATGCCTAGCACATACATACATGATTAAACGTAAACAACCAACAACAACTACAAGCTTCTGCTTATTAAGAAGATAGACATAACTACATGCATACATACATACATACATACATGCCCGACAATTCCAACGAAAGGCAGAAATAAAGTAAACAACCACTTAATGATGTATGCATATACACACGTATGTACATAGTTACCACATGAACTTAATTAGGCGCTTTGTACACAACATCGAAGATAATAATGATTCGTCTAGACTTTGCATGAAAATTCTAGTGGTTGTTGTGCGAAGTATAAAAAGGGGTTGACGCATCCAACAGCAGTGCAGTCGCGATCAAAAGTTAGTTGGGAATAAATCAGTTGCGAAGAAGCTCAGTTGCGAAGAAGCTCCGTTGCGAAGAAGTTAGTCTGTTTTTAATCAAGTGAGTCGTTAATTAAGTTGTGCGCAGTCCGTGATTTGTGATACAGCAGTGAGTTTATATTTGAGTCTGTGCTTTACAATACGTGAGTTGGAAATTGAAGAGACTATAGTACATTCTATAGTGAAGTTAAAGTCTGTCGTGACTTGAGGTTATTGTGGAGTCTCTCTAGTGAAGAGTAAGGGAGCAGTGGAAGCTGATAAACGTGTGTAAGTGAAGCCAGCGAGTCTTGATTAGTGTATCAACTGTGAGAGTCTGCCATAGAGTTGTTATTGGTGTATCAACTGTGAGTGTCGGCAGAGTGAGTCTTGTGTGTGACGAGCAGCAGAGAAAGCAGAATTGCGTCAATACTAGCGCAGCCGGTTGTCTGAGACGTGCGTATACAACAGCGATGAAGGCGTAGTGGTAACCAGTTGTGGTATATTTAAGTAATCTTCGTGTTTGTATTTAAGCTCTTGAATTGGATTAGTATAAGTGGCATTTATTGGTAAATAAAGATTGTATCATTCTTAACCCTAATTAGTACACTGGGGTTTTTTATTTATTGCAATTCTTCGAATCTACGGAAAAGCGTTTTTAAAGAGAATAAAAACGTAACAATATATTAGTTGTGAGTTCAATAGTTTAGGAGAGTCTAAAATTTCCTTCCTGTCCCCCTGTTGGTCCTTGTTTTTAAAATATACTAAGTCTGTTTCTCCTATTAGATGCAAATTTATTTTATATTGAGGTAGAAAAAGAGTGGTATAGAGAAACAGAAAGCAAAACTAGAGCAAGATAAGTGTAAAACCTGACCGAGAGCGAGCGGTTATTCTTGTATTCGTTCCTAACAAATAAAATAAAAATTTACTTCCTTTAAAGCCACTGTGCAATATAAGACTGCAACATTCTCTCTAACATTCACTGTTATTTTATACATGCGATATTATTTGTGCTTGCTTTCTTTATTCATTGAAATCAAAGATATTTTCAAATATTCCAGCATGAAAACACACACACACACACACACACACTCACTCACGCTTACAACAGAATTTTACTTTCATTATAATTTTTTCTAAAAAATATAAAATTTTTAATGCAAATGAAAAAAAAATAATATTTTCTCGTTCAGGTTTCTTCTACAAATAAAGCATAGAAAATAGAAAACGGGGAGAAAGAAATAATGACTTGGAACAACAAAATAAATTCGTTATTACACTCTGTTACATAAATTTTTGATATTTCACAGTTGGTTCTATTTATTTATTTTAGTTTTACATTTTTGTTTAAACATTTTCAACGTCTGCATTGTTTCTTCAATAATAATGAGTGTTTTATTTTAAACAAAAAATATTTTATGAATTTTTTTCTTTTTCATTTTCTAAAAGCTTTGAAGAGTTTTCTATTATGATTTTTTTTTTTTAGTTTTCTATGACAAGTATTTATTTGTTGTTCTCTGTTCTGTTTTATTCTTTTTCAGCTCAATTTCAAGTGGTTTTCAGTGAAAATCTATTGTAAACCATTCGATTGGAACATTTTCCGTTAGTGTTTCTTTGTTGCGTTAGCTGGAGCTTTCTTGGATAAAGGTCAAGTGTATTGATTTTTTTACGCTGTACTATTTGACTGCTGCGCTTGTTTCAGTTCAATAGAACTCAACGAGAAAGTAAGTAAATTTATTTTTCCAGTCAAAATGATATTTTTTATGTTTGGAAAGCAATTAATTTGAATAATGGCAAACATGCAATAAATATTTGCTGAAGTGAAAATTAATTTTTTTTTAGATATTTTTAAATTTTTTTATTATATAGATACCCAATTATCATATCTGAAAGAAATTTATGGTGTATGATTTTAAAGAAGTCTGCAGGAGAATTAATAATTTTTTTGAAAACGAGAAATTTACTCGGATTCAGTTTATAGAACAGGGCCGATTAAATTAATAATTTGATTCAAGTTCAAGCTTAATAGTCGCATACAGTAACACTATTTTCGAGAAGACGGACCAGTTGGTCTAATTTAACACTTCTGTTAAAAATCCACTTTTGAAATTCTTAATAAAATGTTATTAATTGTATATAAAATAATTAAAGCACTCATTACAAAAAAATTTAACGAAATTAAATAATCGGAAATAAAATTTGGGATTTTAATTCGAATAAAAACTGTTAAATTATAATAATAATGACAACAATTAATTTGTATGGAAGTTTAGTAAATTGGTTTAAAAAAATATATAAACTAGTTTATCAAATAATGATAAAACCATACTTGCTGTCTAATTACTTTTGTTAATCAAGTCGATTTGATGTTTTATTCGATTATTAAAAATATAACGAAAATGTATTCGAATACTAAAATCAAAATCTAATAAAACTTAATTATTTTTCTGGCTTGAAATAGGTCGAAAACTTCAAGTAACTGAAGAGATCTTAAAAAACTTCTAAAACCAAGCTTTTGAGTGTTTTCTATACAAATTTTCTCTCACTCAGCAGGGTGCTTATAATAATGAAAATATCCTAGCATCTTTCGTTTATGTTTATTATTAAATGACAAAAAAAAATTCGAATAAAAAATTTTATTCGAATCAAAATTACATTCGAATAAAAATTCGATTCAAAAAAAATTAGATTCAAATAACAAGTCGATTCGAATATTAGTTCGATTCGCTTAAGAACTCAATTCAATTGTATTCGCATAAAAGTTTTATTCGAACAAAAATTCGATTTGGAGAAAAATTCTATTCAATTAAAAATTCCATAAATTGAAACAAAGAAATAACATAATAAGCAAATAACGATTAAAAAATTTAATCGGATAATTATATACAAAACTAAATATAAGGACTTAATATTATTATTAATCGAATAAAATTTTGATTTATCATACAAATTCTAGATAACATACGACCATTTGAATAAACAGCGATTAAATAAATGGTTATTAAGCAATTGAATTAGATAAAATTAAAAAATCAAGTCGAAAATTAATCGAATAAAAGTTTGAATTAAATTACTTTTAATTTTTTTTTTTTTTGACAACTGTACTAAAAAACTAATTACATCTAGATGTGCTTTACTGCAACAAATAATTTTTTTTTTAATTTAAAACGAATAATGGAATAAAATACATACCACTAACCTATTAAGTTCACAATTATTCGAGTAAATGTTGAAATTGCGTATAAAATATTTATTCAAAATTATTGAGATCAAAAGCTCGAATTATCAAAATGAATGAAATAAA
Source organism: Tachina lurida (assembly GCA_944452675.1). Classification (NCBI taxonomy): domain Eukaryota; kingdom Metazoa; phylum Arthropoda; class Insecta; order Diptera; family Tachinidae; genus Tachina; species Tachina lurida. Next base: position 126,565,629 of record OX101754.1, read on the forward strand.
ACTCAAGGATAAAATTGTTCGAATAAAAGTTTGAGTAATCGAATATCTTTGAACTTTGACGCGATTATTCTCACAAAAATCCAATAAAATTTATTTGACCTAAAATGTATTCAAATTAATAAAAATAGAATTTTAGTTTTACCTAATTATTCGGATAAAAATTTCATCAAAAATTTTATTCTTATTAAGTAAGATTCAAGTATAAAAGATTTTTCAGGGACAAAAGTTATCGAATAAAAGATTGATAAGCCGAATAAATTTAAATTTCAACTCAATTACTGTAATAAAAACGTAATAAAAATTTATTCGAACTAAAAATTATTCAAACAAGTAGAATAAATTTAATTGTGTAAAAAGAATGTATTCGAATAATTGAGTAAAATTCAATTATAAAAGATTTTTTAGGAAAAAAATGTTGAAATAAAAGTTTGAGTTAAATTTATTCAGTAATAAAAATTTATTTGAGCTAAAAATTATTCAAATATCACAGTTGATGTATAAATTTTAGTTTTTACTCGATTAATCCCATAACAATTGAGTAAAAAAATTTACTCGAAAAATTGAGCAAAACACATGTATATAAAATTTTCAAGGGAAAAATTTTTCGAAAAAATATTTGATAGATTTTAATTTTTACTCGATTAATTGAAAAAAAAAGAAAAAAGTATACTCGAATAATTGAGCAAAACATAAGTATAAAATATTTTCCAAGATCAAAATTGAGCGAATAAAATTTTTATGGACCGAATAAATTAAAATTTTGGAGCTAACAAAAATTTATTCAAGCTCAAAATTATTCAAAAAAGTGGAATTGAATTTAATTTTTACTCGATTATTCGAATAAAAATTTATATATGTTAAAAGAGTAAAATATAAATACACATAACATATTTTTCAAGAACAAAATTGTTCGAATAAAAGTTTGAGTAAAAATGATTCGTCTTGAATTTTGACTCTCTCATTCGAATAAAAATTTATTCGAGCTTAAAATTGTTCAAATATAAAAGTTGAAAGGTAACAGCAGAGATTTTAATTGTTACTCAATTATTCGAATAAAAATTTATTAAAAAATTTACTCGAATAATTTAGTATAACATACGAAAAAAGTATTTTTTTAGGCACTAAATCGTTCGGATAGAAGTTCAAGTAACTGAATAAATTTGAATTTTAATTTGATTATATATTGCAATAAAAACTAAAAAAAAAATGTATTCGATTAAAAGAAAATATAATTGTGCGAGTTCAAAAGTTTTCGAAATTTTAGTTCGAGTAATCAAATGAATTCTTATTATTAATTATAATCTAAAATTTATTTGCTGGTGGTTCAGCGATGTCTATATGCATTTCATTATTAATTATAATAAAATAAAATTATATAACAAAAAAATTAGTTGCGGCAGAATTAAATTCTGTGTTGCCTTCAACTTATTTAATCTGCCTAGATTACTCGTAATTTTTTATTTTTTTTGACAAATTAAATTAAATTTGCCAATATTCAATACTCAAATATTCGCCTTCTTCCTGCCATATTGTATTCATCAGGTAAAAAAATTTAAATAAACTGAATTCTCATCATTTGCAAACAATGAAAGATCAACAGTCACAATTTTCATCCATCATTTCAAGTCCTGTCTCATGATAGTGCTTAATAAATATTTTCATATTCCTTGTAAAAATACATACATTCATACATACACACATACATACATACATTAATACATACACATGTTATTTATTTATGCTTTTAGAGTAAATTTCCTTTGAAATAAAATGACACTTCATGTAAATAGTTGCATGATATTAAAATGTTGCATAGTAATACATTAAACAAATTCATATTTGATGAACTTTGTTTTTTTTTTCGCATAACACTGTAATAAAAGTAGGAAAACTATAACAAAGGGTTTTATATTTCAAACGAAAAAGTAATAACTTTAAATGCATACTCACATATGTATGTATTTATGTATGTGTGTACTAATACATATCGCACTTGTTTCTCTAAAGGGGCCAACTCAAATTGTTAATTTTTTTTTTGTAAAAAAAACTACATGCAGTGACCCACTGTAAAAATCTTACATAATTTTCTCAACTATTTTCCAAAAAAAAAATATATATAAGCAAATTTTTAAAAATATAACCCTTTAGAGGAACAAGAACGATAACTTTTTCACTCAAAGTCCTTGGTGGCCTTTATATGATTTTGTGCAAGCTTATATATATGTATATTTTAAAGTCTTGTGATGCTCCCTCTCTCTATCTCTCTCTCTCTCTCTCATCCCACTGTGCACCACTTTGTAGCACTTCATGCAGTTGCACTTTAAGCTTTTGCAACAATTTCCATTCATTTATGTATTCAACTGCGTTTGTATGTTGGATTTCCTTTATCACCTTTGATCTTTTTGCACTTGCAACTACTTGTGGTGTCCTGCTGTTCCAGCCAATCATCACAATAATAATTTACTTTCATCTGCACACATCAAAGGCAAACAAAAAAAAAACTTTTTGTATATTTTCCATTTCTAGTTGTTTTCAAAATAAACTAAATAGAATAACAAGAGTTCTTTACCTGTCTTTTTTTTGGAATTTTATAAAAATGTTTTTCATATCAGTTTCCAGTGCAGTGGGAAGGAAGAGAAGCTTTTGAAACCTCTGATCAAAATACCTCTGTTAAGTTCAAAGTTAAAAATTAAAAAAAAAAATGCTTGCTAGACTTGAAGCATGTTTACAGAACACGTCACAAACAGAAGACATGCCAAGAAAACGTGCGCGAATACGTATTAATTTGTATTCATAAAACGTTTGACTTATGCGTTAAACACATTTACCACAGCAGACTACACGAACGTACGACTTCAAATGATGTCAGCTGCATTTGTCGCCCTGTAGTCAGCTGCTTAGATATTTTCTAAACGTCAGCAGCAGCATCACCACGTGATATTTAAATATAAATACATATGTACATATTTCAGCGGTGCCATTTTCAAATATTTCATAGTTATAAAAATAAATTTACTCTCTTAAAATGAACTTATATCACGTAAAAATATAATAAATGCAGTAAAGTGAGACTTTGACTCGCACACAAAAGGTTCAGCACGTACTAATATCGGATACGATGATAGTCGTATCGCTATAATAAATATAACGAAAACTTATCGATTTTGCTATTCAGTAACATACTTTAACGATATTAGCTGTCTGTTGGTGGAAAAAAAAATTAAACCACAAGATCAAATTCATTGAGTTTTTCTCTACTATCCTTTCACTTATTTTTACAATTTTTTATAAAGGGATACCACATAATATTGAATTAAATGGTATGTAAGATAAAGCTGGAGACTATCGTAAAAATTAAATTACGAAATCACATTATCGTTACCTCAAGCGAATAAATACATATGTCGATAAATATTACGATTTTCGGTTCGAAAGAAGTTACAGAATCCAGTGGCTGATGTAGAATTTTTTAAACTTTAAACTTTTTTCGCTTTTTTAACGATTTTTTTACTTTTGGCGCTTTTTATTATTTTAGATTTTAGTTTTCTGGCGTTTCTTCGGTTTTTGGCGATTTATTTTAGTCTTAGCGATTTTTTAGTTTTGACACCTTTTGTCGGTTCGGCGATCTTTTCTTCTGGTCTTCGAAGAATTTTTCTATTTGGCGATATTTTTTTTGGGATTTTTTCGGTTTTTTGCGATTTATTTTAGTTTTATCGATTTTTTAGTTTTTGCGATTTTTTTTCGGTCTTTGGCGATTTTTTCTTTAGGCGATTTTTTAGTTTTAGCGGTTTTCAAGATACAGCAAAACTGTCAAAATTACATTAACTGATAGAATACCCTTTATTTTTTATTTCAGTGTTAATTAATTTAGTTTACATAAAAATTTACAATTTTAATTTAAATATTACAAGTGTGTATAAATAATTGTCTGTATCACATTAGGATTTCAAAATTTTTCCTTGCTCGCTTTAGAACACCCTTTATTTAGTTATTATTTGTTATATATTTGTTGTTGTAGCGCCCACAGTTCTACATATTCTGTGAAAGTTTCACATCCGTAGCTCTTATGGTTCTCGTTGAAACAGCCTGTGACGGACAGACGGACAGACGGACATCGTAGCGGAAACAATAGGGTGGTTCTTTTTCACCTTTGGAGTAGGGCACCCTAAAAATTAATCTATTAATTTTTTGACATGAATTTCAGGATGTTCTTCCATATTCCACATTCATTCCAAATTTTTTATTATACTGGCCACACTATATATTTTTGCTGACTGTCGCCAACAAAAATAGAAATTAGTTTAATTGGACTACAACGACAAAATCGGCATGGGCAACAACCTGCTGCCGTGTTGACTTATATACATATATACATATATTATATCCTGTAATTCCTAGCTGCGTCCTAAAGTTCTTATTTCAGTATTCAGCTGTCTCCTCCAAGTATGAGCAGGTCTTCCAATACGTCGTTGATCTTGGGTATTCCAGTCGATGCCCATTCAGCTAATGTCGTCGGGTTGCTTTCTAAGCGTATGGCCCATCCAGCGCCATTTACTTCTACGTATCTTCAACTGGATGGGCATTTGGTGCGTGGTATTCCAGAGGTTTATGTTGCTTATTCTTTTAGGCCAGAATATAAGAAGTATTCGACAAAGACAACTTTTTACGAAAACTGGGATGTCTTTGGTTGCAGCATTCCAAGATTCACTGCCATAAAGCAATATAAATAGACTTAACGTTGGAATTAAAGATTCGTAGTATGCTGGATAGCTGAGTGGATCGCCATACAGGATTCAGCATAGCAGAAGCCCGTCTCGCCTTGTCCAGTCTGGATTTCACATTCTGGGATGTGATGGGTGCAGCTCAAATAGCAAAAAGAAGTTAAATCCTCCAAATGTTGGTGCCGTAGAAGGAATGGCTGAGTGGTTGATGCATTTATGCGCAATGTTTTGGTCTTACTTGGGTTTATTTTCAGCCCTACTCTTTGCGGACATTTCCTCTATTGTACGGAGTTTGGTTTATCCAAAATGTAAAAAATAAAATTTGTTATAAAAATTAAAATGAAAATTATTCACATAATTATCCACGGCAGCTACCACCAACAAAATTTGCTCGTTTAGCACTTTTCACAATTTTTTAATGCGCGTTTCATATTTTTTAATATGTTTACACAGAATTTATTTTAATAAAATATTTTTCATGTCAAAATTTTTTTAATTTCTTTTGCGTAAAAATTTTTTGAAGTTTAAGAGGAACATTTAAGAAATTTATTAATCGACATATTGTCGAATAAAAAAAAAATAGCTCAGCTGCATCTTCAATATTCTTGAAATTTTGAAGTCGGTAGCTTGTTGTGACGAATGTGTTTAATGCTTTACGTTGTGTGTTACATAACAGTGATGATTTTAGATATGATTGTGTTCGGTAAACATTTCGTTAATAAAATAGATAACCACTGTAGAACTTAGGAAAAAAGTTAGAACAATCTAATGATTGATTCAAGCAGAGGAGACTAAAAAATTATTAAAAAATCTATGTCTATAAATAGAAATAACAGCCATTTAAAATAATCTGCTTAATATGTAATTCAACTCTTTACTTTAGGAGTAACAATTTGTAGGCATATTTTATTTATGCTGCGAATTACATTGCACTTCCTTTTTCAAAAATTATTTTTCACTCTACACAAAAGCATGTAGTACGAGTAATTTATAAAATCCAAGAAAGCAAAAAAAAATTTAAAAAAAATGTTTTCTTTGCAACTTCCTTCATCCAGCAATTAACACTTACTTCCCTTATCTTTTATTTGTCATGAGAAGAAGAAGAAGAATTTGAATTTTGTGCAAAAATAAACAGCGAAAATAAATCTTAAGTTTTACTTTAATGACAATTTCGATTGTTAAAAAAAAAACAAAGTGTGAACTCATGTACAGCAATTGGTTGAGATGACAATGACATTAATACACACACTTTAAAATTTATTTAAAAAACACACACATACTCTCATACACACACACACACAACAGACTCTTGTAAACAAAAATGTAAGTTTTAGCAAGTGATTTGTTAAACTGGCAACAGCCAACAACAACAATAATAATAACAACAACAACAACAACAACAACTAAAAAAAGGAAAACATAAATGGAACAACAATACAAAAACACTCGTAAACAATAAGACTTATAAAGAGTCATTGAAAAGGAAAAATTGACATTGTGTTTGACACACTAATGCAAAAGAGAATCCCAAACGCATTTGCCTACACTGAAAGAAAAAATAAGAGTGAGTTTCCAAATCACTGACTTTGATAAAAAGATATGATAAAATTCCAAGAATTAAATTTTTTTAAATAACACAAGAGTTCAAATATTGAAAATTAAATTTTTAAAAAAGTTATCACTGCAATTTTTTAGCATTTTTGTTGCATAATATACTTGTCAATTGTATTGTTTAAAGTCAGTTTTTTTTTTAAACAGAATATTGCATTTTTCGCATAATATGTGTGGTAAGTCTAAAAAGCAAAAAAAAAAACATAAAATTTTAAATCAAAATCTTAGGGCACAGTACGTACATTTGTTGCAATGCATTAAATTCATCTCTTTCAGAACAAAATATATTTTAGTTAATTTTCTATCAGTATTTGTATCGTTTTTCCATCCCTGTTCTTTCAGAACGACAACAAAAATCATTTTAACACATTTCCTATGAGTATTTTAGTCCTTTTTCCATCTCTGCTTTCCATCACTAGCATCCATCTCTGCCTTGTATTGGCTTCACGTAAGAATGAACAAGCATGAATAGGAAATATTTTGGATTAAAATAGATGATAGAAAAAAATAAATAAACAACAAATAATTGTGTGTAAAAATGTGTTTAAAAAAAACTTTTGTTCGTATTAAAATTTATGTAAAACCAAATCTCCACTGTTCAGTGAATTTTAAACAATAATCCAACACAATAATATTGTTTGTATTACAAAATAGTGTCAAACATGTACATGTACAGATACTACATCGCACATAGATACAAAACCCATGCAAATAGAATTGTATTTGTAGTTAGAATTAAAGGATTGACAATACAGCTGCATGATTGTATCTAATAAAGATTTATTACAGTTGAAAAAGTTTGAAATTAATTAAATGAAAAGTAAATTTGCTTCTTATAAACCTTTAACTTTTTCAACTTGAACGTACATAAATGTTTTTTTTTTTAACAAAGTTATAAATTTAATATATTTCACTTGGGGTGGACGGCGAACTAGTAGGGGTGGTAAAAAACCTTTTTCGGATTTCAGTAAATTTTTATTAGGGTGACTAAGTGACACCAAAGGTGAAAAGCTTCCCTATTGTTTTCGCTACAATGTCTGTTTGTCCGTCCGTCCGTCCGCCCGTCCGCCACAGATTGTTTTCTCGAGAACCCTAAGAACTAAGGACCTAAAATTTTCACAGAATATGTAAAACTTTGGTCGTTACAACAATATACGACAGTAAAAAATTAAAGGGTGTTCCAAAATTAGCAACGAAAAATGTTAATAATAATAAGTCCTAATTTACACTAAGCAAGTGTTATTGCTAAGCTGATTAGTTTGTAGGAGAGAGACGAGGGGAACATAAAAGTTTCTTTTCCCCTCGTATCTCTTTCCTAAAAAAACTAATCAGCTTAGCAATAAGACTTACTGGGTGTAAATTAGGACCAATTATATTATTTAAGGAAACTTAAAATTTTGAAAGATTTTGTATTTTTGTGCAGACTACATTAATTACCACTGAAATTTAAAAAATGTAATTTAAAGGGTATTCTATCAGTTAATGTAATTTTGACAACTATCTGTATCTTGGAAACCGTAAGAGTCAAACTCTTGAAATTTTCAAAAACACTAAAACTAAAAATCCCAAAATAAAAAATCGCCAAAACGAAAAAATCACCAAAATCCGGAAAAAAATCGCCAAATAGTGAAAAATAAAATAAATCACCAAAAACCCAAAAAAAAAAATCACCGAAACCGAATTAATCGCCAAAACTAAAAAAACGCCAAAACCCGAAAATCCCAAAAGAGAAAAGGCCAAAAGTAAGAAAAATCGCCGAAAGCCGAATAAAATCGCTAAAACGAAAAAATGGTCGCAAACTAAAAATATCCCTGAAAACGAAAAACCGCCACAAACCGAAAAAAGCGCCGAAACTAAGAAAACGTGCAAAAACTAAGATAAAGTGTTATAACTAAAAATAAAGATAGCAAAAAAATTTTAAAAATCGCCAAACAAAAAAAAATCACAAAAACTAAAATAAATCGCCAAAAACAGAAAAAAAAACCAAAAACCAAACAAAACTCCTAAAAGATGAAATGGCTAAGACTAATAAAAATCACCAAAAACCTGAAAAAATTGCCAAAACGTAAAAAGCACTAAAACTAAAAAATCTCTAAAACTAAAGCAACTAAGCAAAAAGGCCAAAAATAAAAAAAAGCTCCAAATATAAGAAAAAGTGTCAAAAGTAAGAAAATACGCCAAAACTAAAAAATTGCCAAAAACGAAAAAACGTTTAACGTGTACCTAAAATTTTTTGAAAAATTTCTACATCAGGTATCTTACCGATTATAAAAGCTAAAACTAAAAAAAATCGCCAAAAAAAAAAGCTCTAAAACTAAAAAATCTCTAAAATCCTTTAATAAATCGCCAAAAACCGAAAAAACCGCTGAAAACGAAACAAAAATTCCAAAAATTTAAAAAAGCTCCAAAAATTAGTAAAAGTACCAGAAGTAAGAAAAAACACCAAAACTAAAAAAAATCGCCAAAACCAAAAAAATGTTTAGCGTGCACTTAAATTTTTTTGAAAAATTTCTACATCAGGTAAGATATTCGATTATATAAGCCAAAACTAAAAGAAATCGCTTAAATGAAAAAAAGCTCCAAAACGAAAATAAATCGTCAACACCCAAAAAAATCGCCAAAAACCGAATAAATCCAAAAATCGAAAAAGGCTCCAAAAATAAGAGAAAGGAGCTACCACGTGATGAGTTCCGAATTCAATTCCTGGCCAAGGAAGCCAATTATATACATACAAATAGTTTTAACATTAAACTAAATTCATGTTGTTTCAACTTGCAATAACTATGATTCAACATGGTTCTTTGTGTTATTTCAGTATAGAATTTACGTTGTTCCAACTTGAAATATTTTTGATTCAACTTGATACTTCATTTGGATTTAACGGTAAGGGAATGTTAAATCAACATGAAATAAAGTTACTGCAAAAGGAAAAATTTTCTTTGAAGATTACTGTAAATCGTGTTAAATTAACATGAAACACATATGAAGCAAAAATATGGCCGAAAAAGGTGAATTTCACCTAGTTTACGTAGATTTCTTTAAATTGTTTAATATATTTTATCATATCAGTAAAAAAAACCCTCACTGAACTTCCAATAGTGATCAATGCTTTTTGCTCCGAATTTAAAATAATACAAGCAAGCAGCGAACTTTCCACATTTCTTGTGCTTTATCACGAGTGAAACAATATTCCTTCTACTTCTTTATAATACGCCAAACCATTCTCCATATTTATGATTTTTTAATTAAGTTAATGCCTCAAGCTATAAAAATATTCCATCTTCTTTATTGACAACTAAGAACTGTTGCTAAGAAGCAAAAGATAAAAAACAAATCAAACAAAATTTTCCCTTACAAAAATTTATACTCGTAGCAATCGTTATTTATTCATCCAGACAACCATTTTCCTGCCTTGTTCTTCATGCTTATCTGTTGTGCTGGTAACAAACAAATTCGCCAGATGATGAATTGCTTTATACCAAAAACTGTTTAATATTTATTTATGGTCCAGCCTGTTGTTATGCTTTAGAACACTGACTGTTTATTGGCCTTAAGGTATGCTATATAAATTTTCATTTTGTGCGTGTGTGTGTGTTTTTGTTTTGTCGTTTCCTTACTACGAAATTAAATTAAAAGTGACTTTTTTACTTTGTAAAATATAAGCATATAAATTTACTTTCTTTTAACATTAACTTAAATAGCCTCAAGTGAACTACAACAACTACAATGTTAATGCCATGAAGTATAATCTGGATGTGAAAATGCAAAGGCTAATACACGAGAAAATTATTGTTGAAAGTTCGTGTAGGAAAGTTACAAGAATTATAATTAAGCCAGATTAAAGATATACATATATGTATGTATGTATGTTTGTATATATTTACAAAAGTTTGTGTTGTGCAGCTGTGACTGATATTGTAGCGCCATGCTTCAAAACAAATAGGAAATTCTTCAATAAATAATATTTTTGAAGAGCAGGGAGTCTACTACGTAACTTGAACGATAGAATATGTTGAGCAGTAGACCTCTAGAGGAATGTCTGCCTGATTGTCTAGAGTCTATAGTTGCCGGCCATCTGATTGTCAAAAATATTAATAATGATTAATCATGCAAATGTGACTACGGAGCCTGGTCCACGAAACACCAAAAGCAGCTACTTCTTTTCTTGCTAAGCCATTATGTCTCATTATTAGTTATACTCATATAACGAAGTACCTCCATCTGTCAACTTTCATGACAATTTTCTTGTTTCGAAAAAGTAGAACATTTTTGCAAAATAATTTATAAATTCTATTTTTTAATAGTTTTTCTTTCTGTTCTTTTTTTTTTTTTTTTTTTTGTTGTAATTATTAATGATGTGTCAATTTTAAATTCAACACTTTGTTTTAAACTTTCATGTTTGCGAGGATGTACTTCATTTTATTTCTTTTGAAATTATGAAAAAAGTCATTGTTCTTCGTCAGTGTGTCCTCTTGTTTTTGCATGCAAAATGATTTTGACACATACACACACCCATCCACCCACAGCCTCTCATAAGATAATGTGACATGTCAAATGATAAAAATTGTATGTAAAAAAAATTATGTTACTCGTATATTGTAAATAATGAATGTACAAATAGTAGAACTAGACTAGTGTACGAGTAGCTTTAAGAAAATTATTTTAATTCACAGGACAATACACAACGACAAATTGCTGCGCTAAGGTTTAAACATGAAGAAGTGTTGCGAAAATTAAAAAAAAAATATTATTCGAATAATCGAATAATTTTAATACGAATAGTCGATTAAGTATTATTCGATTAATAGAATTAATGAGTTGAAATGAAACATGTTAAAAAATATTATGCCTGTTGTAAATAACATGAATCGATTAGTCGAACAATTTTATTCGAGTGATCTGATGATTCTGTTAAAATATAAGAATAATTACATGCCAATAGTCGAATAATTTTTTTATGTTCTTAATATCTCTTTCGATTAATCGTATAAATTTATTTGAATTTATCGAATAACTTTGTTCGGTTAATGGAATAACTTTAAGCAAGTAGTCGCAAAATTTCATACAAATAATCACATAAACTATTTTTGAATAGCCGATTATTTTATTTTGTTAAAAGTTAAACAAAATATGTCAATTGCAAATAATATTAATCGATTAATAGAATAATTTTATGTCTCACAATTCGGTCTTGTCTCACAATTCGGTCTTGTCTCACAATTCGGTCTTGTCTCACAATTCGGTTCAAATAGAATAATTTTTTTAAAGTAACGGAATATTTTATTCAAGCAATCGAATAACTTTGTTCGATTATAGAATAAGTTTATTTAAGTAATCAAATAACTTTATTCGAAGAATTGATAAATAACTTTTTCCAGTAATTGAATAATTTTATTCGAATAAACCAATAACTTTATGCCAGTAATTGAATACCTTTACTCAAGTAATCGAATAATTTTATTCGACTTTTTCCAGTAGTTGAATAATTTTATTCAAATAAACGAATAACCTTGTGCCAGTAATTGAAATAGCTTTACTCAAGTAATCGAATAATTTCATTCGAATATTCGTATCAATATTTTTAGAATAGTCGACTATTTTTTTTAGCTTGTAATATAAATCAATGTATGTATATTGTTTGTACATAGTATCAATCTATTAATCGAATAATTTTATTCGAAAAAATCTGATAATTCTGTTGAAAGAATAGCATAATCAAATAATGTTTGCCATGTACTGAAATATTCTATTCGAATAATCGAAAAACTTTATTTGAGTACTCGAATAACTTTTTTTCGAGTAATCGAATAACTTTATTCCAATAATTGAATAACTTTATTCCAGTAATCGAATAACTTTATTCCAGTAATCGAATAACTTTATTCTACTAATCGAATGACTTTATTCGAGTAATCGAATAACTTTATTCTAGTAATCGAATAACTTTATTTAAGTAATCGAATAGCTATATTCAAGTAATCGAATAACTTTATTCAAGTAATCCAATAACTTTATTCGAGTAATCGAATAACTTTATCCGAGTAATCGAATAGCTTTATTCGAGTAATCGAATAACTTTATTTGAGTAATTGAATAACTTTATTCGAGTAATCGAATAACCCTATTCGAGTAATCGAATAACCCTATTCGAGTTATCGAATAACTTTAATCGAGTAATCGAATAACTTTATTCGAGTAATCGAATAACTTTATTCAAGTAATCGAATAACTTTATTCAAGTAATCTAACAACTCTGTTCGAGTAACCAAATAACGTTATACCAGTAATTGAATACCCTTATTCGATTAAAAAAATAATTTAATTCCAGTAATTGCATTACTTTTCTCAAGTAATCGAGTAAGTTTATTCAAATAATCACATGAATTTTTTTTTAGCAGTAGACCATTTTTTATTACAGACTAAAACCAATGTCTGTTGTAAATAGCATCAAGCTATTAATCGAATAATTTAACTCGAGTGCTCTGATAATTCTGTTGAAATACATAACAATAATTTTATTCCAATAGTGGAATTATTTTTGTGAAGTAATATATATTTTTTTCGAATAATCGAATAACTTTATTCGAATAATCTAATATTTTTATAAGAGCAATCGAATAACTTTATTCGAGTAATCGGAGAACATTATTCCAGTAATTGAATACCTTTGATCGATTAAAACAAATAACTTCATACCAGTAATCGAATAAATTTACTCAAGTAAGCGAATAATTTTAGCCAAATTATCATATGAATTTTTTTTAGAATAATCGACTATTTTTATATTAAAAGCTAAAAACAATGTCTCTTGTCAAGCTATTAATCGAATAATTTAATTCGAATAAACTGATGATTCGCTTCAAATAATTTTTGCGAAGTAACGGATTTTTTTTTCGAATAATAGAATAACTTTATTCCAGTAATCTAGTATTTTTTATAAAAGTAATCGAGTAAGTTAATTCGAGTAATCGTATAACTTTATTAAAGCAATCGAGTAACTTTGTTCGTGTAGATAATAGAATAACTTTATTTAAGAAATGGAAAAATTTTAATCGAGTAAACGAATAGTTTTAATCGAATAATCATATGAATTTCTTTAGTGTAAACGATTATGTTATTTTATTGAAATCTAATCAGAATGTCTATTACAAATAACATCAACATCAAGGTCGCAGGATTATTGAACGTTTTCTTTCTTACCAGCCTGTCAGGGCTCGATTAGAGATGGCAATCGTACTTCTGCGGGTTTGTCAAATGGCAAAGCAAAACAGAAATGTAAATAACATAACCGATGCCGTCGACATATCTTTGTGATAGACAATTTTCCCACTGACGATAACTCCTTTAGTTAATGACGTTTATTCGGAGTGCCTGAGTTCGTTACTATTTCCTCACTAATCACCAAACATTGCGTTAACTCCCCATAGTTTTACTAAAAGCAGAACAGAACTTAAAACGAATATGCATATATATTCCAGTAGGGTACTTTCAAAAACCAAATGCACACTGCTGCTAGTAAAATCAAAGAAATATTGCTGAACTGAATAATAAGAAAAAAAAAATAACCAAGAGGGGAAAAATGTTAACAGTTTAATAATAAATGTATTTTTGGTTGTGGATAGTTTGCAAAGTGTCGGAAGAATGCTTCCACACACACACACACACACACTCTCTTGCAAGTGCAATTACTTTAAAGCTACTTTTACAACAGCTCCTCCAGTAGTGTCACAGGATGCTGCTGTTGTAATTTTGCACATATGTATGTACACGTGTATGTATGTATGTATATGTATATGTATGTATGTATGTGTGTTAGTTAGTATGCATGCAAACAGTTGCATTAAAATCGTGTTGTATGTTTTAGGAACGAATATGCAATATAATATTTTCATTTTGAGGCAATAACAGTCAACAAACTGTCGCCTTGTAGTGATTTATTGAAATGGAAGTTAGAGTACAAGACATGTTCGCCAAAAACCATGCAGTAACCCAGCAAACAATGTGACTAAAGTTTTCTGGAACTACATATCAATGAATTAAAGGAAAATTTTGTTTGATTTTCTTTAAGAAACGTGACTGTTCTAGCACTAGTCCTCTTAAAATAACCTTTTCAAATTCTGCTGGATTCTTAATTTTATTTGTATATTTATTCTTTTTTTAATAAATGAAACTTTTCATACATAATATTAAGTAAACTAGCATAGTCCGGTCCAAATTCAATAATTTTAAGTTTCTAACTTAATATTTAAAATTTTAAAATTTCGTTTTTCTTTCAAATGTAAGTATCCGACAAGTCGAACGGTGTCGACATCAAGGGACAGGCTCTAAAATTTATATAAAAAAATGAAGAGAGGTGTCTTAGGACACCCGATTATAGCTAAGCTGCTTAGTTACATATATACATAAAAGAAATTTCATGTGTGAAATAACAATGCAATAAAATTATATTATATGATGATGTCCAATTCGCTGCAAATATTTCAAAATGTTTCCATTTATTTTCTTTTCTAGCGGCGTACGTATAAAATAATGTATTGTTTTATTGTTTGTGGATGGTGGCGGCTGTTAGCCGGCTTACAACCGATCGACTGCGTTCTCTGGTTTGTGCTCATGTGCAAAAACCGAACAAAAATAAATTGAGCAATCGTTCTTATTGTTCTTTTTTTGTTTTTGTTTCACTCACTTCAAAGCACAAAACAAAACAAAATCAAACAATTTGTTTCGTTTATTTTCGTACTCTGCTTTTAAGTACAAAGAAATCCAAACAAAAATAAATTTATAACTGTAATAGCGTCGATTACTTTTGTTACGAAAATCACGTCATAACTCCTGTATCGCACAATAAATAGCATAGCTATAAAAATAAATAATAGTCCAATCATGTGGCAAATTCCTTTTTAACATTATACTTTAGCTCTATGAAATAGAGCACTTAAAATTGTTTCGAAAAATATATTTTTGTTTTCAAACCGATTAAAATAGAATCCCGGCAACATTTTTGAAATTTATTTTGGTCTGTCGCCTGGAATATATTGTTGCGTTGCCTTTTAAAAATCAAGGCCCAAAATGTCTCTAGGGGCTTGAATCGGAGATACAATTTAATTCAGCCAAAACGTTTGCTGCATTTAAAACACTTCAAATATTTGCTTATCACTGCACAGTGGGTTCATTTGGTTAATAAAACTAAGGCAGGGAATTGTCTAAAAATTAAAACTTCTGTGAAGTATTTTCAGAATATTGGAACTCTGTTACAGTGGGTTGAAGTTAAAACATTACTGAGACTTTTTTAAACACTGCAAGTATTTATAACTTTTTTTATTTTTCAAGGGTCAATGTTGGAAAATCAGAAATCAATAGAAATGAAGAGGTAATGTACAACGGCTATAATTTTTTTTAACAAAATGAAACAATTCTCATTTATTTTCAAAATGTATAGCTGTGCACCTGACTACGGCGTTGCCACCTAAGCGAAATTGCCACTCAAAATGCTTACCTTCGAGAGGAAATTTACCAAAAGAATAGCGCCATCTGTTTTTACAATTCAAGTGTCAAGGAAACGACTACTTTTAAACTGTCTTTGAAGCTGAAAATTTGATAATTAAAATTCATATTGTGCATACATCGCACTTGCTCCTCTGAAGGAGTTCATCAAAATTTACAAATTCTCAGTAGAGGCAAAAAAAACTGTTTTTGTTTCTTTAATATATTTTTATATCACAAAAAGGGATAAGCCTGGAGGCAAATTACAGCATTCGTTATGGAACTAATTATCATACAATTTAAATTGTGTTTGTATGGAAATTAAGAACGATATGGAATGCCGTAGTTTGCCACTGATATTTAAATTTTATTTATTTTTTGGCAAGTAGAGTAGAGTAGAACTTTATGTTAGCTTTTTATAGTGGCTAGATATGACCACTGTACATCGTTGACACCCTTTAAAGCAGCTACCTACGTACAAGCCATATGCACAATTTGCGAGCTTTTACAAAAGAGCTTTGAGCTTTCACACCGACGAAAACATAACAACCAATCAGATGTGGGCGACAACAATGCCTGCAGATTCCTTTGCAAAGAAACAAGAACAATGTAATTGTAAGAGCTTTGAAAGCTTTTCACCTTAAATTCAGATGTCAGAATAGCCGCTTTAGAGGTATACATATGTACGTTATGAAAATGGAATAAGCTTTATTGCTACCTGAGCGTAGACGACAAATAAGAAATTTTATATGAAATCAGATAGTGTACGGTTTGCTTTACCGATATCAACAAAATGGCCCACTGTGCAGTGCATGAATATGCAGAAATAATAGCAATGAAGATTGCAGGAAACTTTAACTGCTTCAACTTTGTTTAGTTGGAAATATTTATATAAAACAAAAATAAATTGAAAAAAGCAACAAAGCAAATAAATAATGTAGAGCATAAATATATTGAAAAAGCATAAAGAAAAATTGTATAAAATAAAAATAGTAATTTTAAATGTATGGAACAATAAAACATTAAACAAATTTTTAATGTATAAAACTTTTGCCAAAGTGTCAAAATCAAAGGATATCCATGAAAGTTGTTCTTATAAGGATTCTCGTGGAGGTGTTTTGGTTCAGAATTCCTAAGGATTCGGCAAAGTTCTTAATAGAGTTTAAAAAGTTAAGTTTAAGTTAATTTTTCCGAAGTTAAGTTCAACACCAAACATTTTGATATTGCGACTCTCTTCCCTTACCCTTTTGCTTTCACACTTTCATTCCAACACAGAAAAAAATATTCCTGCAATAAACAACTTTAATTGAAAATAAAACCAAAAATCAATTAAAAATGTTATTCAGTCAATTAAACTTTTGTTTAAAAATAAAATATTCCTGCAATAAACAACTTTAATTGAAAACAGAGCCAAAATTCAATTAAAAATTATATTGAGTCAATTAAACTTTGTAAATAGTTCAAATTGTAAACAAAAGTTTAATTGACTCAAATACTATTTTAATTGAATTTTAGTTTTATTTACAATTAAAGTTTTTTATTGCAGGAATATTTTATTTTTAAACAAAAGTATAATTTACTTAAATACATTTTTAATTGATTCTTGGTCTTGTTTTCAATTGAAGTTGTTTATTGCAGGAATATTTTGTCTGTGAATGAAGAGAATACTTTAACCAAATCATTATGGCGTTTGTTTTATTTCTATGGACAAAATCAAGGAATTAAACATCGAATTGCTTAATCATACAACTTCTTCGCCAGGCTTAATTCTTAAGGGAATATTTTCTAATTCCAAACCATAAAAAATGGCTCGCTCAGTGGGTCAAGATTTGCCCACACTGAAGACGTAGAGTCTGCCATTGATGGCTTTTTTAAGCAGCTAAACAGTTCCTACTATACACAGGTTATCGAAAGCTAATGAGTATCGCTGGGAAAAGTGCATCGAGAAAGGAAGCAATTTCTCGCAGAATTTTATTAATGATTGCACTGAAAGAAAATTTTTCTAAAATTTGCTAGTTAGGCTAATTTTGTAACCGCCCTCGTATATGTATGTGCATGCATTTGCCATATACGATTTATACATTTCCTCACAACTAAGCATAAACTTGCGAGAAATTCTAAAAATTTCTTCAATCCCACAATTCGTGCTTCTTGAATTGAAGCGAAAGCACATGTTCGACTTGAAAGTATGTGATTGTTTAATGCCGCATAACCAAACAACCACAACCCAACAACAACAACAAAAACAAGCATATATATTCTCACATTCCTTTATAAATTAAAAACACACCAATATTAATAATAATAATAAATTGAGGTATTTTAAAAGCAAAGAGAAAAAATATTTTCAATGGTTAATTGAAATTATAAGACAACGAAGTAAAGCATTAATTGCCATGACTTCGGCCATATTTATTTTTGCTGTCGGCCTGCTTGCTGCAGCAACTGATTGTATTTTGATTTGGATGTTGTTGTTGTTTGTTTGGATTTTTCTTTACATCTACGCGTACTAGAGATGAAATCATTAGTGATTCCCTCATGAACTAAGGAAAAGAAAGCACTCATGTCCACTCTTCTGTGATTGCGCTTTTAAGCCCCATCCAAAGAGTATTAAGTGTGTAAAATTGTAAGATGTGTGGGAATGGGTCCATTTGCGTAAAATTATGTACTAAAGAGAACTCAAGTTATTGATACACAATGTCGTGAATTTGTCTAGCTTGAAGCTGGCTCGAAGGACCATAAACATTCCAGTATATGATATTTCATTTTATAAGTGCGAAACTTCTCGAAGATAGAAAAATAGCCTTAAAATAGAATATATACTTCCTGAATATACTCAGTGTCATTCCTGGTTTTGGTTCGATAGAGATGTCACAAACACTGTGGTTGAGGTTGTGTTTTCTGTTAATTGCGAATCTACCACTTTAGTCGATTTCGTGGGGCCAGAAATCAGTTGCATTAGGTAACCTTTCTCTTTCGGATTATTAACCTGTTCACAAATGCATTACTGTACCACATATTGCGATTAGTATGCAATTCTAATCTTGTGTTTGTGATGTCTCTAACTCACACAACTATTGCATGGCAGATATTTATGAGAGTTGCATCTTAGAACTTCAGTATTCGGCCCAATTGCATTTACGAACTTGTTGCGCATAATGAATTCACAAACGTGCTGCACAGCGATAAACTTACAAACAGAACCCTTTTTTGACGATACCAAGAATGTGCTTTCAAGCTATAAGAAGATCCCATCAAAAGTGCATTGAAGCACTTCGTCAGCATACTCAGCGTCTTTTCTACTTGGATTTCGTCACAACCTGAACAATATATTTATACTGGTTTATAGGGTGCCACCTTAAAATTATATGTCTTTAAAAAGACACTCGGTATATAATCAAAGACACACATTTCCCATACCTGATTCCTGTCACTCACTTTAACCTTGTCCATCTCTAAGACACAATTACCAAACCAGGAAAAAAGAGAGAGATGAAGAGATATGTTAAATAACAGTTGTACAATATGCCAGTTTTAAAAGGTGTACAGTAATATTTCTGGTACACACGAGTATCATGATTAATCAGCAACATGTACATTGTACAAGCTTTAAATACGTTTCCCTTGTTTTTTTTTGCATTCGACAGCAGACGAGTGTGTAAAGGAGTGAATTCTTAAGTTGGAAACCTAACCTACATACAAAGTTTCGAAAAGTAATAAACAATAAAGAAATTCTTTCAAAAAAGTCCTCAGCTATCTCAGGACCTTCCCCCCTGTAGCTCGCAGTTCTTTATTTGTTTGTTTTCAAATTTAAGACATTTTCCTTTCGGTTTACCCCATTTTTAGGGTTCCTTACACCCCATAAATTAACTAGTTACGCCCATATGAAAAAAAATAAAAGCTAATGAGTGCTTGAAGTGTGCGTTAAAACAAAATTTCTATACAAAAACCGGTTTTAGCGTACACTTGAGGCACACGTAATTTTTTTTTTTTTTGCATGATTTTACACTTAAACGAGACTTTCCAGCAGAAAATATTGGTAGCTTAGAGCAAAAACTATGGCCTTGGAAAATAAAAAATTAAATAAGAAAAGTTCTTATTTAGAAAATTTTCTTTGTTATTGATTAAACACATCTAGATGCATTTCGTTGCTGCTTAAACAACTCGTATTCTTTTGACACGCGTTAATTAAACAAAAATTACCATGAAAAAAAATTTATTTTATAATAATCTTTAATAATTTGTTTAAGATATTTTTTTACAAAAATTCTAATTATTTTGCTATATTTCACCCAGAGACCTTATTATCTATAATTAAAAAAGAGTTTAAGAAAAACTTGAAGAATAACGGACGTATCCAAAAAATAATAATGTGTACTCTTCAAAAACCTTTGTCAACATTTTTAGTTAAATTTGGTTTTAACGTACACTTTAAGCTCAAATTATGATTTTTTTGATACGGCTGTAAATTTTTACTTTAAATTTATCTTTTTAATCTGTAATTGTTTTTGCATATTTTCGAAAGAATTTTCATTGTTGGAAAAACACAACAATCAATTTGAAATAACCCTGTAGGAAACTAAGTTAACTTTAAACTAACTTTAAGATAACTATTTCGCGCGCTAGTGCTGACTGACACTTGGTTTACTTTCCAGTGGAAGGAACTAACTATTTTAATATTGCGATGTCCTAGGCGTTAGTTGGTAGTCTCACTCTGCACTATTTTTCAACTAACTTAATGATGATTTTATTTAAGTCGCTTAGTAGTCACTAAATTTACAAAAAAAAAATGTTTCGAACTATGTATCATCACTTATTGCAAAGTCAATGGGCTACTACCCAGCTAAGGTACCTTCTAATAAAATTTTACTATAATACGAGTATTAAAATGAGTTTCAAAGTAGCTGAGAGTAAATTTGTTATCTCTCACCACATCCGATTACATACTCAACTTAAGAATTAATTTTGGGTCAGTTCTGGATGACATTGTGGTTAGCATTTAGGTTATTCCAACAAAAGTTAACTATAAATTAATTATTTTTGCAGTCAATTACATATTCTTCGGCAGGGAATTAATACTTTTACATCTCTGAAATTGCCAACCACATGGAAAAAGTGTTTATTTAAAGCAAACATGTGTTATGCATTTATGCTGATATTTAATGTTGTCAAATACAACATTCATGTATGTGTATACATATGTAAGTGCGTGTGAGTGTGTGTGTGTGTGTGTGTGTGCCATTTTGTGTAATTATACCGATTTCAAAGGGCAAAATTAATAATTTGCTTTTATCCTTAAAGGGCATGTGTATCATTTACAGGCGTTTAATTAAGGGACCAGAAAATACTTTAAATGTGAAAAAAGAATTCTGATTTCCAGCTTAGCAAGATACATATCGTGCCATAACTGCCAAAAAAGCTTAAGCGACATAATTTTCGAACTTTATTTTTTAACCAAAATCTATCATTTGGGATCGTAAATAATCGATTTTCTTTATAAAAAAACTAGGTACAAAAATGTATCGGTTAAGTTTTTTTTTTGGAGGTTATGGCCAGGGAACGAAGCCGATACTGATTTGTCGGCGGCGGCTGACCAAAAATATCATCGGCGGCGGCTAAAAGTCGACTTGCGCCGAAGAAATCTCGGCGGCGGCGGCTAAAAAATAAAACCGTCGGCGGCTAGTACAAAACGGCTGAGAGTCGACTAATTTATAAGAAAACCACCACCACAGAACAGTTTATGGTCATCACTTCATGTAGAAATTCTAAATAGAGGTATTTTTACAGACAAATATATTTTTAGTGAAAATGTATATAGCACTAACATGAAGTTACTGTTATAATTAGGCATTTCATGATAGGTCTATGGTTGTAAAATTCAACTTAAAAAATCTTAAACAAAATTTTTTTTATAAATCTGTAGGTAGGAGGTAAGCTACACCAAGCCACATTTTTTTAAATACTTTTTTTATTGTTGGAATCAGAATTTGTTTTCTCTATCGATAGCTGAAAACCAGTAAGTTCTAATGTCCCAAATATTAGATATAAAAAAAGATATTAGAGTTATATAAAATATTTGGGGTAGGTCAAACTGGTAAGGCTGGGACACAATGAATCCGTCGTGCGTTAAACTTCGCCTCTTTCAACTGACAGCTAAGTTGGAATACAAGGTTTCTTATGAGGTCGGTTACATTCAGTACGTGTCCGTCAACGCAAAGTACAACATTTGGTCAACTTTTAACTTTTTGCGTACGTTGAGTAGTTTGACAGATATTGGTTGGTTTTTTAGTATGTTCCGATTTAGATTTTTGTGTTTTGTGGTAGCAAAAATAGAACTAAACAAAAGAACTAAACGAAATATATACAAAAAGTTGAATTTAATAAATAAAATGGAGAATCGACCTTTAGAAGCTGTTCAAATGCTTTCGTCAATAAAGTACTCATTGTGCCAACCTTCTCTGTCGTTGCGTTAATGTCAGTTGAAAAAGGCGAAGTTTAACGTATGACGGATTCATTGTGCCCGGCCTTTAATCCTGCCGGGATTGAGCCATTGATCGCCCCAGCCACTTGTAATATAATTGTACAATAATATCTCGAATATGTATGTCATATTCGAAGGTGGCACAATATATTGGAAATTATCAAGACTTTATTTTTATTGTGCAATCAAGACATTTGTGTAATGTGGTTGCAGCATTGTTCAGTGTTGTTCATTTTCACTGTCAAGAAAATATTGTGCAATAACATATGCAAAAATATTGTATAATGGATGGGCGACCTTAGCCATTTTCCAAATGTTTTAGCAGTCTCCCGCAAAAATTTTCAAAATGTGACTTGGTGTAGTTTACCTTCATCTACATAGAAATAATAGAGAGTATGTAAATTTAATCCCAAGCATTAAAATTTTCTGAAATATGTTTATATTTAATTTAATTTTTATTTAAAACGAATCGCAAATGTTTGGTGAATAGAAAATAAAAATCATTGCATATATAGGTAGTCCACGTAACATGGAGTATCTTGGTAAATTCCTTGTAGACGTAGCACTTCTATATATACACATCTACTTATAGGAAAATTAGGACACCAAATTGTACCCTACGTGTCAACTAGCCTTCGACTTGGGCATGACATGAACAAGACGCCGACAGAGCAACTGTGAAAAAATCACCAACTTCTTTATTGTGGTGAATAAGTGCGATGTCCATGTTCAGGCATATCAAAGTATTTTGCGCTAGTGCAATAAAGATGGAATATTTAACAATTTTGTTCTGTCTCTTTTGTTTCTATTGCAAATGGTTGCAGACTGAGAACCTCATAGCGAACACTGTTGCTCAGACATACATATGTTCGGGCATCCCTGCCAGAGCATGGACGAAAGTTGGACATGAGCGGTCTCCACTAGCCATTTCCGATGTCCGACATGTTGCCCATACCAAGTTCATGCCTAGTGGAGACCGGTAGTTAAAATCGCCAAGTTGGCGAGATATCGACACATCTGGCAGCCCTCTTCATTTTTCAATGATATCTGGTAGCTTTATTTTTCAGTCATATCAAATTGTTTGCAGAAAAAATGACTATTTTTCAAAAAAAAAAAAATTATCATTATTAACAGAAACTAACACATAATTTGAAAAAAAAATTCTGATTAACACAGCGGCTAAGCCGCAGCCGAAAATGAGCCGCATGGGTCGGCGGCGGCTGAGGGTCTTTGAAAATTGCCGGCGGCGGCTGTTAGCCGACTCACAGCCGATCGGCTTCGTTCCCTGGTTATGGCTCGATACGTATGTATTAACAGACTGACTCTGCACAATGGTCGTTTTATATACATACATACACACATTACGGAAATTTTGAATTTTTTTAAATATATTTCAAACTTTTTAAAATTTGTATAACAATTTCCATTGTTTTTGCAAACGTTTACTTCATTAAAAAATTGTTTCATAATTTCAACATTACAAAACTTCCCATCGGGCCTGTTCTGTAAACCGATCGATTTGAAACCGCCCGATTTTAGAAAACTAACTCCGACAATAGAAATATTTTTTGTTTTTCTTTCAATCTTTTTATTATATAGATTCCCAAATATCATATCTGAAAGAAAATTCTCGGTATGATTTTAAACACATCTCCAGGACCATTACACAGAAAAAAACTGCCTCATAGAATCAAGAAGATTTTCTCTATGAAACGTTTTTAGGCTAAAGGTATCTTATTGATATTTTTAATAAGGAAATCGTCTTGATTTCAAGAGGTGTCTTGTTATTTCATATCTATAAATAGACATAGAGAGAAATCTTTTTCATGATCATTTTAATTTTTGTATAAGAATGTTTGCACAATAATTTCAATGGTTATTCAGGCTGCTTGTTAGCATATTGGTTAGAGTGCTTGTCTATCAGGTAGAAGTTTGCTGGTTCAATACTTGGTGAGTAAGTTAGTTAAGAATATAACATAATGTGTGTATGTATGTATGTATAAATAAATAACATCTACAACATACTACATACATACATACATATGTATGTGGTATAGAATAAAGACAAAAAATTTTTTTTTTTTATGAGGACGCCTCATAAAAATCAATAAGGTAACCTCATAAAAACTAAAGGGTGTTTTTTTAGAGGTATAGAACTTCGAATTGAAATAAAACACAAGAAAATCGTTTTAATGTCCATCAATTTGGCTTTATTGGAAGGATAATTTTATGCCATTAATGTTTAAATATGATTTCGGGCATGTGGCCGCCGCGGCTGGCTCGAATAAAGCCAATTCTACAGGTCCAATTTTCAACCACTTTTTCGAGCATATGGGGCCGTATGTTGGCAATAACGCCACGAATGTTGGCTTCCAAGTCCCCTAACGTTTCTGGTTTGTTGGCGTAGACGAGCGACTTCACATATCCCCAAAGAAAACAATCCAATGGTGTCAAATCACACGATCTTGGTGGCCAATTGACAGGTCCATTCCGCGAAATTATGCGCTCATCGAATGTTTCCTTCAATAAATCGATTGTGACGTGCGCTGTGTGGCATGTAGCGCCGTCTTGTTGGAACCACAACTCATCCACATTCAAAATCTTCAAAATCTTCCATAAAGTTGATGGACAAAGCTCCAATTGCTGTGCACGGTGACGAATCGATTCATTCGGGTCCTCTTCAACACTTTGCTCTACAGCGGCAATTGTTTCTTCGGTGCGCACTGTTCGACGTCTCTGCGGATGCGTATTATCACATAGAGTAAACGTAGTGCGAAAACGATCCATGGTTAACCGAATTAATTGCTCTGATGGACGATTATGTCGACCATAAAATGGACGGAGCTTGCGGTAAACTTCGCGAACTGAACCATTATTTTCGAAATAAATTTGCACGATTTGCAAGCGTTGTTCTTTTGTCAACCTGTTCATGATGAAATGGCAAACCAAACTAATTATTAATCACTTGACAGCTGACAAAATGGCCGCCAGTTAAAAAAGTGATGCCAACTTAAAGTTCTATACCTCAATAAAAAACACCCTTTACAAGATTTCTTCTTGATTTTTTTCAAAAAGGTTTTCTCTATGAAATTAATAAGATTTCCTTATTGAAAAATAACCATAGAAATTTCTTATTAATTTTGTTCTATTTTATGAGGTATTTAGTAGGCATTGTTTTCTCTGTGTATAAGTTTTTTGAAAACGAGAAATTTACCCGGATTCGGTTTATAGAACAGGGCCGTATATTATTTATTTTTTCGTATATTTTTTCACACTTCCTGTTTGGAGTGTCGTCCTTTGA
This sequence comes from Tachina lurida, assembly GCA_944452675.1. NCBI lineage: Eukaryota > Metazoa > Arthropoda > Insecta > Diptera > Tachinidae > Tachina > Tachina lurida. The sequence goes on from OX101754.1 coordinate 126,591,223, forward strand.
GATATTGTAATTTCAATTTCTTTATTGTTGTGTAATTAGACTTGCCAGACCCAAACAGTAAAAACTCTTGACATTCAAGGGAAAAATGCTTGATTTGCAAAAAAAAAATACTTGACAATAATTTAAAATATTTTTAAAACAATAAAAACTCAATGGTTTGAACAAAAAATATATTTATTCAAAAAATAATCACAAAGCCTTATATGGAAATACAATATAAATGCATCAGCTGGTCGCTTATGTCCAGATGCCAGTGTTGCCAACTTGTGATAATGTGTAAGGGTGGAAAACACTTCTCGACACTTATTGCTATTGCAATCAGCATATCCAAATAGACCTAAGATATATTTAAATTAATTTTTAGCTTTTCAAATAGTTTTTAAGCTTGAATCTTGAGCCCGTCTGGCAAGCCTATGTGTAATGCTGCTGCCTGCCTTTAGCGGTTTTTATTATTAATTATGTATTTTTTCACAGTTTCTCTACTATTTTTTTTTTTTTTTTGTTGCTTGCATTTTAATTGGAATATTGAATTTTATTTATAATGGCTCGTTTTTCACACACAATTTACAATTTACGTGGCATTAAATACAAGCCATGCCACAGGCTTTCTTTTTACCACACATAATTTTATACATTTTGCATTCATTTATTTAGCGAGTGTTAAGTGTTAAGTGTGAGTGCGAGAGTGAGTGAATGGTGATGGATGGCTGTTACGTGTGCAGTGCGTGTGTATAGCACGAGTAGGTCTGTAATACAAATTAACATCAATCATAAAACATAATACTACTCCCTGTACAAGCATTAAATTTCCCATATTGTATATGGTATGGATGTAATTGTATGACCCCAATGGGAAATGAATGAATGGCTCATGAGTGAACCAATTTAAAAAAAGAAAAGAAAAATTAACGCACTGAACTAGTTTGTTTGAACGCTTGTTCTCATTTTAATTTAGCAAAATAGTGTGTGAAAACTTTTAACTTAAACGGAGTAGAAGTTTGGCTTTAAGGATCTTTTTTTTAATGTAAAAACCAAATACATACCAACAGATAAAATTTGTTTAAACTATAAAAGAAGTACTTTAGAAGACTTATCCGCACTTATTTAAATCTTGAAATTCCCGTCTTACACTAAATAATTGCTAACATTTTTACTGTAAGCAGATTAGTATCCTGCTTTCCGTTTTACACCCTCACATCACATGCAATTTTTTCGCAGTCAAATATTTTTTATAATTTTTTTTTCGTTTTATGTAAACGTAAGAAATGGACCATAGCTGTTAAGTAATGCTTAGTAATCGTAATGATTACTTATTTGATTACTTTTTTTTAAGGTGAAGTAATGATTAAATTACGATTACATTCAGTTTCGTACGATTACTAATTGGTTACGATAACTAATAATGAAAAAGTAATCTGAATTACTAAAAAATTACTAAAAATAATGAAAAAGAATCAAAAGTAGTCAAAAAATAATCCGATTACTTCTAAGGATTACTTTTGATTCTTTTTTTATTATTTATTAAGAATCAAAAGTAATCTTAGAAAGTAGTCGGATTAGTTTTTGATTACTTTTGATTCTTTTTAGTAATTTTAAGTAATTCAGATTACTTCTCGATTATTAGTAATCGTAATCAGTTATTTACCAGCAATTCTTTTGAAGGCAATTATATAATCATTACAATTCTTTTCAAAATGTAATCATTACAATTCTTTTCAAAATGTAATCTAATTGATTACTAATCTTAATCGAACTTTAACAGCTTTGAAATGGACAAATAATAATTTCTTATGGTTTCGTGCACCAACGATGGAAAGCAACCTTATTTTTTTCGCTACGTTGGCCATCTGTCCGTCTATGTGTTTGTCACAGGCTATTTTCTGGAGCACCTGAAATTTTCACAAAATATGTAAAACTGGCCGCTACAACAACAAATATATCGTCACTGTTTTAACTAACTGACCTATTTGACATTTTGTAAATTTTACAGGAGAGGAGCTTTTATTATTGTTTTCTACGTGTATTCTTATGGAAACGTCTGAAATATTTTTACTGCTATAGGCTCGACAGCAATGTTTACAGTCATAAAAATTGTGGGCAAGGTCTATTATGACTCATAAAGTCTAATAGTGCACTTAACTCATTTTTCAAAATGATGTCAGTTAGGTCAGTTAGCTAAAACAGCGACGATATGACAGTTAAAAATTATAATTTGTTCTAAAGTGGGCAAAATATCGTCCCTAACATGTCAAACTGCACAATATACATATTAGTACTTTTCAGAAGAGTGCAAGGACACAATCAATTGTGAATTTAATTTAAAGTGCCCGGCTTAAAATATTTCCAGCAGAATTTCAGCATTTTAAAACAAAGGCATATTGTATAAATTAGGGTACGAGCGCCAAGACATGAAAAGCTGCCAGCAGATGCCACGCCCTTTTTATAATTCACACAAGACTTCCAGAATGTGACAGCAACGTCTAGACAATCTCAGCAGTATTTCCATTGTATGTGCATGTATATATCATTAAAAAAGAAGCAATTACCCACTTGGGCAAGACTGTTTTAATGATATCGATTTCGAATATGTCTCGAACATTTAGCGTGCAAAACTATCGAGAATCGCACTCAAAAATGAATCCCAAAAATAGTTCACCTGTTTATTTCAACTTATTTAATTTGTTTTTAATTCCTTAGCTTACGCTGCAGGATTTGAACATGATACCTCCATTCTAACAGACATCCTTGCGGCTACCGTCACACATTCGAGAAACTATCGAGTTCGAAGCTTTTATTTTTAGATTTGCGAAAAAATATCGAACCATTTTGTTTCGAAATTTCTTCGCTTTAGTAAGCATTTGTTTATATCGAATCTCAGGTCAAGTAAGTACTTTATTTTTATCTTTGGCTGCACTACCATGTATGTGTATGTATGTATGTGTATCTTCTTAACAAGCAGAAGCTATTTCATTATTGTTGTTGCTACAGTTTGTTTATGTGTATTTAATCATTTATGTGCGTGCGCAAGTGTATTTAGTTCTTTAGCACAAGGATTCTGTGTCGGTAAGAAACCCTTCGTGTGGCAGTCAAAGTCGAACTTTACTGAAATTATTAATATTTAACAGAGAGCTGTTAGCACTTTAACAGATCTCTTTAAATCACAATGAATGGTTTGTGTCCAGGATTATCAATTTCAATTCTAATCGTTCCTTATTTAATTTTTTGCTTCTTTCCAAATCAAGCTAATTTTAAATATTCTTCAGGTACGATTTCCGCCAATTAATTCTTTCGAGAATAAAATTCATTTATTCTAAACATAGAACAGGAAGAACAATAAGGGACAATGAATTGCGAATTTTAGAACAAAGCTGTTGTTCTTTTAACTGTTTTATTTTTTTGAACAGGAAATAGTCAAATCCATTTTCAGATAAGGAAAAAATTCTTAAGAAATTGTCGAAAACATTTATTTTAAAATTTTCTTTACAAATTTTCCTTAAAATATTTGGACTTTAACCATCTCATTCATAAACAAATGTAAAATATCATACTTAATTTATAAATTATTTTTATTATTTTTTTGTAAGCATTTTCATAACTTTCAAAATATAATTTTACATATTCTGCAAAAAGCATTAAATTAATTAATCTTACACATCCTTGATTTTATGCGTAATATAAAAATGTTTTTTTTCCTATTAATTTACTTTCTTGCAGAATTAACAACTTCCATGCGTGTGTTTATGACACAGGCTTTTGCATAATTTATAGGAAATCTTTTGGTATGTAAAACTTCTCATAAATTTCACTCAAGTTTATTAATTAAGAAATCCACCCACAAAATAATGAAGTTTTAAAGTGCTTAATTAAGTGTGTTGAGAGTGTGTGTGATAACTAATGATTAACTTAAGACATTTGGGTGTAATTTAAAAAGGCAACATTAATGTTAGTTTATAATAAATATTAATGATGCAGTGAAAAAGCTGGAAGGTTTTCTTCACTAGTGCTCTACACTACAACGTAAATTTAACCACGATACACAGTGGAGCGGTTTTTGATTTATTCTGATTTTTAATTTGATCTGAGACTGATTCAAGTGTGCAAGGCTGAGTTTATTTCTTTAAAATAATTTAGGTAAAGCATTTACCGTTAAAAAACTAATTTTAAAAAAACTTGAAAGGATTGAAAAGTTTAAAATTCCTAAAACTGAATTATAAAAATGAAGTTATAATTGTAGCAACACAAAAGTTTAAACACGCCGAAAAATTTCTTACTAAAATCTATGAAAACAAGGTTAATTTAACATTTTTCGTTAATGATTTTGCTTTATATGTATGGCTTCATGTTAATTCAACATGATTTACAGTAACCCCCAAAGAAAATGTTTCCTTTTGAAATAACTTTATTTCATGTTGATTTAATATTCCAGCACCACTAAATCAACATGAAGAATGATGTTGAATCAAAGCTATTTCAAGTTGAAACATAGTGAATTTTACACTGAAATAATACGAAGAACCATGTTGACTGCCAAATTATTTCAAGTTGGAACAAGATGCGTTTAGTTAAACTTCGTAATTTTATTAATGTGGTTTTATAGATTTTGTATCTATTCAGCCTTTCAAGAAGACTCCATTTATTTAAAATGTATTTATTTTTTAACCCCCGACCAAAAAAGGGGTGTTATAAGTTTGTAGTGTGTGTCTGTGTATCTGTGTGTCTATCCGTGACCACGTACAGCCCAAACGGCTGGACCGATTTTGATTTAGTTTTCTCTGTTGGAAAGGTGACTTGATTGAGAAAATCGGTCCAGCCGTTTAGAAGATGTCACATCCTTTCTAGATAATTCGGGGGTTTTTAAAATTTTTCATTTTTGTTATTTATTAATTATTTAATTTTATTTTATTTCAAGTATTCTTATGGTGATTTTAGATTTGTATTTTTTTTCTGTGTGTATTAAAACAACTTTTCACAAAATTAAATTAGAAGCAAATAACTCTTTAAAAGAAGAAGAAAACAACAGCAGCAAATATATTTATTTATTTTCCTTAAAAACTAAAAACGCACAAAGTATTTTGTCTGTTAATTTCATTAATTAATTTCTAATAAAGTTTTAATGAAAATTGAGCAAAACTTTTCTTTTAACCATAGAACTTAGTTCTATTTGTTTGGATTTACTGCCTTTTTGTCTTGAATTTCCATTATTTGTTTTAAGATAAAATAAACCTTTAAGATATATTTCCGGTTTCCCGTTGTCCTAATCACTTAAAATGAAGCATACAAAAACCATACACGCACACACACACATACACACACACAGAACCATACACATACACACAAACACAAATATAAAACATATGCATACGTGGTAGCACGTGTTTGTGCTTAAAAAATAACCCCATTTACCATGTCTGCCAGACATCAGGGATGCCGGGAGCACATACCAGGTTATGGACTCTTTGATACATTGACGAGATGTGACATTTTCGATTAAAGGAAACTGAAGTCGTTCATGAAAAATTTAGTGACATTTATGAGCGACATGGTTGTTAAGTTGATGTCGAAGACTAAAAATTTCTGATATTTATAACTTTAACATTTGTTAACGCACTAATTGGCTCAAATTAATCTGTAAAATATTGTTTTTTTTATCGTAAGCGACATGTTATCGAAAATAGATAGACTTTATATATTTATTGAAGTTAAAATTTTATGGGCCTACGCATAGTTTAGAATTATAAAATAACAAAATTATTGATAACTTTTAACATACAGGCTGTACAATTTTATCGTAAGCGACAATTTACGTACAAAAACCTATTTGAATATTTAAAAAAACCCATCTCCTGAAAACTTTAATTTTTGTCGCTTACGATAAAATCGAAAATAAGGCTGGATGATATCATAGTTGAAACAAGAACTCCAAAATCAACATGTTTTTTATTTGCTTACTTTACCATTGCTACATTGACTGACTTTTTTCCAGCTCGAATTGTAGTTGTTAGAAGTATGTAACATAGTGTCCACACCTGATGAATTCATATCATGATGCATGTCAAATTGATATCATGATGAAAATTCATCACGTATAGACTCAATTTATTAATATTATATCAGCGTTATGATATAATCATCAGAGCTCAGGGGCTGATAAATTCATCTTGATATCAAATCTCATTTTATGTGTTACTGTGCATTTAAAGTTTATTTATTAAACAATTTTCGTTTAAAAAAAGCGGCACAACAATTATTTGTGACCAAAAAATTAAACAACATGCAAATTAGATATTTTTTGCAAGTATTTTTCAAATATTTGTTTGATTCATCATGATATAAAATCATCAAAGTCTACCCCATTGTGCTGATATTAATGAAAAAATTACAGTTGCTCTGCCGGCGTCATTTTACGAGTTATGATATAAAATCATCAGGTGTGGACACTGTGTAAAGAAAATAAATGTTAAGAACAATAACAGCTATTTATTGCTTTCGCAAGCATAGAGTGTTGCCACACAATTATTTTTAACAGAATGCAGGCAAGTCAAAAAATAGTTGGGTTTTTTTTGGGAATTGCTGCAATTAAGCTTAACATTTCGTTAACGCACTAATAATCCCAAATTATTATTTTACTTATTCAGTAAAATATTTTTTTATTAAAAAAAATCAAATTGTTAATTAATATTATCAAATTGTTTAAAGCTGAAAATTCAATTAATTTTTTAATTGATATTATAAAATTTTTCATTTCACTTTTTTCTGGGTAATTTGCCTCCTGTGGAAAATATCATCTATGATCAACTGGGCTTGAATCAGTGTTACCAAAATATATATTCAAAATTACACCTCGTAGAAGCCAAAATTACCCGATTTCAAAGGAATTACACCCAATATTAAAATAAATATTTGACACATTTCAAAAATCTTGTTTAAGGTCTACTTATGATTCGGTATCAGCCCCAGTGAAGAGCAACATATCGAGAGCGTGTATTCAAAATACGTCAACTCAAATTTTTTCAAAATGAGCTTCCGATGGCAAAAAACTCTCCTATAGAATATTCATCTGTAATATAAATTTCGAATCAAAAATATTATTTTTTCTTGTTTTGTATAAATTTTTTTATTCTGCTATCTAAAACACAGGATTCAGACGATGAAATTTATGACGTCTATTTTTCTTGATTCCCTTTTCAAGTTTCTACCAAAAATTATTTTCGTTCATACGATGATTATTTTACATGTCTAATTTTTTTATTGATTTTGATTTTTATTGATTTTATTGTTTATACATACATACATAGTTAGCTGAAAGTAGTGCAGAGTGAGACAATTGACTACCACCTAGGACATCGCAATGTTAAAATAGTCATTTGATTACATTGAAAGTAATCCAAGTGTCAATCAGTACTATTTGCGAAATATTTAGCTTAAAGTTAACCGAATTTCCGACAGGGTACTTTTTTAATAAAATTTTCTTCGAAGAACACATTAATATGAGAATATTAATAATAAAGCGTAACACCAAGAACACAAATCAGTAAATTAAAAAAATTTTGCGGGGTTCGAAAATGTATCATCACACGTTGTGTACTCAACGCGCTATCACTCGGCTAAGGTACCATCTAAAATAACAACAGCAAAATGTTAATATAAAACTGAAATGAGTTTCAAAATAGCTTAGAATAAATTTGTTGGCTCTCATCGAATTTAATTACGTACGCAACTTAAGAATGAGTTTTAGGTTTGTTCTGGATGACATTGCAGTTAGCTTTTAGTTAGTCTAAGAAAAGTTAACTATAAGTTAACTATTTTTGTAGTCAAGCACACATTCTCCGACAGAGTATGTAAATGTATGTATAAACAATAAAATCAATAAAAATCAAAATCAATAAAAAAAAATTAGACATGTAAAAATAATCATCGTATGAACACAAATAATTTTTGGTAGAAACTTCAAAAGGGAATCAAGAAAAATAGACGTCATAAATTTCATCGTCTGAATCCTGTGTTAGCGTGAATTAGGTGAAAGTATAATTTTTTTGGTGAAAATAAATGCTAACTTTCATGTAAAAATAAGCAGTTCATTATAAATCTACCTCATATATTATTGCTTATTATTATTATTGTTTTTTTGTATACCTTCTTTAAATAATAAAATAGCATCAACGGTATCAGACTATAATTAATTATATTTTATTTTGTTTATTTATTATATTACATATGTATGTATTCGTGTGTGTTCTGTCTTTCACATCGTTTTCACATGTTTTCTTCTGAGTTCGGATGTTAAAACACATTCTACGCGTGTTTAAGTTCAAATTTAGAAAATACACATTAATAGTATGTGTTCTAGCATCCGAATTTAGAAGAACACAATTTGGAAATTGACGATTTCAAACGTTTAGATTTTCTCGTTTTCGATTTTGAGTAAAAAATCGTATTTTTCACTGTTAACAAGTGAAATTCGTATTTTTTTCACAAGACTGTTAACAAGTGAAAAGAAAATCGAAAACGAAATCGAAAACGAAAAGTCTAAAAGTTTGAAATCGTCAATATCCAAATAGTGTTCTTCTAAATTCGGATGCTAAAACACATACAATTAATTTGTATTTTCTAAATTTCAACTTAAGCAGGCGTACCATGTGTTTTAACATCCGAACTCACAAGAAAACGTGTGAAAACGATGTGAAAGCCAGAACACACACGATTTATTATATAAAACAAACGAATTTCAAATTACCCGTAAATTACACCTGAGAGCAATTACCCACGCGCTACACTTGCACATAAAAATTACACCTGATTCGGGTAATTACTCGCGATTCGGCAACACTGGCTTGAATGTACATACATGCATACATACATACATATTTCTATGAGTATTTCATTATAAGAACATGTACGTGTGTGTATCTCTCTCCATCTCTCTTACTCTGTTTATCGGGGCATATTATGTTTATATGTTTAAATGTACATGATTGTATGTATGCATGTGTCTATTCCTGGAAAGACCGGCAATTTTGCTAAATTACAAAGCATACATCTTTCTTGCGACATTTAGCAAGAACAATTCTAGTTAAAAGTGTTTCCAGTTATTAATATAAGTTACAAAATTATTTAGAAATTTCCTCAATATTATGCAGACATTCACAGAATTTTTCGAAGATATAATTGAGCAAAAAATAAAGTCATTATTATTTCCTTATGCTATTTATAAACACACATACATACATACATACATAGATAGATACATACATACATAGATATATACATACATACATAGATACATACATACATACATGTACACATACATACATATATCCATACCCAGCGGGAACCAGGAATAGTAAGGATGCCTTATAGAAAGCCTATGTATGCCTTCTTTTGGATGTAGAAGGCCTGCTCGCTCATAAAAAAAACAAAACATGTTACTCCTTCTCTTCTCCCTTCTCATAGAAGGGAGTGTGGAATGTGTATCGTATCTGTTATGCGAAAGAGCCCTTTAATAAGGCCTGCACCAAGCAGGTCTTCTGAGTTTTACAGCTGGGTAGATATATGTGGCAGCAACTTGTTTTTAATAGAAATGTATGCATGTGATGTGATATACATATATGGATGTGCGTGAAAATAAATTCTAAAATGTATAACCCTAGACACAAACCGTCTTATTTAACAGAGCTCTGTTAACAAAAAAAAAAAGACCTCTGTTAATTAATAATTAGTTTTTCCCCACAAAATGGACTTGATACCCAATTCTTTAAGCAAAATGAACCAGAAAATTTAAACCGAGATCCGCCTCTATGCATTTTTATATCTATATAACATTTAATACATCCAACAACAAGAAAAATACCTATCTTGACCCACAGTCATAAAATGTTTTTAAGTAATTTTTTTCAAAAACGGTAGGAGTTGGGGAAAAAAAAGAATATTGGAGGAGACTCCTGGACGCCTCTGGATCAATGTCCAATAGTCAAAAGTCTTAACAGCCTGTTTTTGTAAAAATTACAGCACAATTTCAAAAAAAAAATTCAAATTTGAAAAATCATTTTTGTAATTTTTTTCAAAAACGGTAGGAGATGGGGAAAAATAATATTGGAGGAGACTCCTGGACGCCTCTGGATCAATGTCCAATAGTCAAAAGTCTTAACAGCCTGTTTTTTGTAAATATTACAGCACATTCGACACGTCTTCCAGCTTATAATACGAACATTTTTTTGACCAATGAATTTTCTATGGAACAGCAGTATTTCCTTGTGCAAATGTTTAAAACTCTGTGTGTTTTTTTCATGCATTCAAATACGAGAATTGTTTAAATTGTATGTAGATCTAAGGTCGTTAGGACTAAACAATTCGAAGGCTCCCACTTAAGCAGGAAAATCCTCAATTTACTGTGCAGGACGAATAGTATGCTTTGCATGGTACATTTTAAAATATGTACTTGAAATACATTTTTAGGACAGCAATTCCATAAAATCGTACTTTAGCAATTGAAAGATTTTTAAAAATAAATGTAATGTACGACGTAGACATATTTTTTTTTTAATTTTACTCAATTTGTAAATGTTTCAAATTTTAAATTTTCTCTTTAAGTTATCAAATGCTTATTTGAGGGCTGCTGGTCACAAAACTACTGCGCCGCCGCCGATAATTTTTCTTCGACTTGTTTCTCTGCTCTCAATACCGTTTTTTGTTTTTATCTCAATACCAGTCAGAGATGGCAAAGTTGGTACAATTGTACCTTTTTTGATACTATTCAAACACCAATGACAAAATTAGTACATCTAAGGAATCTCCCCAGTTTCACTCCGCATTTCTTTTCCAACGATTGCATATGTCAATTTTCACTTTTGAACAATGAAGCTCATATTCTTCTCACTTGAAAATAGTCTTGTGAAAGCAAAACGCAGCGATAAAATCAAAACATGTGAACTCGTCCTTTTCCGTATCATTTTTTTTTCAAATTCGGATGCTAAAGCACACACTTGTATAATTTAAATTTCAATTTAACCTTATGCTTTAATATCCCAACTTACAAGCAAATTTGTGAAAAGGATTCCGTAGACATAACAAAGTCGATTATCTTAATAAAAAGAAATAAAAATATGTATGCAATTTGAACTGAAAAATATTTTAATACAATTAAGCTAAAAAAAAGTACAATTTTTGAAAGTTGTTGGTACAATTTTAAAATTCTCAATGCCGTCCCTGATACCAGTTGATATAATATTTTGAACAATCACAATAAGTGCAATTCACAATAGGGACATTCTTCGTTGAATGCAAGTCACAATACAAATCAAAATTCGATCGCACATTCAGAGATGGAAAGCTGCTCATAATAAAGGCCTCAATTTTCTTATTTCGGTGCCAGTGTGCGTCAATGAATCGGTGATGTATCGCTCATCAAAATGAACGGTACAACGGCCCATAAATATATCAATATATCATTTGCAATATAATGACTTTATAGTAATTCCGTATCACAAACTTAAGCTCTATTCCTAACATTCTTAGCAAAAATTTTAATTTTTTTTCTTATAAGTAAGAAATTTAAATAAAATAAAACGTCAGTCAACCCTTAACAACCATTCACCCGCTAGTTAAAAGGCAAAACATTTTTTATTTTAACATTAATGTTATATTTTTTTTTTTTTTGCAAAACATGACCGACGAAAAACAAATGTGCAAAAAAATGTTCAGACAGAATTTAACAAAGTGTAAAATGGAAGTATGTAACAAGTATAATTTACAAGTTTTTAACAAAAAATAAAAATAAAAATTAAAAACAAAAAAACTATGTCGCAGACAAGCAACTGCAACAACAACAAATTGTCCAACATAATTATGTTGATATTTATGTTTTAATATTTAATGTAGTTTAAGGTCTTGTTAAATGTATAATGGAAGAAGATAATTATTTTTCATGTGCATTTGTTATATTTATTTTTTTTTTGAACAATAAATTATTTTCACACATGAGCAAGAATTAAATTTTAAATAAATAATATGTGTTTGCAAATGTTTTATTGTCGGAGGCCAAAACGAAAATGTACGGAGGTGGATTACTTGATGTTGATGTTGATGTAGAATTCTATTTATTTGATAAACATGATAATTGAATGCAGCGGCATGAATATTTCGTTTGTTTGTTATAATTTTTCGAGAGCACCTAAAACCAGCCGCCAATCAATTTTCAATTAAAAATCTAGGTTGTTGGTATATACTTTTTATTTTTGTAAAAAATTTTCTTTGCAAAATTTTAATTCATTTGTTGTGTGAGTGAGTGTTGGTACATACATACATACGTATGTATGTATAGGTATGTATAACTTTTTTTTATTTTTAAATTTTTTTGCTGAAATTTTTTCTTTGTAAAATTTCAATTGAGTTGTGTTGTGCGAGTGACAGCCTTCCAAATAGTTTGATTGTTTCTGTAAACTTACAGAGATCGGTATGGGTTTTTTTTTATAAAAAGAAGGGAAATATACAATTTAAAAATTATTAATTTATAAACAAAAATCCACGAAAAGTCTCATAATTGTCCACGAGACGCTCTTAAAGGATGATTTTTAGCAACTTTTTTTGGCAACACTGTTTTTGGCAGCTCAGCTGTTTTCCTGCAACATGTTGCTGTTAAACATGATCCGTTTGGTCAAAATTCATGCTCGGTTAAGAAAGTGTATCCGTGCACTTCTTCCATTTGGGTGACCTTCTGAGGCGGCTATTTAGAATTTTGTGACTAAATTTTGCACCTAGTTTACATAATTGGACATTAAACCACCAACACTCATCGTAGAGGAAAATATCGCAGCTGTATCCGCCAGCGCTGTGGATGACAGTGAATTAACGATTCAGCGCCGTTCGCAGCAATTGGGCCTCTGTTACTCCATTTTTTTTCGAAAATGGAAGAGCTGGTCTTGGCTGACGTGTGTTTTCAGTAATACGGTGCCGCATGCTACACAGCACACGAAACAATGGCCTAATTCCGAGGCGAGTTCGGTGAACAGTTTATTTCACTTTTGGGACCGGTCAATTGGCCATATATGTATATCTTGCGATTTAACGCCTTTAGACTATTTTTTAGTGGGGCTATATTAAGGGCAGGGTTGCCAGATGTTTTTCGACCTTTTTCACCAAATTGATTTAAAAAATCGCCAAAAGTCACCAAAATCAATTATATGTAGTTTTTCTTAATATATATTTGAAAATAAATTTGTTTCTATATAAAACTTTTTTTAAATAAATTTTCTATAAAACTAAATCGCCAAAAATCATTTCTTGCAGAAAAGCTAATGGCAACACTGGGCGCTCTTGAGTTCAGGGAACTTTCTGACGTTGCTATTGTTGAATTACGATGTATTAGTAGCTTTATATTGAGCTCTGGTTGGTTCGACGGTAAGGACTCCGCATAAGCAGAGTCTCCGTGGTATCACAATGGACCAAAACGGACTAAGTGAGTCCGGGCTTCTGACTGCCACCCCTACCTAACCTAACCTCACCTAATGACTTTAATTAATATAAGAAAAATCATAAAAATCGCATTGTTTTAATTCCTTGCTTATATTTTTAAAATACTCTTTCAAAAAAGTAATACTCCTGAATTATAAAAATTTTTAAGTTCACTTTTGTTAAAAAAAATGGCCATAACAGTCGCAAACTAATTTATATATCACCAGAAAAATCGCCATGCCCATGGGTGCTGAGTGGTAGCGAGGCTAGCCTCTAAGTCCAGAGGTCGTGGGTTCGATTCCCGCCATAGACCCTGGGTGTTTTCTGCAGACAAGCTAATCGCTTCGCGGGTTGTGTTTGACAACAAACAAGTTGAAAAATCGCCACGTTTGGCTAGAAATCGCCATATCAGGCTGCCTTTACTTAAAGCTCGTGTCTATAGGGATAAATCCTCAACGGTTGACGCACGGGAATCCAATATTGAAGAATTTATTCGTGAGATACCGGCCGATGTGTTGTAGAGAGTATGCCAAAATTGGACCCAGCGTACGAACCATTTCAGGTCAACATTTACATGAAATTATCTTTTAACATTGATTTATATAGATCGATCTAGCAAAATTTTTTCTAAACACAATATTTATAAATTTTTCTCCACTGTCTTAACTAGGCCCAAGGGTACCCCCACCCCACCACCAGAGAAACCAAATTTAAGACCCAACCAATTTAATTTTTCCTTCGCTATAATTTTCAAGCACACTGACACATCCATCCCGAAATCTCCATCCAGGTTTTCTTGGGGCTTCCGAAAATCTATTTCGTATACACACATTTTTCTACACATTTTTTCATAATATCTGCACTTGGTGTTCCGAAAAAAATTAATTTTCCTACCACTTCTTAAAATTTCTTTAAATATTCATGTTCATTAAAAACTATTTAATATTCATTGAAATTTTCTTTATTTATTTTTTATTATTTAAGTTCTTTAACATTCTTTTTTTTTTTGTCTTTATTATTTGTCCTACAAATTGGAGTTGTTTCATTTCTGCAATAAAATTTTTAACACAACAACCAACAAATTTTTCATTTGGGACACTTGCACAATTTTTCATTTACATACGAACATGTTTCTCTGGAATTGTTCATTTTATTTTCAGTTTTACTTCGTTTTTTTTATTGTATTTTTTTTTTTGGTTTTGCTTTTTTTTGGCATCACATATTGAAGGGCATGAATTTGACAAGATTAAAAATGTCAACTGGGGTACAATCAATATCCAGTAAATAAATAAATAAAAAGATACGAGTAGGAACAAAGAGACCAAACGGTTACAACAATTTAGCAGCAACAACAACGGAAACAAAACTGAAATTATCAACAATGTTTAGCAAAAAGTGAAGGCGGAAGGTACTGGTATTAAGAATCTAGAATTTTCATGAGCAAGAGTGGTATTCAATGAATTGGTTAAGAAAAATTTATGTTCTTTCACATTAAAGTGATTTAAAGTAAAGCCGTTTTCCAACCCCAACGCTTACAAGCAAACTCTCAAAAAAACAGCATGTTGTTCCGTTCTGCTAGTGTTTGTCATGATAGTTTACAGTTGTCTTGAGTGCAGTTTGTTGCTTAAAAATTATCACATGTAATTTGACGATACGAACTTTAGCCTAATCGAATCTTAAACAAGGAAATAAATAAAGTTCGAGCAAAATAATTAAATTAAAAACTAACTGATATTTAAGTTGATTTTGATTTTTTTTAGGATTGAAAATTCAGTTGTAGTATTATTTTAAAGTTCGATTTCATTATTTTTCTTAATGCAAATCCTCTGCTACTTGAACCTTTCACTTTAACAAAACGTGTGTGGATTATGAAACTCGTACGTATTTCCTTCATGCTACTTGTACTCGAACTATACAACAAGCCAACGAAGACAACCTTCATCAAGTCTTAAGATTTATGTTTCCTTAACAGCCACGTAATGCGACATGTGACCTGTCTTTCGTGCAACTTACATGTCTGTTCTATGTACAAATAAATCTACGATACTACATGTAAATATATCTGTTTGTATCTGTATCTTTATTATCTTGATGCACAACAGTCTTATACAACGGACCAAGAGGAGAAGCACCTTAATGCAAATAACCGGCAGTTCGCGAAGACTCTGTAACAATACTCGTACACTGGTGATTTGATTTCTTTTTTTTATTTCTTAACTATTTCAGCGTTGGCTGAAGTAGTTAGCACGTTGACTACAAAACCGAAGGTCCTGGGTTCAATCCCTGTATCCGACAGTCATTAAATAACAACACCACGCATTTTTCTGATGTGCATTAGTGTCCCTTTGTGTCAGTTGTTGTAGGAAAGTTCAAGTGATGAAGGCATAGTCACTGGTCACTGAACTATACCGACTTCGGCAGATACTAGTCCTAATGTAACATCAGAGCGCCCTCCTTCGTTGTGTAGCAAAATCATCGGCGAAGTAAAATAATCAATAAAATGGCTACAAGACAGAGCTTCAAAAAATTAATACGCCCCATTTAACATCAGATAGGCGCTGCAACTGCATTATTAAAAACGTGCGAAAAGCAGAGTTGTAAAAAAATGAAGCTTTCCTCTATCTCTTCTTTCACCACCTGTCTTCTCTCTCACTATCCCTTTCCTAAAGAAGGTAACACCTAGTATTAGCAGTAGGCATTAATTGCCTGAGTATTACTTCTCTTTAAAAAAAAAAAAAAAAAAAAAAAAACTGTGTGTGGTTAGAACTTGATAGACATTTTTGGGCACCGGATAAAGTGACGGTGCTTATTAATTTATGTTGTAGTATTTTAATACTCCGAACTGCAGGGTATATTGTGCCAGTTAAGTAGTTACACGTACGTAAAGTCAAAGACATCTTTCTTTACATGTTTACAACACAGAGTCACATTGATATGGCAAAGTAAAAGAAGTACACTTGAGATGAAAATATATTTATGTATGTATGTATTTTAAGTAAAAGAATGAAATCAATTGGGAAATTCAATCAACAATATTCTTTTTTTTTAAGAAATATGAATTTTTTTGTCAGTGCACTAAAAATAATACACACATGCTACAAATTACGAAGTAAAACGTTCGTAGAACTGTTTCCATAAAACAAACGAAACTTTTTAACTTGCTTGTGGGCAGCAAGCAGCCATATACAGTGTTATCAAAGAAAATTTTTTAACAATTTGTTGTCATATTCCCGTTTGAATATCGTTTCAAAACTACACATGAAAACGGCAATTTTACATTGAAATGGCAAGACAGTGCCAGGGTAACACGGTACCTGTTAATGCAAAACTGCCATACCAAGATGTCATTTTTGAACAGCGATGTCAATTTAGCGCGTTTCACGCTAGACTAAGCGCGTTTTAACTATGACAAACGCGCTTTTTTTTCGTCTTAACGCGTTTAATAAAAAGCACGCTAAGTTGGCGCGTTTTGAATAAAGTCAATAACAACATTTCAGTTCAATATTTTTTTATATGTACCAATTTCCTAGTATCCAAAACTCTGATAAAATTTTTAAATCAGCTGTCGCAAATAAAATACTTTTGACTGTGGTTAGAATTAGAAACGCATATAAATTTTGAAATTTCACAACTAAAAATATGTATTCGCACTAGTGACAAAAAAATTATGTAACTTATTGAGCATCTATTCTAGCTAAAGTACAAAAAGCATTTGATTCCAAAAATATTTCACAATTTATATAAGTTTTTTCAAAGTTTGACAAATAAAATTAAAATAACAACTAAGGATTTCGATTATTTGGAAGGCGATTCTGATTCTTTTTTAAAGCATTTTAGTTATTTAGGATATAATTTCGAAGAAACAATAGCATACAATCTGAAAAAGAGTTACTAAAAAAATTAATTGTATTTACTAACACGTATGTGCATTAGAGTGGCCGTTGCTTTTTTTTCTTATATTCTCACCCCCCAAATCGGTTCAGTTTTATGTAAAAAAAACACACAAAAATTTCATAGCGATAAGTTGTGTTTTAGGGGGTGCGTCCGCCCCTAAAAGTTGGCCTTCAAGCCCATTTTTCAATGTTATTTTTTTGCATATGACTATCTTTTTAAAAAAACATTTTACAAGAAAATGATGTATGGTAATATTTTATCTCTTTTAGACTACAACATTAGTCTCAAAGAAAGTTTTTAGCTAAAATTAATATTTTAGAAAATAATGAAAAAAATAACCGACACAATACCAAAAATTATATGTACCGAAATTGCATTTATATGGAAATTATTTTACTAAGCGTTTACAATAAGAGTTTATATCTATTAAACTATTTCATACATATATTAAGTAGAGTCATAAAAAATTAAACCAGAAAAAAAAGAAAAAAAAAGTACATTGAATGTATTGGCTTGCGGGCTAACTTTGAGGGCCGGACGCACCCCCTAAAACACAACTTATCGATATGAAATTTTTTTGTATTTTTTTTACACAAAACTGAACCGATTTGGGGGGTAAGAGTAAAAGAAATCAACAAAAAAATCTTCCATACAACTAACGGCCACTCTAATGTACATATATTGACTTTTATTAAAATTTAATTTAGCGCGTAGGAAAATAGCGCGTTTTGGCTATAAATAGTTGACAATGTATTAACTTAGCGCGTTCTGAGAAGGCGAATAGCGCGTTTGGATTAAAAATAGTTGGCATCACTGTTTTATAAAGATACTCAAACGGGAATAAAATATAATAAGTAAAAAAATAAGAATAAAATAATAAAATAAAAATAAGAAGAGTCGGGACTTACCAAAAAAAATCACTTTAAACTGTTTGTAGAAATACTTGCAGATCGCCATAGATGATAGGATGTGGCATATTGCCGTAACATTTTACTCACAAATTATATTAAAAGATATTAAGCACACTAAAGATAATTTCTTTTATTTTTAAAGATACTACAAAACACAAACACACGAAATTATATTCATTCACGCTAACCCACGGCGAACTTTTTTATGTAATAAATATGAAACAATATCACGAAAGCTAAAGTTTACAAAAAAATATTTCAGTCGCCCGAAACTGATAGAGTGAATCCCGACGAAATTTATTTTTATTTTTATTATCCTCATGTGTGCTGAGGTGAGCGAAGGAAATACACTCGAAAAAAACATTTCTTTATTTCTTAAAAAATTTTAAAACTTTATAATAAGGACAAAATCATAAGACATTTCTTTTCACACACGTTTACTTACAACGAAAATTTTTACATACATGATAAATTTATTACGGTCACGTATACGAAAAGTCACGCTCACGAAAACTCACGTTTACTAAAATTCGCTCTTATGTCCACTTAAAAAATGATGTATACCGACGGCACAATACATTTACAATTCGCGTTCACTCATTATTAAAAAGTTAAAAATCAAATTAATGCTCAGTCACTTAAACGATCCAATTTATGCTTTACTATTATTGGTCCTACGAACAAGGCGCTGTTTCTGGAAAGAAAGTAAATAAAAAGAAAAGATATTTAATAATATGTAAAATACAATATAAAGTTATATAAGATTTGTTTAATTAAAAACGTATTATAGGCATATGCGGAGAAGGTTTATTTTGGGCGGAAAAGGCATTGATTCCCTTAAAATTATTAAAAATTGCATGTAATTATTATTTTAATATTACCCATGAAAATAACCAGTTGCAAAATTACTTTTGAATATGTTATTCATGAAAGCCGCAGATTCAACCTTTTTAAGCAACAGCATGACTGAAAACCACATTTATTATATAGCATTCGAAAGCTTGTAAAAAAATTTAAGCCGGCATAACATTACAAGATTTGACTCTTTTGCGCCTCTGTTAGTATAACAACTGAATGAAAGACATTGCATTTTGAGTTAATTTTCTTAGTTAACTTGGCATAATAACACAGACATTATCATGATGACCATTATGAACTTTCTTTCAAGACGATGCAACAAAATGCATTAGGATGGAACTTAACCTTGGGGATTATGGCAGGGGACCCACCCACTAAAAAATAAGGATACTCAGTGGCCCATTTTTTTAATTATAGTTGCTAAATTATAACTAAAATTGTAAATTATGAACAACAGAAATTTTCCAGAAGTACAAATTCAACGACATTTAATGAATTTTTTTTTTTCAATTCAAAATTTGTAAAAATTTTAATGGCCACTGCGATCAATTATTTTTTTTTTAATATCTAGCCAATTTGGCACTACCCTAAACTAAAAATAAACCTCTTTTGGAAAAATTCCCATTTTCTGCACAACAAAAAAAACTTCAAAGACATACGAAAACAATCAGTCAGAAAATATAACCAAACATGATGAAAAGGACATGAAAGAAACACGAAAACAACACAAGAAATATGTTACGAATAATATTTCCTGGAGCGGCGAATGAAAAAACAAAATTGTAGGCAATTAAAAGAAAAAGTGTAGCATAAGCAAAAGGGATGGGGAAGAAGTAGAAATAACAGAGCACATAAATTGGCTGCATGTACTGCAATTGCCATTCAAAAAACAGTTATAAAACATGTGTGTATGTATATCTAAAGATAATAAAATGAAAATTGATAAATATGGATTTATTTATGAAATGGAAAGGGCACAAACAGATAAAACAGCATTTTTTTTTTTAAGTGTAAATTTATGTTGTAACCTAGAAAATGCAAATGTTCAGAAAAACTAAACAAAATTACTTTAATACAAGTAGCCTCAAAACGTACGTAGTATTTTTTTGTTTGTTGACCATTCTGTCTGTTTTTGTTTCACAGGTCGTATGAGTGTTATGCAATTTAATTAGTACAATACTCATACGCATATATGCAAGTGCACACTATGTATGGCGTGTTCCTTTGCCCCACTACAGAGACCAAGCTCAAGGGCCGATTTTGGACGATTCTTACGTAAATCTGTTTGCCCTAATCTCGCGAGCGTCACTAAATGTATGAACATAGTCAAAATTCAATATAGCGGCGAACAGACGCTTTAATTGAATTAGTCACTGGAATAAATGATTATGGTGAACGCTAAATAGATATAACACAAGGTAATGGGCGTATTTCAGCTTCGACTAGATTGAAGAAAAACTTTTGTGGTGTTCTTTAATCTATTACAAAAACGTATTAGTCGAAGTCGAAATACGCCAACTACTATAAAGGGTAATATTTCCGTATTAAAATTTAATTTTCGAAAAAAAAATATTTCATATATGTATGTATGTATGAAATTTCATTCCAGGCGAATTCATATCAGATGCTCTCAACTGCTTAGATGACTTTCTTCGCCGCTTGCAATTTAAATATCTCTCAGATGTCAATTTACATTTTTTTTTACATTTCAAGTATGAATTTTTCAAAGCGAACTTACATAAATACGCCATGATAATACAGTGCAAATGATAATAGAGTTACCAGATCTGACAACCATACAGTAGCTTAAGATTCCAGTCGAGAGATTGAAATTTGTGGGAAAAAAATTAAAGAATTTTTTAAAGTTAAAAAATCATCATTTAAGAAATTGTATGGCTTAAAATTTTTATATACTACCTCCTTACAAATTGTAGCTCCCTAATGAAAATTATATTATCATCCGTCTCTTTGAAAGAGCAGAAAAAGATTTTGCATTTTAAAAATTCCGTTTATAAAAACTTCCATCGTAAAACTACGAAAAAAAAGGAGAAAAAAATTTCTTTTTCACCATAAAATATGTTGCATAATAAATTATTACTTGTTTAGGATTTTTTTTTTCATATCTATTAAATTAGTTCAATTATTATAAATAACTACATTTAAAACCATTTGAAGCATAGAATTATCGACAAAAAATTTCATATATGTGACCTTCTCCGAGAAAAGGAACCTAGTGTGTCAAAAAAGGAGTTTGGACTTAAGAGTGGATTCTGGTACCTAAAAGGGTGTAGAATAAGATGAAATGAGTTAGAAAAAAAAACTTCATTTTCACACATTAGGTACCTTTTCTCGTAGAAGGTCACATATATATCTCAGCCAAGCACATGAATTAAAATTATTCAAACTTTAAACATTTTTCCAAAATAACTTTTGCCATATCATATTCATATATCTTGCAAATAAATTCCAACAGCAAAATATTAAACAATATTTATAATTGTAGATGGTAAATTTTTCTTTAACCACACAATTTGCATTTCCGCAAAACTCTTTGAAATATCTCGGCTATAATAAACGAGTATAAATAAATACATTCACATAAAATATTTACGTGTGTATGTGCGTGTTTGTCATGCTCACATTTTCGGTTTTCATAAAGAACAGCTTATTTTAATATTTAGCAATTTTCAAGGGCATAAATTCAATAGTTTCTTTATTCCCATGAAGAATAAATTGGCATTGCCAATTGTTAGGGAAATAATTAAACATCTGTTGCGACTCGAACACGCTATTGTGAATTAATGTACATAATATTATTTTTTCCTTTTAACCCGTATTTTTATAATTTCCTTCATAAATTGTTATTATTCAGCAAAATAAATAGCATTTCGCTGCGATTTATGTTATTAGAAGAAAAAGAAAAACTTATTGGAAAAAATATTTCGACGAAAGTTGAGAGATGTATCAAATTCACTGTGTTTATCAGAAGTAATGTTTTGTATGTGGAAACATCATGAAGAATTGTTGGCAGTATATACATATACGAGTACATATGTATATACATATATACATATATATCTCAATACATAAATAAATGCATGCATTTCCATTTCTTTTAAAAATAAAATCAAAACAATTTTAAATAAATTCAGTAAAGTGCGAGTTTGACTCGCGCACGAAGGGTTCCGTACGTTGGGCTTTGAGCATTTTTTTTAATACAGTGTTTGTTACGTTTTTTCAGCTGAAATAATTTTTTTTATTGTTTTCCGCTTTTTTCTCGTTTTGGCGATTTTTTAAATTTTGGCGATTTTTTTTTTAATTTTGGCGATTTTTTTCATTTTGGTTATTTTTTTTTTTGCGATTTTTTTCTATTTGGCGATTTTTTTTCATTTTGGCAATTTTTTTAATTTTGGCGATTTTTTTAATTTTGGCGATTTTTTTTTTCATTTTGACAATTTTTTTATTTTGGCGATTTTTCCGGTTTTCCGCGATTTATTTTCGATTTAGAAATTTTTTTTAATTTGGTGCTTTTTTTTCGTTTTGGCGATTTTTTTTTTATTTTGGCGATTTTTTTTTCGGTTTGGCGATTTTATAATTTTGAGATTTTTTTCTTTTACCGTTTTTGAAAATTTCAAGAAGTTTGCTCTTACGGTTTCCAAGATACAGCAAGTTATCAAAATTACATAGTCAAAATTACATTAACTGATGGTACACCCTCTAATTAAAATTTTTTAAATTTTAGTGTTAATTGTTCTAGTCTGTATAAAAATACACTAACTTTACAAATTTCAAGTGCATATACATACAATTGTATGTATATTACATGGGATTTTAACATTTTTCGTTGCTCGTTTTGGCACACCCTTTAATTTCCAACTCTCATGTCCAAATTTCAGGTCCGTAGCTCTTACGGTTCTCGAGAAAATACCCTGTGACGGACAGACGGACAGACGGACAGCGTAGCGAAAACAGTAGGGTTCCTTTTTCACCTTTGGTGTACGGAACCCTAAAAACAACAAGAAAACTACGAGAGCTTACATTGTGCTTCTCTTTTTTATTCCCAAACAAAATGTTTATGAAAAACCACACACACATTTTTTGGGGAAAAACTTACGGGAATAAAAATCGGCGATGCCACATTTTTTTCGGACATGCTTGCTAGTGGGAATAATTCACTATTGCAACTTTAGGGAAAAGAAAAATATTTTAAAGGAAAAAATATTCACGATAGAAGTGAATAAGAGTTCATGTCGAGTCCGCAGTTTCAAGGAATGATGTTTCTAATGAAAAAATATGATTTGTAGACATACGCTGTTATTGAAGAACAACGGAAATCTATGTATGTTCAAGTTCTCAAATATTTAGTTTGCTTTACTTTGCAATGTATTTGTATTTGAATACATATTCTACAACATAATTTATACGTAATTATACTAAGAGGGGCGACTGAAAAGGCTTCAGAAAAAAGATTTATTTTGTTTAAAAATTCTACTGCAACTCAATTTATCCTATCGTTCTAGTGACCTTTGTAGTCAATTTAAAGTCGTATTCGGTTTTCAAATGAGATAAGTGGTCGACAGTATGATCGATATCTGCCAAACTAGATTGTCGGCTCCATTCATAGGAGATACGATTATTTTAATTGAAAAAAGAAGTATATTTGTCATAACTTCAATAAAAATTATCTAAATAAATGTGTATTTCGGCCAAAGGTACTTTTCAACTGGGAGGGATATCGCAATGGTGTCATTACCACAATTTTAGTTTAAGTCGACTAAAGCACTTATTCCTTTTTGTCACAAAATTAATACAAAAAAAAATCCTTCAATCGTTAATTTTTTCCAAAGCTAAACTCTATAATTTTTAAAGGGCAACTCTAAGAACCCGCTTATAAGCATAGCTGTTAAGTAATGATTAGTAATTGTAATGATTACTAATTTGATTACTTTTTTTTAAAGGTGTGAAGTAATGATTAAATTACGATTATATTCAGTTTCACACGATCAATTGATTACGATTACTAATAATGGAAAAGTAATCTGAATTACTTAAAATTATTTAAAATAATCAAAAAGAATCAAAGGTAATCAAAAAATAATCTGTTTACTTCTAAGAATTACTTTTGATTATTTTTGATTATTTATTAAGAATCAAAAGTAATCTTTGAAAGTAGTCGGATTACTTTTTAATTACTTTTGATTCTTTTTTTTTAAGTAATTCAGATTACTTTTCGATTATTAGTAATCGTAATCAATTATTTATCAGCAATTCTTTTGAAGGCAATTATATAATTATTACAATTCTTTTTAAAATGTAATCTAATTGATTACTAATCGTAATCGAAATTTAACAGCTCTGCTTATAAGTATATACTCGTAATAAAATATATGTATGTATATGTAGGTACGTACTTATGTATAAGTCGGGTCATTAAGCAATACATGTAAATAAATATTTACACATTACCATATGTATGTATATACGAGTATGTATAAGTAAATACACATATTAAATTGCACTTTCATAAAGACGTTTGTATATATATTTAATGCAATCATTCATATAGGAATTATATAAATATTAATTTATACATGTGGATTTGTATAACCTTAAGTTTAATAGCAAAAATAACAGAAGCAGTAGCATCAGATTCATTTGTACTCTGAACATGTTTTGCATACGCAATTTCCTACAACAGCCACAGTGACTAGATTAAATACATACTTATTTATACATACATATATGTACATATGTATGTATGTTCATAAAAAAAGAAAAACCTAGTGGATGATTATGGCATCCAGAATATAAAAACCAATTAAATGAAAAGCTATTTGAGTAATGGGACTCTGTAGCCCTCATATACGTACACACACACACACACACACACACATACACTCTCTCAAGTAGAGGTGTATGTAGTAGGGATGGGCATATGAAAAAAATGTATCGATATATATCGTATCGATGTTTTTGAACAGTATCGATATATATTTTTTGAAAACATCGATATTTCCATATATCGATATTTTCTTGCCTACAAATGTTGCCAAAAAAATATTCCAAATCGAAAATAAATACACATACTAACATATCGTGCAATAACCGCCAAAAAAAGTTTAAGCGATATAAGTTTTGAACAACTATTGAGACCTTGTGGGTTTTAAGGGTTCTTAAAAAGGATTTTCCATAAAAAATTTTGCTGATTAAGCCTTTAGAAAGCCTTAATAATTTTTATAAATAATGATGTTAATCATTGATTAATGAATGCCCGTGTTTAACAATTCAAAGTTCATCATTGTGGAATACGAGAAATATCCACTTTGCATCCAAACAATAATAT
Organism: Tachina lurida; assembly: GCA_944452675.1. NCBI lineage: Eukaryota > Metazoa > Arthropoda > Insecta > Diptera > Tachinidae > Tachina > Tachina lurida. Next base: position 126,616,675 of record OX101754.1, read on the forward strand.
TTAAAGAAATCGCGAACAACTAACTTAAAACTTAATGAACTCCATGAGTGGAAAAACCCCAAATTGATATTGGTATCGAACAAGGAAATAAATTTATCCATACATCTGTATGTTTAATTTGTATTATACGATAATTTCTGAAAAACTGCATTCATTTCGAATGCACAATTAGTCATTTTAAGAAATTTAATACAGAGGAACTACGTATGTTAAGTTATACGTAACCTACTGTAGTTCCTTAACGCTTCCTTAGTCTTTATTTTATGTTGCTATGCCGTTTTGTTTATAAATTTTAATAGTTACTTTTTCTGTAATAAATAAGCTTTTTCTGACCAGAACAGTCGGAGTTTTCCACAAAAGTGATGAGTTTTGCTTCGTCCTTTGTTATATTTAAATATAATTTTATGTTTTTCTGGTAAAAATTAAATTTTTTAAACTCTTTAAGCACAACCACAGTTTATTTCGAAATGTTTTTATTTTATTTATGATGACACTTACTTAACAGTTTTTTTATTTTCAGAGGTCGAACCGAATAAGAACAGGGGCCCGTTTCTCAAACCTACAAGTTACAAATTTACAAGTAAAATAGATACAAAACAACAACACTTTTACAAACTTTATTGTTGTTTTGTGTGTATTTTATTTTTAGATTTGTAATTTATAGATTTCAGAAACGGGCCCATAACGAAAGAGAAAAACTATCGGCTTGTATAAGATTTCTATAAACAAAAAAAGAGTTAGCTGATTCGTAACAGAACAGAAAGTAAAAATATTTCCTTCTTCAGGCTTATACCCACACAAACGAAACAGACAGTTAAAATCGGCTAAAATTTGTAGAGCTCTTAAAAATATCGAAACCCGATACTCGCAAATAAGAATCGATGTATCGATATATCGGTTTTTGAAATATCGGCGATATATATCGATATTTATTTTCGCAAATATCGATATTTCGATATATCGATATTTTTTGCCCATCCCTAGTATGTAGTATGGCTTTTACATACAAATGTATTGTGCTCACTATTCATATTCCAAGAAGAGGAAGTAACGGCACAGCCCAGCGAAGAGAGTGAGTGAGGAAATGAAAAACAAAAATGATATGGTGAATATGAAAGAAAAACAACTAAAATCTCAACATATGTTTTAACTATGGTGTGTAGTGATTCATGGTTTTACCCAAAACGTACGTACGTACGTACGTACACTGTCAACGATTTAGCAGGAAGCAGTTAAAGTTTCCTCAATCAGAGTTTTTTTTTAAAGCAACCCACCTGAAGCAAATAACTTGGAATGTATGAAAATAAATACATTTTGCATGCGCTATACATGAAACACTTTTATATTCACAAATTATGTAAAGGAAACCAACATATTTCCCAAGGCTATGAAACGTAATATAATTTGGCAAATATAAAAGAGAACACGTACTGGCAAATGTTCCATAAGTATATATTTTTTTTTATTCAAACATACATATGCATAACTACATTTGAAAATCAGTTTCATATACATACATACATATTATGTAAGCTTATAGGACAAATCCCCAATTTATTTCAAGTGCAAGTCCGGCTACTTTTTAGGGTTCCGTACACCAAAGGTGAAAATGGAACCCTATTGTTTTCGCTACGCTGTCCGTCTGTCCGTCTGTCCGTCTGTCCGTCACAGGGTATTTTCTCGAGAACCGTAAGAGCTACGGACCTGAAATTTGGACACAGTGTTTAGACCCTTGGCCGCTACAACAACAATACATGAGAGTTGGAAATTAAAGGGTGTGTCAAAACGAGCAACGAAAAATGTTAAAATCCCATGTAATATACATACAATTGTATGTATATGCACTTGAAATTTGTAAAGTTAGTGTATTTTTATACAGACTACAACAATTAACACTAAAATTTAAAAAATTTTAATTAGAGGGTGTACCATCAGTTAATGTAATTTTGACTATGTAATTTTGATAACTTGCTGTATCTTGGAAACAGTAAGAGCAAACTTCTTGAAATTTTCAAAACCGGTAAAACAAAAAAATCTCAAAATTATAAAATCGCCAAACCGAAAAAAATCGCAAAAATAAAAAAAAAAATCGCCAAAACGAAAAAAAGCACCAAATTAAAAAAAATTTCTAAATCGAAAATAAATCGCGGAAAACCGGAAAAATCGCCAAAATGAAAAAAATCGCCAAAATGAAAAAATCGGCAAAATGAAAAAAATCGCCAAAATGAAAAAAATTGCCAAAATGAAAAAAAAATCGCCAAAATGAAAAAAATCGCCAAAATGAAAAAAATCGCCAAAATTTAAAAAATCGCCAAAACGAGAAAAAAGCGAAAAATAGTAAAAAAAATTATTTCAGCTGAAAAAACGTAAAAAAACACTGTATTAAAAAAATGCTCAAAGCCCAACGTACGGAACCCTTCGTGCGCGAGTCAAAGTCGCACTTTACTGAATTTATTCTTTTTTTTACGTACACACATATATCAAAGAAAAAGAAACAAAATAATGCAGAAGCGTGAGTACTAAAGAGTAAATAAGTGAACTCAAAGACCACAAACCAACAGGAAAAATTACATATGAAATTATAAATTTTTATGAGGATACTAGCGAATAGGGTAACTCATAAAAGGATACAAGTAAATCTTTTTTTTAATCGGCGTCAAAACTACACACTAGCAGCCTTATTTATAAAAATTATTAAGGCTTTATAAATAAGGCTATAAAAGTTAAAAATAATTTAGATTCAGTGAAATAAAACACTTTTATATGCTTTTCAATGTCGTTGCCAATCAGGTTAGCCTACACACCTTTTAGACACGAATAGTTTACTTTGCAATGTCTTAATTTAGCTTGTAAAAAGATAGAAAGAGATAATATTTCTGTCTCTGTCTTTCAAGCAGCTGAATTAAGACTATGCAAAGTAAACTTTGCGTGGTTATTTTTCAAGTATGTAGTTTAAATTTTTTTTCGGGTGTTAGTTTTAATTTTTTAGTGCAAAATTTTAATTTTCAGTGGCGTGGTAACGCCCACTTTTGTAAATATTAAGGCTCAGTTACCCGACTGTAACGTAAAGTAACTGCAACAGTAGGAAACAGCTGCTCGATATTGTAATGTGAAAAGTAATGAAAATGGTTATAGAGATGTAATGTAATGCAACCTACTTTTCATATAAAAATATCGATCAGCTGTTTCCTACGTTGCAGTTACTTTACATTACAGTTGGGTAACTGAGCATTTTAATGGTACCACTCACTTTTCTAAATGCAGGATATCGCCTACTTTCAGAGCTCCAGCTGTGTGTCAAGTTTTGTAAGAAACGGTTAAGTAATTAACTTTTAAAGGACATGGCTACGCCCCCTTTTTTAAGCACAAGAGTATGCCATTCCCAGAACACAAACTGGTTGCCCCATTTCGTAGGAATCGGATAAGTGGGCGTAACTTCGCCGACTTGAGCCCCACACAAGTTGTTACATTGATGGAAGTATTAGCCAAAGCCACACCCGCTCTGCCACATCATCATCACATACGATTTCACGAGACTCAGGGAGTCTACTCTGTAATTCGAACTGAAGGAAAATTCTTTTGAATTGATATGCTATAAACATACAATTGCGAAAGCATTTTCTTTCGTGTCGAATTGCACAGTAGGCACCCTAGTGTCATAACCATTTGCTACTGCGCCCTTTTTCCTTTGCTTTCTTGGTGGGAGAAAGACTTTGAAAGTTCTATCAAATTCCATTCTAAGCAGCATGTAATTAGATCTGGGGTTAAACGAATTAAGATTTTTGGGCGTCCGTGCCTCCTTAAGTGTGCCCATTATTCTTACTATAGCATTCAGGGCTTCCGAAGGATTAGTACGTAAACAGCCTGTAATTGCGATACAGCTGGATCTTTAAATTCTCTACAGTTGGTCTACCACATATTTCTTACTTTTAGCGCTCCAGCAAACTATCGAAACATATCGTGCCATAACCGCCAAAAAAAAAAGCTTGTCGTTTAAGCTTGTTTGTGTCGTTCAAGCTTTTTTGACGGTTATGGCTCGAGATGTCAGGTAGTCAATACTGGGCGTGTAACTGCTGTATACATCCATTTTAACATATAAGGGCTTAAGGCCTATTTCGCCTCAACCTGACCAACGAGAGGTTTGGTGAGCAAACTGGGAATGTTTATATTTGTGTGTGTGTGTGTGTGTGTCTGTGTGTGTGTGTGTGTATCTGTGTATCTGTGTGTCTATCCGTGTCCACGTACAGCCTAAACGGATTTAGTTTTTTCTGTTCGAAAGGTGACTTGATCGAGAAGGTTCTTAACTATGTTTGAAGAAAATCGGTCCAGCCGTTTAGAAGATATCACATCTATTCTAGATATATCGGGGGTTTTTTAAATTTTTAATTTTTGTTATTAATATACATAAATGGAAAATACACCCTTTTGAAAATACGCTGTTGCTATGGCGCCACAAAGACAAAGAAAACATCATTTATGATTGCATTTCCGACAAAAAGGAAACAGAAATAAATACCTTTTGTTACAACCAAATATGTATAGAAGCAGATATTAAACATGCATGACCAAGTACAGATATTTGTACCTTTGTAAGTATGTACACATGTACTTCATCTTAAGTGTATCCCTTAATTGTATTGGTCCCTTTTTCTCTTTTTGTTGAAAAATTCATTTGTTCGTTTTTTCATTCAGGTCCTGTGCATTCATTCCTTTTTGCAATTCAGTCATTCTTCTTGTTTAGTTCTTTGGTTCATTTAAGTTTGTTTTTTTCTTCTCTTCTTCTTCTTCATTCATTCATTCATTCATTCACTGAAGCGTTTCCTCTCTCTCTTTTTAAAATGTTAAATGGCTCGTTTACTACTTTATAGTCGTATGAATATCAGCAGTTGTTTGTTGTAGTGAATAGAGAGAGAGGGGAGATTTTAAGAAGGAATTTAAGTGTCGCATTCATTTTAAGTTTATTAAAAACTAGAATGTGTGTATTGTATGGTATGTGCATAAATTTTTGAATGAATTAATGCATGAATACATACATACATACGTACATATATATCTGTACATACATAGTCGTCTATGAATTTATTTATAAGCTAATTGAATTACAATGCAAACAATTTTATTTGTATGGGTATTTTGCTTTGAAATTGAAAATAATTCTGCAAAACGTAAATAAGAAAAGGACCAGGGAAATTGTATTGTGCTCGTATTTGGTATGAAAGTAAAGTAGTAGAATAGGACCAATTGTTTAGAAATAGCTAATGTACAAAAGCTTTTTGCCATCGCACATATAATGCCATCATCATGCATAATAATTCCTTAGAAAGACTAGATTTTTTTTTCACAAATACTAATTTTCTAGTTATTTGCATTCCTATTAATTTCAATTCTCGGTTATTTGCAATTTTTCTGCTGTGGCTTTAGGCTTGTATTTCTTACAACATCTAGTAAGAGGACTGTATTATCATGGACAATTATGCAGGATTGCTGCTTTTAATGGGAAAGCTTGCCAAGACTATTAGAATATATAAAACATTATGCGTTGAAATAAAATAAGAAGAAGTGAATATAACTCTGAGATCTGATATCGTCGCTTTCTATAACCAGATTTATCTAACAAATACTATTATATTTCTCGATAGCGATTTAATCTTAAGCTCAACAAACGTAATCGAATTAGCTCGTTATCGAAAGCGACGTTTAGACCCCTGGCCAGCAAAATCTCTGCTAAATAGATAGAACAACTGCAGCAAGTTTGATGGTCCTTCGAGCATTAGATGACGTTAATGATACCTTAACTGCACTTTATTCTTGCCAGAGCCGTTCAGAACGAAGTAATAATTAGTATATAGCAGCAGCACTGCTCCCAAGCGCTTTGTGTTGTGTATTTGTATGTATATTCAGCCTGAAGAAATGTGTACTAGCTCAATAATAACTATTATACTCTACCAATAAACACCGTAGATAGTACTGCTGGCGTCTGAAATAGTTAATGAGCTGCCTAAAAAGCAAATGATGGTCCTCGCGAGCTCGAGTTGGATCCCTGGCGAGACCCAATCAAAGCAACATCATCGATTTTTGTGGCATGCATGTTTGCAGCTAAATAGCTACATAGCTAAAAGTAACACGCCTACTTAACACCAGAGGTGCTGCAATGATGCTAGAGTTGTAAAATTATTATTTTTGTTGCGAAAATCAATTCTTAGCTGCCGTGTCGTGGCATAAACAGCATAGCTCTAGAAACATTTCGATTCAAAATATCCATCAGTGGAATTGAATAAGTTACAAGAACAAGAAAGTATGTAATTGGTTTAAAACGCTTGGTACTTGTTATAAAATTTCAAAATGTTTGCATTTTGCAGAGGACCTGCCAAGGACACTGCAAAAATAAACGAAAATTACTGAACTATTTGTATTTTATGTTTAATGTGGATGATCTAAATTAAGGTGCAATTAGACGTGCCATAACCATAACCAAACCAAAATTCAATTTGTTTGCATGGTAATGGCTATGGCGAGTCACTTATGATCAAATACAGTGTTTCACACCAGTTTGGTTCCAACGGCTGTTTTCTATGGTTATGGTTATGGTACGTCTGATTGCATCGTTAGAAACAGTAAAATGCGCATTAGATCCTCTCGACAATCAATTTCAATGTACATATTTTAAATAATAAAAATATTTTACTGAATAAATAAAATATTAATTTGGTGATTATTAGTCCGTTAACAAATGTTAAACTTAAATTGTAAAAATTCCCCACCAAAAAAAAACAATAATTATTAACTTGACTGCACCTGGTGAAAAATACTCATGTGGCAACATTCTATTCTTGAATAGCAGCTGTTGTTGTTTTTTACATTTATTTTCTTAACATATACTACGTTTATACGCATGGATTATTTGCCAATAAAACTGTAAATTGTTGCCATATTATTGTATTTATTGTGACTTGCTAATTCAGAAAACTATTCACGATTAACGCACTATTTGCAAATAAAATGCTTGAGGTTGCCACACTTACAAATTTTTGCTAATAAAAAACAGTAAATTGATAAATATTGCACAAGAAAACATTGATGGAAGAACATAATGACAACAACGAAAAAAACTATTATTTGTTATTGTATACGCTTACAAAAATTTTTTTGTAAATATAGGTTATATTTCTATAGAAGTGCTACACAGAGAAAACAGAGCCTACTAAATACCTCATAAAATAGAACAAAATTAATAAGTAATCTCTATGGTTTTTATTTCAATAAGGAAATCTTATTAATTTCATAGAGAAAACCTTTTTGAAAAAATCAAGAAGAAATCTTGTAGTTTTTATGAGGTTATCTAATTGATTTTTTCAATAAAAAAATAAAAAAAATTGCGTCTTTATTCTCTGTACTTATGAATTTTCATTTAAATTCTATACCATATACATATGTATGTATGTATGTAGTATGTTGTAGATGTTATTTATTTATGCATACATATGTACATACATACACATTAGGTTATATTCTTGACTAACTTACTCAACAAGTATTGAACCAGCAAACTTCTACCTGATAGACAAGCACTCTAACCAATATGCTAACAAGCAGCCTGAATAACCATTGAAATTATTGTGCAAACATTATTATACAAAAATTAAAAAGATCATGAAAAAAATTGTCTCAATGTGTATTTATAGAAATGAAATAACAAGACACCACATAAAATCAAGAAGATTTCCTTATTAAAAAAATTAATAAGATGCTTTACACATAATTATATAGGAACCTACTAAAATCAAGAAGAAAACCTTTTAAAAAAAACAAGAAGGCAACCTAATAAAATCAATAAGAAATCTCTATAGTTTACAATTTATAAGAAAACCTAATAGAATCAAGAAGTTTTTCTCCATGGATTGTTTTTTTGGTGCCAAAAATAACGGAAATTGCGTAAAAAAAGTTGTGTATAATAAGATTTCTTCTTGATTTTATGTGGTTTTCTTCTTGATAAAATTAATAAGATTTAGCACATAAAAACCATAAGGAATCTCTATGAAAAAATCTTCGCTTCTTTCTGCTGCGATACCCCTTAGCATAAAAAACGGTTCATAGAGAAAATCTTATTGATTCTACGAGGCAGTTTTTTCTCTGTTACAGTGAGTTCATTTATTTGCAAATATTTTTACTGGCAAACTGTGTGCGTATAAACGTAGTACTACATACTTCTTACAACTACAATTCGAGTTGAAAAAAGCCAGCCAACGTAGCAATGGTGAAGTAAGAATATAAAAAACATGTTGTTTATTGAGTTCTTGTTTTAACTATGATTTTAGTTGAACTTCTCATTTGTTTAAATGAAAGTTTAACATAATAGCTCTAGTTGTTCTAAGAATTTTTTGGGTAAAGGTTCCCTAATTCTCTGTATTAGTATTAGTAAAATGCGCATAGTATCCGGCTAACCCCTCAAATAATCAATTTCAATGCATATTTAATAAAAAAAATATTTTACTGAATAAGTAAAATAATAATTTAGGATAATTAGTGCATTAACATATATTAAAAATTAACTAAGTTTCTATTCTCTTTGTCGATCGGTCACTTCACTCTTCTGTAAATTTTACACTATCCCTTACCTATTTTCAGACAACACAAAAGACCCAATCGAGCTTAACACTTATTTTCTCTTCTATTTTTTTTCCTTTCTTCCATATCAAATTATAGCAAAAATTTGTGTATTAATCATACTTGAAAATTAATATTCCTCCTATTTGACATCTCTGGTTGCACTCGCACTCCCACTTTTAGCATTTAACAACAAAACGAATGTGCACCATATTTTTCGTTTATATCATGTTATAAATTTTCTTTGTACACTTTGCATTCGCACTACTATATGGCAAATACTAAAACACACACATTGCAAAAATGCGGAAGAATAATGATGCCAGTTGCAAATTTTTATGGCTTTTACTTTTAACATGAAATTTTTGTATACTTTTTTGAAAGTTGCATTTCAAAAAAAAAAAATAAAGAGTGACTTCAAGTGAAACAAAAATATGGCATTTTTCTATTTGTTAAAAGAGCTTCTTGCAGATTTATAGTCGTATGTTTGGATTATTAGTTTACTAATGTTTTGTAAAATATGAGTTTTTCAAATGGAAAATATGTACGTTTTATCCAGGGAACAGTTAAATACAACAAACAACCAAACAAAAAACTAGCACGAAAACATAAAGAGTTAAGAAACAAAAGTTTATCTAACACTTTGCAGACATAATAAATTTGTCTATAAAGGAAATTCTGGCAATAACATATACGAAGTATAAAATATAAAGCATATACACATGTACATATATGTATGCATACCCAGCTTCAAATACTCGTAGTTTCCAAGTAAAAAGCTTTATTATTCAAAAAAAAATAATATTTTATAGAGAACAGAGGTGGGCGCTACTGGTCACCCAATTTATGTGCATCAAAATCTCTGAATTATTTGTTTTCTTGCAAGCAAATAATTTTTCTTTAAGGGGAGTGAAGTCAGCTGCTTAAATTTAAATTTTTCGATTATTTTAATTTTTTTTTCGATTATTCGAGTAAAGTTTATTCGATTATTCGCATAAAATTAATGCGATTGCTCTAATAAAATTTATTGTATCTTTAGCATAAAATATATTGAATTATTAGAACAAAATATATTCGTTTGACAATCTCTGAAATTTTCGTGAGTGCAAGGAAGTGATATTGACTTCAAAAAACAGTATTCTATAGAGAGCAGAGCTGGGCGAGAGTGGTCACGCTATTTATGTGCACAACAATCCATGAGTAAGTTGCTGAAATTTAATTTGGTCGCTTATTCGAATAAAATATTTTCGATTATCCGAATAAAATTTATTCGATTATTCGCATAAAATTAATGTGATTGCTTTAATAAAATTTATTGTATTTTTGGCATAAAATATATTGAATTACTGAAACAAAATATATATTCGTTTAAGGAAATAAAATTCACTACCATAAAAGTTGACAGCTACAGTGAAACCTCTCCCAACGGACACCTCCCATAACCGGACAAGTTTTGTATTAGAACCAAAATTAAAATTAAAGAATTTGTACCACTCTCATAAGCGGAGAGCTCTAATAACCGGACAAAAATACGGTGACGGTGAGTGTCCGGTTATGAGAGGTTTCACTTGTAACGAACAGTTTGCACACAAACTGTTGTCACACCCTGTAAAGTAGTAAAACATAAAATAACAAATATGATCGACGAACTAATTTATAAAACAAAAGACACTAACAAAATATATGAAAAGAAATAAACTAAAGAACAAAACATACAACAACAAGCACATCCAACAAAATAATTTACAAGCAGAGGGATTAACGGTCACTAACAAAACATACATACAAACATGTACATTAAAATAAGTTAGGGACAATAACAACCAAACATAAGCATGCAGAAATCTCTGTAAATATTACAACAATAATGTAAAGGGAAAATAGTATAAAAGGCCGAAGAATTTGCAAAGAATCAATCAGTCGTTGCGTAGACATCAGTTGATCAGGATGAATCCGGTCGCGAAACAACATCGATAAGGAGAAATTAATAAATATTGTTAGCGATTCCCTAGTCGCTAAACAATACAATAAGACACCGAGAACTAGATATTATAAACACTGTCAGCGACTACCTAGTCACGAAGCAATACAGTAGTGCATCGTTAAGCAGATATTTATCAATATTATCGTGCGTCAATATAGGGTAATCTCGGTAGTATTGCAACGATTGTTCTCACCACGAAAACAATACAACGCCACCACTGAAACGGGAGTAGTAGGCCAGTAGCCGATACGTTCAACTGTGCGGAAACATAAGTAAAATATCCATAAGGCCCCAATTTTCCTGATAAGGCACTACATAGGACCACAGGAGTAATACAAAGGTTGACTACGGAAGCATAGAAGATAACTCGCAGGAAGAAAAGCCATAACAAATCCGGGGAGCTGAGAGGCCATAAGCAAAACAAATGATATAATACTACGGAATTGAAGTCAAGTGAATTATATATCAGAAAAAAAATAAATTTATTAATTTTAAATAAAGAATAGTAATAAATTAAGGAAAAGAACGTGTTATTTCTTGTAACGACTATTGGCATTTTCAGGCTGAGTATACCCGGCAGAAAACGACGTTACACACTGTATAATCTGCAGTATTTCCATTTGTGGTGAAAAATAACATGCTAACCCCAAAGATACATATGTTGACGAATTCTACATACGAAAAATTTTGCTATTCTAAGAATGAAATTTATTCGATTTTTCTAATGAAATTTTTTTGATTATTCGAATAATATTAATTCAATTAACGAATAACTATTTTTTAATTTTTCGTACAAAATTTATTCGATTAAAATTTAGTCGACTAAAATTTATTCGAATGAAGTTTACTCGATTAAAATGTATTCGAATAAAATGTTTTCAATTCTTTGCAAAAAAAGTCATTCGTATGCTTTAAGATTTACTCTGTTACTCAAATTAAATTTATTCGATTATTTGAATGAAATTTGTTCGTATACACGACTAAGATTTATTCAAACAAAATTCATTCGATTGCTAGAATGAAGTTTCTACTTAAGTTTTTGAATAATAACTATTCTATTAAATGAATAAATTTTCTTAACCTTTCTTAAAATATTTGCAATTTCAATAGTGGGCAACTCGATTACTCAAATAAATAAAAGCCATTGGATATTATTCGAATCAAGTATAATCGATTATTTGAATAAAATTTATTCCGTCATGTACCCAAAGAAATTTCGAATTTTGTGGTCACTTAAATAAATACTGGGCACTGGAAATTATTCGAATCAAGTGTAATCGATTGTTTGCAAGAAAATTATTATTATTATTATTATTATTATTATTATTTTATTATTCCTGCAACAACACAGAGAAATTTTGTCTTTTACGATCAAACTAATAAGATCCACTGAAAATTATTCGAATCAAATATATTCGGTTATTTGAATCAAATTTATTCTAGCACGCACCCAAAGAAATTTCGAATTTTTCACTTCGATTGATTGAATAAAATTTTTTCTTGCATGTACCCAAAGAAATTTCGAATTTTCCGGTCACCCATAAAATCAAAGCCACTGGAAATTATTCGAATCAAGTTTATTCGTTTAACAAAATACATATATATTCCTGAATGTAGAAATCAAAATAAATTTTGACTTTAACGATCATTCAATGAAAGAAAGTATCTGGATTTCATTCGAATCAAATTTATTCAATTATTTAAATATATGTAATTGATTCGTTCATGCGAATAAGATACATACATTAAATTTTTGGGATGAGTTTTAGTCGATTTTTTTATTCTTTTATTCGAATAAAGTTTATTCGTTTACTCTCATTAGAAGTTTTTCAGTTTTTATTTGGAAAATGTTTGACTTGAATAAAATTGCCCAACGTATTCTGTAGCCTTTCCATACAATACCAAAGATTTTGTAATCTTTCTCCCAACTAATCAAACCAGTTCGTATTACGCAAATTCTGTCACATTTGCTGCTCCTTAAATATCGGTAAGAACTCAAGGACTCTTGACCCATTGCGATTAGAAAATCCCCTGATCCCGCGCACTTTCTACCGAATGTTGAACACTATTTCGTTTAATTATTTTAATAGTATTTCGAAAGAAATCCTAGACTAGCTAGAATGTCGCTACTACTGTCACCAATTATATGGCAACCAAACTTAAAGTATTTGGCTGGGAATGGAACCCTTGACCCCTCAATGCTCTATTTTCTATCATGGGCGGAAGCTACCTAATTAAAAAGTTTGAATAAAATGCAGTTAATTTTTTTCAAAAATCTTGAAATATATAAATCTTATTCAAATATTTCTAGTTATGCACCTTTATGTTTCAAACTACTTCCATGTCTGCTTAATTGTACTCGGCTCAACCAGCGATGCTGATGATAATGATGGTGACAGAAGAAAACCTTAGTAAATATTAGATATACATAAATGCCATACATAAACTTTTTTAGTTACAGTTTCACAAGATCTTTTTTATATAGAAAATTAAAATTCATTAAACTATTTTTTTTCTTCTCATATTGTTTATAAACCCCATAAAAATACTTGAGAAAATAAAGCAAAGATGTGTTGTTTTTGTATCCTTTCCACAAACTTTATAAGTAGTAAGAATTACAAAAACTTCACACAGCTTATACTTGCAACTAATAACTGGCCACACAACTCGAGAGTCACTTTAAAAACGTTGTACCGAGTCAGCCAGCCAGCCAGCCAGCCAGCCTGTTCAAGCGAAAGGCAGAAGAGGATGTTGCAGAAAACTTATACCGAGATGATTGTGTGATCACAACTTAAACAAAACTACAAGTTGGATGGATGGATGGATGGATGGATGGATGGATGACTGGTTGTAGGCAACCAACCACTTCTACAACTCACTCGAGAACAATTAAAATTAAAGTTATTTACAGCAAGGATTTTTTGGCTTTATTTTCTTCTTTTTTTCCAAAATGCACACAGACTTCCTGCATTATCCTCTCGTCCTTAAATGTAACACAAAGCAAGCAAGCACCGGAAGAGAGGAAGATTAAGGGTAAAAGTACAAAATGTATATAAAAACTGCTTTAAACATATAAAATAGTTATAAATTAAATAAATGGGGAGAAAAGAGGAAAAATCGTCAAAATGCAATTAATACAATAAAAGTAGAAAACAAACTAAAGAAAATAGACCAAAAGTTAAGTACGTCGTGTGAGTGCAGAAACGGAAGAGATGAAAAAAAACTTCAAAAACTATATTGCAAAAAAAAACTGCTGAAAGAGTAAATGAAACAACAGCAGACATCTGCATACGAATTAATTGATAAAGGTAAAGCATATTTTCAGGCTGGTAAGAGAAAACTATTGGGGACTATTTTTATTGCGACTGGCAACGCGATATTCTGTGACAGGAGATTTGACAGTTCTGACCAGGGCTATTAGATATGGCGATTTCCCGCCAAACGCGGCGAATTTTCATTTTTGATTTGGAGTCTAAATTTTTGATTTGGCGAAATGGCAATAAATAAATATGTTGGCAAATTTTTATGGTTATTTTTTGAATTAAACTTGAAAATTTTTAAAATTCAGGAGAATTACTTTGTTGAAAGAGTATTTTCAAAAATAAACAAGAAATTAAGACAATGTGATTTTGATGATTTGTCTTATATTAATTATAGTTATTAAAGTGTTTTGAATTTGGACGAGAAAAATTTACAAGAATTAATTTTTGGCGATTTAATTTGTACTTTTGACGATTTTCTGCTTTCTTACTATTATTTTATAAAAAATTATACTAAAAAAAGTATTATATAAAAATAAATTTATAATAAAATATAGTATATTAAGAAAAACAACATAACATTGATTTTGAAGACTTCTGGCAATTTTTAAATCAATTTGGCGAAATACAGTGAAACCTCTCCTAACGGACACCTGCAATAACCGGACAAGTTTTGTAGAACCAAAATTAAAATAAAATAATGTGTACTACTCTCATAAGCGAACACCTCTAATAACAAAAATACGGCGACGGTGAGTGTCCGGTTATGAGAGGTTTCACTGTAGATCGAAAAAAATCTGACAATACTGTTTTTATTTGCCAGTTTGGGAATATAGCAAATGAATTGTTTACAAATTTCACCGACCAACTTATATATGCATATAAATGAAATTTATGGCCTGGGTCACGGTATCGAAAGAAAACTTTTGACTAAAAATTTGTTTTTTTTTTTCAATATAAATTGTAAATCGATATCGTGAAACAGGCACTAATGTCCCAATTTAGTAATACGGCATTTATATTGTCTTGAAATCCCGTACTAACGAGGTTTCGAGCTAAATCTGCACAGAGAAAAAACTGCCTCATAGAATCAAGAAGATTTTGTCTATGAAACGTATCAAGAAGAAAACCACATAAAATCAAGAAGAAGTATTATTGCTCACAACTTTTTTTACTCAATTTCCGTTATTTTTGGCACCAAAAAAACAATCCATAGAGAAAAACTTCTTGATTCTATTAAGTTTTCTTATAAATTGTAAACTATAGGGATTTCTTATTGATTTTATTAGGTTACCTTATTGATTTTTTCAATAAGGCTTTCTTCTTGATTTTAGTAGGTTCCTATATGATTATGTGTAAAGCATCTTATTGATTTTTTAATAAGGAAATCTTCTTGATTTTATGAGGTGTCTTGTTATTTCATATCTAAAAATAGACATAGAGACAATTTTTTTATGATCTTATTCATTTTTGTATAAGAATATTTGCACAATAATTTCAATGGTCATTCAGGCTCCTTGTTAGCATATTGGTTAGAGTGCTTGTCTATCAGGTAGAAGTCTGCTGGTTCAATACTTGGTGAGTAAGTTAGTTAAGAATATAACATAATGTGTATGTATGTATAAATAAGATATACAATATACTACATACATACATACATATGTATATGGTACAGAATTTAAATGAAAATACATAAGTACAGATATTAAAGACGCAATTTTTTTTATTTTTTATGAGGTCGCCTAATAAAAACAAGAAGAAAACCTTATTGAAAAAATCAATAAGATAACCTAATAAAAACTATAAAATTTCTGCTTGATTTTTTCAAAAATGGTTGCCCTTTAATAAGATTAATAAGATTTCCTTATTGAAAAAAAAATCATAGAGATTTCTTATTAATTTTGTTCTATTTTATGAGGTATTTAGTAGGCACTGCTTTCTCTGTCTAAGTTTCCCATACAAAATTATTTGTTAGTAGATTTGTAGAAAATATGCTCAAAATCGAATACTGTTATTTATTTTTTATTAGCTTGTACAATATATTTGTATAAAAAAAGATGAGTGAATTAGCTACGGTCTACAAAGTTTTCTATTAAAGGTGTGTGAGTGAGCTAAAGTCGGCACTTTTTTGACAGGGCATTCACACCTGAGCAAAATCCAGCAGATTTTAATTAAAATCTTTATGAAAATCTATACCATTTACAATAACTTTTTTAACATTTATGAAAATCCAAAGCAAACCCATTAACTGAAAAATTTCCAAAACTACAACCAAATAACTGCAGCTAATTCAATAATTTTTTTTAATAAATATGTTGTACAGGGTAGTAAAAATAAATAAATATATTACATTTTTATTAGATTTCCTACAAATCAAAATTGCCATACAAAATAAAATCTATTTTGTATGGCAAATCTAGTAAAAAGCAGCAAGATTTAGCTTGAAATCTCTTTAGTACTAGATTTCGAAACATTGTAAATGCCGTATATGACAAATTTTTAGACTAAGGATTTTATCTTGGATACGGAATCTTGAACATTTTCAAAGAAAAAAAGCTTAATGTAAACGATATAGATTTCAAATCAAATCTACTAAATTTCGAGACAATGTAAATGAAGTAGGCCATTTTTATTAATTGTGAATCCTAAATACGACACTTTATCCTGCAAAAATTTGCATTTATCTATATTCAGCTTAAGTCCTACCACTTGTAGTTTTAATCTATCCAGCTATTGTTTTACCTGTAATTGTAATATCGTCCTGAAACACAACAACACTCGGAGGAATACCACTTAAAATACTTTCCATAGTCTTCTGAAAAATTCCCGCTGTTCGCTTAACACCAAAAGGTAATCACTTCATTTGCAATGCCCCAATAGGTGTATTCCACCATGTGCACAAACGTTGAGATTTCTCATCTAATACAAGCTGGATAGATGTAATTTGGAAAATATTTCACCACCACTTAAAATTTCACCAACGCGTGGTAAAGGATATTTTATAATCAAGTAACCATTTATGTTTTGTGTCCTTGTAATCACAAACATATACATAGTTTACAATTACTTTTCAGAATTTATACCTCAGAATGATCCCTCTTCATAAGATATTTTAACTCATCCGCAACTTTTGATTTCCAAGCCAAATGAATATCACGGGGCTTGAAAAATATAGGTTTCGGACTGTCATCTATTGGTAGTGAGACCTCGGTCAAAATTAAATTTACCTAGTTCACTGTTACACAATTATTTAAATTCAACACAAAGCAACACGAAAAAAAACAACCATATACGGACATCACTACGTGATATAAGACCGAAAAAAAGATCCGTGTCCCCCAGTTTTGCCCCATTTTTTTATGGAACCCTACAGACTTGTGGCCTCGGTGTCATTTTTGAAAAAACCTGATCATTTTCTCAGGCTCATATCTTGCAAACCGTGTGGAATTTCGATTTACTCTCTGAGGCAAAGTTGCAGCTCTTGTCATAAAAAACATATATATAACTCGATTTTGTCTTAAGTCGACTTATGCTGTTATCACTCTTAAGCAGCTTGCAAAAATCACTTTTAAGCGTAGACAGCTTTTGAAGACAAACGTTTTAAAGTTCATGGTTATTCCAATCACATGTTGTGAACAATATGGTTTTAGTTTATTCAAGTTCGTAATTGCAAATAAATAAAATGTCACACTTATACTTTTTTAATTTAATTCTCGTATAGTATTTTATTTCACTAAAACACATCAAAAAATTACACAAATTAAATGAAATACAATGTGAAATTGTAAATAATAAATTACACTTCCTTCCCTTGGCCCACCTGAGTGTAAAGTCACTCCATTTGCAAATAGTGCATACTTCAAAAATGCCAGTATTAAAGCGCAAACAACAATAATAAAGACTAAAAGAAATTTGCACAAAACGAAAATAAACAACACGAAAAACTTATGGCGGTTTACATAATTTGAAAAGATGAAACAACACAAAAATTAAACTAAAAATAACTACAAGTACGAAAATAAAATTAAGAAAAATCCAAAAAAAAAAAGAATTGCTTTAATCGTAGTGGAATATAATGAGCGAGCGTCCATATTTGAAAAAAATTAAGCAAACTACTGCAGAGAACAAACAAAAAGCTTAAAGTACTCGTAAGTGCTTTTCGTCCTTTAAGAGGAGAAACGAACAAACAAAAAATTATGTAATTAAATAACGTCCTTTCCAAAGGTAAAGAAATACATAAACTTTCTTTTTCTATAGATTATTTATTTAAGTAATTTGAAAGCGTTCTTGCAAGTATTTTATGGTAAATTTTAAGAAAATGCAATGACTTGCAGTGATTCTTATACCTTCACTTAAGTGAAAGGAGATAAAATCAAATAATACAAAGAAATTGAGAACCTAAGAGAGGAGTTATATGAGGAGTCGCAGAACAAAGCGTGCTTTTTTCATATTTTTAAAAAATGTTTTTTGATGTATTCAAACATTTTGCCTAATAAGGCATTTACATCAGCACAAAATCTAGCATATTTTGATTAAAATCTTTATGAAAATCTATACCGTTTACACCAGCTTTTTTTGACATTTACCAAGATTTTTTTTTATCAAAAACAAAACCCATCAACTGAATTGTTTCCAAAACTTCAACCAAACAACTGCATTGTAGCCAATTCACGCACTTTTTTAAGCAGACCGTAGCTAATTCACTCACCTTTTTTTTCTACAGGCTAGTAAAGAATAAATAAAAACATTAGATTTTTATTAGTTTTCCTACAAATCTACTGAAAAATTAGATTTCGTTTTGTATGGGAAATCTGGAAAAAAGCAGCTTGATTTAGCTGGAAATCTGGAAAGTACTCGATTTCGAGACAGTGTAAATGCACTATAAGTTCTATTGGAAAAAAAATTTATTTGCATAACATTTCTTCCCTTCTCATAAAAAAATTTCGATGCAGAACAAAACGTGCCTCTTTTCTTTTATTTTCAACAAAACGTAGTTTTTTGCAACAATTTATTTTTATTTGTTTCATTATAATAGGGCATTTACATTATCTCGAAATCTAGTATTTACTAGATTTCAACTTAAATCTAGTCAATTTTTGCAAGATTCTCCATACAAAATGAAATCAGCAGATTTGTAAGAAATCTACTAAAAATCTAATATTTTAAATTATTTTTACTACCCTGTATAACATAATTTATATAAAAGGTTAGTGAATTAGCTGCGCTCTATAAAACTTTGTATTGAAGGTTTGTGAATGAGATAAGTTGGCATTTTTGGGTTACAAGTTTTAGACAAAGGATTTTGTCTTGGATACGATATCTTGAGAAATGTCAAAAGATCTTAGTGTAAACGATAAAGATTTCGATAAAGTTTACACATCAAATCTGCTAGATTTCGAGATAATGTAAATGCTGTATAACCAGAAATGGGAAATGTGATTTTCGCGAATCAAGCATGATTGTCGCATGAGCGAGCGTGTGTGATCATGAGGCAAAAACACACTCACGCGCACATCTCTAATTGTAACACTAATTTTCGCGTAATGTGTCATTTCATGTATATATGTGACCTTCTCCGAGAAAATGAAAATGAAGTTTTGAGAAAAACTCATTTAAAAAATACAATTTTAATGTTTTTCTCATTTTTATCGATTTTGACGCACACCCGTTTTTTGACACACGAGGTCCCTTTTCTCGGAGAAGGTCACATATATATTCTTTGCTTGATTAATGGTAAGAGTTCGCCGATTCGTATCGTCTTACTTTTGAAGTTGTCGTATCGTTTAAATCTGGATGTTAGTTAGTAAGAACGTGAGGCTGCCTGCAAACGTGTCAGCTGTTATAGTTTTTCTCTTTGCTTTATACGTGTGAAGAAGAAAGTGACGTAAAGATCTATTTTCTGTAAATTTCTACTTTGCATTATTTACGATACATATTAAATAAACAGCAACATGCAAGGCGCATTTATTAGCTGGCAGCACTACACCAGGTGACTAATGTCATTATACCAAGCCAAATGTCAAATTTGGATTGTGTAGGTGTAAGCCTAAAAACATGCTTTTATTTGTGTATCCATAAACACCTAAACAATATTCAGTTTTGTATGGTGTTTGACATTTCTTATAATAAATTTTGTAATATTTGTTGTAGAAATGCGGGTACCTGATTAATGTGCCTTGGCAACATGTTTTATTTGTGTTAAAGATTTTGTCAGCTGATTCGTTAACTCACGATAAGAATCTACTAAAGCCTCAGTTAGCTGACTGTAATGTAATGTAACTGCAACGTAGGATACAGCTGATCGATATTGTTATGTGAAAAGTAATGCAAATGGTTATAGAGATGTAATGTAACATAACCTACTTTTCGTATAAAAAATATAGATCAGCTGTTTCCTATGTTGCAGTTACATTACATTACAGTCGGGTAACTGAACCTTAATTCTACCATAAAGGCTCAGTTACCCGACTGTAATGTAAAGTAACTGCATTGACTTTTCTATTTTATTTTGCGACGGTCCAAAACCCATCCCTTTGAAGTCTTCACATAAAAAATTATATACCACTTGATAAATTACTTTTTTATAGTTTATAAATGAGTTTGATTTGGAATTGTGAGTAATTGAAAGAAAAAAAAAACAATATTTTACTTTGACCCCCCTCCCCACCCCCCTTTATTCAGTGTTATGTGTGAAATGTGTTAAAAAATCTTTTCTTATAACACTTTCCTCTCTAACATTTTTACTGCTTCAAATACTCCGTAGATATTTTGTAAAACGCTGAAAAGAACAAAAATGTTTGAAATTTTTTAGTACGAGTATGATACGGCGTTGGCAGTTTGCAGTTGCATTCATTGTTTAGTTTCAGTCAGTTTATAAAACAGTCTGAAGCATTTGGGAAATGGATCGTATGTGTGTGTGTGTGTGTGAAAGTGAATGAGTGTGTGCAACAGTAATGAAGTTTTAACAAGCATTTTAAATGACAGCTGCCATATAGTATTTTTTCTTTTAACTTAAACATTGACTACTGCCATCACTTTTACCAACTTGCAAAAAAAGAAAAGAAAAAAAGTGACACACAGTTGCATGTGGTGCACTGCTGAGTTCGACACAGAGAAAAACTAGAGCACAATTACAGCAACTAAAAGTTTTAAAATAAAAAACAAGAGGAATACGCATCAATTGTTATCTCTACCCTGCAAGTTTTGTGACAGTATTTGAAATCGGACAAACAGTAACTTTTAGTGCAAAAT
The DNA here is from genome assembly GCA_944452675.1 of Tachina lurida. Lineage (NCBI taxonomy): Eukaryota > Metazoa > Arthropoda > Insecta > Diptera > Tachinidae > Tachina > Tachina lurida. The sequence goes on from OX101754.1 coordinate 126,637,774, forward strand.
ATTGGCTTTAATTTTATTAATATGAATATTATTTATTATTTTTTAGATTATTTATTGTGTTTTAATTCAAATTAAGCTAGTTTCATATATGAAATGTCAAATGGTTTTACATCTGACATGTCAAATTTCTCACACGCAAAATACATATGTAAGTGTCCTGTGAAAGCTTTAAACATTTTCTACTCTAAAAGTCAGATGCCTATATCAGATGATCCAGAAACTTTTATTACGATAAACGTAATATAATGAAAATTTATCGACTTTGCTATTCACTAACATTCGGTGTCGGTTGTTGTAGTTAAAAAAAATAAAATTACAAGCTAAATTTCATTTAGTTTTTAGGGTTCCCTACACCAAAGGTGAAAAGGAACCCTATTGTTTTCGCTACGCTGTCCGTCTGTCCGTCTGTGCGTTTGTCTGTCTGCCTGTCACAGTCTGTTTTCGCGAGAACTGTAAGAGCTAGGGATCTGAAATTTTGACAGAACATATAAAATATATTTTTATTATTATGTTAGGATTATTTGGATCACAATGGTAATGAGAATTAAATGAATCGTGTTTTGAGCGTTTCAAATGTCAAATGATTCGATATTAAAAATATTTATAGTTTTGAATTTTCCAAGACTGCGGGGTATGAAAAAAAAATCTTAACGTTTATGTTTGTTTGTTTGTTGATAAATTCTGCTCTCGTTCAGTGTATTTAATTTGAAGTGTGATGTGATAAATTGCCAAATGATTTTAAAGCCAGTTGTTTCCTTTTATACCCTTCACCACATGTGAAAAAAGTTAAAGTTTATCATTTAGTTTGTAATTTTTATCATATTCATAAAATACACAAAGCGTAAACCATTTAATGAGGGTTGAACATTTAACATATAAATAATGTAAATGATGGTCACAAAAAATTCCTTCAGATTAACGGTTTTAAATTAAAAGAAACGATTATTGCCTGGTTGAGAGAATAAAGGCTAAGAGCGTAATCAGTTTGGTCGAGTTGAGTATTGTGCAAAGAACAGCGAAGTTAACATCGTGGTGTTCTAGCTATTTATTAAGTTAACATTGTGTGTTTTAAAAGTTCTTAATATCAGTGTTGAGTAAATAAAGTGCCTGATTTGATAACTTTCTTCATCAAGCATAGATTTAATATTTTTTTAAATCTTTTATAATAAATTAAAATATTATTTTGAATTAATGTGATTTTCTGAAAGTGAAAATGTTGCACTTTCTGCGCTGCCACACACTTCATCAGCAGTCATGTTATTTATTTGAGCAGCTTTTATATATGAACTTTGTATATACAATTATTGATAGTTAATATAAAAATATATACATATATGTATGTATACTAGGGCGGTTCGATTTGTATGGAGGCAAAAAAATCGCTCAAATTACAAGGAAAATCGTATTCTAGGAATCAAAATAAGAAACTTTGCCGAGGGAACCATACCTCTAAAATGTATTTTGATGTCCCGACTTTTGATCCGAAAGGTCAAATTTTCTTGAAGGGTCAAATTTTGAAAAATCTCACTTTGACCCATTTAGAGTTCCTCAATCGAGTCAAAATGTATTACCGACCCCCACTAATTTTAGAGGGCCGACCCACCTATGCCAGTGGCACACCTCCTGGAACCACCCCTGGGGGGTTTCCTATACAATCATTTGTGATTTTTTGAAATATATATTATATATACTTACTGAAGCATATAAAATATTCGTCGCAACCATAGCTAAAGGTACTTTATTTTTCTTTCCATTTTATTGAGATAATAAAAGATTTAGTTCAGTTGCAGCCTTCTTGAGCTGCATTTTTACTCAACAGCACCTTATTTTATCTTTGTTATTTTTTTACGAACAAAATTAATGACTTTTCAAAAATGTCAAATTGTTTGCAGCAAAAAAAAAAAAAAAAGAATTGATCTTATATTAATTGAAAACAGAGTGAATTTTATAAAAGCAGCAAAAAAGGCACAGGATATTTTCAAGCTATTACAGATTGTTATACATATTTCAAAAAAAAAAAAAAACAGAAAAAATTTAAAGCTTAATTAAGCTTTTCTATCAATTTTAAAAACTTTAATCCTCCCCAAATCTATCTTAATTTAAGTAAACACTTTAATACAAAAGAACACTTTATTTAATTAAGAACGTATTGTCTTGTTGCCATTTCCACAAATTTCTTTACGTTTCGTTGCTCTTTAAATTCACTTGATGCACTTTCCCTTACAATTTCAATTGTTGACGCCCAAAATCTCGGCAAAAGCAATTAATATTAAAATGTTCGCCGACAAAATGAACAATAAATACGAGAAAAGGAATCTAAAAGGAAGACACTCAAATTGGGACATAAAAATGAAAAGAAAGAAAGAAAGTTTGCAATCGCCTGGTGCATACTAAAGAGAAAAATACTAATTAAAATAAATAAATAATAAAAGAAAAAGAAAACGAAGCTCATTAAAAAAAAATAACAATTTATACAAATTTAATACAATAAAATTTAACAAGATTGTTCGTATTTGGTAAAGAAAGGAATTTAAGAATTATACCTTGGTTCCACAACCCACGGGTGTTACATGTTATTTTAATAAAGAAACTGCAAGTAAGAGTTTGCAAGGAAAAAATTAATTTGTTTCCTCCTACGAAAATAGTTTTCTTTTAATTGTCTACATCTGGTTAGTGTTTACAACCTAAAGTTGAACCTCCTTATGCAAAAACGATTGTTAAAGTTAATGTTGGTTTAACAAACGAATTTTGTATGGCAAAACCAGTCTTAACGAATACTTTAACTTTCACAATCGTTTTTAATCTTAAAATATTATACAAGAATTTTTAACGACTTTGCGATATAAGCAGATTCATCATAATTTTTAAGAAACAAATCACACCAAAGAAAATCAGAACGTAACAACATGGTATTTTTGAAGGCTGCTACATCTTCATCATCAGTGTTCACGTGTTTGTCCAAACAATTTTAATGCAAATGGAATATGTGGTTTCTTTTGATTCATTGCAGCATAATTTGTTGAGTTTTTTTTTTTTTTTTACTGAAAGCTCAAATTTGCCATGATTAATTTACATCAGTCTTGGCATTAATATTTGTTGCAAATGATATTTTATTTGCTTATTTTTATTTTTACTTAAGGCAAACTTTTTTATATTAATTACTACACTTTTTGTTGTCCTACTGTAAATAAAAATACAGCAAGGGAATAATTTAGTTAATAGGACATGTACACTTGCGCAAACTCTAGCAGATTTCAATTACAATCTTTATGAAAATCTATACCATTTACAAAAACCCTTTAACTGAAAATTTTCCAAAACTACAACCAAACAACTGTAATGTAGCCAATTCACACACCTTTTTATGTACACAGCCTGACTTTTTATAGGGCATTTACATTGTCTCGAAATCTAGTACTCACGAGATTTCGAGCTGAGCCTAGTTGAGTTTTATTATATTCCCCATACAAACCGAAATCTATTTTTTAAGTAGATTTTAGCTAAGTCGGCACTTTTTGGTTTACAGTTTAAGAGAAAAGCTTAAGCAAAGGATTTTGTCTTTGATATGAAATCTTGAATGATGCCAAAAAAAGCTTAGTATAAACGATATAGATTTTAATAAAGGTTTCAAATCAAATCGAGTAGATTTTTAGACAATGATTTACATTTACTGCCTATTTCATGATGTCGAAAGAATTTTTTCTTTCCTACAATTCCTTTAAAAAACCAAAATTTTACAGCCTTATTTATAAAACTTATTAAGGCTTTATAAAGACTTATTAATAAAAATTTTGTATGAAAATTTGTTTTAATAGTGACGAAGTAGATTTAGTTTTGTATGGGAAATCTACTAGATTTTACAATATTTCGTAAGTACTAGATTTTGAACAAAGGTAAGTACACTATTTGTTAATTTTCCGTGAAAACCAAAATAATCATATTTACATTGTGAAAAGGACCGTAAAATTTATACCGAAACTGTTTAGAAATCGCCCTTTACCCGCCTACTTTATTTTTTATAAAAAATATATGGCTTTGGCGTGCTTCCAGACTCAGATCTATACACGTTTTGAATTTCATCAACATCGGATAGATAGTTTCACAGAGGCTGAAATTGCCCCCTTTCGCTCCTCATACGTGCTATACTATCTATGTTTCGAATTTCATCAAAATCGGATAGATAGTTTCAAAGGGAAAGACATTTCTCCTTACCTTCCCTAGTGGTCCTATTATTGAAAAAATATATAGCATACGCCATCTTATAGATTCAGATCTTTCTACATTTTGATTTTCATCAAAATCGAATAGATAGTTTCAAGAAGACAGAAATTTCCTCTTGATTCCCCTCATGTTCCTAGTTTTGAATGAACATATTACCTTTGTGCTTTCCTAGACACATATCTATCTAGGTTTTGAATTTCATCAAAATCGTATAGATAATTTCAAAGAGGAAGAAATTTCCCCCTACCTTCTTTCGTAGTCCTAGTTTTGAAAAAAATGTATAGCATATGTCTATATTTTCATCAAAATCGGTTAGGTAGTTTCTGGGAGGCAGTCATTTCCCCCTACCACTTGAAAAAACATATATCCTATGTGCCCTGCTAGGCTTATCATGTCCTAAATTCTATGTTCTAAATTTCATTAAAATCGGTTCCGTAGTTTAGCCATTAAAGCGCAACAAACAAACAATAAATTTACTTTCGCCAAATTTACTTTTCACTACTACAAACCACTTATTCAAGTCACGAATCTTTTAGCAAATACACAAACCGTGGTTTAGCCATGAAAGTGCAACAAACAAACAATAAATTTATAGGGCATTTACATCAGCACAAAATCTAGCATATTTTGATCAAAATCTTTATGAAAATCTTTACCGTTTACACCACCTTTTTTTTTTAATTTTATCAAGATTTTTTTATCAAAAACAAAACCCATCAACTGATTTGTTTCCAAAACTAAAACAAAACAACTGCATTGTAGCCAATTCACGCACTCTTTTAAGCAGACCGTAGCTAATTCACTCACCTTTTGTTGTACAGGGTAGTAAAGAATAAATAAAAACATTAGATTTTTATTAGTTTTCCTACAAATCTACTGAAAAATTAGATTTCGTTTTGTATGGGAAATCTGGAAAAAAAGCAGCTTGATTTTTTTTTTTTTTTTTTTTTTTTTTTTTTTAAGAAAGAAGTAAAGTAACACTCAGGCAATTAATGCCTACTACTATTACTAGGTGTTACCTTCTTTAGGAAAGGGATAGTGATAGAGAAGACAGGTGGTGAAGGGAGAGATAGAGGAAAGCTTCATTCTTTTACAACACTGCTTTTTTTTTTGCACGTTTTTTGATAATGCAGTGTTGCTGCGCCATCTGGTGTCAAATGAGGCGTATTAAATTTTTTTTTGAAGCTGTGTTTTGTAGCCATTTTATTGATTATTTTACTTCGCCGATGATTCTGCTACACAACGAAGGAGGGCGCTCTGATGTTACATTAGGACTAATATCTGCTGAAGTCGGTATAGTACTAGATTTCGAAACAGTGTAAATGCACTATTAATTTCGCTAAATTTACATTTCACTACTACAAACCACTTATTCAAGTCACGAACCTTTAGCAAATACACAAACCATATTTGATATTCTCAAAAACTAGTCTAAAATCCCCCAACCAAAATCCCAGGAGTTTTCCGGCACTTCCCCGGAAAATTACGGCAGCATTGAAAATCTAAACAGTCCGTAGTTGCAGCATAATCACAATGTTATGTAGTTGTTAACAGTATTTGTAACCAGTATTCACCATAAGCGCCATAAGGAACTTACATACGTTCCAAAAGCAGATATATTTATTGGCTTTAAAACTTTAAACTATTGCCACCCTTTATTTAATCAGCCAGCCTTTGAAATATGAAAAAAAAACTCCTCAATGATGGTAATGTGCATTTGTAATATTAGTTCACTTTCGCATTAGCGCGGGTATTAAAATAAGCTCCTAAAATAGAATTATTAAATACATAATTATGTTTATGCACTTAAGACCATAATGATATTTTAAATACATTAAAGTTGCAACTATAGACCAGAATCCCAGGTAGCATTTTGTATCATAATCCAATCGTTTCCGAATCAGCTTGACGGGAAAAATAACCGTATATGAGCTCATTTTTCGATCATAAATGATACTCCCGTTGTGAGAAAATGGTACCCTACAGATGAATCATACCAAAGAATCAGTTATGATACGATTTGCTGATTATTTTTGAGCAATTTTCATATTAAATCATTTAAATCACCTTTTTGCGGTTTGCATGATGTTCCTCTATTTTCAAGAAATCATTATTTGATCATATAGATGAATCATAAGTGAATCCTCTTTCAATCGCCCAAGTGATAAATCACTTTTTAATCATCAAAAGCGATCTGTAGAGAATCATATAAGATATTTCTGCCAAAAATGATCAACCAAATGCTAGCTGGGATAAAACGAGTAGGCATGCACACATACATACATACATACATACATATCCCATCTAGCCTTTTCAATCAATCTCGTATTGAAGAGAATTTTTAATCGCAGGCGAGCGTATATATTAATCGTGGAAGATAGTTAAGCTTAAATTAGACGTGACATAGCCATAATGCCATAGCCATAACCAAACCAAAATTCAATTGGTTTCTATGGTGAGAGTTATGGCGTTATGGCGAGTCACCTATAATCAAATACAGTGTTGGCCATAAGTTTGGTTCGAACAGCTGTTTTCTATGGTTATGGTTATGGCACGTCTGATTGAGCCTTTAAGTACATCGCACGAGAGAAACTGTTACATGCAGACGATTCATATACAAGAACCACGGCAGGCGTTTTCATTAGTCGCAGATGCAATGATTCGAGATATATTTAGAGATTATTTTACAAATATTTTATGACGAACAATAGGAATCGCTTGAGGCTCTTTAATGTTAATCTTATATGAGCCATTGGGAGAGTTGTAAAAGAATCATTCCATAACCGTGTTTGGAATCGTACAACACTCAGCAAGCTTTTTAGTACTTACTCGTATTTAAACAATACTTTTCATTTATTGATCCACAGCCTATTTTAAGAAGGTAAAATTAGAATTCTTTCTAAGACGGAAAAATAATTTAAAAAGTAAAAAAGGCTGCTAATGCAACCTCTTTGCATGGAAACATTATGATTACTATGTTGAATTTTGCTTTTTTAAACGTCTATAGAGTATTGCCCTTATGCAAAAACGATTGTTAAAGTTAAAGCATGCTTTAAAACCGGTTTTGCCATACAAAATTCGTTTGTTAGCCCAACTTTAAGTTTAACAATCGTTTTTGCATAAGAGGGTATATCTTTGGTTTCCACAAAATGGTGCTGCAGCGATATGTTAATAACAGAGTCCTGACATTGCAAGACTTCGAGTGGTAAAGATCTATGAAAAATTCAATTAATTAAAAGAATTAGATTATTTTATAATGAAAGAAGAAATTACGAAAAAATAACAATCATATTTTAGCTAAAGGTATCATCACGGATGGAAATCATGGCACAATTGTACTTTTTATGGTAAATTTTTGACCTAGTTGGTACCGTGGTACTACCGCGAGTTACTTGGTACAATTTAAAAATGCCCATGTTTTACGGTTTGTTTCTGGTTTGCTGCACATTATATACAAATACATTATATCTGCAGCATACCAGAAACCAACCGATGATATGGTAACATTAATTTTGCCTATGTTGTCTTTAATTTTTTTGTGTGTGTTTTATTTAGGATAATCGATCTCTATGAATGTAATATTTATTATTTTTGTATGCTATTTTTAATTTTTTATACTAAATTTTTATACACATTTTTGTTAAGTTTCTGTTTTTTATTTTTATTGTTTACTTCTGAATTTTTACACATTTTTTTTACGTTTCCGCTCTTATTAATAAATATTAAAAAAATGGTACCGTCATGGTCCAAAAAGTACATTTTGTTTTCACAGTTGGTACAAAATCCAAGAAGTCATTTTCCTTCCATGGGTATCATCGATTAAACATGGCTGGATTTATAAGGAAAAGAGAGAGAGAGAGAGTTAAACAATGATGTGTGCAATATCACTCTCTAAATAATCATCAGGAGATGCGTTTAGAATTTATATATTAAACAACAGCTCCTTTTAAACAGCTCTTGGCTAGCTGGGTAACTACGCGTTGCATATGATTGAATATTAATGCACATACTTAGACATTATTCAATAATTCATATTTAAAATTAACTTCTTAAATTTAGTCACACATTTGCATGCACTCAAATAACCCATAAATAGCAGAGTACGTGTGTATACGAGTATTGAAACTGTTGTTTTGTTTTTCCTTCAACAAGGTGGATAACGAGTGAGGAGTGGGTGTGTCGACATTAAAATGATTTAAATATTGTTTTAACATTTATCAAATGCAATTGTGCTGCGCTCTTCCCCATCTACCCTCTAGTCAGCCTAGAACCATATGTCTCTATGTCGACACTCTTTTCTCTAGCGACAATTGCACTAGTTGAAATGTCGACAACTTTCCTTTTATGCGCGAGTAGAGATACGTTAGAGACAACAGTTCTGTTGTATTTCTGGTGACATTGTCAACGAATAAGTCAATAGTTCGTTTTTCTTTTTTATTATGCTATGCAAAAATGTTAAAGAGTTACGTACATATGTATATATGTATGTATGTATGTATTTAAGTTTGTTGCCCCAACCCTTAAGAAATTGAAGACGAGGGTTACTAAGATGTGCTAGTGAATCTTTAGTTTAAATGTCTCCATATGGTCATAAAAGAATAATGCTAAAGTCTACTGGTAGATTTTCAATGACAACTCTAGGTGATAGTGAATAGGTGATTACATTGGCTGGGGTACACCTAGTCAGTAGTACATTTGCAACGTCACTACAAGTTTACTATATACATCGAGCGAGGAAATATCGATATTGTAGACTAGAACCCCTAAAATTTACTAGTGAATCTTTGGTGCCAATGTCTCCAAGTGGTCCCAAAAGAACTACTTAGTCAGTAGTGCTACAGTCTAGTGGTGGATTTTCAATGACAAGCTAATGTTAAATATCAATAGATGATTACATTGGCTGGGGTACACCTGGTCACTAGTAGTATTGACAATGACACTAGTAAATCTCTAAAATTTCGCATTTCCTGCAGGGTATCTATCTATGTATATATATACATATGTATCTATCTCATTTCAATCGTTATCAAAATACATTTTACTGTCACTTAAATTTTTGACAGATTGATTTTATTTATTTACATATATGAACTTATATGTCAATACTTGTGGGTTGGGTTAAAAATATTCCTATTGCAATTGACAGGTATGGCACGTAAAAATTTTATGGCCAGCAGAATATTTTCATACGATTTTATTAACGCCAACTTAGTTGGCAGTTATATGTATGTATATATTACCTTAATTCATTAGGATTTGCTGCTTAAACCATTTATGTTATGTGGCCGTACTTTTTCCCAAAATTACAATTTTTTTTCCAAATTAATAAGCTCAATTTTTCATGCCAAAACAATTATGTATTTTCCTTTTGTTCGCGTAATTTCGTTGTTGTTCTTTCTTAAGCTTGAGGTTATATTTTCCTTTTGAAAGCCAAAAAGTTAAGCCTCCATATGCTGGTGTAACAAAGTGCCTGTCGTTAAATCCCTATTACTGGATTTAGTTTGCTGCTGCAAAGCATTTCTTGCCAAAAAAATATTGTGTGTGTGTGTGTGTGTGTACGAATGTAAGTGGTTTTAGCAGTTTAAAATAATTAAAACGTACTATTTTAGTAATATTTTACTTTGGCACAGTTTCACTTTAAATTTGCGAAACTCAAAAGTTTGGTAGAAATTTTTGTTGTTTAAAGTTTGGTGCAAAAGATGCAAACGTAAATGATGTTGAGTTTTCTTTTTTCGTGTAACTCATTTCCCTATTTTCATAGAATTTTATTTTTTAATGATTTCTTTTTAATTTTGCAGATTTTGGCAAGAACCACAAAAACTAGTTATAAATTTATATAAAGACGCCAACAACAACAACAACAACAACAACAACAACAAAACATCCTTGCACTGGTACTAGTGAAGTGATACAACAACAAACCAAGCAACCAACCCACTTTCCTCTTTATACGAGTAGCAACCGCAAACAAAAACATCCTGAACAACAATAACAAAGACACGACATCAGATCCAGCAAATAACAAAAAACAAAAACAACAACAACAGCAAACAATCAACTTCTTACCCACAATTTACTATCTGGTATTGTTTGTTTGTTAAGGAAGAGTGTGTGTGTGTATTGTTGTGTGTGTCAGTGTGCGGGTGTGTGTGTGTGTGTGTGTCTATAGAGCGTGAGAGAAAATTCAACTCATTTTCACAAAATGAATCTCTTAATGGCATCCGTGCTTTTGTTAGCCATGTTGGCATTTCAACCGACATTGATTTATGGCACAAAGAACTTGGCTTCCGCCCGAAATGTAGGCGGCAGCATTAGCTACAGCAGCAGCAGCAGCGCCAACAGTCGTTTAACTAAAAACAACCGCAACATAAGATCTCCTAAACACGGAAAAAGGCATTCCATGGAACCGCTGTACTCACCCGCACTGTCACCGTTGTCTGCCAAATTAGTTATGTCCATGGAATCGGGCGATGTTTTGGTGCGCGCCGCTAGAGGTGCCGCTTTAGATCAAAATCAAAGTCTACCTCTAGTTAATGGAAACAATGATGGTAAACGTCAAAAAACTAATAATAATAATAAAAAATTGAACAAAAATGCGCCTTCTAAGGAGGGTACTGCAGCATCAGCATCATCATCCACTGCACCACTGTCGTCATCAGCAGCAACTTCCTCCAATAGACGCAAACATTCGGAAAAGAAATTGTCTGCCGCAGCAGGCTTAAACAGTCAACAACAACATTTGACAAAACAACAGCATTCAAATGTTAACAAGGGCAATGGTAAACAACGTCAAATGCTCAAATCGCAAAATCATCAGAATAAACGTTCGGGCGCCAAGGCAACCAAGGAGAATGTTGAGACAACCCAAAGCGAAAGCGAAAAGCCCTGTAAGTATATTTTTAATCAGTTTTCTTACAATTACTTTTAGTTACATAAGGTAACCTTAATATAGAAAGGCCCTAACTCATTATTTTTTCGAAATTGACTTGTTTTTATATTTCGATAGAAGAACATATCGAATGTATCGAAAAATGCAAAAATTTCGATTTCGCAAAAATAGTGAGTTAAGGCCTTTCTATATTAAGGTGGCGATATGTATGTAAAGAATTACTTTTGATGTACAATAGTTTCCGTTTACCTGCTTAATTAATTTAAAAAGCATATGATTTGCGATTTCTTAGGGCACTGCTACACGTTCAATATACATATAGGACACCCGGTTATAGCTATGCTGCTTAGCTATATAAAACAAACAAACTTAATGTGTTAAATAATAATGCATTAAAATTACGAGTATATTTCTCCATGCAAAACAAAATTTCCTTACAAACTCCCGCTCCTTCAAAAGATCGAATCAATTTTCTGCGCATTATAATTTCTATAATAAATACGCACAGACATAGTTCAATTATGTTAACATTTCAATGGTATCAAATTGCCATATAATTTAAAGCTTAAATCCTTAGCATACATTTTTATTAATATATTTATTTAATATACATACATTCATATATACATACATAGTTGGCATAGATACATACTTTATATCCTTCTAAGCTTGTCGCAGCATCTATTGCACGAATCAAAGAAGGAAAAGAAAACGAAAAAAGGACATCTTATACATAAGACAACAATAAACTTAATAAATACTCGTACATACATGTGTATGTACATTAAAAGGAAAATCGTATTCTAGGGATCAAAATAAGAAACTTTGCCGAAGGAACCATACCTCTAAAATGTATTTTGATGTCCCGACTTTTGATCCGAAGGGTCAAGTTTTCTTGAAGGGTCAAATTTTGAAAAATCTCACTTTGGCCCATTTAGAGTTCCTGAATCGAGTCAAATGTATGACCGACTCCAACTAATTTTGGAGGGCCGACCCACCTATATCAGTGGCACACCCCTTGAACCACTCCGGGGGGGTTCCCCATACAAATATTTGACCCTTCAAGAAAATTTTACCTTTCGGATCAAAAGTCGGGACATCAAAATACATTTTAGAGTTATGATTCCTTCGGCAAAGTTTCTTATTTTGATCCCTAGAATACGATTTTCCTTGTAATTTGAGCGATTTTTTTGCCTCCATACAAATCGACCCGCCCTAATGTACATATTCACATCTACATTATTAACAATTTTGTGCCATTATGAAATGAAATCGAATTTTTATGTGTCTCCACATAAGTTTAAATAAAACGAAGGAAAATAAAATCTCCCAAATTTTCCTCAAATTGTTAACAAACACAATATTCAAACTTTATGTACTTTTAATGAAAATTTACGCAACTAATCCCTCAAGGCTCCCATAACGTTCACTAATAAAGGATGTATTTACGTTATTTTTTTTCTATTAAAGAAAAAGTGTGAAAATTTTTTCCTTGCGACCTTTTCTACATTATTTAGTTTTTATGTTAAAAAGGCTTTAAGCATTCTTATCAGGTTTATTTAAAAAGAGAGAAAAGAAAAAAGAAATTTTTATAAATATTAAACAGATTCTGAAAAGATATGTACATATGTACATATATAAAGTTTGAACCTTTTTTTCCATTAGCAAAGCTTTTTAATCTGGATGAAAGCAGAATTTTAGGATTTAAGTTAATCATAAACTAATTTTATGTTTTATTATATTTATTTAATTTTTTGTATTTACATACGAGGGCGGATCAATAAGTCCGTGACTTTTCGAACTTCTCTCGTAATTATATAAAATACAATACTGTTCCCATCAAGTAGCACCTGTTAATAGACTACTGTCAAATTTTGAGCAAGTGTCGTCATTTACTTTGCGTTTAACAGCTGTTCAAAACATACAACCTCGTGTATTTTTCTAAAAATGGAAGAAAGCGAATTTCGAGTGCTCATTAAACATTATTTTTTGCGAAAAAAAACCATCGATCATACCAAGGAAAAGCTCGATAAATACTATGGGAACTCTGCACCATCGATGTCAATGGTAAAAAAAGTGGTTTACTCACATTCGTTGTGGTCGCAAAATGACCCTGAACGTTCTGGACGGACAATTGAGTTTAGTACACCCAAAAATTTCGAAAAAAAAATCCACGATATGGTGTTGGCCGTTCGAAGAGTAAAAGTACATGAGATTGTTGATGCCATAGGCATCCCACATAGCTCAGTGGTTTCTATTTTGTATGATAAAGCTTTCCACAAGATGGGTGCCGCGTTTGCTCACAATCCATGAAATGGGCTTCAAATTGCTCCTTCATCCGCCCTATTCTCCAGATTTAGCCCCTAGTGACTACTTCCTATTTCTAAACCTAAAAAAATGGCTTGGTGGAAATATATTTAACGATGACATTATTGACCAAACAAATGCCTATTTTAAGGACTTCGAAAAATCCTATTTTTTTTTTTGGAAGGGATACAAAAACTGGAACTAAGTGGAGATTATGTTGAAAAATGAATTTTTGTTTTGCAAAAAAACTGTGTTTCATTCAAAAAGTCACGGACTTATTGATCCACCCTCGTATTTAATTTAAATTTGTTATAATTATATAAATATTGCTTACATATCGCTCATTTGCACAAAGAACATCATAACTCAAAAAGAAACAATTTGCCGGAAAACCAGTTTGAAGTTTTCAATATACACACACACCACTTAATGAAAAAAGACAATTTTATTTAATCTCAAGAGTTAAGTAGACAAGATATTTGTAAGAAATTTTTACACAATACGAGGATTATTTCAGTTTTCATTTCATTTATACATTCTATTATGTATACGAGTACCTAGCCTATAGGCCATAGTCGGTCACATCATACTATTCAAGAACTATCTGTATCACTAACTCGAAAATTCCAGTTTTTGAGTTATGACATTCTTTGAGTAGGAAGTGTCAATAGAAAAGAAAATCAGTACTGAGTCACTACTGATTTTGCAATCGGTTTAATAATTTAAAATTCATAAAAAAAAATTTATTTTCCAAAGTTCTTAAAATCTAAAGAATAGAATCGGAGGTCTGCAAACACGCTCACACACACATACAATATACCGAGTAGATATATAGGGACATCATCGTAAAAATAGTCAAAATAGGTTCTCATGGCATCAAAGCGTGGAGATCTGACGAAAACTGAAGAATTTAGAACTCCAGGACATTAATGAGTAACTTCGCATTTTTGTTAGCGGCAAGTGAAAAAATTAATTTGGTAAAAAGTGAGGAAATATTAATTAAAGATGAATCAAGAAAAAAGTTTAAGATTTCAAACACGAGCCTTCAATTCTAATAAATACATACAAACATATGGGCAATTCCACAAAAAATTTAAATTTTTTCACATACGATGGACCAAGCAAATAACCTCGTATTTCAAATCAGTGTTTAAAAAAACTTAAGTCGAAGAGGCAAAAGTCGTAAAATTTTTACTTTTCGCTGCATTTGCTTTTTCCAAATGTTTAAAATGAACCAATGCTTTTGCTTGTGCTTGTGAAAATAATCAGCAGTCGCAGTCGAACCAGAAGCAGAAAACGAATCACGAAGAATTGCGCAGTACTTTTAGCAGTCGACTATTTCAAAAGTTAGAATTTTTAATGCTGTTGCTTTTGGTTAGTTTCGCTAGTAAAAGCATAAGCAGCCTGTGTGCTTTTGTAAATACCAAACAGTCACAGTCGAAGAAGCAAAAGCTTTTGCTTTTACAAAGCTTTCAGCAGGTTCAGTCAACTATTTTGTGGTGTTTGTCATGTTTTTGTTGTTGTTTTTGCATATGAGACAAGAAGCAGAAACAAAAACCACTTTAATGCGATTGCTTAAAGCTTCTAAAAGCAAAAGTTTTCGATTCCTTCGACAGTGACTGTTTGCGACTTCCAAAAACATACAAATTGCTTCAGCTTTTACTTGCGATACTAAGCGAAAGCAAAAGTAAATCAAATTCAAAAATTTAAAATTATCGACTGCTGAAAGTACTGCGCAATTGGTCATAAATCGTTTTGTGATTTTGCTTTGACTGAAACTGTTGCATTTTTCAAAAGCGAAAGCAGAAGCAAAATTAAATAAAATGAAAAGCATCTCAGTTTTTTAGACACTGTTTCAAAACAATGTGCTTCAATTTTTTATTATTATTTACCAAAGCTACTTGCGCTCTACACAGGGACATAAAGAAATAAAGAAAAATTTTAGTTTTCCCTTTAAAAAAAAAAAAGCTAATTGCTCAATATCGTAAGTGACAAAAATGTCATTTTCTGTGGAAATGCCCATATGTATTGTAATGGGTGTTTTTTATTGAGGTATAGAACTTTAAGTTGGCATCACTTTTTTAACTGGCGGCCATTTTGTCAGCTGTCAAGTGATTAATATTTAGTTTGGTTTGCCATTTCATCATGAACAGGTTGACAAAAGAACAACGCTTGCAAATCGTGCAAATTTATTTCGAAAATAATGGTTCAGTTCGCGAAGTTTACCGCAAGCTCCGTCCATTTTATGGTCGACATAATCGTCCATCAGAGCAATTAATTCGGTTACCCATGGATCGTTTTCGCACTACGTTTACTCTATGTGATAATACGCATCCGCAGAGACGTCGAACAGTGCGCACCGAAGAAACAATTGCCGCTGTAGAGCAAAGTGTTGAAGAGGACCAGAATGAATCGATTCGCCACCGTGCACAGCAATTGGAGCTTTGTCCATCAACTTTATGGAAGATTTTGAAGATTTTGAATGTGGATGAGTTGTGGTTCCAACAAGACGGCGCCACATGCCACACAGCGCACGTCACAATCGATTTATTGAAGGAAACATTCGATGAGCGCATAATTTCGCGGAATGGACCTGTCAATTGGCCACCAAGATCGTGTGATTTGACACCATTGGATTATTTTTTTTGGGGATATGTGAAGTCGCTCGTCTACGCCAACAAACCAGAAACGTTAGGGGACTTGGAAGCCAACATTCGTGGCGTTATTGCCAACATACGGCCCCATATGCTCGAAAAAGTGGTTGAAAATTTGACCTGTAGAATTGGCTTTATTCGAGCCAGCCGCGGCGGCCACATGCCCGAAATCATATTTAAACATTAATGGCATAAAATTATCTTTCCAATAAAGCCAAATTGATGGACATTAAAACGATTTTCTTGTGTTTTATTTCAATTCGAAGTTCTATACCTCAAAAAAAAAAACACCCTGTATAATACAATATCTTTTTATTTCTACAGCTGCTTTGTATAGATTAGAAACTATTTATTCTCCTTCTTAAATATCCGGAATTTAATATATTTTTATTAAACATGTACTTGTATAAAAGCAAACTAAACATCCCACGTTTAAGTCCAGCAGGATACAAACAAACTTACTAACAATAGTAAAAATAGCACGAAAGCATATTTAAGGGATAATGGGTAGATGATGGGTATCATGAGGTGAAAAAATAACTGACAAAAGAAAAAAGAACGAAGTTTTTTTGCATATTTAACCATGGCCAGAGCATTGTTATCATAGTTGTCATCATCAGAATCGTCAACATTAATTATAAAAGATTTTTTTTTTGCAATTTTTCCCGTTTCTCATTTTCTTTTTTTTTTTTTTCTTGTGAAAACATGAAATTCTATGATTTATATGATTAAAACGAAGGAGATAAATATGATATAAAAATTAAATAAAAAAACTTTTTTAAGATTTTTTCCCAGAAAATAAGAGAGTTCGTTTATATTTAAAAGGACTTAATTAAAATATTTAAAGACTTATTTATAATTTCAATATTTTCTTCAATTATTGTTGTAGCTACCACGTGTCGTTATGCTAAAAGTGCTTGGTCTGAATGTGATCCCAAAACTAATATGCGTTCGCGTACTTTAACATTAAAAAAGGGCGAAGCGAATTGTTTGGAAACCAGGACAATGGAAAAGAAGTGCAAAAAATGTAAGTATTTTTACAATATAAGGAAGAGTGTCATGTCACTTAATCCTTAATTGTAATGGTTTAAAATTATTTATGTATAAAGGATACGTCTTTAAGCGCTTACAAATTTCTACGAAATTCTTCTTTAAGATTGTTAAGAAAAGCAATGCAACTATTTTGCCCGTTGCTGCATGTTATAACATTTTTATATCCTTCACCAAAATGGTAAAGGCTATATATGTACATACATATGTATATATGTATATGTATATGTGTGTAATTTCCATAATATTCACATACCGCCCGTAAAGTATATATGGGCGTTTCTCCGAGAAATTTCACTTTTTTGTCACGTGCGACAGCAAGCAATTAACCTTGTAAATTTTACCTAACGTAGAGCTGCTGACGGCCTACACAAATATATAAAGAAGTAAAAAAAAGTTTCGTTTTCTTTGCTTGGTGTCGCACGCTACAAAAAGTTGACATTCCTGTGGAAATGCCCATGTGTATATCCTGAGTCCTTATAAATAGGGAAGACGAATAAGCGATGCCCGTCTGTCCGTCTGCTGTACGTGAAATAGGTTCTCCGGTGTATGGTGTATCAAAAATTGTCCGAAATAGATTGGTATTGAAAATCAGAAAAATCGAAGACTGTTTCAGAGCTGGAAAACGTAAACTTTATTTTGCCATGTAAAAGTAACTGTCTAAAACCAATTTTTGTGTATTTTTTTTTTTTTTTGTTAAATAAACACATTTTATATTTTAGTAAGAACTAAATTGGTGTTAAAAAAAACGATTCCAGGGTTGGAAAATTAATTTTTTTATATATAAAAGTAGCCTACTAAAATATTTTTTTTAATCTATAAATTAAAAATATTTTTGTTGATTCATTTTATTTTATTTTATTTATTCATGCTATTATGTATACCTAGCCTATAGACCAACGGTTCTCAAATGGGGGTCCGTATGAAAATTCCAAGAGGTCCGCGAAGAGCTAAACAAATATTATTATGATTCCTCAAAAGTTAATATTAATAAGATTTAGTAATATGGCTTTTGTATAATAAATGTAAAACGTATATTTCGCATTGCGGTAGGCCATGCTACTATTAAAATTTCTGAAGGGGTCCCCGAAGAAAGAGCTTGTGAGAACCTCTGCTATAGACCATAGTCGGTCACATCATACTACTACATATTTTATATTTTTTAAATAAATAGCTTGTTATAACAAAACACAAAAGTCTAAAAGTCTAATTTTAACCTTTTTTATATAAAAGTAAGTAGGCCAATTTTTTTCCCCTTTTCTTTATAAACTAAATATATTTTATCTTTTAGAAGGAAAGATTTTGGAAAATTTTAACCTTTTTTTGTATATATGTATGTATAAGTAACTACATAAAACTAATTTTATTTTCTTTGTTAATAAAACATATTTTATATTTTATAACGAAATAAATTAGAATTAAAATCAGAAAAATAAAAAATAAGATTCCAGCGTTGGAAAATTGAATTTTTTTTTATAAAAATTATGCTCTGAGCACAAAGCTCCAATACTCTGTAGCAAATAACTTAAATTAGTTAAAGATCTGTGATAATAGTATTAAGTTGATTAATGATTTTGTGTTGTGATTAGAGATGCTAATCGGGACAGGTTTTTTGAAATCCCGGCCTTCGGGATTTAGTGATGGAGTCTCGAAATCCCGAACCGGGACCCCGGGATTTTTGGGACTTATAAAATCCCGAAAACATTGTGAACAAATAATGTTTTTATTTAACAATTTATTTTATTGCATATTTAAAAGGTGTATACAGACGAACATATCGTCACCTTAAATGCAAACTGACGTAACTACACTTTTATATTTTTTGCAGGAGAAACAAAAAACGTTTCAAAATCGATAATAATAGTGTTCTTGAAAATTTTCTTCGAAATTTTTCTTGTAGTATAGATATTTATGCATATGTTTTTAGCCATTTATTTCCTTTTTATATATATTTAAGCTTTTATGTTAGTTACGTTCTTTGCAATAAAAAATAGATGAATTCGTAAATACGTTTGTTTGAATTTCTTTAATAAAGTCGTTATTTTTGATCGCAGAGTTCTAAATATTTGCGTGAACATGTAGTTTGATAAAATGAACAATAATCAATCAAAAACTCGATTTCGAATCTTTGGGTAGTTAGTACGTCCGTTTGCATTTAAGGTGGCGATATGTATGTACTTATATAATTCAGACATTTAATTGCAAATTTTCATTGAAAAGTGCAATGTATGTAACATTTTTTCCTAGAAAAGAAAACGTCATAAGATATAATATATATTATTATATTTATTATAGGGCATTTACATTATCTCGAAATCTAGTACTTACGAGATTTCGAGCTAAGGCTAGCTGCTTTGTACTAGATTTCCCATACAAAACAAAATCTAGTTTTTGAGTATATTTGTAGGAAATCTACATAGAATCTAATATTTTTATTTTATTTTCACTACCCTGCACATAATATTTATATAAAGGATGATTGAATTAACTACGGTCTGCTTGAAAAGGTGTGTGAATTGGCTACATTGCAATTGTTTGGTTGTAGTTACGGAAATTTTTCAGTTAATGGGTTTTGTTTTCGATAAAGAAGTCTTTATAAATGTCAAAAAAATTGGTGTAAACAGTATAGATTTTCGTAAGGATTTTAATTAAAATCTCCTAGATTTTAACTTTTTATAGCAGGAAGTGTCTAAAAATTTTTAATATAGAAGATTACAGTCAAAAACATTACTTATGCCAAAACAAGATTCAGATAATCCCGAAAATACCGGGCTCTAAAATGAAAAAATCCCGGACTCCGGGATTTGCATAATCCCGAAAATCCCGAGATTTACGGGCTCGGGATTTCCCCTTTAGCATCTCTAGTTGTGATGTCCCAAATTATTTATTTATTTATTTATTATTCATATTTGTGTCGTGTATTCCAATTTTTATGATGATAAATTTAAAAATAAATAATTGACAATGATATAAATCATATCAATAAATAAAAAACACCTCTAAAGAAGTTTGTAAAAAGCAAACGAAACGTTGGTTAAAAGGAAATAAAAACTATGTAATTTTTTATTTATATTTGGAGAGAAATTGTTGACCACTAATAGCCTGTAACAATAATATATGAAATAAAATATATTTAGTTTATAAAGAAAAAGTTTAAATTTTCCAACCATGCAATCATCTAAAGGATGGAAGCTAGAACATAGGCGTATATCGCAAAAGAACAATCGTAACTGCAAAATTAATTAAAGAAGATATCCTGAACAAAACGGAAAAATCCTTTAGGAATAAATAGGTTACATAATATGGCGAAGTAAATGAACATGCAATATTGGCAGTAGGTTGTTTGTATATAAGATTGTTTTATAATTCTCTGTTTCCAATATAAACGATCGTTTTTTATTCAAACACTCTTTATTACGCTGCAGCGCGCTGTATTTTATTATTTTAAATTTGCCAATACTGTTTGCCCCAATTACGTTAAAAATTGAAAACCTCTAGAATTTATGATACCATTTCAGCGACTTCATAATTTTCCTTTACCAATATTTTTTTATAACATACATACGTACATATGTATGTGTGTATGGATGTATGTTTGTATGTATGCATATGTATATTATTTTTCACGCGACATATGTACATATATATACGAAAAAATTCTGCAAAATACAACATATTTTCAAATGAAATTTATTGTAGAAACGAGTTATTAATGCGGTGCAAATTATCATTAAAAATTTCTTTAATAAATTAACGGCCTTATTTATAAAAAAGGTTTTTTAAAGCAAATTTTCATATAAAATTTTTCTTATTAATCCCCTAATTCAGTAAGAAGATTTAGGACGTTTTTGTTTGAAAATACTTTTGAGTTTATGTTTTTGAATTTTCTAAATTATTTTCTTCAAAAATGGTTGTTGTCTTTGATAATGTAAAACAAAAATATTATTACCATGTTTTTAATTAATTAAATTAATATACAATAGTTTGAAAAATATATGAAAAAATATGTGTTGGATATAATGTTTGGAACAAAATCATATAGCAAATACACGAACCTTCTAGCATAGACAGTAACTAATAATTGTTTTAAAGAATCAAAACTGCGGCTTTTTTTGGTCCATAGACAAGACGATACAATCGTCGAATAGAATTAGGTCATAAGGTATATATTATTTTTTTTTCTCAATGGACGTTACAATTACCACATTTAGAGAACTCATAGGCTGTTTAGAAGTTCTTATGGTTTTGGTTTGGAAATCAAAAAGATTGGAGTTAATACTATTTTCTGCCATTTATTAGACGATTTTTTCCATAAATTTTACGATTTTCAAAAACTCAAGTTACCATATTCATAAAAAAATCAGAGCTTGCAAAATATGCTCAACCAAATTTCTCTGTGCGGTCTTCTCACTCAAAAGACCTAAAAAATGAGACGGAATCACTCAGTGTCTGAACAGCAATCCCCCAATAAGCAATTTTGCTTGAAATCAAGTGTAAAACAATTGTTATTCAAGTCACATATTCAATTGTCAAGGGTTGAATTATGCTTGATTTACACTTTATTTCAATAGCATTCTCCAGTGAAAAGGGAACTTGAATTCAATTCGAACAATTCAATTGTATTACAGTTGAATTCAAGCCTTGAATTATAATGTAATTCAACCTTGTATTACAATTGAATTCAAGTGTATTTCAAGCTTCAAAAAAATGTTTTAAAAATATAGAGGAAAATGCAATCGACAAGTTTTCTTACAATAATTTTCTGCATATCTACCTTCACTATTGTTTTCACGTTTTTAATGACTTTTTGTTTTTTTAAAAATTCACTTTTTTATTTATCTTTGATGTTTTTCACCACAATTTTAATATTATTAATAAATAAATTATTTATTTGACAAGGTTTGAACATATACTTACATATGTATGTTGTTTGATTTTTTATTTCAAAATATTTTCAAACTTGAATATGACTTGAAAAAATTGTTGAATTCAACTTTGTTTCCAGTTAAATTTCAAGTGCTTGAATTTTAATTTTTGAGTGCTTATTGGGCCTCTTCTTCGTTTCAATCGCGTTCTCGCTCCCGGGTTATGGGTTAAGCGTAACACTCGAATCGGTCTCTTACTGACCGCATGATACGAACAGAATCGTTAGTTGCTCAGCTACTGTGGGTCAGTAAGTGAGCAAAACAAGCAAAGTGTTCGCAAAAAAGGTATTTGTTGTTGCCTTAGATATTTCGTCACAAGCAAAGCATTAAAGAGGAAGGGAGAAGATAATAATAAATAACAATAAAAATATCTGTAAATCAAATTACTTATTTGGCAACGAAGTGTAAATGTAAAATAAAAAACAGATATGTGTACAACAAAAACAAAATTAATCTTCATGTATGTAACTGTTTCCATATCCACACTCCCAACACACATACATGCTCAAAAGACCGTTTGTCGAGATTTTACGAAATACACCCTGTCGGAGAATGTGTGGTTGACAACAAAAATAGTTGACTTTTCTTAGACTGACTAAAAGCTAGCTGCAAAGTCATCCAGAACAAACCCAAAATTAATTCTTCAGTTGAGTACGTAATCGAATTTGATGAGAGCCAACAAATTTATTCTCAGCTACCTTAAAATTCATTTCAGTTTTATATTAACATTTTGCTGTTGTTATTTTAGATGGTACTTTAGCCGAGTGGTAGCGCGTTGAGTACACAACGTGTGATGATACATCTTCGAACCCCGGAAAATTTTTTTAATTTACTTACTACCAGGTGATTTAAAAAAAGTTAAGTTAGTTGAAAGTAGTGCAGAGTGAGACAATTGACTACCGCCTAGGACATCGCAATGTTAAAATAGTCAGTTGATTACATTGCAAAGTAATCCAAGTGTCAGTCAGTACTAGTTGCGAAATAGTTAGCTTAAAGTTAGTTTAAAGTTAGCCAAATTTCCAACAGGGAAGGGTCTCGAGTGAACATATGATCGAACCAAAACGGTCGTTGGTTGAGCGAAGAGCAAGCCAAAGAAGAACGAAGTTTGTGGGTTTTTTCGCGACAGTGTCGCATCGTGTCAGTGGACGAGTATTTTTTTCTGACAACAAGCACGAGAGAGACCAATTATTGCGAGCTCTGTAAAAAATATTTCAGGTTTATTAGAGGTTTATTTGACAAATTTCCCATAGAAATATGTCAAATAAGCGCTTAATAAACCTGAAATACTTTTTATGAATATAGAAAAAGATCTTTTGCACATTTTAAAAAATTTCCATTTCTTACAAATTTAAATATTTTTGTGTGAAGATAAATTCGAATTAAACTAGCAGAGACAGAAACCAAAATTTCTAACATAACATTTTAAGCACATAACAGAGCAATGTTAACTATTTAACAGTAGTCTCTAAACTGAAACGAGATAGATAAAAAAAATTTTGGAAAAATTGCTCTAAAATTGATTTTTATGAAATTATAAAAGTAGAATGGTGGAAGAAATATGTCTGGTAGAGCCAACAAATTAGATTTAAGAAAACATAATTTTCTTGAGAAAATTGCTGGGCATTTTGGTAAAATATGGAACAGCACATGTGGTATATAGGTGTGGTACCCTTAAGGGTCCTAAGTGTGACGCAATTGGTCACGTTTGTGAAATAATTTTGGAAATAAAAATAATCGAAGATTAGTGGTCATTTTGGTCAAATATGGAAGAGCACACGTACTAAACTATATAGGTGTGATAGTCTTTAGGGTGCTTAATGTGACCCAATTGGTCACGTTTTTTAAATAATTTTGGAAAATTAAATAATCTATTTTGAAAAAAAATATTTTTAATGAAATTTCTTGAGAAAATTAGTGGTCATTTTGGTAAAATATGGAAGAGAACACGTACTACACTGTATATAAATGTGAAAGTCTTAAGCGTCGTTTATGTGACTCAATTGGTCACGTTTTTTAAATAATTTTGGAAAATGAAATAATCGATTTTAAAAAAAGTGAGTTTTAGTGAAATTTCTTGAGAAGATTAGTGGTCATATTGGTAATATGAGGAATAGCACTTTTACCACAATATATAAATGTGACAGTCTTAAGGGTCATAAATGTTACTCAATTGGTCACGTTTTTTAATTAATTTTGGAAACTGAAATATGTAATCGATTTAAAAAAAAAATTGTTTTTAATGAAATTTGTTGAGAAGACTTGTGGGCATTTTGGTAAAATATAGAAGAGCACAAGTACTGCACTATATAGGTGTGCCTTAAGGGTCCTAAATGTGACCCAATTAGTCACGTTTTTGATATAATTTTGGAAATTGATATAAAACGATTTTGAAATATATAATTTTTTAGTGAAATTTCTTAAGAAGATTAGTGTTCATTTTGGTAAAATATGGAAGAGCACATGTACTACACTATATGTACATATATGTAGGTGTAGTAGTAGTAGTCTTAATAGTGTCAAAAAAATTATGTTTTCTTAAATCTAATTTATAATTTCATAAAAATCTATTTTAGAGCAGTTTCAAGGATTTGGTTTCCTAGTCCATTTAGCGACTACTGTTAAATAGCTAGCAGTGCTCTGTTATGTGCTTAAAATGTTATATTAGAAATTTTGGTTCCTGTCTCTGCTAGTTAAGTTCGAATTTATCCTCACACACATAATTTAAATGAAGAAATGCAAGAAATACAAGGGAACGTTATAACAAATTGCTGACCTATTTGGCCTGATTACGAGTGTTCTATTTCAACAGCTGCTGCGCTCACCTTATAAAGCACGTGCATAAATTAAGTACGAAAATTCGAACAACAAATCACTCACAAGCTCGGTGGAAACACTTTGAAGTGATTTACTTAATTAAACCTACTTGATTTATAGTCGGTGGAAACATACTATAACATGATTTGCATAAGTCATCATGATTTGTCTAAATCATGCCGGTGGAAGCATACTATAAAGAATGCATTCAAAATTTAGTGTGTTTTAGTATTTTTTCTAAAGCCAAAAGTTGTTCATGTTTTTGTAGTGCATGTTTGAACGGCTTGGATAAAACTTTTTAAAACAAACTTTTCGTAATACTCGTAAATGTGTAAATGATTAGTTCCCTTCAAAAAATTCTCCCGTTCCCTCATATTTAGAAATACCTAAATTTGTCCCAGGGATATTGTATGAAATTCCCGGTGTATCCCTATTTACAATTGGTTAATATAACGGTATAAAATATCAGCTGTATTTTTGTTTAAGAAAAATTAGGAACTGTACTTGTTTACAATCAGTGTTGCCAGAATTTCTAAGGATAAAATCTGCAAAATTCAACAATTGAAGGTGAGCCGCGAATAACGTTTTAAGTGACAAAATAATGATTTTGCAGGAGAGCCACAAAACGTATTTTAAGGCAAGATTGTTTTTCTTGTTTACATTTTCTTAGCGTATCGAAAATAATGATAACTAGCATTATCTTTTCTTTTTGTATCTCTGCTACATTTATCAATTATTTTCGACAATTTTGTTTGCATGATTTATTAGTTACTTACAAAGTTTTCCACTGACTGACTGATTGTAATTGTATTTTGACGGCGATCAGATGCATAATTTTGGATGGTTTGATCTTTGAACAACGCAAGAGAGTTATGTTACTGTGTAATCTGTGAAAAAACTGGTTTTTTTTTTTAATTGTCATTTACAACGTTATTCGCGGCTGTGCTTCAATTTTTCACGAAAAAATCTGCAAAACCTGCATTTTATTTTTAAAATCTTCAAAGCAACTTTTTAAACAACTTTTTTTATATTTTATTCAAAAAATGTACATAAATATGGATGTACATGTGTAACATATATGTACATATACAGCCCAATCATGAATATTCCCTCGGAATTTATTTCTCACGGAAAATAATTTTCTCGAGAAAACATTCCTCCAATCATAAATTCCTTGGGAACAAAAAAGAGTAATACGTGGCATCACCGCATTACGAAGCTCGTTGTTTTGGTTGTTGTTGACATTTTGTTTCTCCTTTTTTTTGAGTGAGAGAATAAACAAAATTAATAAAATTCGTAAACTTGAAAAAATATTTGAAAAAAAGCTTATAAATGATTTATTTAAACATTATTTGTGTTTTTTTATATACAAAAATTATAAAATACAAGTTTATGTATATAAATTGTGTTTTAATTGTGTATTAACTATGTTTTTATGTAAACTCCCTTCTGTTTTGCAAGGGAAAGTTTTTAGTGAAAAAACAAGTTCAACGGCGTTCATAATA
Organism: Tachina lurida; assembly: GCA_944452675.1. NCBI lineage: Eukaryota > Metazoa > Arthropoda > Insecta > Diptera > Tachinidae > Tachina > Tachina lurida. Next base: position 126,664,139 of record OX101754.1, read on the forward strand.
CCTACTTTTTTTCCCGGGGAGTTTTTTTATTCCCGCATTTGGAAAAAAAGGGAAAACACAAGTTCATAATAGGAGAAAAGGGAAAAGTGAAAAAACTCGCACGGAATTGTTGTTCATAATTGGGCTGATAGTTTTTCATTTACTTTTTTTAAACTCAGTTTAAAATATATTTTATTTAATTTTTTTTTTTTTTAACAATTTTATTAGAATAACTTTCAAGTACATATTTTTTTTTACGAATATAGAAAGGGTTTTTCATGTTTGAGGAATGTGCATTTCGTTTCTGCTTAAGAAACTCATCTGTAGACTTCAACCAAAAAATGTTTGAAATAAGGTAAAACAAACTTCATAGAATGACTATCAAAATATGTTATAAAGAATTACGTACACAAGCGAAATATGAAATATTCATAAATATTATTTTGGGTTACAAAACGTCTAACAAAGAAAAATTAGTTTTTTTTAAACCTTTCGTAAACTAAAACTATTTTTTATGAATATGGCAGAATAAGCTTAAAAGCTTCAAGCAAAAATCTTTTCAAGCTAACATCTTCGATTTTGAATAAATTTTTAATATCTCATTACCTTTTTACAATTGGGTGCCACATTGGTTGAAGTCTACTGATGAGTTTGGCAGCTTTTCCAAACGCAAAGTTTACTTTGCAAAGTCATGAGTTTGTTGAAGAGAAAACAGTATAAAATGAGATCTCTTTTCCTTTCTCTCCTACAAACTCAAGATTTTGCAAAGTAAACATTGAGTGTGGAAACCCCGTCTTTCTCAAGGAGAATCGAAATGCATATAACCATCAAACAAATAAAAAAAAATGTGCAAATAATATAAAATAATTGGGAAAAGAAATCGGATATTTAAAAAAAAATTGTTGCATTAATAATCCAAAGGAGATCGAAAATTTGGTCGACATTTGCAAATGAATGTGGTAATGACATCACATTTGGAATAAACTTAGGGCTGCAAAATCGTAATCAAAGCAGAAGCTTGCCAAAGTTACTTCTTTGTTTTCTTTAATGATGTCTCCCAAGTTAAAAAATTTTAATTCTTTAAACTATGAGTCGTTCACACATAAAAGAAACAAAAAGTAGTAGCAGTATTAGGAAAAATTTAAAAAATTGCACTATTATTGGAGTTGAAAAATCTGCGTTTTTAGCCCAAAAATCTTCAAATCTGTATTTCGTCGGACGGTAAAAATCTGCAAAATCCAGATAAATCTGCATTTCTGGCAACCGTGTTTACAATAGATAGAAAACATACGACTTCAGAATACAGGAAATACCCTAAACTTAAGTTTGATATTTTTGAAAAATACTAATTTTTATTTCCACACAGTGATAAGTGCCACCCTATTGTACATGTGAGTTTTACTGTATTACTGTTGGTGGCATAAAAATACATAATGCTGCTGTGGGAGTAGATGCTCTAGTGAAATTGAAAAGGGTTACACCTTTTGTTATAAAATGATTATTTTCTTTTATGAATATTTTAATGAGCGTTAGATTTAGTGGCGCGCTACATTTAAACAAAAAAATAAAATAAAAATAAAAATGCAGTCATTTTAAACTCGTTTGAATTTGTTTTTTTTTCTTCATTCGCAATTGCTTTCCAGGATACTAACTAGTTATGATTGTTAGACTGTTTTTTTTTTGCCAAGGTAGATTATGTGTAATTAAAAAATATTTAGAAAAACGAGTAGTCGTTTAAGTTTCATAAAACAAGTGTTGCAGCGAGTATCACATTGCATATACATAGTACATACATAGTTGCAAATGTAAAAGAATTTTAAAAGCAATTAAGAATTTCAGTTCCTAACGAAAGAAAACTTACAATAAAATAATTATTTTCAAAAAAAAAAACAATTTAGTAAAGAAAGAAAAAATGGAACGGAAAATGAAAGTGCCTTCAGTGAGTAAATAACATTGAGATAGTGTATTTGCATATTTAACATAAAAGAAAATTAAAAAATAAACATTGGACCGACTTGAAATATATGAGCACTAACAACTTAAATATAATTTAGATTCCGTTAAATAAAATATTTTTATATAAGTGTTAACTATAGCGTTGTTGGAAGTCGGAGCCAAGCCAAGCGACTTCGAATAGGACTAACGCTAACATACTGTTAGGACTTAGTAAAGTCAAATAAAAAAGACTGCATTATTGAACACTGCTAGTGCTGCTTTGTACAATTTTACAATCTGTCAATAGATCTCCTTTGTGATTTTCTATTGATAACCAAGTGACCAAACAATCTGGATAGCTCACGTTACTGTTTCTAGAATTATCCACAATCCTATTGGACGTTATTTTGAAATTCAGAGTTGCTATGTAACAATTTTTATGCTGGTAATACCGTGTGCAGAGTTGCTTCTGCCATGTTGTATTTAAGTTCGTTATATGTGAACATACATACATACATCCTTACTAATATTGGACCTTATTACGAGTATCGTATTACAACTTCGACTACGACGATTTTGTAAAAGACTAAAGAACATTGCAACATATTTTCTTTAATCTAGTACGAAATCGTCGTAATCGTAGTCGAAATACGACACTCGTAATAAGATTCGTTATAAATAAATGTGTGGCTTTCACGCCCAAACCGCTAAACCGACTTTAAAAATTCTTTCGCCAATGGAAAGCTACATTACCGGAGTCAAATATCGGATATTTTTTATCCGGTCCGGAACCGGTTTTTTATATTTGGTACGTACTTTTTCCAAAAACAAATTTTTGGGCTGTTTAGGATAATTTTCGTTTCGGTTTTGATTGATTGATTAAATTTTAAGACCGGTGTATTTTTTTAACAAATCAACGCGAGCGGAGCCGCGGGTAAAAGCTAGTATATATGTACATATATAAAAATAAAAATGTTTTATTTAACTGATTATAAATTATTTTTAATTTTTTACCCACATATTAATAAAAAAAATAAAATGAATTTGAAATCCATTTTAGGAAAATTTATTAATTTTATGAATATGGGGGTTAGTGTTTATTTTTGAAGTCGGTTTTGTTTTTAATAATACAATACAATATTATGCAAAATTTTAATGGGCGTGGCCCAGCCTACTTTTACAAATGCAAAATCGTATCACTGTCAGATCTCAGTATGTGAGCCAAAGTTTACAAGCATCCATTGAATAGAATAACGTGAAATAGAAATATGGTAGTGAAATTCAATGGGAGTGGCCCCGCCCATGGTTAAAGCAAAAATTTATGTCACTCTAAGAGCTCAAAGTGTTTGCTAAGTTTCATTGGAATCGGATGAGTAGAAGTACATTTTTTGAGTTAATAATGAAAAACAATTTGGCATTTTGTATTTTATCTTGTGTAAAAATTTCATATATGTAAATAGTTTTAACTACCAGCTCGTGAGAGAAGAATATTTTTTCATGTCTTCATAGATTATAAAAGTTTTCAATACAATTTTGTTTAACTTTTTATAATATTAATAAACCAAATTCATACACCATTTATTTTTTATTATTAACAAAATTAAACTTTAAAATTTAGCGTTTAAAGATCTTATTTTGTATATTGTATGTTTATTATTTTTGTTCATAAAACAGCTTGTCGTTATGAAAAGGGTGCTTGGTCGGAGTGCACAAACGGTCAAATGACGCGCGAGGATAAATTAAAAACAACAGGTGGCGTTGAGTCCAGCTGCGAGGCAGTGCGCAGTATTAACAAGAAATGTAATCCCAATAATGGTCTCAGCAAACAGGCCAGTGGCAGCGGAGGTGGTGCCAGTGGTAAAAAGGAACGCAAAAATAAAGAAAAAGGTAAAAAATTTTCGCTTGCAATTCCCTAACAATTAACTAAATATTTCTACATAATTTAATTTGTTTTTTTTTTTCTTGTTTAAAGGTTCCCGTCGTGTCGTTAAGAACTGAAAACCACAAAATATAATTTCTTTTTATAATTTAAGCACATTTTACAAAATACAAGTAACTTAAGTGAAAATTAAAACCAATAAATAAAAACATGTACATATGTATGTATGTATGTGCATCGTAAATTTATATACATATGTATGTATTTCTTACATTGTAATTTGCATTAACGCAAACTATCGTAAAATTTAAGCACAAACATACCAACAACAGATTACTTAAATTGTAGGTTTTCAACTTTTAATCATATGTATGTATTCTTAAACAAACAAAACAATACATAAATACATATTTTAATACACAGAAATTATCATTGCACTATTTTTTAATAAGTACAATGCCTTTTTAAACAGATACAAGATAATAAGTATGCATATGTATGTATTTATTGTCATATAAATTCATTAAAGTGCGACTTTAATTCGCGCATACGAAGGGTTCCGTACGGACACTATATGTATTAAAGACCTGCGTAAATAGTCTTGAAATGTAAATACGTCTTGTTTTTTAAATGTATTATCGTGGCTGCATTATACTAAACCAATAATAAATGCTGTCGTATTATAAGCAAAGCACGATAGATGCATTTGTGTGCGTGTATATGAGTGCTAACAAGCAATGTCGTGAAGACTTCTTGTTATGAACAAACAGTCAACAAAGTACTGTTGATACGTGTATGCTTGTTATTTTCCATCAGTGATGGGAAAGTTGGTACGATGGTACTTTTTTTGATACTATTTGACATGAAAAAGTACCGTAGTACTCCCCTAACAAATTTGATACTATCACGGACAACTTAGAAATGCAGTCAGAAGATTAAATTGTTTTTTCGACAAATAGAACGAAGCTTTATTAGTAAAGATCTTTTAGAAAAGTGTAACCACAATTAAATATCAACGAAAACCATGTTTCACTCAATGATATTTTATGTGGCACAGAAGTTGATCTATTGAAACAACTGTTTTAAATCAGTTTAAAGAAAATGTTAAAAAGTTTATATTAAGTTCTAAGGACAAAAGTGGACTTTGACAATGAAATGTTAGTTTGATTTAGTAAGTTTCCCCTGAAAGTATTTTATCTGGTAAAACCAACATCATTATACTACTTTTAATTAAAATGTTCCCAGGGAAAAGAAAATTTTTTAAAATATTAACAACCAATATAGAGCATTGGCTTATATGGAAGAACTGAAACCATTAACAACAGAGAATATATGCAGTTTCTGGTGTACAGTGGCTGAAAATAAAAACGCATAAGATGAATACATGTTTCCTGATATATCGAGAGTAGCTTATGGAATTGTGTCCATACGTCACTCCTCTGTAAATGTCGAAAGGATTTTCTCTTACCAAAATCTCATGAAAACAAAATAAAGGAACAGCCATCGTATTCTGTAACTCGCTAAAGCTGAATCTCTATCGCTAAGAATCCATAAAATTAATTTGTCGATTTTCGGCTACGAATGCAATTTTCAAACGGGTATTGATAAATCAGGTAATGGCTTAAAAATGTAATTCACCGAAATTTTATTGTTTTATGTCATTGACAAATATTTAGAATTTTCTATTTGTTCAGCATTTTAGCGATCGAATTTAGCTTTAGCGAGCTATGGGATACGGGGGCAAGCTTTATGTTCCAACAGTACTAAGTCTAATCCAGGCTATACCTATTTGTATATTTGTACATATGTGTTGCTTTTTTTGTAAATGAATTTGTTATAATTTTTTATTAATAAAATTTACCCCCTGTTTGTGTAAGACGTTTGAGTTAAAAATCTTGGCGTTTCTGTAATACATTAAAGAAAAGTTGTACAAGTTTCCTTTAATCTATTACAAAAACGCCAAGATTTCTAACTCAAACGTCTTACACAAACAGGGGGTTAAATAAGAAATATTATAATTTTTAGTACTCTCGGTATCAAAAAAGTACTCAAAAAATTTGTTTTTGATACCGAAATGCAAATCTCATTTCCCATCATTGTTTTCCATATTGTACGTTTGAGTGTGTGTGTGTAATATGTAGATGGTAAGCTATTATGTGTTTAAGGGAGGTTTTTTTTTTAAGCAAGCGCACACAACTAATGTAAATGCATGTGAACGTTTGTTTGTGTGCAGAAAAATAAAAGAGCATACACACAACGTGTGTGTGTATGTGCATGCATGACGCTTGTATACGCGCCCATGCGTAGAAAGAAGCAAGCATCACAAATTTTTCAGTCACGAAGTATTTTCTTCTTTACTCCTATACTTGCAATAACTCAAACAAATTCTTGCAAACAGTGTTGCTTAGCGTTTGTTTTAGAAGACTTCGCTGTAGTAAAGCATTTGAAAAATCCCTCATGTCTTGAAAGTTCTTATAAATGGTCTTGTGCAGGACTTTAATATGTATGTACACTTAGTTGCAAAACTCTACATACGACTTAATATTTTAAAAAAATTTTACTTTTTAAAGGAAAATCATTAATTTTGTCAACTTTCTTTTATTTTAAAGTAGAAGTAATTTAAATTAAATAAAAATAACACATTTGATTTCACTAAACAATATTAAACAAGCAAAAAATAATAAAATTCAATATTTTATCCGATTGCAAAAGTGTACATACGATGTATTGTTGAATATATTGTGTAAAATTTTTTTAAAATTTTAAAAGTTTGTGTGTCCCATTTTTTATCAAAAGCTTTTCTAAGCCTTTTAGGTATCGAAGAAACCAGATCCTTAGTTGTTTTCGCAGATACATTTTCCCATTTTCCTTTAAAATTGTAATTATTTGACATAGGAGACTATGGCCGCTATTTTGACGCCTCTACTTCAAGGAAGTCCGTAACTAATCGATCAGATTTAAATCTGGGGACTGTGGAAGATGTTGAAGCTTCGCTCTTATCTTTATAAAAAAGCCATTCCTCAACCAGCCTTAAGTTATTCTTGGGGTCATTATCATGCATAAATATATATTTCTCTTTAAGGTGCAATTTGTTCACATTCTGTAAAAAAATATATTTTTAAATATCTAAATTACCACGACGATCCATAATTCCATCAAAAAATTTTAATTCTCAAATCCCATCAGTACTTATGCACTCCAACAGCATTACGGAGTCCCAACCATGTTTGACAGCACTGCATACGTTTCATTATCCAAGTCAATATTACATTTTATCCATGGTTTTGGTCGTCCGTCGTTTCCAAATAGGTTGAATTTACGCTCATCCGTAAAAATAACTCATTCCCAAAACTTAGATTTGTTAAGATGGACGTGTTTGTACTCCAGATCATATGTATATCGTTTAGTTTTGTTTATGTGACTTATGTATGGTATTTTTCTGGCTATACACGTCTGTAGTCCAAACTTTCTTTAAGCAATGGCGAATTATATTAGCATCTACAAGAATTTCATAATTATTTTTAAGGTCCTCTTTCAGTTTGGTGCTACTTCCGTATTTTTCGCAATTTCTCTCACAATTTTGTGCCTTACTTAGTCTTTCATCAAGCCTTGCTATTCGTCCCAATCGTGAAAAACTTTAATTCTTTTGTAATTTTAATGATACTTATGATTGGAAATTTACAAAAATTTAAGGTTTGTGTGGGTTTTCTCATTTAATTCCCTTCATTTGAAAGATTGATGACTAATTTTCGAACGTTGGTTGATATTTCCTTATTTTTCCCCATTTTTTCCAACTACTGCTAATAATTAAAGCAAAATTTAAGCAAAATCTAAAACACATATTGTTAAAACAAGACTAAATGAACTCAAAATTATAAAATAAAACGTGCTCCTATATCTGTAGTTAATACAATTCAAACGCGTATGTACACTTTTGCGACGTTGGCTAAGCATCATATTTCAGCAATTTTTACTTTAATAAAAAAGTAACAGTGATTTGTTATGTTTTTTTATCTCGAAGTTATAAAGTGGGTCCAATATAATACTCAAGATACAATATTTTCAAAAATTAAACACTAAATAAATAAAAATTAGGAATAAAATATATGAAATACATAAAATCGTATGTAGAGTTTTGCGACTAAGTGTATGTAATACTATACGAACATCCGACATTTAAAAAAATATCATTTTGGCGATTTTTAGTTTTAGCGCTTTTTTCGTTTTGCCTTTTTTCCGGTTTAGGCAATTTGTTTTAGTTTGAGCAATTTTTTCGGTTTTCTGCAATTTTTATTTATTTTTTGGAGATCTTTTCACTTTTGGTAATTTTTTAAAATTTTTGCGATTTATTTTATTTTTGGCAATATTTGTATTTAATCGAAGAGCTTTCTTCATTTTGGCGATTTTTTGTTTCGGCATTTTTTAATACTGCGATTTTTTAGTTTTACCGATTTTGAAAATTTTAACAGTATGCCTCTAACTTACGGTTTCCACCATAAAGCAAGTTGTCAAAATTACATTAACTGATAGAAAAACCTTTAATTTTGATTTTTTAAATTTCAGTGTTAATTGGAGTACTCTGCATAAAAATACTCCTACAATAATTTTGAAGATATGAAATGTTTATATTTATGCAATTGTATGTACATATGTATATTACACTAGGATTTCAACATGTTTCGTTGTTCGCTTTAGAATATCCTTTAATTTTTAACCCTTTATCACCCCATGTTACACATATGTATGTATGTATATGTTACAAACCAGAGTGCGGAGATTGCTCGAATTAAACTAGCTCGCAAACGAATTCAATTCGAGCGAGTTTTATTTTTTGTATTGAAAAGAGCTACTCTTGTCTGCTCGCGAGTTAAAAAAATAAAACTCGCGATCGCATTTAATTTTTGAGAATCGAAAATAGGACTCGCGAGAAGAATTCAAATTTTAAGAGTCAAAAATAAAACTCAAATTCTGTTTTCTATAGGTCGCAGTGTTGAAATTATATTTTATTACTGACAGGTAAGCATTTGCATAACTTTTCATGAAGCAGAAGCCTTAAAACATTTGAAAAATACCTCATGAAATGAAAGTAAGAACATATATTTTTATATATGTATGTATGTATGTATATGCGTTTGTAAGTACTATACTTTTCAAATTCGCATATAAATACATATACTTTTTCGAATAAACCAAAAAAAAATATTTTGTAATAACTACTCGTTTTGAATTCGTTTATGCTCGTTTTGCACTCTTTTAAAATTTGTGCTTACGAGTTTTAAAATAAAACTCGCGAGTACAAATTTTAATGCGATTCATTTAATGCTTACGAGTCGAGCGCAAAAGGAGTACGAGTCTTATAAAAATTGTTCTCGCTAGCAGAATTTTTCCCTGTTACAAACCATTAAATCTCTATAAAAAATATTAATTAAAAGTAATTATTAATTTTATTCCAACTCAATAACTTAGGAACAATATCTTGTTTCAAACTGCTACAGCATAACATAATCCAAGTAACCCTATGATTTTATTAAATCAATGGTGCCGTAGTGCAATTTTTTAAAAAGTTATATTGTCGGCGTTTAACTTCATTAAATTTTGTGGTTGTCCCAAGTCAATTATTGTTTTTATTTCTAAAATTTTTCGAATGAAATTATTTTGTTTGAAGCTCTTATTGCCCACATATTTGACGTTCTTCACATTTTTCTTTACCCATTTTCGCCAAAAAAAAATTAAATCCTAGAAGTTTTTACTTATGCTACGACCTCTTGAAATATTTTAAATAAAATAAGTTTCACGATATTGAGTCATAAAGGGTTAAATGGCATATATTTGTTGTGAAAATTTCAGATTCGTAGCTCTTACGGTTCTCGAGCAAATAGCCTGTGACAGACAAGTTCTAGTATATTTAGTTCTCAGTAGTCTTATACATTTCGTTAATAAATCCGATATATTTAAGCATACTCGTCAAAAGACGATTTTGAACTTTTTGTAAGTTACACCCTTTTTGAATTTATATGACGGCATACAAGTACCTACCCCATATCCACTATATTTTTTTAATTAATAATATCATTAATAAAACTTTTCACATACATATCACTCATTTACTTGAGCAACGTCATAACTCAAAAAAGTCAATTTTTGAGTTGATTATGAAGAATGAATTTTTCATACGTAAATCTTGGATATTCAACTCTTGAAAGAAAAATAAATTTCCCTTTTCCCATTAAGTTGTGTAAATTGAAAACTTTAAACTGGTTTATTGAGTTAAGACGTTGTTCAAGTGAATTAGCGAGATTAAAAGAAAAGAAATACAAACTGAAATTAAATAATTTTTTAATGAATTTAAATAAATTTTAATAAATATTAACTAGATTTATTTTGTGTGGCTCATTTACAATAGTTCCTAGGTGTCAGTTGAATGTAAGTACTAACTATGAAATTATGAAAAAAACGAGAGTTACAGCAACAATGAAATGCATATAGACAACGCTGAACCACCAGCAAATAAATTTCAAATTTAAATAAACTTATGACAATATGTCGAATAAAAAATTCCTTAAAATGAGAGTAAATTTACAAGCAACGGTTTGAAAATACAATTTTGAAATGTTAACGGAAATACAACCTGATCAATGGATCGTTACCTTAATATAGAGAGGTCTTAGCTCATATTTTTTAAATCGAGTTTTTTATACATATATTTCGATACAAGAACATCTAATGTATCGAATGCAATGTACGTGTGAATTTCTATTTACATAACATAACTTTTTGTAAAGTCAAAAACATATCGTTGCTTTTCTGTAACACAGCTTCATCTTAAAAGTACATTTTTGGAGGTAATAATAATATACTGTTGAGACTATGGAAGAGAGAGAAGATAATGGAGAGAGCAATCCTCTAAAGATTATTTGAAGTGTAACTCTTTGGAATGTTACAATGTTGACATTAAATAAAAATTTATAAAAACACAATTCCAAAATGTTTAGTTTTATTTTCAAAATAGTTTTATTTAGAAATTGTTACACACTATTATATATTTTGCATTTTTTGCTTAAATTTAATAAAACGGATAGTTCTTATATGACGATTTTTATTTTAAGTCTGAGCTGCCAAAGTAGCACCACAGTGCCGAACATCAATCGGTTTCTTATTCAAATGATTACACATACGCGAACACATTTCTCTCGGCGGTCATAATTGGTTTTTAGCATCATCTCTATGTTGTTCATACTTTGTCTTCGCGATGCCTTTCTGAAGCTTAATAAATTTAAATTGGGCCAAAATTTTTTACGAATATCGTTCCAAATTCCTCACTCCTTCTCAAATACCTTTTTATTTACCGATAAAATGCATCAAATCAAAAGATTTATATGGCTTTGTACAAAACTCGCAAGAAATCTAACTGCAGCAATATGAACTTTAAAAAAAGTAAAAAAAAAATTATTGAGCACAAAAGCTAATTGCAATAATTTTTACATTTACACAACATTTGCTCGAAATTCGATATTGATCCACTTGCGTTTACATAAGAACATAATTTAAATACCAAATTTTTTAATTAGGTAAATATTTAAATGCTACACAGTAATTTTATGTGTATATTTTAAGGGCGATGATAAATAACTTTTACGGAGTATTTGTACGTGTGTATATGTGTATTTTCGAAAGAAATTAATTTTAATCAATCAGTAATTATTTTTCCATTTGAAATTTAAATGGAGGAAAGTGCTCTCTCTATATATGTATACTTAGGAAAAATTAAATGGAATTATTAACATTGCGAGATCCAAAGGACCCGCCACCGCCATAAGCGTTCCCTCCATTGTTTCCGAAGTTTCGTCCTTGATTATTTCCGAACCTATTTCCGCCACCTTTTTTACCACCTCTGTTATTTAAACCGTTCATGTTGTTAGCTCGATTCATTTTCTCTTTGCTTAATATGTCTGCGGCATTAAGAGCCATATTTTCTAAATCTGGATTAATGTTTTGATTGGCTTCGCGTAATACGTCAATCAACGATTTGGCGCATTTAACATCTTTAGTTGTAAAAAATGCATACGAGTTTCCGGTTGAATCTTTTCGTCCAGTACGCCCTATGCGATGTATGTAATCTTCTGAAGATTGGGGAAAATCAAAATTTATAACATGTTTAATACCATCGACGTCTAAACCACGAGCAGCTACATCTGTGGCAACTAAAATGTTACAAATACCGGTGCGAAAGTCAGATAAAACATTATCACGATCTGTCTGAGATTTATTTCCATGTATTGAACCAACTTGCACACCAAAACCTTGAATGAATCGAGCCAATTGATCCACTTTTTTCTTGGTGGCAACGAAGATTATAATTTTTCCTGGATGGGGTTGGTCGTAGATATTCGATAGCAAAAATTTTAATTTGTTGCCCTTATCAGCTTCTTTACACACATCAACAAACTGGCAGATATTATGATTAGCTGCTAATTCGAGAGATCCAATATTTATCTACCGTTGAACAATTCAAAGTAAAAATATAGTTACCAAGAAATTCAGCAGGATCACATTGCATGTTACCTGTATGTAATTGTTTCCCAAGAAATCTTCAGCAAGTTGACGCACTTCTTTCGGCCATGTAGCGCTCCACATCAATATTTGACGGTCTGGTCGAATTTGATTTAATATTTTACGAATTTGGGGCTCAAACCCCATGTCTAACATGCGATCTGCTTCGTCAAGTACCAAATATGTACAACGCTTCATATTTGTTACTCCACTAGCTAAGAAGTCCAGCAAGCGACCTGGTGTTGCAATAACAAGTTCAACTCCACTTTGTAACTCACTTGCCTGTCGCGCTTTAGCTGCGCCTCCATATATACACGTATTACGTACATACACATGCGAACCAAAATCATCAGCCACTTTCTTAATTTGTTGGGCCAATTCCCTCGTCGGTGCCAAAACCAAAGCCATTGGTCCATCACCAGTTTCTAATGGCGGCTGATTATTTATATGAACAATAGCAGGCAAAATAAAAGCAAGGGTTTTTCCCGAACCTGTCATAGCAATACCGACAAGATTTCTACCACTCATAGCAATGGGCCACGACTGAGCCTGTATTGGGGTGGGCTCAGTATAGCCTTGTCGCTGTATTTCATTCATACAGTAATCAGGGAAGCAAGCTTCATCAAAATAAATTATAGGTTTAGGAGCGGGTCCATGAACAGTTATTTGCGCGTCCGCTCTATAACGTTCAACATCATGCATAGGTCTTAACCTCGTTTTGGAGTGCTCTTGATAAAAGTCTTTTTGAAATGGAGGCAAGCTCATCTGGGACCAGTTTATTGCCTGAAGATCTTAAGAACCAGAAAATTACTTCTCAAACCAGACAAATACAATTTTTATTACGTACTTGCAAAATCATCAGAATTTCCAACATTATTCATTCCCTTATTACCACCAAACCTTTGCCGATTATTCTGCCAAGAACCACCCTTTTGGATCCGACCACCTCGTACCTGACCCCCCTTATTTCCAGAGAATCCACCACCTCGTCCTCTAGAGCTATTCCCAGGACGACCACCTCTTCCTCTTGAATTCTGATTTCCGCTTTTTGGCGGCGTCATACTTTTAGAAACTTATACACTCTACTTTAATGCACAATACAGTTATGTCGAATATAAATCAACTGTTATTCCAAATCAAGAGCTCACAATTTTATATTTTTTAGAAAGAAAATAATTCACAAAATTTACAGATTCTTCAAGTCAAGCCTATTACAAAAATACATTGAAAAATTGCCAATATTGGGGAGTGTTTGGAAAAAATTTACAGACATAAGCAAAAGTTTGCAAATATGGGAACCCTTTCATGTAAAACCACATGTATGGCAAAGGATGTATGTATGTATGTATTATTTCTTCAGTTAAATACTTAATTATATAAATCATAAAAATTATTTAGAACATTTGTATATTTATGTACTTACTATTTGATAAGGTTTGCATAGTAACATAATTATTAAAAAAATAATGTACTCTGTATTTCTTTAAAGTTTTAGTATTCCACTTGTTGCACTCAGAAAAAGTTTATTTTTAAATAAATAATAAAACAGAAACGTTCAAACACGAACCGAAAAATAACATATATGTACATATATAATACACATTTTAAATTAATTTTTATATTTTTTCACTGATTAAATAATTTTTAATGGAGCACCGACCGACATCAAACAACATACATATAAAAATACCGGGAAATGAATTGGCGGTCTAACAAATACATTAATATAAACGAAAGCTTTGTAGTACGAGACCACCAATTTCAGATGTATGAGCTTCAATACATAAATCAATAAAAATCCATCATTAAAAAATGTAAAACACAAGCGGCCGTATTCCAAAATATATTAATTTGTATTTCAAATGTACCTTAGTAAAATTTTTTATGGAAATTTTGTTTTAACATACACTTCAAACCCAAGCTATTTTTTACATTACGGGAGAAGAACGTCGTAACTTGTATAGTACTTGGCAAACCGTAAAAATCACTATGACCGAAAAGTTATGTAAAAACGGATGGCAAAAAACTCCACGAATATGTAGCATAGGTTTTGAACTATGTTTAACAAATTTTGTACAGCGATTTTATTTTTTTTACACTAATTTCATTATTTTTAATAGCGAGGCGGACGAGAACCAACTTTGTCTAAAAAATACCGCGAACTGAATGACGTTTGAACCAGCAAAGGCAATGTATGCAAAAGCTTTATAGTACGGGAACCTTATTATGCCAATCTGAAAGTTGACAAAGAATTTTTCAGTTATAATCCTCAGTGTGATCCTCAGTATCAGTATTATATGTATCTTACAAACCGCCTGTCTATTTGCATTTCTTTCCTGCTTGAGGAACTCATCAGTATCCAGACTTCAACCCAAAAATGTTGAAATAAGCTTAAAAACTTCATATGTTTACAGTAAGACTCAAAATATGCTTTTACATACTTTTAAAAATTACATTAAAACTTATAACAAGTTACATATACTAAGATAAGAAACTGAGTTAATTCACTTTCACCAAGAAAAGATAAGTCCATATAACATTATGGCTATAATATTTTAACTACATACTTATAAAAAAAACAAAGTTACATTAACACTAATGTAAATCAGAAAATATATGTACATGACACGTTAAGTGATTTTTCCTGGACAAGCTATGGGAGCATGTCCAGGGTACATCCGTCTTACTCTGAAGTCGCATTACTTCAAGCGCCAAGTGAACCACTCTGTTAAATATCAGTCAGCAATATTAGACATGCTAAGCATTTGCCAAGAACTTCTTCCCGTCTCTCTTTTAACTTTTCTATCTGTGGACTAGTACATCGTACTGAATTTCAAGGCACGAACAAACAATTTGTACGAACCTAAAGCCTAACTCTTCTATCTCTGGACTAGTACATCGTACTGAATTTCAAGGCAAGAACAAACAATTTGTACGAACCTAAAGCGGAAAGACCACCCCCACTTTCTTTCCGATAGGCTACAATCGCTGCTAAATACCAACGTGTCACCTCCACAAAGTCTATTTGTTCGCCTGCATTACATATAAGGTGCCCAAATTGGGACCGTTTTTAATTTTCGATAAATGGCAAATGTCCAAATGTATATGTATATCCATGTGTTGTTGTGTCCATAAAAAAATCTGGCATGAGGTCAGCATTTAACCCACTATTAAATCCTAGCGTGAGTTTTGAAGTACAATTTTATGGCAAAACTGGTTAAGACCATGTTCGATTTTGCCACTTATGCTAATTTCATGCCAGTTTTTCCTTATGCATATACATATGTACATACATATAAATTATAAAAACATTATTTAAGCATGTCTATATATATAAATATGAACTTACCATGTATTGCTTTAAAACTTTACTATTCCACTTGTTGCAGCTCCATAGTATTCAGATGGTTTTTTAAACAATAAAACATAAACCTTTAGTTTTGCATTTACGAACCGAAAAAGTTTGTCAAAGAAGCTGTACGAAGAAGGCTTTCACATATAGTTTCATCCGTTACTGAAAACTTTCTTATTACTTATGGAACAAAGGTTTTGAACTACATGTAGGTTCATACACATTTTGAATTAATTTGTATATTTGTACACTGATTAAATACTTTTTAATGGAGCACCGACCGACATCGAACTATGTAATTGTAAACATACCGGGAAATGAGTGGCGGTCTAACAAATATATTAATATAAACGAAAGGTTTGTAGTACGAGAACAATAGTTTCAGATGCATGAGCTTGTATTACATAAATCAGTAAAAATCCTTCACAATTAAAAAATTATGAAAAATAAACGGCTGTATTCCAAAATATATTAATTTGTATTTCAAGTGTACCTTAGTCAAAATTTGTATGGAAGTTTTGTTTTAACATACACTTCAAACCATAGTTATTTTTTTGCAATAGGGCTGAATAACTTCATCTTATATACAGTCCCGCACATACATATGTAGTACTTTGCAAACCGAAAAAATCACTATGACCGAAAAATAGGGCAAAAACGGACGACGAAAAACTCCACGAATATGTAACAATTGTTTTGGAATATGTTTGATAAGTTTTGTACAGCGTTTTTATATTACATTAATTTCATTATCTTCAACAACGTGGCGAACGGGAACCAACTTTGTCTGAAAAATGGCGCGAACTGAATGACGTTTGAACAGCAATGCCAACTATTTATAACCCAAACGCGCTATCCCCCTTCTCAAAACGCGCTAGAACGCGCTAAATTACAGCATTGTAAACTATTTATAGCCAAAACGCGCTATTTTCCGACGCGCTAATTAGATTTTAATAAAAATCGATGTATGTATTCTGATTTTCATTATATACAACGTATGTTATATATTTCTCATTTCGCGTTTATGATAACAAATTGTTATATTTTTAATACTTTTTAGAGAGTTCTAGGAAATTTTTGAAAAATATGGACGCATTTACATAATTTTTTTCTAAAAAAAAACAACACAACTTCCACCATTTTTAAAATAACTTTGAAAAATAACTTTTTTTTTTACTCTACTGAAAGAATTTGATTTTGGACATTCGAATTAGTAAATACAATGAATTTTTTAGTAGCTCTTTTTCAGAATATGGCTTCTTCGAAATTATATCCTAAATAACGAAAATTATTTAATACAGAATCAGAATCGCCTTCCAAATAATCGAAATCCTTAGTTTTTCTTTTAATTTTACTTGTCAAACTTTGTAAAATACCTTTTTAATTCTAACCACATTTGAGTGAATTTTTTTGCGTCCGCTGCATCATTAACTAATTCAAACATTTTTATCAGAGTTTTGGATACTAGAAAATTTTTAACGCCTATTTTATTAAACGCGCTAAGATATAAAAAAGCGCGTTTGGCATAGTTAAAACACTCTAATTCTAGCGCGAAACGCGCTGAATTGGCATCGCTGCGTTTGAAAAAGCAAGGATATATATATATAAAAGCTTTATAGTACGAGAAACTATATAATCGTATATCCTGAGCACAATATCAAAATTCTTACAATTGATACCAAATGAATATCATATTATTTCTGATAAAAATGAAATAAAGATACGATAAGTCTATATAACATTATGGTTGTAAGACTTAAACATTTATATATATCGTTTTCTGTTTGTTACGATGACGACAAAGAGCAGTTTTTTGAGTTCATTATAACCGAGATTTACTGTACATGCTAAACTATGCCATACAATGAACACATACGGCAACTTTCTCTACAGCTGTCTTACCATAACAATTTTAACATCATGTCTGTGGAAGAATTAAATGGCTCTGAATTGGGAACAAAGGATTACTGGGAGAAGTGTTACGAACGGGAAATAAAAAACTATCATGCTCATGGAGATGTTGGCGAAATTTGGTTCGATGAAGATTCCCAAACACGAGTTGTTAACTGGATAATGAAGCAAGATATAGAATTTGATGATCGTATCATTGACCTGGGTTGTGGCAATGGAATGTTACTCATTGAGCTCGCACGAGAAGGTTATACTAACTTGCTGGGTGTAGACTACTCTCCAAAAGCAGTGGAGCTAGCACAAAATATAGCAAACGACCAAGAAATAAAAATTGTTTATAAGGAAATAGATTTAATGAATGTTGAAGCGTGCAAATGTCTGGGACAATTTAAACTAGTTCACGACAAAGGTACATATGATGCTATAAGTTTATTTCCTGAAAATCCCAAAGAAAAGAGACAATTGTATTTGGAATCAATAAGGGCAATAATGGAGGAAAAAAGTTTTTTTATTATAACGTCTTGTAACTGGACTGAAGATGAACTGATTAATAGTTTTACCGGAAAATTTGAAAAAATATGTAGCATACCAACACCCTCCTTCAAATTTGGAGGAAAAGTTGGTAGCGTTGTTACCTCAGTAGTTTTTAAGAAAATTTAGAAACAATAAACAACAGTAATTCATACATATGTATGTATGTACATATATTTTTTATACATGATCTTGCATTATTATTGAAATTATAAAAAATATATTCATGCTTATATATTGGACTCAAATAGGAAATTCTATATACTTATGCATATTGCCAAGTAGTTATTTATTAACTTATTGTGTATTAAGGTAAATTAATTTTCTAAATTCATACTACATATAATGTATTTAGGTATAGGTTGCTAGTTTCTTGAGAAACCGGGTTGGGTTCTGACGAGTCCCCATCTACTCGTCATATACATATGAAGTTGGGTAAATTAATTTTATATTTGAGTATGATTATCAGGTTATACTTTTGGTCAAATCTAAGGTGTGTGTAACCCTAGTGTGAAAATATATTGAATTAAAGGACTCAGGGCAGAGTACATTTAATAATTATGTCCTTAAAAACAAGGGTGGAAGTGAAAACCACAGCAATAACGTGAAAAATCAAAATCTCTGTCTGGCAACTCCAAACTAATCCTTGAGTATTATATTGTCATTTCTGTTTTACTCAAGGAAGATTAAGAAAATATAATCAACTGTGTATTCATCCTTGTCATACGAATTTACTTAGGAATTTCAACAACAATCAGCTTTCGTATAGATGCGAAACGGCAACGTTTTACACGAATATCGTGATATGTCGTATTTGCTGCTTGTCAAACCGAAATTAAACTTCTTGTCGGGCGGAACACAATTTTAATTAACAGGACAGTGAAGAAAACCTGATTACATTTCCATTTTAAAAAGCGGGTTTGTTTCCATCGGCTAAGTAAAAGAGAAGAAACAAAGTGTTTGAATTTGTTTTTTGAATTAGAAAACATTGTAAAAAATTTGTTAAGTACGCAAACAAACGGTTGAAGTACACACCCCGCCTACAATTATTGTTAAAAAAGTTCATCAGCTATTCAGTCGGTTTAAAAAAAAATGAGTACAACAAATACGGCAGCTGCTCCAGCCACACAAACTTTAGCTCCTGCAGCTAAACTCAAGGGTGTTGTAAAGCAGGTTAGTTAATAATCGAAAAAAACATAACTTGTGGATATTTCCGAGGAAATTTATAGAAATTCCAGCACATTGTAATTTTTGACAATTTAACAAATTTTCTTAAAATGCAGACGTGCGACAATTTAACACGCATACATGCACGTCGGCAGCGAGGTGACTTACGTTGGCTGCCTGTTAAAACGAATACGAGTTATAGGCGATAAGGGCGAGTAACACGTTCGACACGATATCTCATGAATGAAAATTAATTTTAGGCGAGTGCCAACCTGGCAGATTTTTTTTTTGTAAAATGAACAAATGCGCTGCGGTTTAGGCACTGCTTTTTATTATCGGCGTTTGCCGGGTTTGCCTGCGTATAATAGTTTTTAACCTCACTTTTTTCCATTAACTTTTTCCTTGTTATCTTCACAATCAAATCAATTGTTATTGTATGCCAACAAATTGTAGTAAATGGGTAACTTTAAATAAAAACGTACTAGGTATGTAATAATTTAGCAGATTTACTTAACAAATATACTTTCACTTTTTGCTAGTGTTTATTGAAAGATTTCTTATTTGAAGTGTAAAGGGGACTAAATATATGTAAATACATATGTAGTACATATGTACGTATTTTTTATAGAAAATATTGAGCGAGTTTATGCCACGAGTATGTTTATTATTGAAATAATTTTGGTAATACACAAATTTGTACTTTGTTTCTCCATATCCAGTTAAATGTATGTACATATAAAAAATTACGAAAGCATAATCTGTTGGTTGATTTTGGTTTTAAAATTAAATACATAAATATGTATTCCCAATATAGACATTCATATGTACATACAAATATATGTAAATACATACATACATATGTACTAGGGATGTAACGAATACCAGTTTAGCGAATGCGAATGCGAAAACGAATAATACATTTTAATTTTTGCGAAAGCGAATGCAAATATTACAATACGTTAAAAAAATCACATGAAAATAAATTTGTCTAAGAACATGAAGTTGTGTTGTATACATAGATCCACTTGAGTCTTGAATTCAGCAAATATTTATTCAAAATTGTTGAACTCGTACTTTGACCTTGTACTAAGTTCAACATTTCCTGTAAAATGCTACCAAAATACATGTTAAGAAAAATTAATGAATTGTTCATGAAAAAATTTTTGCAGAAGTAGTGCTCTGTTCATCTTGAGAAAAACATATGAAATATGTATATTTTCAACATTTTAAGTTTTCATGCGAAATAATATGATTCACACTTGTTTCGCAAAAAATTTGCAACATAGAAGGATTAGTTAATATTTATGCATTTAAATTTTTTTTACGAAGTAGTGAATGGAGCTTACCATTTTAACAGAATAGTCTTAAGTAGAAAATATTTTCGCCCAAATCAAAAACTGGAAAATATTTTCAATATTTTTGTCTTAAGTATTCGCTTTAAATATTCGCATATATTTTAGCGAATGCAAATGCGAATGCAAATCAGTGTTACCAAAATATATATTTAAAATTACACCTCGTAGGAGCCAAAATTACCCGATTTCAAAGGAATTACACCCAATATTTGACACATTTCAAAAATCTTGTTTACGTTCTACTTATGATTTGGTATCAGCCTCAATGAAATTTTCTCAAAATGAGTTTCCGATGGCAAAAAACTCTCCTATGTAATGTTCATCTGTAATATAAATTTCGGATCAAAAAAATTATTTTTTCTTGTTTTGTATCAATTTTTTTATGTGTTTTAACATCCAAACTCACAAGAAAATATGTGAAAACGATGTGAAAGCCATAACACACACGATTTATTATATAAAACAAACGAACTTCAAATTACCCGTAAATTACACCTGAGAGCAATTACCCACGCGCTACACATGCACATAAAAATTACACCTGATTCGGGTAATTACCCGCGATTCGGCAACACTGATGCAAATAGCAAAAGTAAGCGAATTATTTGCGAATGCGAAAGCGAATGCGAACATTCGTTACATCCCTAATATATACTATGTAAATTATTTCAATGGATTTTTGTTAAATTCTCCAATATAGGTATCTATTTTAATGTATTGAATGAATAAATAAATAAATTAAAAAAACAACAAAATAAAAGACAAAACATTGCTCTGTAATATTTAAGTTACACGTTTTAAATTATGAAGTTATAAATACCTATTTAACAAAATCGTTAGTAAGTTCTTACCTATGTATTTCTAACTTTTTATAACTTCATTTTTTAAATAAGATCAGTACGCAGGGATAATTCATACTATAGAAATGCATTGTTCTTGAACTTCGCAGACATTCGATTTGAACTTTTACACCTTCAAAGTGATAGGAAAGACCTCTGCTAAAATTATACATAATAATTGTAATTATATGTGCATAGTAGTGATGTAAAGAATGTCAATTTTTGATATTCGCCAATACGAATACGAATATTTGAAACGATATTCGCGAATACGAATATTGTATGTGAAATTTATATACATTAAATTAGGGTTATATTTACGCCTGCAATATGAAATATTAAACAAATTTTATGAAAAAGGACTTCATACTCCTGTTGGCGTATCTTAAAGTTAATAAAAACTAACCAAAAGTTTACGTACCTTTTCACAATGTATGGTTAAAAGATAACGTGTAATTTTCAAAATGTTTGCAACACAAAATGCCATAATGAGTACTCGCCGTAAAGAAAATTTTCTCTATAATGCTTAGTACAATTGTATTGACTATCCGACAACAAATGAGTGTGCTTTTAATGAAGCGCGTGTTGTGCATAAAAATATGCGGGTTTCAGGATCAAGATTCCTTATTTCATTAGAACACATTTAATTGTAGTAGTTTTAGAAGTAGAAAATGCAACCCCTTTGCGTCTATGCTCCAATGAATCAATAGATTTGAATACCCTTCTGCCACCGATGAGCTTATTACAAAATAAACTGAAGCGGCGATCCATACATAAGAATTGAAGAGCAGATGGAGTGAAGAATCTGTTACACAGTTTCAAAAAAAAAAATACTGAGGTAGTTGAATGCTTCCTGAAAAATGTGATCATTCCACCGAGCATCACATAGAATTTTCAGGATTAGAACAAGAAGAGGTGATTCCTTAATACTTACATACATACATATATACCATGCATACATGCATATGGTGCAACATTATCAGTCATGGGCATCACTTTGAAAATGTATATCGAATTTTCAGTTTCGACTTATTAGTTCCAAGTTTTGTCAACATAACCTTTATATGAGCACTTCCAGAGATAAGTTTACCATGACAGAAAAATGTAAAGCTCACCAACAGATTTGTTTTGTTGTATTATGAATGAGAAATATTTAATATTAATTAAATTTAAAAGTTAGGCTTCTCGTTTTTGTTTTTCTTATTTTCAAGAGCATTTTCTCATTACTTTTTATACCTCTAGGTCCTAGAATCTAGGAGCAATTGCACAGTAATAATTTTATTGCATAACAATTGCTACATCTACAATTAATCATAGACAAATGAAAACAATAAAATAATATTTGAATATAACGTATCGCCAGGAAAAGTAGTATTTATTTTCATTATCTCTACGCTGACGATCGCAAGTGCGTGAAATTTTGTATGTTAACAAAGTGTTATTAGCTTATGTGACAATAATAAAAAATTTTAATTGAAATTTATTTGCTGGTGGTTAAGCATTGTCTATATATTTCTTTGGTGCTTAGCCAAATCATTAGTGGACTTCAACCTCATAGTTTGAACAGTCACAAACCTCTTATCTTATGCACAGACTTTTGGCTAAGCACCAATGGGATATATAGACATTGCTTAACCACCAGAAAATAAATTTAAATTTAAATAAACTTATGACAATATGTCGGGTAATAAATTTCCTAAATTACAAACTTTTGCTGTAAAATTAATATATTTCAAATTACAGATTTTCAGAGATTTTATAGTTCTCCCCAAATTTCAGTGGGCTTGATTTGCCGTAAACTTCACTAATTTACTTGGAATTTTGTAGGTCATATTATGTACCCACAGTCACCAATTTGGGGGATGAGAGTAAGGAAAAATAATTTCCCCATAGTGAAATTGTAGTGATATACTAGTGACCTTGTCAATAGTACTACTGACCAGGTGTACCCTAGCCAATGTAATCATCTATTGATATTTAACATTAGCTTGTCATTGAAAATCCATCACTAGCCATCCATGACTAAGTAGTTCTTTCGGGACCACTTGGAGACATTGGCACCAAAGATTCACTAGTAAATTTTAGGGGTTCTAGTCTGCAATATCGATATTTCCTCGCTCGATGTAAATAGTAAACTTGTAGTGATTTGCTAGTGACGTTGTCAATATTACTACTGACTAGGTGTACCCCAGCCAATGTAATCGTCTATGGACTATCACATAGGGTTGTCATTGAAAATCTACCAGTAGACTTTAGCATTATTCTTTTACGACCATATGGAGACAATTGAACTAAAGATTCACTATTACATTTCAGTTAGCATCGTCTACAATTTTATAACGGTTATGGCAACAAACTTAAATTTATACATACATTTATATATACGTAAGTTTTTAACATTATTGCATAGCATAATAAAAAAGAAAAATAAACTGTTGAAGCGTTCATTGACAATGTCACCAGAAATACACTAGAACTGTTGTATCTAACGTATCTCTACTCGCGCATAAAAGGAAAGTTGTCGACATTTCAACAAGTGCAATTGTCGCTAGAGAAAAGAGTGTTGACATAGAGACATATGGTTCTAGGCTGACTAGAGGGAGATAACACCCAACCTAATGTATGTATGTACATACATATGTATAAACGTCCTTACAAATATTGTAAATGTGAAAGTGAGTTTGTTTTCTTCGTTTTCACGCCCAAACCGCTGAACCGATTTTCAAAAATTTTTAACAAATGGAAAGTTACATTAGCAGCGTCAATCATAGCCCATTTTTTTGTATCTGGTTTTTTATATATGATACGGATTTTTTCCAAAAAATAAATTTTTGGGCTGGTCAGGGTAATTTTCGATTCGGGTTGGATTGTTTAACCAGTTTTTATTCTGTTTTATTATTTTTTCGCCTTATCAATGAGTAACAATTAACAAAACATTCATAAATTTTAAGTATAGTTTCCAAAATACAATGCAAGCGGAGCAGCAGGTAAAAGTTAGTAAGCAAGGTGTATAAACCATGCTATTAAGTATGTATATATAAATAACAAATACAGTTTTCTTAAATTTTCTTATATTTTTTCTTAATTTTTAATAAAAAAAATATCGACTTTTAATTTAAGTAACGCTACGCCATATAACGTAACGCAACTGCTAAGGCTGACAGAAAAAAAGGGGAAAACATTTTTTAATCTAGAAGCTTTGAAAATAAATGTTTATCAGTCCAAGTTCTAACAAAAAAAGTTTTGTCCAAAAATATGTACTTGCCCAATTCGCAGAGTTAAGCAATTTCGTTAGTCAAGTCAAACGCCATATCCGTTTTTTGTAACGTAACGCCGGGTCATATTTTGTGTATATCTTGAAATCCTTAGGTTTAATTGTTAGCAATTTAATCGCTTCTCAAGTGTAAGAAAAAAAATTTTTTGAAACATGATTTTCAAACTTTTTGTCAACCTTTTGTCGTGCAAATGTCAAGTAACGCCAGAAAATAATGTACCATATGTAAATAACAAAAATTAAAAATTTTAAAAACCCCGACATATGTATCTAGAAAAGATGTGCTATCTTCTTAACGGCTGTACCGATTTTCTTCAAACATAGTTAAGAACCTTCTCGATCAAGTCACCTTTCAAACAGAAAAAACTAAATCAACATCGGTCTGGCCGTTTATGCTGTACGTGGACGGCTGTACGGACAGACACACAGATACACAGACACACACTACAAACTTATAACACCCCTTTTTTTGGTCGGGGGTTAAAAATTTTAAAAATACTAATAGGGAAAAATAAAAATATAATTTTAGTCTCATTTGTTTCCAAAATACTTATATATGAATGTATACACCATGTACATAAATATGTGAATATATGAATTCGTTACGTTTCATGGCTAGAAAGCCGCTTGCATATTATTTAAAAATTAGAAATGAAAAGGTTACAATAGTAACCATAAACATACATATGTAAACTTTTATGGTAACAAATAATTGTACCGCCTTTTTTAAAAGAAATTTGTTTTAATAATTAAACCTTAAATGCACAGTAAAATAAAAATTTAAAACTTCTATTGCATTCATTCGTTAATTTTTAAATCTTTTATTTAAAATTCAATGATATTAAATACAATTTTAAAAATACATAACTTTTTCCATACAAAATAAAGCTGCAAACATAAATTTTGACACACACAGCATAATCGAATTGATAGATTTACTAGTCAACATGAAAAAGCAAAATTTTGATTTTTCTTCAACCAACTCGACAACTGCCGAACTAATCAATTGACAGAGCCACACACGCTTTGATTTGGACAACAACCGACTCAATTGAAAATTTAATTGAATCGTGTATGGGGTGGTTAACACATTAAATGACATTTGATATCACGATGAATCTATCAGCCCCTGATCTCTGATGATTATATCATAAAGTTGATATAATATTGATAAACTGAGTCTAAACATGATGAATTTTCATCATTATATCAATTTGGCATTCATTCATTTGATATAAATTCATCAGGTGTGGGCACTATGTGATATATTTCATAGCAGAGGGAATCATATTACGTGTATTATATTAATATTAAATCAGACTTAAAATATTTTTTCATGACCCTACGTCAACACCTGATATATTTTTAAGTGTAAAGTTGCAATTATTTGAGTTAGGGCCTTTCTACTTGAGACCAACGATATAGTTAGGAAACAATAAACGTACATATACACGCGTTACGAGAAGAGAATGTTGTGTGTTAAAACAAAACTTAACATTTTAAATAAAAATAAAATGCGGCAATGTTTTAATTATACACGATATATAAAGGAAATGCAAAAATGTGTATAAAACAAATAGTACTGTTAAAATAAACGAAGGTTTTCACTGCACGCCTACCGGATAAATATGAAATATGTTTATAAGGGTACGTGTTCCCCTACATAGATATTCCGCTTTAACGTGTTTGGCGTTTTTCGACTTTTAATTCGACTATTTATAGTTGATTAAAGAAATCAAGCTACATTTTTCTTTAGTCTAGTACAATACGCCTTACTTTTGCCGCAAAATCGCCAATCACAAGTGTTATTAATAGAAATATATTTTTATTCTGCCGACGTTTTCCCTCATATATTATATCAGAGTTAGGCTGATGATGAGGGAAGGCACAGGCGCTGGTGTCTATATCTTGGGAACGAACATTCGTAGTTCTTTTAGACTGCCGAATGAATGCAGTGTTTTTCAGGCTGAGATCTTGGCGATCCTCAGGGCCACGGAGCTGGTGGCCGGAAATGTGGCTGAAAGTGAAAAGGTAACCTTCTACGTCGACAGCCAGGCAACGCTAAAAGCTTTGAAAGGACACAATTAGAGATGCTAATCGGGACAGGTTTCTTGAAATCCCGGGCTTCGGGATTTAGTGATGGAGTCTCGAAATCCCGAACCGGGACCCCGGGATTTTCGGGACTTACAAAATCCCGAAAACATTGTGCACAAATGTGCGTCTTTATATTAAAAAATAATATTTTAATTTTACAAAATATTTTTTTTGCATATTTAAAGGGTACTTATACAATTCAGACATTTAATTGCAAATTTTCATTGAAAAGTGCAATGTATGTAAAATTTTTCCTAGAAAAGAAAACGTAACGTGAACGTAATGTAACGAATGTTCGCATTCGCTTTCGCATTCGCAAATAATTCGCTTACTTTTGCTATTTGCATTCGCTAAAATGTATGCGAATATTTAAAGCGAATACTAAAGACAAAAATATTTGAAATATTTTCCTGTTTTTGAAAAAGAAAAAACTGTTAAAACTTTTGAAAAATGGTAAGCACATCATTACTACGTTAAAAAAATTTTAAATGCAAAAATATTAACTAATCCTTCTTTGTTGTAAATTTTTTGCGAATCAAGTGCCACTGATATTATTTCGCACGAAAACTTGAAATGTTGAAGATATATTTCATATGTTTTTCCCAAGATGAACAGAGTACTACTTCTGGAAAAAATGTTCATGAACAATTCATTCCAATTTTTCTTAATATGTATTTTGGTAGCATTTTACAGGAAATATTGAACTTAGGGCTAAAGTACGAATGGGTTGATTGCCTAACATTTTGTAAATTTATTTTTAATTATTATCTATACTTATTTTAATATGATTTCATTTCTTTCAGTTTAACAATTTTTATTTCTAATAAATTAATAAATATTTGCTGAATTCAAGACTCAAGTAGATCTATGTATACTAAAGTCCTGCACAAGACTATTTATAAGACATTTCAAGACATCCGACATTTTTTAAATGCTTTACTACAGCGAAATCTTCTAAAACAAACGCTAAAAAACATTGTTGGCAAGACAAATAACTCAAAAAAAATATTGCCAACAGTGTTGTTTAGCGTTTATTTTAGAGTATTTCGCTGTAGTAAAGCGTTTAAAAAATGTCGCATGTCTTGAAATTTCTTATAAATGGTCTTGTGCAAGTCAATAATGTATACAACACAATTTAGTGTTCTTAGATAAATTTATTTTCATGTGATTTTTTTAACGTATTGTAATATTTGCATTCGCTTTCGGATTCGCATTCGCTTTCGCAAAAATTAAAATGTATTATTCGTTTTCGCATTCGCATTCGCTAAACTGGTATTCGTTACATCCCTAGTATATACCATATAATATTATCTACTAAAATATTTATTCAAAGCAAATTTTTTATTTTAACTTTTTATAACAGGGAGTTTCTAATAATTTTTGATGTAGAAGATGACAGTCAAAAACATTATTAATGCAAAAAACGGGATTCAGATAATCCCGAAAATCCCGGGCTTTAAAATTAAAAAATCCCGGGCTCCGGGATTTGAATAATCCCGAAAAGCCCGGGATTTCCGGGCTCGGGATTTCCCGTTTAGCATCTCTAGACACAATGTCAAATCGAAGCTTGTTAGTGACTGTAGGAAAGCCCTCAACTTGCTTATGGATAAATATAGTGTCAGACTATGTTGGGTTCCTGGCCACAGCAGTGTTGAGGGAAATGAAATTGCCGATGAGCTGGCAAGAATAGGATCAGCGTTAGACGAGGGAATGTCTGACAGATCGGTGAAATCACCGATAAGTCATTACTATAAGGAACTCAGTAATTGGGTGGAAAGCAGGACCAACAGTTCATGGCGTAGTAGGGACGATTGTAGGGTCTCGAGGGGTTTTTGGCCAAAACTAGACTCAGGAAGATCTAAACTACTACTGGACATGAATAGGAAGGCGATGCGAATCATGATAGGCGCGTTGACAGGTCACTGCTCGGTTAGAGCAAGAACCAGCAAGTGGGAAATTGGTACTCCAGATTTTTGTAGGATGTGCGGGGATGAAGAGGAACCAGAAACCATTGAACATATTATCTGTCACTGCCCGAAGCTGCAACGTCATAGGCTTAGATGGCTGAGCAGACGTTTCCATGAAAGCATCACTGATGTCGGGAAGTGTAAACTAGAGGACATCAGGGGCTTCATCATGGGGATTCGGTGGCTTAATGACGGATAATAGCGTTTCTTCTGGCCAAAAATGGGAGGGGTAAATATTACCAGTAATGGGCAATAGAAGGGAGTCACAATGGACCCAGTTGGGTCTCCGAGTGGAGGTGCGGTAGGCACCACCCTTCCTAACCTAACCTAACCTAGGCTGATGACAGAGTGGCCGCTAGAAGCTATAATATAAGATGGTGCTACAATGCGCTACAAACCACCGCCTGTGGTTTCTTATGTGATCGCTCAAAAGATGTCAGAGTGCGAGCGAAGCTAGATGCGAGTTTGTGTGATGGTTTCTAGCACGTTGTAGCATCTTCCCTTTTGTTTTTGTCCTGACATTTTTTTCCTTTTTGCATGGGGAGTTTTATAAAATTATCGCTTCTATCTTGTTTATCCTTCCTTTTTACACAAAAATATATTGAAAGTATGTATGTATTAATTAATCCATTTTTCATACAAAAGCAATAGAAATCGCTTTGTTCTATATAGCGTTCACTCTGACACCTATCATGATATTGCTCAAACTATTATCGCTTCTATCTTGGCTTCTAGCGGCCACTCTGTCATCAGCCTTAATATCAGGTGTAGATGCTATGTAGCATCAAATAAAAATTTACATTATGCACGTGTACATTCAGGTTAATACTTTTTAATACAACCCTGCTTTGTGTCGATCAGTTCATCAATTGCAGCCAACTTCAATTACTTTTTAGATTTTGTCTGACACGTGTTGCTTGTTATGTAAGTCACTAATTTAACACAAAGTTCTATAAAAAAATTATCTTCTCTTGACTAGGTCTTATCTGGTGATACTGTGGTTATACGAGCTCATAAAGGTGCACCACCACCAGAGAAACAAATCACTTTCTCGTACGTTCTCGCTCCCAAGCTAGCCCGCCGTCCTGGTGCCGGTGGTGATGAAACTAAGGATGAACCTTATGCTTGGGAATCCCGTGAATTTTTACGTCAAAAATTAATTGGAAATGAAGTTACATTTAGTTTTGAAAAGCCTCCAAACTCAAACCGTGAATATGGTTTTGTATGGCTGGGTGATGAAAATGGTGAAAATGTCGTGCACACGATGGTGAAAGAAGGATGGGTAACTGTACGCCGTGATAGCCGCCCACCTGAACCCCACAAGCAGGAAGAATTACAGAAACTAATTGATTTAGAGGATCAAGCTAAAAATGCTGGTCGTGGTAAGTGGTCTAATGCCAATCCTGCCGATCACGTCCGTCACATCAAGTGGACTCAAGATAATCCCTCGCAAATTGTTGAAATGTTTGGTGGCAAGCCCGTAAAAGCAATAATTGAACACGTGCGTGATGGGTCCACAGTACGTGCCTTTTTGTTGCCAGATTTCTATTACATCACATTAATGATTTCGGGTATACGTTGTCCTGGTGTTAAGTTAGATTCTGAGGGTAAACCTGATTTGAAAATCAAGGTGCCATTCGTCGATGAAGCTCGCTATTATGTTGAAACAAGATTACTGCAACGTGAGGTCGAGATCCGCTTGGAATCTGTAAATAATGCTAACTTTATAGGCACTATTATACATCCCAAAGGAAATATTGCCGAGTCTCTGTTGCGGGAAGGTTTGGCTAGGTGTGTTGACTGGTCAATGGCATTAATGAAGGGCGGTAAGTAATTTCAAATTATCTTAAATGTGCATCTCGATCTCAATGTTAAGATTAATTATGGCCATTTTTAATGTTGGAAACTAAGATGCGATAATAACATGAAAGGACATGTGTCAAGGTGTTTTTGCTATTGTCATTTTAGCATTCACATTTGTACAGTTGGCCACATTCTTTAAATGTGTTTAAATCAGGGAATGTAACGGTAATAATTTCTATTTTAAAAATTACTTTCTAATCATTGTTTTATTTTTCGCTTCAAATACCTATAATAATTATTTTCAGTTTTATTTATTCCACAGAAAATACAAATTATTTCTTGTGTTATTTATTCCTCAGAAAACAAACGCTTGTTTTCTGTTTATTCCTCAGAAGTATAAGTCGGGAAATAAGAACTGAATTTTTTTTGTGCTCATAAAATAATGAAATAAATTATTTTTCGAATCTTTTAATGCTAGTCTAATTTGGCACATACATATGTGCCCAAAAAATCATAACCACTAATTACTAATGAAAAACTGTTTGATTCATACCCATATTTATTAAGTTTTATACAATTTTGTAGAATCCAACATGATTGGAAACTGTAAATCAATAAATACATGTCTGAATCAAACGGGTTTTCATTAGTAATTAGTGGTAAAGCTTTTTTGGGCACATGTTTGCCAGATGTAAACCCGTCTTTATTTTTTGATTGTAGACGCATTTTTGCGATAAAATTAATGACCGATGTTAGATCGAATTTATCACCAGTCTCTGCAGAAACTTATTTGTTAATTAAATTGATTTTTTAAATTGTGATCGGTTTAAAAATTACTTATTTGAAGCGAAAAATAAAACTCAAAAAATTACTAAAACTTCAAAAATAATAATAACTAAGCGAAAAAATAAAATTAAAAAAATAACTGCCAGTAGTTTAAGCAAAAATAAAACTAAAAAAAATAACTTCTATAAAAAAAACTAAAATAACTTATATTCTGAGGAATAAATAAAACTCAAAAAATAATCGGTAAATTTTAGTTGTTTGATAAAACTTCACGAAAAAAATAATAATTAATGCATTTAAAGGTAGTCAATTTAAAAGGATTATCTTAAAATAATCGTAATTTGAATAATAGGACTTTTTATTTCGTTTAAATAATGTTTGATATGTATTTATATTTGCATATTTTTGTTTTACTTGGAGTTATTTGAGTTATAAGCCTTACAAAAACTTCAAGTTAAAACTGAAATATGCTATAACAATATGGCGGATTCCAAGATTTTGAAGGTAAAACATGCTTTTAAAATCATTTCACCCCGGCAATAATTATGAAAGTAGCTAATGTTGTGATTAATTGAAAATTCGTTTTTTTTAATAGTATTTTACGATAATTACAGGTGCCGAAAAACTCAGAGCAGCTGAGCGTGTTGCCAAGGAGAAACGTTTACGTTTATGGCACGATTATAAATCGAGTGCTCCTGCATTGAATACGAAAGAAAAGGACTTTACTGGTACCGTCGTTGAGGTATTCAACGGAGATGCTATTAATGTCAAACTTGCCAATGGGCAAATAAAAAAAGTTTTCTTTTCCTCAATTCGTCCACCTCGTGATACTCGTGCAGTTTTTGGCAATGATGGCGAAGAAATTTTAAAAGCTCCTCCACGTTCTAAAAACTTCAGGCCACTTTATGAAATTCCCTTCATGTTTGAAGCTCGCGAGTTTCTGCGTAAGAAACTGGTTAACAAAAAGGTCCATTGCGTATTGGATTACGTGTCGCCAGCTCGCGATAACTTCCCTGAGAAGTACTGTTATACTGTACTTATTGGGGGTCAAAATGTAGCTGAAGCCATGGTTGCCAAGGGATTGGCATCTGTTGTGCGTTATCGACAGGATGACGATCAACGTTCGTCTTGCTATGATCAATTATTTGCTGCTGAGAACCAAGCCATTAAGGGCCAGAAGGGCATGAATGGCAAAAAGGACAATGCCACAATGCGTGTTAATGACCTTACTGTCGACCATTCCCGTATTAAAGTTCAATATTTACCTTCCTGGCAACGTGCTTTGCGTACTGAAGGTATTGTTGAATTCGTAGCCAGCGGTTCCCGCATTCGTCTGTTTATCCCCAAGGACAGCTGCTTAGTTACATTTTTGTTGGCTGGTATTTCCTGTCCACGTTCATCTCGTCCAGCCTTGAATGGCGTCCCCGCTCAAGAGGGCGAGCCCTATGGTGATGAAGCCTTGACATACACCCGCGATCGCGTATTACAGCGTGATGTTTCTGTACACATAGATACAACCGATAAAAATGGAACATCTGTCATTGGATGGTTGTGGACTGACACCAATGTGAACTTGTCCGTTGCTTTAGTCGAAGAGGGACTTGCAGAAGTCCACTTTAGTGCTGAAAAATCCGAATACTACCGTCAACTCAAGTCTGCTGAAGACCGTGCTAAGGCTACAAAGAAAAACATATGGGCTAACTATGTTGAACAAGTGGTTGAAGAACAACCAATCGTTGAGGAAAAAGAGGAAAAAGTGCCAGACGAGCGTAAAGTTCATTTGGAAGATGTGATTGTTACTGAGATAACCGAAACATTATCGTTCTTTGCTCAATCATGTGCCAGCGGTTCTAAATTGGATGCACTAATGGCAAAATTGCACTCGGATTTCCAATCCAATCCACCAATTGCCGGAGCTTACACACCCAAACGTGGTGATTTGTGTGCTGCTCAGTTTTCTGCCGACAATCAATGGTATCGCGCCAAGGTAGAACGTGTTCAGGATGGGCATGCTACAGTTTTGTACATCGACTACGGAAACAAAGAGGTAAAATAATATTAAAAATGTATTTAATTATATGCAAGCTCCTTAGATCCGTTTCCGTCTAAAAGCGAAACGCATGAGTCATAAGTTTGCTAAATTAAATAAGAGACTTTTCTTTGTTTTTCTATTTAGCATTAACGTTTGACTTAAGTTTGTTATGAACTTGAACTCAAATATCGCTATGATTGTTAGTAAAGGCGCAATGAGCTTGGGTCTGGATGAAAGTGAAACAATTTAACTTTGATATTTTTTTAAGGTTGTCTATTGTAAACTTTTAAAAGGATTTTTGCTTAGCTTTGGAAACAATCGATGTTTGAGGGTTATCGCAGTTTTTGCTTTAAGATAAATGAGAGCCTACAAATCAACCTCAAAAAAAATTATTCTTAAAAATATATTTTATTTTATTAAATTTGTATTAATACATGGTGTTTTAATTTTTTTTTTTTTTTAGGTGGTACCATTCACTCGTTTGGCTGCTTTGCCATCTGGTTTCAGTAGTGAAAGGCCATTCGCAACTGAATATGCTTTAGCTTTGGTTAAACTGCCATCAGACAACGAAGATAAAGAAGAAGCTTTGCGTGCCTTCGCTGAGGATGTCCTCAACCGAAAGGTTCAAATCAATATTGAATTAAAATCTAGCACTGGACCCGCTCTTGCTAGTATTCATGACCCTTCTACCAACATCGACATTGGTAAACAATTGGTAGCTGATGGCCTAGTGTTGGTTGAAAAACGAACCGAACGTAAACTTAAAGAATTGATCGATCAATATAACACTGCCCAATTAGCTGCCTTAAATGCTCATTTAGCCATTTGGAAGTATGGTGACATTACACAAGATGATGCGCCAGAATTCAGCCGCTAAAGTCGCATCTTTCATGTGCATTTAGCAAAAGTTGAATGTTTGTCTGCCACATACCCGCCCTTTAAAACAACAACATCTACAACAAACAACAACATCTACAACAAAAGCAAGAAATAACTTTAATGAGAAAAATAAAATTCCCTTCAAGAAATGAAACATAACATGGTAGAGGTTTATATACAACAATAAAAATAAATAAAATGAGGAATGATCGTGTTTTACAAGCTTCCAGTAAAATAAGTTAATACAACAAATAAATACACTTACATATTTCCAAAAAAACACCAACAACACACAAAAGCAACTCAGCAATCAATCGACGAAAACTCATTTTTATACATACATATATAAAAACACTTGAAAACGTCAATACATTCGGATGTGTGTAGATCGATCTAATTAATATATTACAAAGTAACTAAATTTTCAAATTATCTACAAAATATATAAACATATATACCGCTTTCTTCAAGTTAACTATTACTTAATAATAAAGGACTAAAACTAAACATATTTTGAAATTTTGCTTTCAAAAATTATATTTTGCTTTCAAATACTTGTTAATTGTATTTTTATCCCTTAAACATTTATTTTCGACTTACGTTCCCTTTATATATATTTTCTTTTTTTTTAGATTATATGATGTTTGATAAACTTTTTTTTATTAAGGAAAATTATATTTCATATAAATATATACATATATTTTGTCATTAAAAAATAACTTCAAGGAAAATACACGATGTAATTAATATTGAAAATTAAAAACTATTAGGTTGTTTGCTTTCTTTTATATTAGGTAGCTTATTGTTAAATCCTGATATTTTGGTGATACTAAAATTTCGTAGCTAAGCTTAAGCTGCATACATACATCATGCATCATTTAATTTGATTATTTAGAAATTTATTCGAACTTAAATTTTGCACCAATTCTCGTCCCATTAATATGATTCGATACCGAAGGTCACAATCTCAAACTGATTAAACGTGATCGTATCAGCTGTTTATCGAAAGTGACGATTAGATCCCAGGGGGCAAATTACGGCACTCGTTATCGAACGAAATTATGAAATATTTCATCTACACACTTTGTTTTTAAGAAATCTTGAGTGAAATTGCAAAAATTGTTAATTTTCTTATGATATCGTGTCATAACCGCCAAAAAAGCTTAATCGAAATAATTTTCGAAATTCATTTTTTGATCCAAATCGATTACATACGATTGTAAATATCTAATGGATATTTCGTAAAAAAAGCGAAACTCGAAAAATATGTCACCGCTTAAGCTTTTTTTGTGGTCATGGCTCGATATAAAATCGAGAATTGCACAGGTCGATAAATTTGTTTTGTTTCTCTATACACACAAAAAGCATTGAATTTTGCCTTTTAGGTTTTGTATTGCATTTTTTGAATAACACAAAAATATTGCAATAGAGAAATATCTCAAAAATACGATGTTAGAAAACAAAACATTTAAAAACTTCTCCATAAAACCAGATTTTTTATTTATGTCTGTTGCAACAAATGATGTCGAATTGTTGCGATTTGT
The DNA here is from genome assembly GCA_944452675.1 of Tachina lurida. Classification (NCBI taxonomy): domain Eukaryota; kingdom Metazoa; phylum Arthropoda; class Insecta; order Diptera; family Tachinidae; genus Tachina; species Tachina lurida. Next base: position 126,700,016 of record OX101754.1, read on the forward strand.
TAGGGACCTCTCCAAATGCACAATATGTTTAATTGTAGATCAAAATTTAATTATATTTTTTTTACTTAATCATTCTATTTGACTTCTTGAGAGGCGATAGAATCGATACATAGTATTTTAATGAAAAAAAACTAGCATCCTATACTGGAAAATTTGTAAATTTTATTTCCATCCATGGTGTACATTCAAAATAAAACTATATTTAAATTCTAATGTTCTTTCTTCTCTTTAGATTTTTCATTTTTTAATAAATCCACTTTCCTGATTAATTCGTCAATATTGAAGTCGTCTGGTATCTCCAGTGAGCTCTAAAAGAAATAATATTTTATTTGCACTTTTAGCTTTAGAAATTATGATACATATGTATGTGTGACCATATTCTTAGCATGCCACCCAAAAAGATTTGGTTCAACTCAAATTTAAGAGCAGCTCTAAAAAACTTGACTTTGTTCAACTTTACATTTAATTTCCAAAAAAATACTAGTACTAGTAAAAAAAATTCCAAATCGATTATTTTAATTTATATCTAATGATAATTAGTGAAAATGTACCTCCATCACAATTTATCCTTGAGCATTTATATGTGTCCAGAAATTTAATTAACTAAATTTAAAAGGCTACTAGGAAACAAATACTCAAAAATCTTACTTGAGAATTTTTGGATTTTAACGATATGTATGTATATGTACATATCGTTACCTTAATATAGAAAGACACTAACTCATTATTTTACTGAAATTGCGATTTTTGCATTTTTCTATACATTAGATGTTTTATCAAAGTACACAAAAAACTCGATGTAAAAAAATAGTGTGCTGGGACTTTTCTGTATTAAGGTTACAATATATACACAGGTATATTGTATGTTAAACATTGATTCTATTTCTTACCAGGTGATCTTGCAAACTCTTTATATTTGTTTCTATACTTAGTTTCGAGCTGTTCATCTGAGCCTCAGACACTAAATGTTTATTTATTGAAGTGGTAAACCTAAAATATATTATATATATATATATATATACATGTATATATTTGGAATATTTCTAAATTTGGTAATACTTCTCTAACACGCTGCATTCATTCTCTTCTAATTCCAATTCCAGTTTCTGTTTGTTTATTTCATTTTTTAATTGAGCTATAATGGCGTGATTGTCCAAGTGCTCCTTTTTCTTTTTATAATAAAAAGTTTGAAGATTTAATAGGCGTAGGTCTTGCAAATTAGTAATACGTTGCAATTCTACAGATTCATCAATTAAATTATGTATATCGTCACCTAAGTCACACATTTCTATGCCCACTAACTTCAATTGGTCCTCGTAGAACTCCCCTATAAAAATTAACATCAATTAACAAGACCATGATGCAAATATGTATGTACGTAACTTGTACATGGACACTTTTTCATGATATGCATAATAGACAAACACTTACTTAGGCGTTTCAGTTGTTTAATTTCTTCTGACATTTGTAAAGACTCTGTAAATAAGTAAAAGTTCATGTATGCAAACTTAATTTAATAAATATGATCATACCCATTTCACTTTTTCTCAATTACAGCAAAATTTCAATCACTTTTCAATTGTAGGCGGTTTCTAAATAATGGCGCTGCCATATCAGTATTGAAATGTTCATATATATTTGTACTAAAAAAGATGTCGTATAGTTCAATATATTTTCATATCTCTAATTCTGGGGTTAGGAATTGTGGGTCTTCCTATACATATGTATATGTAATTCAATATCTTAGAAAAAAAATTTATATTTTGATGTTTGCGCTTTGCAAATAATTGCTTACATTTCAGATGATAGTGAAGATACACAAAACTTTTCGGACCTATCTTATTATCATAAAATTCTAGGAAAGGATTTCAAAATACATTGCATATTGCGTAAATGAATAGTTTTATGACAGATGTAATACTCACTTTAAGAAAAAAAAAAAAATTGCATCGTACGCATATGAAATATAAAACAATTTACAGCCAATGGAAAAATAGTTACAATTGCTAAATTACAGTGATTTGCTTTTCTAAAGTTGACGAGTATAAAAAAAATGCATGGCAGCACCACTGCAACATCATTGACTACGTGTGGTAACTTACCAACATATGGGAAATTTCTTCCGTTTTTTGTTGTGATTGGTTTTTGTTTACATAAACTTCAATTAGATAACTTTATCAATAGTTTAATTTTTGTCTAGTTTATGATGTCAATATGAGGCGCTTTATCATAACTAGTTGCGAAAAGATACTAAATTTTAAACCAAATAATCTGATTCAAAGTAGATCAGTGCTTACAAGTTCAATACAAGCAAGACCATGTTTGCAACCAGACTGGGATACGACAAAGGAAAGTATTTTACAAAATTTGAACTATAGCCAGCAAAAACGAAGCTATGCTCCAAAAATTTCAACAAACTATAAGGAATGTTGGAATTGCAAAAAAGAGCATAATAATGGATGCTACTTTATGCAGTGCCAATATTGTGGCATTTTGCAAGACATAAAAACAGATATCGTAAGTTGAAGGGTAAATATTTAATAATGTATGTAGTTTGCTACTGATTTTTAACTTAATATATACATAGAATTACTTTGACTTATTCGATTTTCCTGAAAAGTTTGACTTGGATGCTAAAGCCTTAACAAAATCTTTCAGACAACTCCAAACTGTGGTGCACCCAGATAAGTTCAGCAACAAGTTAGTATTAGAAATGCATATTTGAAGCACCATACAATTTCTGATTGTATTATTACATTTTAGAAGCTCTAGAGAGCAGTCAAATTCAGCCGATTGGAGTTCATTTATTAATAAAGCTTATAAAACTTTATTAATTCCAATAGAACGAGGACAATATCTGCTAAAGTTGAATGGCTTGCGGATGCCACAAGATAATAGTGTGCTTGATAAGAAATTTCTAATGGAAATGATGGAACGCAATGAAGAAGTTGATGATGCTTCGACAAGAAATGAACTTAATGCCATAAATGAGCGATTATCACAAGAATTAAAAGAAAAAGTGAAATCTTTAACAAAAGCATTTTCCGAAAATAACTTAGAAATCGCCAAAACTATACTGATTGAAATGAAATATTTAATAAGTATACAAAAAACAATTAAAAATAAACAACAACAACAACTATTATTAGGTATCTGAATAGAAGTTACAAATTAAAATTGTAAAGTACATATTACACATTTAAAATAAATGGCCAAAATAGCAAAAATAATTGAAATATTTATAATAATGTGCTGATGACGCATTGCCATCTGGGGATCTACTCTGTAATTCGATTCGAAAAAATTGCTTTGGAATTTACATGTTATGAAAGAAAGCAATTTCTTTCTTTCCGAATTACACGGTAGACCCCTGTTTATCATTTAGATGTTCAATTAGGATGTGGGCATTTCCACAGAAAAGTTCGCTTTTCTTGCCTCACTTCATTATTATAAATGGAATAATACTGTTTTAGAGCTGTGAAGAGCATATCGATTTTTCTAGCCATAACGCAAATAACTTGTTCCACAGAAAATTAGCTTAAAGTTTTGAATTTCCCATTAAAATAAAATAACATACAATTCCCGTCTCAAGAGATTGTTATAAAAGATGTTTTTATGATTTTTTTTTCTGTATTGTTGGAAGAAAAATTGAATTGTTTAAATAATCGGCCCTGTCCTAAGAGAAAGAAAAAACTCGATTAAAAAGCTTATGAGTATGTATATGAAATTATATTCAAAACAAAGCATACTTTTTAAAAGTTTAAAACCATTATTTTGAGTGGTAATACTGAGCCTAAATTTTTCAGTTCCATAACTAACATATCTATTTTAACGAAACAAAACAATTAAGTGATCAGGTATCCTACTATCATATAGTATTGAACTACACTTATTATTTTTCTGAAATTGTTTGCCCTCGTCACAAGTCGAATTGAGTCGGATATGTAGAACTGCAGTGTTCCTTAATAAAAATTTCCACATCACTGATAGTAACTTTGGTACTATTTAAATACTACACCACTATACAACTGTGTGCTGTCTTCAGCAAAAACATCTGTTTCATCACACGATATAGGAAAAAAAAAACAGCCAAGGCTAGAAAAAAGGATTTAATTTTTGGAAAATAATGGCTGGACTGGTCCACTTGGCTAGATTTTGCAGTAGAAAAGCATCAAATAATAACCAAAAAACATATAGTACATTAAAGCGTTACACAAACTGCAAATTCAATGCTTCTGGTCAACGTGTGGCTTCACATTTGGTAAGTTGTGTTTATTAAATTCTTATAACAGGCAATTACCGTAGATAAAATTAACAATTCTTTCGTAATAATTGTGTGCATACTGCACTCGTATATTATTAAAATATGCATAGAGCTCATTTAATATCTGAACGATTTTTATAACGTCAGCAGCTCCATTTTTTTTAACTACAAATTACTCCACAAAGTGGTCACTTATTGGGCGGAAACAAAACAAAAACCAACCGGGTATTGACCCGAATCTTGTGTTGAAAATTTAAGCTCCACAGTTCATAGTTCCAGAAATCAACCTCGTTGTTCTCGACAGCACCTAGCGGAAAAATGGTACCACATCCCACAAATTTCAACTATTGCTTTTATTATTGCACAGTATAATGTTCCGCGCAACTATCTTAATTTTTTCTTTCATACAATAATGCGGAAGAATAAGTTTTGAAATAGCAAGTCTTAAGTTATCCTGACTTGAGTCTTCTTCTTTCTAAGCTTAATTTTGATTTTGAATCAGACTAGTGTCCTTTCAATATTAACTTGGTGTTTCTTCTTAATGACATGGGTTTTCCGTGTTAATTTTCTATTTATAGGTACATATATGTACATATGTATGTATGTGGATATAAGCGTTCAGTTTGAAAGTGAGGCAGTTTATTTTCGTTAATTGTTTGCAAATTAGAAATTATTTAATCTGTAAATTTTCCATTATTGTGGTAGTATATTAATATTTAAGCGGACAATATGACAAATATGACAATTAAATTGTATCAAAGAAAATCTGATAGTGATAATTTTTCAGATTTCACTTTGAGACTAAAGACTATAGCATCAATCTGCATAAAGAGCAATTAAAGGGACTAATGAAATTATACAACGTACTTGAGAAATCTCATACTTTGCTTTAAAATAAAAAGTTCTATCTATTGAGCAGAACTTTAACAGTAAATAATAAATCGTAATAGTAAAGTAAATGCAGAATTTTCATTTTGTTTTTATTTTATCATCTAAAATTTTGTAAGAAAAACTTATAAAAAATATTCTAACACACATCGCTCGTTTACTCAAAGTCAGAAAACGTGTTTTTGCGAACATAAAACGGAACTTTCAATGCATAGTGGTGTAATTGAATAGCTCCCCAAACGAAACCGTTGAAAATACTCGTTGTAGGTGAAATAGGTAGAAATACTTTTAAAAGATTTAAAAAAAGTTTCTACAAAAATATTTTAACAGTTAGATCTTTTTGTTTTGAAAGTATGAATATTGTTTCTAGTTTATTTGTTGCCTAAATGTTTAATTATTCTTATGTTATAATTGTAGTCCACCAACTATTTACATAAGGCCCTATGGGCCCGCTTGCTTATTTTTATATAAAAAAAGCATTTAAAGCATATATTGTATTTCCCAGCAAATTGATTAATTAATTTTGTAGCGTTTCATAGTTTTTAGGTCATTACAGTCCGAGCACTGGTTATTAGTACACCTTGTTTTCATAACACTTCACGAAAATCATTTGAGGATCTGTATCAAAAAAGTTATATATTGATATAGACAATACAATTTTCGTATATTAAATAAGCAATGGCTAAGATTTCCACACTGACTACTTAATTTTCATATTTGAAGATGAAGAAAAATTTACATTTATGGGCATATATTTATAGTCAATGTTCAAGAGCTTAGCCACAGTTAACAATAAATTTCGAATAATTAAGTATAATAATCTTAGAAATGCGCCCTAATAAAAGATGGTAATTTTTATTGTCTTTACAGAATCTGTAAAAAATTATTAATATATATTTATATATACATACTTCGATATATCACATATATTTGCATACAACTTAAACCACCGAGAATTCTTTGAAAAAATTAGAATTTTATTGATGTGCGGATATGGGACGTACTAAACGCATACGTAATCAACGCCAACGTTTAGCTCTAGAGCAGGAGCAAACAAAAGATGAAGCCTTTTTACCGGATTTATATAAATATTTAAATTCTTTAGGTTGGAAAAATGAAACCCAGCTTACGGCAAGAAATTTTTCCCCAACTGGTAGAGGTTTGTGCTCTAAATCGGTCATTGAGAATGAATATAATATTATACGTTTACCAGTCGACGCTTTGCTAACAATACAAACTTTGGAGCGAGATGGAGACTTCAAAAATATTTTCAATGAAGAAAAATTCAATAAAAATAATCAGCTATCATTTCAATCTTTAATGGCTTTCTATGTAATGCATCAGAAAGTTCTTATGTTTGAATCCAAATACAAATCATATATAAAATCTTTGCCTCTATCTTTTACAACTCCTTACTTTTGCCCAATTGCAGAACTGCAATATCTACCAGATTCCATATTACAACGTACCGTCGAGCAGAACTATAAAATAAAAGAGTCTTATCAAATTTTGAAATTAGCTTATAAATATACAGATTTTGAATTAAAATATACGTTCAGGGATTTTCGTTGGTCCTACTTTGTAGTTAATACACGTAGTGTTTATATATTAGCAGAACTAATTAAACCAGAGACATCTTTCTTTCAATCTTTCATATCGGATGACTGTAATTTAGCGTTGGCTCCTTTTCTCGATTTGTTTAATCACTCAGATCAAGTCAGTACTCAAGCTGAACTAATACGTAATCCAGTTACTAAGGAAATTGAATTTATTTTGACGTTGAAAAATTGTCCATCTGGAAAAATTTTACCTCGTCAACAGATTTTTATAAGTTACGGCGGTGCATTAACAAATTTAAAATTACTTGTTGAGTATGGTTTTATAATACCCTCAAATCAAACTGACTATTTTGAACTATCCTTCAATGATATAGAAATTTTTCTACAACAGGAAAAATCTTTGAGACATTTAAATTTTCATAAAAATAAATTTAAGTTTATACGCGATCACAATCTACACGATCAAATGTTTATTCATACGGAAGATGGTGCTTCTCACAATTTGCATGTAGTTTTGCACTTATTATTTAAAGAAGAAAGCCATTTTTCGAACATTTTAAATCAAGTAGCATTCGGTTCGGTTGAGAGTTTGTTGAATGTTGACTTGGAGTTGCAATTGTTATTGAAATTCAAAATAATAGAATACAAAAATTTTGTTACAAAGCTAGAGGCTGAACCAAATTTAACTAAATCGGGTTTTGTTTGTAAATTGTATTTGCTAGAATGTTTACAATATTTAAAAAAGTGTTTATTTAACTTAGAACTAAGCTAAAAGTAATTCAATCAAACAATTTGAATGTAAATAAAAGTATATTTTTAATTACTAATTAAAAAAATGGTGTTTTATTTAAAAAAATTATATCTTGCTTTCAGCTTATTTTGTCGCGCACCACCGTTACCAATGTGGATGATGGCTCTTCTTCAAAATCAAAAAAGAAAACAACCCCCTTTACTCCTACACCCGGCAGCAAGTTATTAGGTGGAGTTTTTGTAAAGAAGACGCCTCAAGGTAATTGAGTTGTTTTCCTTGTACATTTCTTGTATATAAATGCTGGATTATAAATGAGTAAAGTTATGTGGGTCTTATTTGTTTCTAAACAAATAAATACATAATGGTGTAGAACTTTCATATTTCGAACTTTATAAATGGGTTTGTAAACGCGTAAGCTAAACTTTATGGTACATACGAATATTATCGTTGCAAGTGCGAATTTTACAGTTTTAAAACCCAACACCAACAAGATGGAAAATACATTGTATATTGAAATTTCCTAGACATAAGCAACATACTTAAATAATGCTTGTAGACTCAACGAAGTATATAAGCTATAAAATATCAGCAATGTCTGTCCGTCTCTACTCAAATAAATCCACAATTTAAGTCCTATAGTACTAAGTGTTCTGACTACCGCAAATCGTTTAACTTTTTCGATTTTGATTTGAAATTGCAAAGATATGTGTATTCTGTAAAACAAAGCGAGAAGAAATTCTGAGGTTTCAAACCGCAATTGTTTAAAATGTACTTTAACTCTTTCAGTGTCAAAAATAATTGAGTATTTTTCACATGTGCTGACTGTTTTACGTCCATGCGTTCCAAAATAAGAAATATCTTCAAATATAATCACCCGTATTGCGTATGTCGACTCGAATATTCGTCTACGAGAATTTTGTTCTAGATAAAGAGAACTTATGCACGTTTCATTTACTCTAGTACAAGATTCTCTCAGACGAATATTCGACACGACATACGCAATACTGGTGAATAATTAAATATAGCCTTAGGTTCACTGCCTCATCTCCAACAACAAAAATTATGATTAACCGCTAGAAACAGAGAATGAAAAACTTTTTATACGTCCAATAAATCCAACTTTTAACTAACTCTAAGTTGTAATAATGGCCCTAAGTAACAAACATCCAAATATCTCCTTGAAAGGAATTTATAAAATTCTTCAAAAAATGTTTTATTGGCCCTTGGACATGTCAGAAACCTTACAGTTGTTTCTCTCAAAAATCCCATAATAGGTTAAGCCATCCATGTCTATTTTGCAACAAAAAAATAACATACATACATGCATACATATCGCACACTAAATCATAAATAGTCACAACTCAAAATGATCAAAGTGGTTTTGTTTTGTTTTTTTATAAACAAGTTAATAGAATAAATCTCTAGCGTCCGCAACAATTTCTTTTGTAATACAGTCTTCTTGAAGAATATAAAAAATGTCGTTATGATTGTTTTTATGTTATATTTTGAGTTGTGAGTATACCACGTCAAACTATCAAATTTACAAAATTCGTTTTTTAGATTCGTTATCTTGGTAGCCTAATCTATACGGTATGCCTCGTTTCAAAATGCTGAAATTCTCACGAACGATAGATAATTTAATAAGAAATATTTTAAGCCTGGCATTTTTAGGAATACGCCGACTTTAAATTCACAATTGACGGGTCTTCGAGCTCTTCTGAAAACTACAAATTTGCATATTGGATAGTTTGATATGGCAGGGACGATATGTATGTATATGCTTATCTATCTTATAAGCTATCTGAGTGCCGAATTTAAATATTAGGAAGATCACTTCAGAATTATGATATCCTTTTATTGCCATACAATTTTCGTTCACACCTTGATGGTGGTGGGTATATTTATATTCGGAAAACCCGAATACAACAAAATTCACTTAAAATATAATTTTTTTTAATTTTTATGCCAATAAGCATATAACATATTAATATTTTCACAATTTTGTGCATTTGCAATTACCAATTAACATAACTTTTATATGTCGTTAGCTGAAATGCAATCAAAAATACTTTTTTTAAATTTTATAGGAGACAGAAAAAACTAAACAAAATTATTCAAGTGACTGAAGTAAAGTTATGATTCTTTTGATTGCTTTTGATGATGAAGGTTTTAAAATTTGTAGGAACATTTGTTTCGATGCAATATCCAATAGTTTAATTAATTAATTTTAATTTTAATTTTTTTTTTAGTTAAGTGATCTTGCATTTCAGCTAACGATATCTATTATCATTAGATTTTTGCTCAGTTTGAAAATAACTTTTTATCCATCACCATATAAATATGTTTGTACTTGTGTGGAATAATATAAAATAGCGTTATGCTTGTTTTATGTTGCATACTTGCATCACTTGTACATAATCAACAGTTTTTTTGTCACTCCTAAATATATGAGTTTATTTTTTAGTTGTGACGGTTTATGATTTAGCGTGCGATATGTACATTAGGTTGTCCCAAAAAATTTTATTTTGGTTCGATGAGGATAAATTCAAAAATTATTCAGGCGTATTGCGTATGTCGAGTCGAATATTCGTCTACGAGAATTTTGTCAGAATAAAGAAAACTTGTACAAGGTTTGTTTAATCAAATACAAAATTCTCGTAGACGAATATTCGACTCGACATACGCAATGCGGGTGATTGTTTCCAATGAATTCTAAGTAATTGGAATTAATTGACCTTTCAAAATAAATTATTAGTTTTTTTTCATTTTTACACACATTTTATAAGTAATAAAATAAAGCGTTATTTAAAAAATTTATGAAAAAATTGCGAAAAATTTTAAAAATTTAAAAACTATAACACAAGAATTTTGCCTGAAAATTTTTCTTATCAAATATTTCCTCAAAAGTGAAAAGAATCGTAGTTTTTGACAAATTTATGCAGGAAATACAAAAAAAAAAAACGGCCGAAAAACGCGATTTTTGGCAAAAATTCGATTTTTTTAATCAGAAATAATTTCTTAATCAGGCTTAACTTCAGTAATATCAATTCTTACCGAATGAAATATTTTTATTAATTAATGTGAGTTTCTAAAGAAGAGAAGAAAAATTAAACTAGACTTTATTAGCTGGGGGAAATACCGATATTTCTCTGTGCAGCCACGCACTTCATCAGCACCCATGTCTATCTACTGGGGTAGAGATTATTACTAACATCAGCTATTTAACTTAAATTTTCTGTGAAATGGAATATGAGAATTGATTGTGTATACAATTATTGATTTTACCTTTGGTAAATACATTTGTAAATATCACTATTCACTTTCTGTTTTTCCATTTTCTATTTAGGTTAGCACGAAGTTATATCACTCTACCTAAGTATGTTTAACTATTCTTACTTATCTTTTACGATCATCACATTAATTATTTTTACTTATTCGATGCACCATCGGTACATACATGTAAGTATGATTGTAGTGGCTTTATGTTACTTTGTTTTTGCTTTCTACAGTTGACTTCGCTTTCCAGCATTCTGAAGCTTTGATTGCCAAGTGAACAGTGATCGCCAAGTGAACATATTTTTGTCACGTGCCATTGATGATTTAAGTGAGAAATTTTTTAGATTTAATTGAACTGTAGTGAATTTTTATCAGAAATAATTTCTTAATCAGTCTTAAGTTCAGTTATTTCAATTCTTACCGAATGAAATATTTTTATAAAAAGAAAGAAGAAATTATTTCTATAAAAATTATTTTTATAAAAATATTTCATTCGGTAAGAATTGAAATTACTGAACTTAAGCCTGATTAAGAAATTATTTCTGATTAAAATTCACTACAGCTCAATTAAATCTAAAAAATGTCTCAAATAATTTTTTTTCGAACACCCTAATAGCACATATCGTTGGTTTCAAGTAGAAAGGTCCTAACTCAAATAATTGTAACTTTACAGGAGAAGGTAAAAACATAATAGAAACTGTAATATTCACAATGTTTTTTTTTTTGACATATACATATGTATATACATATATATATTTTTTGACATACATACATACATATCGTCACCTTAAATGCAAACGGACGTAACTACACAAAAATTCGAAATCGAGTTTTTGATTGATTATGGTTCATTTTATCAAACTACATGTTCACGCAAATATTTAGACCTGTGCGATCAAAAATTACGACTTTATTAAGGAAATGCAAATGGACGTAATTACGAATGCATCCATTTTTTTTATTGCAAGGAATGTAACTAACATAAAACCTTAAATATATATAAAAAGGAAATAAATGGTTAAAAGCATATAAGTATCCATACTACAACTAAATTCCGAAGACAATATTCAATAATACTTTATTATTATTGGTCTTGTAACGTGTTTTGTTTCTCTTGTAAAAAATATAAAAGTGTAGTTACGTCCGTTTGCATTTAAAGTGACGATATGTACATTAGAGTGCCTCGATTTGTTCGTGTGCGAACAAAAGCAACAGGCGTCTAGCAAAAATGAAATCTACTCAAAATTCTAAGAAAAATACAATAAGAAATTAGGGGTCTAAAATCAAAACTTAGCTCCCGCGGGGAGGCATAAAAAATCAAAATTAAAAATACTGAAAACAGCACTTCCATTTTCTACTGCACTTTGTGCGCTTTGCTACAATATTTTCAAAGCTTTTATATGAGATATTTGTTTTTACATTGAGAGACATAATGCTCTTCTAAGAGTTTCGATCAGTTGAGCAAGTGTCTCCATATGGGGACAGTTGGCGGTAATGGGTTAAAAATTTTTTTTTTGCTCTACTGAAAAAATTAGATTTTTGGACATGGGTCATATAAATAATTTTTTGTGTATTTATTTGTATGATGAAAATCAATTCCGAAATTAAGTTAACCCAGTGTAATGAGTTCAATTCTCCGTTTATGTATTGTTCAAAAAGTCAGTCGATAAAATTCGGTTTGAAATCATTGCTACTTGTCTTTTTTTTTTGTGAAAAACATTTCAATCGCAAATTTTTAATTAAACATTAAAAAAACTGGCACAAAAATTATAGACAATGGATTTATTAAAATCGTGAAATTGCGAAAACATGCCAAAATTCAGAAAGCTTCCTTAACCAAAAAATCATTTAACAAGTTTTATAACGACAAAAAATTTGCTATCAACCAAGCGAAGAATCCTTTTGAAAAACTTTTGATAAAAATTAAAAAAAAAAACGTGAAATTTCAAGTTCTAATTTTTAAAGTTCAGTTATTTATGTAGTAGATAAGTATAAAAATTAATAATAATAGATATCGTTAGCTAAAATTTAAAGTAACTAACAAAGAAATTTAAAATTGAGTTTTTGATTGCTTATTATGAATGCCGAATTTCACACTTCTGCAATTAAAAACCACGCTGTTATTGACAAAAAAACAAGGGTACTTAACTACAAGTTTGTTTAGTTTAGTTTTATTTTAGTTTTTTGCTTCTCCTGTAAAATTATATTTTTGTTTGTTTTGCATTTTAGCTAACGATATGTATATGTATGTATGTATGTATGTTCTTTGTTTAATATTATTTTAGCACTACGATTTCGAACCTAAAATGGTGATGGATTATCAAAATTCGGTATATCGAATGTTTATTTAACGTTTTGATTAAAATATATATGTATATATATATTTTTTTTTTATTTTTAACCCTCTAAAATATATTTAAGAAATTTATTATTCGACATATTGTTAAGTTTATTTTAATTTGAAATTTATTTGCTGGTGGTTCAGCGATGTCTATATGCATTTCATTGTTGCTGTAACAAATCGTCAGTAGACTTCAACCACACATTATGTACAGACTTTCAAAAACTATTTGAGAATTCACAAATAATAATATTTTTGAAAATCACAAAAGAAAAATAAGCATAGTAGGCTTAGTAACTTATACAAAACCCAGCAAATAATTTATATTCGATATGAATCCATTCTATTTTTCTACACCTTTATACAATTAGAAATCCTTTGGATAACAATAAAAGTAATTATAAGGCAAAATGAAAAATAAAATCTAAATTTAACATTTAAGAAATTTATTATTCGACATATTGTCAAGTTTATTTTAATTTGAAATTTATTTGCTGGTGGTTCAGCGATGTCTATATGCATTTCATTGTTGCTGTAACAAATCGAAAGTCTGTACATAAGATAAGAGGTTTGTGACTGTTCAAAATGTGTGGTTGAAGTCTACTGACGATTTGTTACAGCAACAATGAAATGCATATAGACATCGCTGAACCTCTAAAATATATTTTGGTTATTCTTCAGCAGTGTGTTTTTCTATTATCAATTATTTCGTTCAATTCTTTTCGAAAAAAGATCGCTTGAGGTATAATTTTTCTTAATTTTAGAGGGTTAAGTATTTGTAAAACTGTTTTGCATAATGTTTTGCTTTGTGAATAATGTACGATTAACAGAAAAGCATTTGTTGCGTTTATGTTTGTTTAATTTTTATTTTTTTAATATTGTTTTTTAAGTACATATATATGCTTGTGTGTTGTGTGGCCCTGTAGGGATCTTACTTTGTTGAATTTAGTAAATCCCCGCAGGTCCAGACCAAAATGTTCAAACGCTTCCACAACATATTGTACTGCAACCGAAACAACCAATACGCCAATGTCACATTCATCTAGGAGGTGATAATGGGGGTAGCCCTCTGGGTAAATTAGATGCACCTGAAGTAACGTCACAGGATATGCTTAGAGCCATGATGGCGTACGTTTGGCCAAAAGAGGATCCATTAGTAAGGAAAAGGTAAATATTTCATATAGTTAATTATGGAAAAATAGTTGGTGTATTTTTGTTTTTTTCTCTCGTTCTTAGAGTGGCCATTTCTCTGGGACTCTTAGCGGGTTCAAAGATGTTAACGGTTTGTGTGCCTTTTCTATTTAAGGGAGCTGTTGATACTATGGGTACCCTGACAATGGATACTCCAGCTGATACAGTATTAAGTGTAGCCACTGCCATGTTAGTAGGATGTAAGTTTTAAAATCATTGACATTCAAGTCCTTTACAGAATACGTACGAAAGCGAAAAATTTATGTTTGCAAACTTTTTTTAATTTTCATTTTTTAAAAGTTGTGAATATTTTAGAGATGAGCAAATGTCGTGATTTTTTTTTTGTCAACACATGTATCATGATTACAAATTAATAAAATCACGCGTGCGTATGTGAGCGTGATTTAAAAATATAATAGCGTGCGTGATCGTGCGGGATTTTTTATTATAATTTTTACGCACTCAAAACAGAACTCCAGTTCCCCCTGTTTGTGTAAGACGTTGACGTTGGAAATTTTGTAATTTTTGTAATAAAATAAAAGAAAGTTGTGCAACTTTTCTTTAATCTATTACAGAACGTCTTACATTCACGATTATTGCTACTGACACGAAAAAAGCTTGTAGCGCTCACTCGTCGCTCATTTGGTAGCAGTAGATCTTTCGATCTCGAAGGTTAGCCTGTGATATCAACAACGAATCTTTAGCAAACTTTAAAACGAATAACTTTAACGACATCGCTAGATATTCGCTAATAACGTTTTAGTTATTTCATTCTGATATCGCTACACGTAATTTTTAATACATATTTTGGCCATAGTTCGAGAACGAAGCTTTTGCAATTACTCTCCATTTTGTCTTTGTGTTTAACCTTTCCTTTCAAATAGAAGACAAACACAACCTTATAATATCATTTATAAATAATTAGTGAGCAGTTAGCGAAGATAATCTAGCCTGTTCTGTAAATCGAGTCGATTTTAAAACGCTTGATTTAGAAAAATTATATCCACTAATAGCGAATTTTTTTCAGACTTTTATAGTTTTATATTTTTTAGAGCTGATTTTTCATATCTGAAGTTAATTTAGTATGTATGATTTAAGACACATCAATGGAACCATTATTTAGAGAACATGGCAGAATGCTTTTTATTTATCGATCCTAAATTAGTTTCGAGACTTCTTCGCGATTAATTCGCTATTGCCAATACTCGTTTTTTGAATTTACGATAACTTGGCGAATATTTTTGTTTCGATAATTCGCTTCCCTCTTGACCTGAGATTCGATATAAACGAATGTTCACTAAAGCGAAGAAATTTCGAAACAAAATTGTTCGTCATTTGTTCGCTAATAAAAAAAGAGAAAAATATTCGAATGTTCGCTAAAGCAAACTTCTCTCGATAGTTTCTCGAATGTGTGTGACGATAGCATGCGCTAGTCTCTCACCGTGGTACCGTGCTCAAATACTGCACAGTAAGTTAAAGTATAAAAAAAAAAAATAAATAAAATTAAAAAACAAAATTACTTTTTTAATTTTTCTGCTATCTTGGGATAGCGAAATTAGTTCGATATTGGCTAACTTTTCACATTACTAAAGAATCGTCGAAATCAAATGTTTTTCGGAACAAAACTGAGCGACACGTGAAATTTTTTCGAATAATTTTTCAGTGTCATTCTCGAAAGTTTTACACGATAAATGTTCGAGATACATATATTCGAAATCAATATCTTTAACGAAAGTCTTGGTTAAGTGGGTTATTGCGAATATCAGGGCAAGCGAGCCCTTCTCTTTATTAAGGTTACATTAGAAGAGTGCCGAATAGTTTTGCACAAAATATGAGAATATAAACCTCTTATTGCTAAATTTGTATTTTACTGTGAGCGTACGTGATCTTTAAAAATTTTTGGCGTCGTGATAGAAGAAGGTACGCGATTAAAAACAATGAGCATGCATGATCGTGAAAGCCTGTTGCAATAAAAGATCGATATATTTGCTTTGACAAAGACTTTTAAATTTTCTTTTAAGCTATGTTCCAATTTTGTACACAAATAATTTACTTTGACATATTTTCATTATACATACCACGAAGTAACTACTCGTATATGTACGAAAGACGGCTTTTACACACGCAAAGTTCACTTTTGCAAAGTCTTGAATTTGTGGGAGAGAAGGGAAAAGAGAATGAAAAGTAAACTTTGCATGTGCGAAAGGGCTCTAAAGGCTCAGTTACCCGACGGTAATGTAAAGTAGGAAACAGTTTATCGATATTGTTATGTGAAAAGTAATGAAAATGGTTATAGAGATGTAATGTAACGTAACCTACTTTTCATATAAAAATATCGATCAGCTGTTTGCTACGTTGCAGTTACATTACATTACAGTCGGGTAACTGAGCCTTAAGGCAGTGGAAATATTAATGCATACGTCTTTCTAGATGGTGTTGCTCGTGCCAGTGCTGCGGCGTTTAACGAATTGCGCAATGCAGTTTTTGCCAAAGTTGCCCACCATTCCATACGCAAAATCGCCACCAATGTATTCTTACATTTGCATAGCTTAGATTTAGCATTCCATCTAAATAAACAAACTGGTGCCTTGTCCAAGGTACACATTTCTTAATCGTATACATACATATGTATTTTTGTCTTATTAAGCTTTTATTTTATAATACTTGTTTTAGTAGACCATAGATCGTGGCTCTAGAGGTATAAACTTTGTTTTAACTGCCATGGTGTTTAATATTGTACCCACAATATTTGAACTGGCCTTAGTTTCTAGTATATTGGGTTTGAAGGTATGTAAAAAATTATAAAATTTGTAAAATTATTGAACTTCGCACCTGATTTTTCAGTGTGGCTTAGCTTTTGCCGGAGTTTCGATGGGCTGTGTGGGTCTGTATGCTGCGTACACCTTGTCCGTTACACAGTGGCGTACTAGGTTTCGTGTCTATATGAATCAAGCCGAAAATGAAGCTGGGAATAAAGCAGTTGATTCTCTTATTAATTATGAAACTGTTAAGTTCTTCAATAATGAAAAATTCGAAGCTGACCGTTACAACGAAGTTCTTAAAAAATATGAATACGCAAGTTTGAAAACTAGCTCTAGTTTAGCTTTATTAAATTTCGGACAAAATGCTATATTCAGCGGTGCTTTAAGCATAATAATGGTTTTGGCTGCCAATGAAATTGCCAAAGGTAACATGACAGTCGGTGATTTGGTGATGGTAAATGGTTTACTGTTTCAATTGAGTATACCATTGGGTTTTTTGGGCAGTGTCTATCGTGAAGTACGTCAAGCCCTGTTGGACATGCAGTCTATGTTCACATTAATGAATGTCGACAGTCGTGTGCAGACATGTCCAAATGCCCCGCCATTGATACTGGGCTTGGATAATGCCTCGATTGAATTTCAGAATGTAAATTTTGAATATGAACACGGAAAACCCATATTCAAAGATTTATCATTTACAATACCAGCTGGTAAAAATATTGCTTTTGTTGGAGGTTCGGGTTCAGGTAAATCATCAATGGTTCGTTTACTTTTCCGTTTCTTTGAGCCGAATTCTGGTAAGATATTAATTGGTGGCCAGGATATAAGTGAAGTGGATATTGATAGTTTGAGAAAAGCTATTGCTGTTGTGCCTCAGGTGAGTAACTTGTGAATTATTCGGCAATAAATGACATAATAACTATAATATAATTTGGAGCAAAACACTTTGTTTGGCTCAAATAAAGTGTTTTGCTACATGTTCTCCCTTACATTTTTCATTTGAACAAAACAGCTCAAGTAAGTTGTTTTGTTCCAAAACATGTCGAAATTTGTCCGTGCAACACTGCGTTTCTGTCTTAAAACTAAAAAAAGCCGCAATATGATAATAAAAGATTCCACTTACAAATAGTATTCAGTTCTTTAAGCAATTGCACAAACCACTAGAGTTGTATTTATAAATCGTTTATATGTAATTGAGAGCAGGGTGACCGATGACATTTTTCAAAAAGTGGCACCAAAAGGGGATTTATCAAAAAAAAGGGGCAAGATTAAAAAAAACGAGAAAAATACATTAAAATTTTTATTTTTAATGTATTTTTATATAATTCACTTTAAAAAAAGGGGGGAAAAGTGGCAAGGCAGTCGAAAAAGTGTCAATTTGCCACATTAGTCGGTCAAACGGTCACGCTGATTGAGAGAAAAACTGACTAAATGAAACAGCAAGGTTTGTTGCCTTCATAAAAAAATTAAATTGATTTTGAAAATTCGTATACCTAAAACACAAAAAAGTTAATGGAAACACTTCGAAGTGTTTTGAAAAAAAGTACTTGTTTTGCTCATAGTGGAAACGTACTATAAACCCATGAAAGCTAATGTGAATTGAAATTACAGAAACATAATCACCCTTATTCCAGTTGGCGACATCGACGTCACTTTAACACAATACCAAAAGTTGGTGTTTGTGTAACCGTTGTCGAAAACAACTGACTCCTGTTGGTAGGTTTACGCTATTTTCTAGACCTTAGGGAACAGAAATGGATTGTCAGTAGCACAAAATTGTTCCCGAGAGCGAATAAAAAGCGCCAATTTTTTGGTATTGTTTTGAAGTGATGTCGATGTCGCCAACTAGAATAAGGGTGAATAGTTAAAATTTCAGTTACCATAAATTTCGTATACTAAACATATCTTTGTTAAAAAAACAATTGCCAATCTTTTGCAAAAAAATATATAAAAATATAAAAAATAAATTATGCATCTAATTTTTTTTCGAATAAGCTTTATGTGCAGTTTCTACAAGTCAGGCAGACGACTCGCCTAGAAAATTTTTATGAAGTCACTCAAAAATATGAGCGCTTCCCATGTAAATTTTATACTCAAGTCGACCGTCTGGGTTGTAGAAACGGGGTTAATTTTTATTCGAAAAAAAATTTATTGTTGGTAGTTTAGTACATACCGGATTTTCCAAAAAATTTGTTACGAATTTGTAACAATTGTTATCGGAAAATGTTCATTAACTCAAAAAGTTTGCAATGAGAGAGCGTGAAAAGAGAGTAAAACAATTGAGAGAAAAAAATTCTAGCAAACTATTTACTGGTAAAATTTTTGATTCGGGGGTTTTTAAAATTTTAATTTTAGCTATTATTATCTGGGAGAGTAATTTTGTAAATTTCTGCTTTACTCTCTCTGCTAGGAAAGTAAATGAACACACCTATTGTTTGAAAAAGCTAAAAACGAAATTAATTAAGGGGCTAATTGTATAAAACGCTACTCCAAACTTTGACAAATTTTATATGGAAAAAATTTAAATTACAAAAACAAAATATGTATATAAAAAATTTAATGATGTGTAAATACAGTATAAAATTTTGTTGCTAAAACTTTTTCAGGACTCGGTGCTATTCCATGATACCATCAGACATAATATACATTATGGCAATCTAAACAAATCTCAAACAGATGTAGAAAATGCTGCCCGTATGGCAGATTTGCATGAAAACATTTTGAGTTGGCCACATAAATATGACACGCAAGTGGGAGAAAGAGGCTTGAAATTATCTGGAGGTGAAAAGCAACGTGTTGCCATAGCCAGAGCTATTTTGAAAAATTCACCTATTTTAATATTTGATGAAGCCACCAGCAGTTTAGATTCAATAACCGAACATGTAAGTACAAGAATACAAGTTTTCTTTTTAATTTTATTTAGTATATACAAAAACATCGCTATATAAAATACGTTTAGAATATTTTACAAGCCTTAAGCAGAGCTACAAAAGGCCGAACTAGTATTTGTATAGCTCATCGTTTGTCTACCGTTATGGATGCCGATGAGATTGTAGTACTAGAAAATGGACGTGTTGGTGAACGCGGCACCCATTCCGAGTTGCTGAGGAGGAACGGTTTGTATGCACGTCTTTGGGAAACACAAACACAGCAATTTTTATTTTAACTCGTAAATTAGTGAAATGCCCAAAACGGTTGAATATTTTTCAATTGATTCGACTAAAATTATTGATAGCTGCCTAAAAAATTGTACATAGAATTCTTTTTATCTCAGTCTAGATGCTGTGTGGGCTGTTAAGTGTTTCTTAAAAAATAGTTTTAGCAAAGTTGTTAAGGTTAAAAGTTAATAAATTGGAACAGTTTTCCGCTTATATGTGCATATAAATACATGTATGTAGTATATACCAAATATATGTACATATCGTGCCATAACCGCCAAAAACGCTTAAGCGACATAATTTTCCAGTTTAATTTTTTTTTTCACGAAAATCGATTAGTTTCGATTGTAGATATTCAAAAATTTGTCGCTTAAGCTTCTGTTTTCTTTGGCGGTTATGGCTCGATATGTATGTATGTATGTATATTCCTGTAAATAAATAAAAGATCGAAAACAAAACAATTTGATTAAACAAAGCTTTTATTAAAAGTTGTATATTCTTTATTTTTCTTCAATATCACACAAATTTTAATTATTTTATTTTTTTTTTAATTAATCAAAAATTCTTCTCATTGTTTTTAATTTTATTTTTAAAATTATGTTATGAAATATATTCGCACGTCCACAGTGAAATTGTGAGAATCTACAGTGAAAATCTTGGTATCACATGGAAATTTGTATGTCTCTCTAGATATGTACATCTACTAAGAAGGGATTTTTTGCAATTTTAAGGGTGTAAAAATGGTTTAAAATGGTTAAAATCGGTGTCTCCTTAACTAATAAAGCTAGAACCAAAAATCCAACTTGATATAAATTTATGAATAAATAAGTGGATGGTGGTGGGTGGTACTTTTTGTTTTTTGTACTTTTAAGTGGATAAAATTGGTGAAAACTGATTTACATACTATATGGAACTGCAATCCTTCTAAAAAAATTTGCAATGGATTTTGGCCCTTTTTTATATTTGAACGCATAACAGCAGGATATCTTTCAATTACCATAATTACACTCCAAAATACTTGCTGAGAAAATCCAGTTATGTATGTACGACTATGTAAGTACTTATGTATGTATATAAAATTTTTATTCTGTTTTGTGAATAAATAATCTTCACGTTATCATTTGTCCAAACTAACTATACTTCTAGTAGAATGAATGTATATCACAAATATTTTTTTGAATGATGGTTATTTGTCGAGTTGTGAGGTGCTAAAGTGTTGCGGTTTTTGAAAATTTATTTTCTAAAATTATTGGCGCGTAGTCATAGTCAAAACAAAGTACACTTTAAGAAGTTAAAACCAGTATTACCATACAAAATACTGGTTTTAATTTCTTAAAGTGTACTTTGTTTTGACTATGACTACGCGCCATTCTTTTGAAATGTGCAAAACCGGAAATGACCAGTTCATATTAAAATTATATTGAAAAGGGTGAAAAGAGGATGTTTAAAAATGTGTGCGTTATACAAAATTTCTTTACGCGCGTAACGCACTTCAAACCCGGAAGTGAAAATTTTTGAAATTTTTCCAGGGTGTGTATATCCATAATATAAATTTTTTGTTATTTATTATTATTTTTTTGTTTCATAGGCGCATTTTCATATTAAAAACAAAGTACACAGAGAAAACAGTGCCTACTAAATACCTCATAAAATAGAACAAAATTAATAAGAAATCTCTATGGTTTTTTTTTTCAATAAGGAAATCTTATTAATTTCACAGTGAAAACTTTTTGAAAAAATCAAGAAGAAATCTTGTAGTTTTCATCAGGTTATCTTATTGATTTTTTCAATAAAAAAAAATTGCGTCTTTATTTTCTGTACTTATGTATTTTCATTTAAATTCTATACCATTTACATATGTATGTATGTATGTATGTATGTAGTATATTGTAGATGTTATTTATTTATATATATATACATACATACATACATACATACACATTAGGTTATATTCTTTATACAAAAATGAAAAAGATCATGAACAAAATTGTCTCTATGTCTATTTATAGATATGAAATAACAAGACACCTCATAAAATAAAGAAGATTTCCTTATTAAAAAAATCAATAAGATGCTTTACACACAATCATATAGGAACCTAATAAAATCAAGAAGAAAACCTTATTGAAAAAATCAATGAGGTAACCTAATAAAATCAATAAGAAATCCCTATAGTTTACAATTTATAAGAAAACTTAATATAATCAAAAAGTTTTTCTCTATGGATTGTTTTTTGGTGCCAAAAATAGCGGAAATTGAGTAAAAAAAAGTTGTGAATAATAAGATTTCTTCTTGATTTTATGTGGTTTTTTTCTTGATAAAATAAATAAGATTTACCACATGAAAACAATAAGGAATCTCTATGAAAAAATCTTTGCTTCTTTCTGCTGGGATACTCCTTAGCCTAAAAACGGTTCATAGAGCAAATCTTCTTGATTCTATGAGGCAGTTTTTTCTCTGTGTATACTTTAAGAGTTTAAAACCAGTATTTTGTATGGTATGCTTTGTTTTGACTATAAATATTTGCCATAATTTTTAAAATTTAGAAAAATTGTAAGTGAACACAGTGTAAATTACCGGTTTTTAGTGTGCTACGTATATACATGCATACACACACATCATTCATTTACTCAAACAACTTCATAACTCAAAAAAAACCAGTTTGCCAGAAAACGAGTTTAAAATTTTCAATTCACGCATAACAAGATATTTTTACGAAATTTTTACACATTATGGAGAACGATATGCGGATTGAAATTCCATTTTTTGAATTATGAGGTTCTTTGAGTAAATAAGTGATATACATAAATTTTCATAACTTTTAAACTGATTGCATTCACAATTAGGCCACCCTAGGCATTTGCATAACTTATAAAGTTTAAATCCCATTTTCAAGCTTTTGCAGTATAATAAGAACAAACAAAAAAAAAATTCAGTAAAGTGCGCATGAAGGTTCGTACCGTACGTTCGGTTTTGAACATTTTTTATATGGCGTTTTTTTTTTGCGTTTTTTTTCAGTTTAAACGATATTTTTATTTAGTTTTGTTGCTTTTTTTCTCGTTTAGGCGATTTTTTTTCGTTTTTTGGCGTGTTTTTTAATTTTGGCGATTTTTCCGGTTTTTCGTGATTTTTCCGGTTTTTGGCGATTTATTTAAGTCTTAGAAATTTTTTTAAATTTGGCGCTTTTTTGGTTTTTTGGCAATTTTTTTAGGTTTGGCGATTTTATAAATTTGGGATTCTTAAGTTTTACCGTTTTTGAAAATTTCAAGAGTTTGGCTCTTACGGTTTCCTAGATACAGCAAGTTGTCAAAATTACATTAACTGATAGAACACCCTTTAATTTAGTTTTTTTTTTTAATTTTAGTGTTAATTGTAGTCTGTATAAAAATACACTAATCTGAGAGATAAAAATTAAAGGGTGTTCCAAAACGAGTAGCGAAAAATTTTAAAATCCCATGTAATATACATACAATTGTATGTATGTATGTATGTACATATATACAATTGAAATTTGTAAGGTTAGTGGATTTTTATACAGACTACATCAATTAACACTAAAATTAAAAAAAAAATTAAATTAAAGGGTGTTCCATCAGTTAATGCAATTTTGAGTATGTAATTTTGATAACTTGTTGTATCTTGGAGAGCCAAACTCTTGAAATTTTCAAAAACGGTAAAACAAAAAAATCCCAAAATTATAAAATCGCCAAACCGAAAAAAATAGCAAAAAACAAAAAAAGACGCAAAAACAAAAAAAAAAAAAAGCGCCAAATTAAAAAAAAATTTCTAAAACTAAAATAAATCCCGAAAATCCGGAAAAGTTGCCAAAATTTAAAATATCGTCTAAATTAAAAAAATCGCCAAAAATTAAAAAAATCGCCAAAATGAACAAAAATCGCCAAAATGAAAAAAACGTCAAAATGGAAAAAACGCCAAAAACTGAAAAAATCGCCAAAACGAAAAAAAAACAAACAAAAAAACATTTCAGCTGAAAAAACGCCATATTAAAAAAATGCTCAAAGCCCAATTTATTTAAATATACAAAGTTAAATAAGAATTTTGCTATCTCCCACATAAAACAGATTTTTTTTACAAAGAACAATGGTAAATTTTTATAAAATATAAAAAAAAATTTTTCATTCGCACATTTCTCCACATCATCACAAAGCAAATAACATTTTTTCGTCAATCACATTTGGAAATGAACTGCACGCACACAACTACATATGTGTTTGATGATTTTATTTGATCGTCTCCTGGGCACTTAGCTCGACAAATAAATTTCATACATGTCTACTAGAAGTTACGCCAAATATCATAAAATTTCGGCAAAGAAAAAAAATTTTTGGATTGTCCACCTCATATACATATGTACATACATACATATCGATGGCTTAATATAAAAAGGTCATATCTGAACTTTTTTTTTCGAAATCGCGTTTTTAACGTTTCATGGGAGATAACGTCTAATTGCATCCTCCTTGAAGATCTTAGTATGTTACAGTTCAAAATCAAGGACTTATGGCAACTTAAAAATATTATTTCTGCATGTACATATATGCTTTAGTTTTTCTTCAGTTTTTTGCTTCTCTTATAAAATATCGAAAATTCGAGTTCCGCCTTTTTTATATTAAGCCATCGATATGTACATAATAAGTTTTTGATAATTCCTACGTAAACCTTTCTTTAGAAACATGTTAATATGGGAATAATCAACAACATTTATACAAAATGCAATCCACATATCGTCAGCACATTATTGGTTTGACCCACCGACCATTTAAAAAAAAAATGAGTTAGGTATGGGGTATATGTATGTATATGTATATTTTGAGAATCCCCTTTCTGAATCCAAAACAGGTTTTGCGAAATTAATTCTGGTTTCCGAGATATTTAGCATTAATTTTGCTCCATATCAACTATTTTAAGGTTTAATAAATATTGTTTTGTCGTTTTTCTCCATTCTGACTTTTTGGCGTATGTTCCAAACCAATAATGGGCTGACGATATGTATTTAATAGGTTGTGAATTTAACAATTATATTTTGTTATACGATTCTAACTTTTTTTCTAATCTCTTTTCCTAACTTCCATAGGAATGGGTACACCGTATAACAAATACAAAACACAATTACCCATATGCTGGAGAAAATGTTTATAATTGTCTAATCTCGCCAAAAACTCTTGCCACAATGGCAGTAAGGGTTTCAACTGTTTGCTGTCAATGCTGTTCTCAATAATAATATTTTCTTCCTGCATAGTTTTGTTTGAGTATGTAAATAAGTAGCATGAGGGCTTAATGCCAATTGTGGTGACATGATGTACAATGTCGCTTGTTAGACTTATACTATTGCCCGATGTTAGGAAAAATGTATCATTGACATTGTCGTTGTAGTAGCGCACATTACCCTCGAGGATATTTAATGAAACATTTGTTAAATCGGGTGAAATAAAGTTGTCCAAAGTAAGTCCGGGGAAATCGGCTACAAAAATGACATCAGAAAAATTATTCCAAGCCAGTACTTCATTCTCAATCGTACGTAGTTTTGGTCTCAGGTGATTCAATTCATTGAGTAAAGGCAAAGACCATGAAGTTCTTTTAAATGGTGACCATTCGGCTGTGAGTAAATCTACACGGGGATCAAACACTCTTTGCTGGAAGCGGCCGTTCATCGAACACCATATATCAAAGTATATCGAAATATTTGTTGAACTTAAAGGACTGTGGGCTGCATTACGAGTATGCTCTTGTTCAATATTTTTGTGTATACAATGGGCATACTGCTGAGCCATATCAGCATATTTTGTCCAACGATCATATTCGGTAAACGCATATGGATCCAAATAGTGTATTTTGCCATTACCATTATCGACAACTTTGATTGTGGTCAGTATAGTGTCGTAGGAATGTACCATCATGTCCCACGAATAGCCATACAAACCATTGGTCCAGTTATTATAACCTTGAGTTATGAAGTGGGAATAAGGCAGAAATAATTGCAAGCTACAATAGAATAATATAATAAAGGTACGAATTTTTTCTCCAAAACTCATTGTACTACAAGATGGTGTAATTAAATTCTTGCATGCCTTGCAGTAAACAATGGGCTCTGCATCATTTGCGGTGGGAAAATCATTGTGTGTTTTAGTTTCTAAAACTTTTACTTTATCATTCGTGTTTCGATTATCACAAGTTTTGGATAACTTTTTGATACTATCGCAGGATATTTTTCTTGGCCAATCACAACCATAAAACATGGGTACCTGAGCTAAGCACACCCAAGGAAACATGCCTGCAAAATGGAAATAGAAATATAAATATTTAAAGTTACATAAATATTAATTTACATACCAATTACAAACAAGCGCGAGTTCATTAAATGAAAGCTTATCATAAACGGTGTGGCGAATACTCGAGTTTTACTGCAAGTCATCAGAAAAGCTATCGTAAAGTCAAATATTGCTGTAAACCAATGGACAACTAACAAATCGGTTAATTCTTCTGTAAGGACCCAACGAAATGGAGTCAAAACCCAATGGCGACTCAAGGAAGACATAGCGTAACCCGACAACCATTCAGCGGTAAGTTTTTTCAAACCCGCATACATGTAGAGTAGAAAAAATTGGAACTTAATTAGAAAGTAATTCCAATATGGCACTGTAGAGGGTAGGCTGGGTGTTAAATATTTATCTAAAGAGCTAAAATTAGAAAAGAGTATTAAAAAAGATTTATCTTTGGAGAATTATGTTTAACAGAGAGCCGTATAATCGAGGTTCAACTGTATATGTTAAAATTAGGGGTGTAACGAATGTTAGCATTTGCGAATTGTTCGCTTGTTTTTGCTATTCGTATTCGCTAAATCTTATGCGAATATTTAAAGCGAATACTTAATACAATGAAGTCTACTGATGAGTTTCGTAACCCATAATGAATGGTAAAGTTTAATGCACCATTGGATACGGTTTGCAAAAATGTTTCAAATGACGTATTTTGTTGATATGTTGTCTTGGGAGAAACCAACAAAATATGAAAAAAAAAACTACATAATATACCTTTTTTATACACGGTCCACCTCACGAACGGCAATCTCTAGATCCCTCCAATATTTTGAGAATCCTCATTAAAAATACCTAAAGAAAACTTTTTCTCTGAGCCGCTTTAATGTACATACATATCGTACTTAATCAACAAGAGGGTATTAACTCAAAATTTTAAAATTTTCAGTAGAGATAAAAAACTGTTTGTTTAACATTAACAATTTGATTATTTTTAACACAAATATAGGCTCAAATCAAAATACAGTACCTTTTTTTAATGAAAATATACGATACATTTCTATGGCCACTTTAGTATTAACTCAAAATAAAACCTTTTTAGTAATATAAAGGTAGTCACTACACTATCACAAAAATGGTCTCAAATGTGGTTTTCGAGATGAAAGAGTAATCGGAATGCGTTGAAATTTTTACAGGTGAAATTTTAAAAATTTTGGGTGAATACCCTCTTGCTGATTAAGTGTGATATGTACATATATCGTCGGCTTATAGTGTAAAACTGCTAACTAACTTCAACCAAATTTTAAAGGATAGACAATGCACTGTTAACATTTTCTATATATAGCTTAAGAAACTAGATTAATGCATTCAGTTTCTTCCACATGTAGAGTTTCAAATTCAAATAAATATTTTACCACAGTCGATGCAGCATTTATTTCTCTTTCGAACCGCATTAACACATAACATGTGTTATAAAAAGTGGATTTAGCAGGTTTACACGATAAGCCGACGATATACTTAATGCTTCTTAAAGTATAAAGCGGCCTAGACACGATCAGAATGATTGAGAACGGGGTCTCTTACGTGTGCAGAGTGTTTTTATGCTGGATAACCCCTCAAGCAATCATTTTGAGTTTGATTTAGTAGCAATAAGCGTGTGTGTGTGTTTGAAAAATAAATTCAGTAAAGTGCGACATTGACTCGCACACTAAGAGTTCCGTACGGACACTACATTATGTATGTATGTATGTAATACTATACGAACTTTAGCCTATATAATCGAATATCTTGCCTGTGGTGCGATTCAGTAACTTTTAACGATCCAATTTAAACGTAATTTTTGTGTATACTTTTAGTCGCTTGCAATAACGATTGTGTGATTCTGTAACTTCTTTTTAACGATAGTACGCAGCTGATATTTTCTGTTGATTTTTGTCGATCAAATTTTCAGCACATAAATTATTGTCGCTTAAATAACGACCCAGCTGGCATTAACCTACGGCGAATATCATTAAAAATGTTACTGAATAGCAAATTCGATAAATTTTCAATATAATTATTTCAACGATGCCGGTTATCGTTAAAAAATTTAGTGAATCGCACTACTGATGTAGACATTTAAAAAAATTTTGCTTGGCGTTTTTTTTTTCGTTTTGGCGATTTTTGTTTCTTTTTGGCAATTTTTTTTAGTTTTTTTTTGGCGACCTTTACATTGCTTTTGGTGATTTTTGTTTTTTGCATTTGAGCGATTTATTATATTTTTGGTGATGTTTTTCATTTAAGCGTTTTTTTTTATTTCGGCGATTTTTTGTTTCGGCATTTATTTAGTTTTGGAATTTTTTGGTCTTAGCGTTTTTGAAAATTTCAAGGGTTTACCTCTTACGATTTCCAACATACAGCAAATTGTCAAAATTACATAGTAAAAATTACATGAACTGATAGAATACCCTTTAATTTTGATATTTTAAAATTTAGTGTTTATTAATGTAGTCTGCATAAAAATATACTAACTTTGAAAATTTCAAGTGTCCACATATAATTGTCTGTATATTATATAGGATTTCAACATACAATTTGGTTGCTCGCTTTGGAACATCCTTTCATTTTTGACTATGATATGTTTTTTGTTTTAGTGGCCAAGTTTTACATATTCTGTGAAAATTTCAGTTCCGTAGCTCTTACGATTCTCGAGAAAACAGCCTGTGATCGAAAGACAGACAGACGAACAGTCGGACATCGGTAGCGAAAACAATAGGGTTCCTCTATAAAAGTAATGAAAGGAAAATACGTTTGTGGATGAAAGAACAGTTTTAAAGAAAGAAACAAATTAAATCGAATATTTATTTTTTTTCATTCGTAATTTATAACAACTGGGCATCTTGAAATTTCCGGCCCTGATTCGATTTGAAATCGCACGATTTTATAAAACTTACTCCCTAAATAGAAATATTCACCCCTATCGTGCATAAAATGTGAAATTTTTGTTCCCATGATATTTTCATTCCACATGAAGGGAAATTTGCTGTCGGAAACATTATGGGAACGTTTGTTCACGCATCAATTTGTAGTGAATGTAAAAAACGAAAAGAAGATTTGTAAAACTTCAAAATTAATTTAAAATCAGACAAATTTATTTTTGATAGCAAGAAATACACAATTTTTTTTTTTTTTTTTTTTTTTTTTTTTTTTTAAGAGAAGTAACACTCAGGCAATTAATGCCTACTACCATTACTAGGTGTTGCCTTCTTTACGAAAGGGATAGTGAGAGAGAAGACAGGTGGTGAAGGAAGAGATAGAGGAAAGCTTCATTCTTTTACAACTCTGCTTTTTCGCACGTTTTTAATAATGCAGTGTTGCAGCGCCTCTCTGATGTTAAATGAGGCGTATTAATTTTTTGAAGCTGTGTCTTGTAGCCATTTTATTGATTATTTTACTTCGCCGATGATTTTGCTACACAACGAAGGAGGGCGCTCTGATGTTACATTAGGATTAGTATCTGCTGAAGTCGGTATAGTTCAGTGACCAGTGACTATGCCTTCATCACTTGAACTTTCCTACAACAACTGACACAAAGGGACACTAATGCACATCAGAAAAATGCGTGGTGTTGTTACTTAATGACTGTCGGATACAGGGATTGAACCCAGGACCTTCGGTTTTGTAGTCAACGTGCTAACTACTTCAGCCAACGCCACCCTCATAAAGTTGTGTTTTTATAAATTTTAGGTGCCGTTTGAAAAAATTCTTAAGTATGCCATCGCCATAAAATTTACTGCATGTGAACCAAAGGAGTTCATATTTAATGGAAAAAAGGTGTAGTATGTAATTATTGTTATTAATCGTGGATATTATTTACATATTGTCCTAAAAATAATAATTTATAACTTTTAATATACATATGTATAATTGGAAGTCTAATAATGAAATATCGCTATGTATTGATTTAGTTCGCCTTGAAAAATTAAGTGAACAAAACCAAGGGAAAAGTGAAGAAATCCATGTGAAAAATATTGTTCACGATAAGGGGAATCAAAAAACAAAGGGAACATATTTTTTGGGAAAAATTATTCACGATTGCAGTTTGGGGAAAAGGGAAAATATTTTGAGGGAAAAACTGTTCACGATAGGGGTGATTATTTCAGATTTTTTTAAATTTTTTTATTTTTATAGATTCTCAAATATATCTGAAAGAAAATTATCGTGTATGTTTTTAAACACGTCTGCAGAACCATTATTAATTTTTTGAAAACGAGAAATTTACTCGGATTCGGTTTACAGAATATAAAATTTCATTTTATTCATTCTGCATATAAAATTTCATTTTATTCATTCTGCAAATAAAATTTAATTTTTTTTATTATATTATCGTATTGGCCTTCGCTAAACAGACATTCGCTATACCCCTAGTTAAGAGTGTAACATATATACGTACCAATAACGATTAGCTTGCGTGAAAAGCAAAATTGAACCAACTAAGCCAAATAAATAACTGTGATTATTCCAAGCTGGTTTATCCAATAAAAATATATACCAATATGGTACAATAAATGCTAAACAACTCAAGCGAAAACGATAGCCCAGCATAATGCCTATGGCTCCTAACCACATGCACAGATACACACAGCCCATTATGGGAAAACTAAAAGCATCTATACCATCAAGTAGGGGAAAGTGGCAGTGCTTAGTTTCACCAAATCGTATTGCCATTTGACCTCCACCTCTTTCCTCTGCCATATCAATTAACATAGCTGCTCCTAAAATGTAACAATAAAAATTTTAATATAATTTTGTGAAATATGTTCAAACATTCATATGTATATTTTGATTGTTTACCATATAAAATTCGAAATACTCCCAATGCAGAAGGGTCTACAGGACGATGTAGCCACTTTGTAAAACAATAAAAACTAGTAAAATGTTGCAAATCATAGTCAGTGCATAATTTGAAAATATTTGAAAAAGTCGACTTTTTAGGCTTCATGTTGGATTTTAAACTTGTCTCATTATTGCTGCTCTCCATTTTTAACTGTTGAGTATTTGCCTCATCCATTTGTTTGTCTACAAAAAATTTAAGATTTTATTTAAAATATGTATATTATGTAGTATATGACCTGGAACTTTAGTACTTTCTCTTAATAAAATTTCACTTTATGAAATATTATGCTAAATTTAAATATATGTGACCGTACCGTGCTCACTCTCCTAAAGGTGAAATTATGTCATTAAAAAAGCCTAATGTGTGCACAATATTTCGTAGAAAACGGTTGGGCTGAATCACATAAAAATTTTAATTTGTGTAGGCGTGGCATCACCTACTTAAATAGGCTGGTATATTTTCTCAGAAAACAATAGAAAATTTAAAAATCGGAATTGAAAACATTCTTCTTTTTTGAAGTCGATTAATACGAAATTGATGTATTTTTTCAATAATTTTTGCATACTAAATAAAAAATTCGGCAGCATGAAGTAACTCTCCACGGAATAAGTCCGCAAAAAAAAAAATGAAATAAGTCCCCAAAAAAATATACAGGGACTTATTTCATATGAAATAACTCCCCAATGGTCTGTAAAGCATTAAACACATTCACAACAGCAAGCTACCGACTACAAAATGTCAAAAATAGAATATATGTACATGTTTATATGAGAATGATTATTTTTAATGCAACAAGGCAACGGGCTACAGGTTGTTGTCCGTGCTACATTTGTCGTTGTAGTCGAATTAAACTAATTTCTATTTTTCATGGCTGCAAACCAAAAACAGTGTTGACAATATAGCAAAATAGATATGCAAATCAAATTAGTGCCAAGAAATATTTTTTATTGCAAAATAAAAAACAAAATTATAAAATTTTAATGTTATTACAAAAGTAATATATTTTTGCAAAGCGAAAAAAGTTATAATTCGCGAAAAGTTGCAAAATTTTAAAAAATCCATAATATTGATTAAAAATCGCTAAAACTGAAAGGAATGCAAAAAAATTTGCGAAAATTAAGAAAAAAAGCAAAACGTCACTAATAGCGGGATGATAGCAAAGTCTAATAATGTGTAAAAATCTTCAAAACTTTTAGGAAGTTAAAAAACACATAAAGGGTCGTTCGATTTTATTGCGAACTTTGCAAAAATCGCGAAAATTTGCAAAATTTTAAACAAGCCGTAATATTGATTCAAAATCGCTAAAACTTTAAGGAATGCGAAAAATTCGGCAAAAATCGCGAAAATTACGAAAATCTGCAGAAACGTATTAATGGCGGGATGATAACAAAGTCTACTGTTGTTGAAAAATCGGCAAAACTCGTAGAAAACTAAAAACATGAAAAAAGTCACTTTTTTCGCGAACTATGCAAAAAATTGCAAAAATTTACAACATTTTAAACAAGATTAAAAATTGCTAAAACTGTAAGAAATGGAAAAAATTCGGTAAAAATCGCGGAAAATTCGAAAAAACTTACTCGTACTAATAGCGTGCAAAGTCTAATATTGTTTAAAAATCGGCTAAACTGTTAGAAGGCTGAAAGCATGCAAAAGGTCGCTTTTATCGAGAAGTTTGCAAAAATTGGCGAGAAATTGCAAAATCGGAAGCAAGTCCTAAAATTTATTAGATATCGAAAAGTCATTGAAAATATAAAAAGATTGGAAAAAAGTGAAAAAACGCGAAAAAAATCGCAGGTTAGCGAAAAATTGCTAAAACTATTGAAGAAATTACTAAACCTATAAATAGTAAAAATCGCAAAAAAAAAAAAATAAAGAAATAAACTGAATTGTTTTTATATTTTTGAATAAACAATGTTATTTTTATAAATGTGAAATATTTGAAAGCGGCAACACTGAAATATAAATTAATGGTCCTGCTGCCGTCTTCAAAATAATTAAGTAGCTGGCTACTAGGCAACATTTGTTGCCAGCGGCACTTGTAGTCGTGTAGCCATGTAGCCTGCTGTTGTCTATGTGTTTAATGCTTAATGAAATTAATCCATAAAAAAATTTTATATATTTATTTATTTATTTTAACAAAGTAAATTTGCATAATATGCTGTTGCACAAATATGGGCGGAGTAACTAAGACCATATATATGCCCAAGATGTTATTAACAGTATTTTAAAAAAGATTTGTGACTGACTATACACGACCTATGCCTTCACATAAGAAGTAACAACGTGGTTTTTAAAGAAATTCACACAAGTCTGACCGCACTTAAGAAATAATTACGATAACTCGAGAGATGTTCCCCGACCCAGAGCTGCTTAACGACTGAAAAATTTTTAGGAAATTATTTGATTTTCAAATTTAATTAAAAATCGTAATGAATGCGGTTTGTGGTTTATAATTACATACATATCGCTCATTTACTCAAAGAACGTCATAACTCAATATTAATACTACACCAATAACTGAATGAAATAACTATCCATAATGACACTAAAACAATTTTCGGTTTTAAAACATCTTAAAATCATAAATGCATTTGTGTGCCGCGTGTCGATGTTTTGGCCGCACAATTTACGAAAACGGCTCATAGTACGCCGTTTTACATGCATTTATTTCATAGCTGGCCTAAGTGGTACCAGAGTGCGAACAGCAATCGCCTTCTTATACAAATGAATACACATACACGAATACATTTCTCTCGTTGCACAGTGCGGCACAATCCCCTTTTACGCGGCCAAAAGTCGAAAAAAACAAGTTTTATTTGGGGTTTTTTTGTCATTGGCTTGGTAAAGGAATGTCCTAGGTCCCTTACCTCAAATGCCTTTGCCGAAGCCTGTGAATTTTCTGGCGACTGACATACAGACGAACATCGCATATGCGACTACCCTATTCATAAGGATATGTTGTGAAAATTACACACGGTATGACGACAAACCTTATCATTTTTGGTGAAGGATATAAAAAAACTTACCTGAAAGTAATAAGGTGGGATAGATGGCAGGTGTCAGAGTTAGATTAAATTAAGTTGAAGCCATTGGCGTAGCTATAAATTTTTTCTAGGTGGGCATTATGACTGGTTATTTTCATGAGTAACATTAAAATAAATAATTACATGCAATTTCTAATAATTCTAGGGGGGGGGGGGCAATGCATCCCCCAGAATGTCCTTTCTACGCCTATGGTTGCATTGAAGAGAGAAAGATTTGGTTATTAAAAAGAAGTCATAGAGCAATTTGAAAATAAAGAACAGAGCTTCATTAATCATTCTAAAGATTTGGAGTCAACTATAGAACCAAACGCTATTCCTGATAAAGGAGTGCAAGCTTTTTAAATCTACCGTTGATGATTCCGAGTGGCATCTAAAATATCTATTGCCTAGAAAGCGAAACCGGAAAGTTTTCCAGAGCAGGACAGATATACAGAAGATTTGTCATTTGTTTTTTTGTTTTCCTCTTTATCTACACAAGTGGGGCAGCATCCCACGATCTAAGTGGCTACGAGATTTTCCAGTAGTGTTCATTAAAACCCAGGAACCCAGTTGACCAAGACTTTCGTTATTGATACCAATTTCGAATATATATCGAACATTTATCGTGTAAAACTATCGAGAGTGATATCCAAAAATGAATCGAAAAAAGTTCACCTGTCGCTCAGTTTTGTCCCAAAAAACATTCGATATCGTAGTTTAGCTATCAATATCAAAAGTTAGAGAATATCGAACTAATTTCGATATCCCAGAAAGGCACCAACGAAGTAAAAAAGTAATTTTATTTTCTAATTTATTTATTTTAACGTACTTATTTTATTTTTTTAATACCTTAACTTACGCTGCAGGATTTGAACATGGTACCTTCATTCTAACAGACTATTTTATTGCACATACATACATACATATGCAAGTATGTGTTCTTATTTTATTTTTTTACTTACAGTGCTGTCATGGCTCGAACTTGGTACCTCTAGACTAACAGGCTAACACATTAACTTGGCTGCAGTTACACATTCGAAAAACTATCGAGAGAAAATCGAAGTTCGAAGCTTTAGCGAGCATTCGAATTTTTATTTAAATTTGCAAGCAAATGTCGAACGATTTTGTTTAGAAACTTTTTCGCTTTAGGGAGCATTCGTTTTTATCGAATCTAAGGTCAAGTGGGAAGTTTCAGTGTGCTGCTTACTTGTATATCGATGCTAGGATATAGGGTTCTCGCTGTAGGTGCACTCTGCCACGTCTTGATGAGAGTGGTATGCTACAGAAATTTTCGATGTTCTCATCCTGACGCATATGACGCATACTCCATCAAATTTCCAATTTAGGATAATGTTGGAATTATGTGTCATCTCATTTAGAGACATTCACTGACAATACATATGTAGTATATGTATGCTCCTGGAAAGTAATTTCTTAGTCGGTCTCAAGCTCAGTATTTTTCAAATATTATTGTAGAATAATACATTTGTTATTAATTAATGTGATTTTGAAAAAGTTTTAGTTACTTCACTGATGCACTTTCATACTGAACTCTTTTAAACTCACTTCCATACATGATCACGTGATTCAAACAACAGTGTGAGGGCGAGAAATTTTTCCCGGGCAAGAATTCCAACTAATAGCAAATAGTAGCGAAAAGCAAAAATTCTAATTGGAAAAGAGAGCAATTTATCGCGGAATTTTACTCATAATTGCCCTGTATATACATACATATGTATATGCGCTATCGTGCGTGAATGCGTGTGATCATGCATGATGCACGTGTATCATATGAACTATGCAAAATCGATTATTTGGGGGGGTAATGTTGTTCTTTTAATAGCTTTGTAAATCTGTCGGAATTTAGTTTATTAAAAAAATAAATTAATTAAAAGCCCCAACCATCAGGTTTTTTCTTCAAATTTATTTTTTTCCAGTTTAAAAATTTGATATAAATACATGCATGCATAATATTGTTTGTTGTATACTAAATACGTAAATTGTTTGTGAAT
Organism: Tachina lurida; assembly: GCA_944452675.1. Lineage (NCBI taxonomy): Eukaryota > Metazoa > Arthropoda > Insecta > Diptera > Tachinidae > Tachina > Tachina lurida. The sequence continues at coordinate 126,736,392 of OX101754.1, forward strand.
GTTTTTTTATTATTGTTGTATAATTTTACTTTTATTTAAGAAATTAAAAAATATTAAGATTTTTCTTCTATGCCTTGTTTTTCTTTTCTTTGCGAAAAAACGTCTTTACAATAACCACAAAATACTCGTACAAAGAAAAAAATTTTCAATTTGTTTTTTTTTTTCGAAGTTATTGTAAGTTTCGTTTACAGTCAAGTGAGTGAATCAATCACAATCCATCTTTGTGATTCAAATCTATTCGGATTTCCGTTTTTTTTTTTCAAATCAATTTTGTTTGTTTACTTTTTTTTTAATGAATATTGAAAATTTCTAAAAATGTTTACGACAAGCTTTTAAAGAAATTGCCTTCAAACTACATTAATACATATTTTGGATAAGTTTTTAAAAGTTGATTTTTTCATTCTAATATTTATTTTTGGTTTTCTTTCTTTTGTTTTTATTATATTATGTAATTATTTTGAAGAATATTTGTTGTGAGTTGTTTCGAAATAAATGAAATTTTTATCAATAAAATTTAATTTGAATAACGTCCCTTTTCACAATGCATGGTTAAGAGTTAACGTGAACTTTAACTGACAGTTCTTCATACAAAACTTGCAGTTAAAGTCTCTGTTATCTTTTAACCATACATTGTGAAAAGGTACGTAAATATAATAAGTTTTTTTTTTATATTTTAAATAAATAGAATTTTAAATTTCATTAAATAGAACGAACGTGTTTGCAAGTTGCAGAGAAAAAGTTTATTTTCTAAATTAGAATAAATTAAATTTTCCTTCTGGTTTAAAAATTAAATTTCTAATTTGATAATTAAAGTGACGTTCTAAAAAGGGGGAATATACTTAAAGTTAATCTTTGGAAATATTTTAAAATACATATACAATTAAATATATATATATATATATATTTCTATGTTTTTTTTTTCGTGTATTATTTTCTAAATTGTTGTTTATGTTGAAAATTTTATTTATTTTTCATTGTTTAATAGTTTTTAAATATTTATGTTTTGTTGTTTGTTTTACTGGTAATTACGACAAATATAATTATGCAAATTTCTAATACTTTGTTTTTCTTCTGGGATTTTTTCTTTGAGTAGAATAGTGTTTTGTTTGTTTTATAAGTGTCTAAAATATTTTAAAGGTATGTATGTATATATTTAATGTATGTATTACAATGTTCAATATTTTAAGCTTTTAAATTGTGTTGGAAAATAATCTTGGGTTTTCAAGCAAATTTCTTCTTTTATTATATTTATTTTTTTAAATTTTACATTCTTCAATTGCAAACTTTTTTGAGAATTGTTTTAAAAATGTATTTTCTTCACATAATTTCATAAAATTTATTTTTAATGTTTTTACAACGCCATTTAATGAATGAAAAAAACAATTATTAAAAAAAAAAATGAAAAACAAAAAGTTCTCGAAAATTGATGAAACCAGTAATTAATTAAAAGGTATTTGCCAGACGATTAATCATGCAGTCAGTATACATTAAACGGCAAAAACCCCCACATTCAGCAGCTGTCCGTCCATATGGTGTTAATTCGCTCGTTTCTCCCATTCATGATGGCTCTTTCTCTTTTTCTCTTGCAAATTCGCCTCTAATTTCTCCTAGAGCTCCTACAATTGGCAAACACCCTCAAATAAGTTTTGTTGTAATTTTAAGAGAAAGTGGAAAACAGTAAGGGCGGGCGCCTTATACTCTCTCAATTTATTTTCTAAATATTTTTTACTCTCATCAATTTAAGCTCTTTTCGTTTTCATTAGTGCGGCGTGCATACATATTCATCCGGTTTTTCCCCTTTAAATTCGATTTTGATTTAATTGGGAACGGGGTGTAAAAGGTGAGACCATCACACCACTGGGCCATATGGCCTCGTTGAACAGCTCGTTAAAGCGATAATCCGGTATGGATATCTTAAATTTACAGTACGACAAGGCAGCCAAATTTGCATCGTTCTTAACCAGTTTAGTGCATTTCACTAGGTTCTTATTAATTTTTAACTCCTCGGCCAAATGCTCGATGATGTCGTCCTCAGATGTTGAGGTGGCAAATTTGCCAACTTGCACCCAGCGACCATAGTCGCACACGACTTGTAGTCGATCCGAATTGCAATTGTTGCCGACGACTATTAGACTATTGGTCTGCTTCTTAACTTCGTTGGCATTATTGGCATTACCGAACTGAAAGTATTGCTGATACATGCGTCCCTGTATTTGGTTGAGACCATTCACAACCTTGTTAAGCTTATCATCCATGGATTGTATTTTGGTCGCCATGGCTTTCGGCGACTGCTGGCGGCACTCATCGCAGCTAAACGAAATCATCGAATTTTTTTGTATGGCCTCGTAAAGGGCGTCATCGATGTTCACACAGCTGCGATGATACTTTTTCATGCAATTACAGCTGATATTGCCCTCCTTGGAGTTGATTGATTTTTTGCACTTGACGCAGTTGTCGGCCATTTTTGAACGTTTATTTGTGCCGGACGTCTTATTAGTCGCAGCTTTGGTAGCTGCTGCTGCTGATGCTGCTGTTGCTGCCGCTGCTGCTGCTGCTGCTGTTGGCTCGACCGGTGATTCCACTGGTGTTGCTATTTCAGCGTCCGTAGAGTTTTCTGCCTTTGGGGATTCCACTTTTAAAGATTTTTCAACTCACAAAGGAGTAAAGCCGACGTAAAGAAATTCCAAAAATATTACTAATTAACACCCAATAACAATGGCTGGACAAAGAAAAAAAAACAAGTTTTTTTCCTTCTTTATGGTAGTATCCAAATTAAAACACCTCTTTCTCTCGGTTAAAAATGTCTAAAACACACACACACACACACATACACACGTTTTTTTAATGTATGTATAGTATAATTGCACAAAAATTTTATGTATGTATTACCAGTGGATACATACACAATGTACGAAGTTTAAGTGTTTTTTTTTCTTAATTTTAAGTTTTTTTTTTCCTTTCAAAACGTCTAAATTTAGGGTGTTATGAAATGAGAAGTGAGGGAGAATTTATTTAAAATTATTTAAAGAAAAATTTGCCGCTTCCGCCAAACTATATTTATTTGGTCCGTACGCTCCGAATGCCGCTGTTCAACTGTGATAGACTCATTTCTTTTAAACCGGCTGTTACCTTTGCTAAATGTGAGCCATAGAAAAAAAAAAAAAAATACAAAAACTACCCTTAAATGGAGCAAAATTTAGTAGTTCTTTTAGCTCTTGTTTTGTTCGCATGTTTTTGTTATTTGGGCTATCCGGTTTGAGGGGTTGTTTTCGATTTTGCGGTTACATACATACATACATACATACATACGTACTTATATATATACATATATCTATGTGTGAAGGCACAAACTTATATAACTTTTCTTATATGTATTAATTTCTACACACATTCATATGTATGTACACATGTCTATATAATCTACAATTAAATTGTTTCAGTTAGTAACCACTTTTACATACATAAGTTACAATAAAGTCTAGCCAAGACAAACATCAACATCAAAAAAGGATGTACATACATATTCGGCCATGTTCTGTAACCGAATCCGAGTAAATTTCTCATTTTCCAAAAACAAATAATGGTCCCATTGATGTATTTTAAATCATACATACTAAGTTAATTTCATATGTGATATTTCAAGCTCTAAACAAATTAAAAACTACAAAAAAGTCTGAAAAAAAATTCGCTATTAGTGGATTTAATTTTCTAAACCGAACGTTTTTATATCGACTCGATTTACAGAGCAGACAGGATTATTTTTTAAATGGTTTAAATAAATATCAAAGTTATATGCTATCATCAGTACTACAATTATGCTGTGAACCATACAAAAGTTAGAGCTTTAATATCAAATAGCATATACGAGTATAAATAAAAATAAAATGTCATTCGTTGGTAAACCCATCAGTTGTGAAAGGCAACATCGATTTCGCAAATTCTTTTTTAATGTCTCTCATAACTCCGGTGAACATTTATCCCTTTTTTTAAGAGAGCAGTCCTTTTTTAGCACGATGTCATATAAGATTAAAAAAGTGTGCTTTTTAGGGTTCCGTACGCCAAAGGTGAAAAGGAACCTATTGTTTTCGTCCGTCTGTCCGTTTGTCGTCCGTCACAGGCTATATTTTATCGAGAACCGCAAGAGCTACGGAGCTGAAATTTGTACAGAATATGTAGAACTTTTGACGCTGTAACAAATATATGACAGTTAAAAATTAAAGGGAGTATGTACATATATAGAAACTTGAATTTTGCAAAGTTAGTGTGTTTTTATACAGATTACAACAATTAACACTACTTATATTGAAAACAACAACAAGGTTTCTAATGTTATTGTTGTTTGCAATACAAGTTGTGGATCGAACGATTTCTGGTGACATCGTGGGACAGGCCGTAAAATTAATTTTTTGACTCTGTAATTACTGAAATTTGGAAACCCAAAATTAAAAAATCGCCAAAACCGAAAAAAAAATCGCCAAAACGAAAAAAGGGCCAAACTAAAAAAAATCTAAAACTAAAATAAATCGCCAAAAACCCAAAAAATCGCCAAAATGAAAAAAAAACGTTAAAACTAAAAACACAAAAAAATCGCCAAAATGAAAAAAAAACGCTAAAACTAAAAAACGACGTAATATCCAAAATCGAAAAAAGCTGTAAAAATAAAAACGCACGATGACATGGGAAACCCGGGTAGGAACGTTACGTTCTATTTATCTTACCCCCTAGTGGGCTTATTTTTGATAAAATATATATAGCGTTTGTGTCGTTCCAAACTCAAATATATCCATGTTTGGAATTTCATCAAAATCGGTTAGATACTCGTAGTTTCAAAGAGGTACAAATTGCCCCCTACACATTCTCGTGCTCTTATTTTTGGAAAGATTTATAGCCATGTGCTTTCCTCAGATCTCAGACCTACAAATGTTTCTAATTTCATCAAAATCGGATGAATAGTTTCAAAGAAAAAGAAATTTAACATTACCTCGCCACGTGCTCCTATTTTTTTTCCTAAATTGAATAGCCTATGTCTTCTTGTAGACTCAGATCTATCTATCATAAAAATCGAATAGATAGTTGCAAATAGTCTTAGTTTTTAAAAAGCATATAACCTATGTGTCCATCTAGACTCAGATCCATCTATGTTAGGGTTTCTAATTTCCCGGACTTTTTCAATTCCCGGGAATCGAGAAGTAAAATGTTTTATTCCCGGGAATTCCCGGGAATTTCAAAAACATATGAATTCAATTAAATGACGTCAATAAAAAATATAATTTTATGAAAAAATATACACCACACAAAAAAGTAATATGAATAATTTTGTAATATCAATTAAAATATTTGTAATATCAATTAAAAAATTAATTTAATTTTCACCTATAAGCAATTTGATAATATTAATTAAGTCTTTCCACTTAAATTAATTAATGCAATTAAAAATGTAATAGAATCAATTAAATTCTTAATTGGAAACATTAATTGGTGAATCCTTTTTTTCTGTGAACATTCAAATTAAAAACAAAACAACTTTATTCGTTAATTTCATGAACAACAATATTTAAAAAGCACAACAAAAAAATCATATGCTTTGAGTTACATATATCATGGATGGAAATTCCATCTACATCTGCCAATCTAGATACTATTTTCTATAAAGACTTCTTAAGTTGAAAATATTTCGTAACGCTTCAAGTTATTGGATTCACCTCGGAAGCCTTTATTAGATTTGTGTCCATGCTTATACATATTATCATCGTTACAGAGTTGTATTTTTAAGTAATAAAACAACGAACAGCAATGTAAACAAAGCCAATTCCAAAAACCGATATATGAAATTCCCGAAAATTCCCGTTGAAAATTTCCCGGGACTTGGAAAAAAATAATTCCCGGGTATTCCCGGAATTTTTTTTCCCGCGTAGAAACCCTAATCTATGTTCTAAATTTCACCAAAATCGTTTCATTGGTTAAGCCGTTAAACTTCAACAAATAAACAATTAATTTACTTTCGCATTTATAATATTAGTTAGCAGACATATAACCTTTTAGCAAAGACACAACCCATATTGAAGACTACCAAAAACTAGGTTAAAAATCCCAAAACTCCAGGAAATCCCGGCACTTTCCATTAAAATTACTGCAACACTGAAAATCTAACACATCCGCAGTGGCAGCACCATTATTCTACGTAGTTGTTACCAGTATTTGTAACCAGTATTTTTTAATTTAATTTTGTTTCACATGCATGGCACGCACTAAGGAACTTACTTTCCAAAAAAAAAAAAAACTACCAAGAGTAGAAAAATCGCCAAAAATCGAAAAAAGTTTGCCGGGTACTTATTTTTTTAATGCTTACATCAGGTATAGGTTAAAGTCCGTGTAGTATTATATATGTATGTATGTAGTGTCCGTACGGAACATTTCGTGTGCGAGTCACAGTCGCGCTTTACTAAATTTATTTTTGAATTGAATTGAATTGTCCTGAATTGTCCTTTTTTTATTACTACATATTTTTACTCAAAATCCAAAAATGTCAACATTAATACAATATAAATTATAATTATACAAAACTGGAATTACCTGGCAACACTGAAAAAGGTTTGTCTCAAGAAATTCGACAACAACTCAGTTAATCTGATATATCCTACCCAAACAAGGCACATCAATCAGGTACCCGTAATTCTACAATAAATATTAGTATAACTTTGTTGGTATAAATTACCACCACACTTTTCTTGTTACCCTGATATTATCAGAGCGAATGTCTCTGGCACGAAATGTCAAAACACCATACAAAACTGAAGCATATTTTTCAGCTTGTACCCACACAATCCAATCCATCAGTCTCCTGGCTTAATGCAGTCACCTCGTTGAAAAATATGGTCACCGTAGTCATAACCCAACTTAGGTTTTTACGGAAAGAACAATTGCCCACTTTTACGCCCTGTTTTTTAATTTATCTAAAATCGGAGAACAGCTGCACCGATTTGCTTAATTTTTTATTTATTTATTTTATTATTTGGATAATATGGTGTTGCACAAATATGGGCGGAGTAACTAAGACCATATGCCCATTATTTTTTAATATTCGTAGTAATTTAAAGAAATAGTATTAAAGAGTGGATAAGTGGATGGGCGTGACACCTCCCATATGTGTATATATGTATAGCAAATATTTATTTTGAAATATCTTGTGAACTAATACGGCAAAACACCTGAGATTATCTAGGAGTTACTCCATTGACCTTATAAGTTGTTAAAAAAGAAAAAGTTAGAATAAAACAAGTGGGCGTTGCACCTCCCATATATATAATTTGCTTATTTTGGAATATCTTAGCATCTAATGCAGCAAGAAACGTGAACTTTTGTGCAAGTAACGATTTTTCTAATGTGCTTTGCCCGAGAAAAAAGTTCGAATTGGACATGTGGGTGGGGCACCTCCCATAAAGAGAAAATATTTACTTTGAGATATGTGGAAAACTAATATAGGGAGAATTCAGAATTCAACAATTTGGCGTGGTGCTTCTTATATAGAGGACATATTTTTTATATCTTCTTGCAAGATATCTTGGAAGCCAAAACAGCCAAAATGTTTAATTTTTTTTAAGCAGTAACGTCAATAACGACAATCTATGTATGTATGTATATAAAACAGGATGTACATATGTATGTATGTAACGTATGGACTCCAAAGCGGCTCGGCCGATTTTGATGAACTTTTCAGGGAATCTTCAGAATATTCTGGCGGGTGACACTGTGAAGTCTGATTTTTAATTTTCGGTCTGCGGGCGGAGGGTCGTGGCAAAATTCCATTTTTATATTGCACCTCCAATGCCATATACATATACATATATGAATGTATATTTATTTATTTTATTTTTAGGGAAAATGCTTACTTCATGACTATTTACGTTAATAATGAGAATTATTTTAATAATATGCTATAAAACGGTCTACAAAAATATTTGTCACGAAGTTACACTGAAGTCCTTCGAAGACAACAAATCTCGGAATTAAAATATAATACCAGAAATTACTCATTTTAGGTACAGGAAGTGTTCTGCGTATGTTTATAGCAACACACTTAATACATTATTGAAAATCACAATATACAAACATAATCCCCCTTATTGCGAATGGCGTCGTCGACGTCACATCAAGACGACAGTAAATATTCTTACTTGTCTGCTCTTTATCGGCAATAATTGGCCCTTATTGACAATCTCTTACTAATTTCTAAGGGGTTGTAAATTAATGGATCATGTTAATAGTAGACAATTCTTGTAGACAACGACGACGCCATTCGCAATAAAGGGGAATAAGTTTAAAAGCCTGAAACCAAAATATTTACAAAACAAGCATCCTTATTCGATTTTGCATTTATTTTATTTTCTATTAAACTTTTTTAAGAGTTTTGGTATTTAGTTTTACGAATTCTGTGATAGGTCCTATTTCAGTAAACAAATCAGCGTGACCGTTTGACCGACTAAAGTGGCAAATTGCCACTTTTTCGACTGCCTTGCCACTTTTTGTCCCACTTTTTTTAGAGTGAATTATATAAAAATACATTAAAATGATCAAACAGAATTGCGGCATAAACACATTTTCCATACAAATTGACACAAAAAATCAGCACCAGAAAGCCGTCGATAGATAGAATCTATTTTATTTTGACAACGTTTTTTCTTATGCTCTCATATATATGTAAATACTCATTCTCTCAAGAATGCTACCATACTTTCAATAAATTTCATACATTTTGTGAATAAAACTACAAAGAAAAATAAGCACAAAAGAAAATAAAACTAAAATTATAGAGCATTTGAAGTTACTGCCGTATATTTTATTATGGGCTTTGTTAATTTGACACCGATTTTTCCTGAAGTTGCGGACATATTCTGTTTGATCATAAAAATAAATAGTTTAGTGTAGTTTTTTCGTTTTTTTTTTAATTTTGCCCCTTTTTTATAAATCTCCTATTTTGTGCCACTTCTTGAAAAATGTCATTGTTCACCCTGAAAAAAGTACATGTTTTTTTTTTTTTTTTTTTTGAAATAAGTTATTGATTCGAAAGAGTTTACGCATTTCCATCCATGTGTAAGAATTAGCACTTGCGTGTAAAATTTGCGAATTAAGCCGCCACAGCAATCACCGTTCGTTATATAATACATATTTCTATATTCATAGCATTTAAACTTTTCGTTTTAGCGAGTATCGTTTGTATTTCCTTTTCTAACATGTATTTCTCTTTTTGTTATATTTTCCTTTTCCATATTCTGGTTAATTCTTTTTTTGTTCTCTCAGTTCGTGTTAATTTCGAACCAAACATACTTCCTAGGCACTGTTACTGTTAGAAGCATGGGGGTTGCAAGTGCATAAAATTTTTATTATTCGGTTACTTGTGTTTACTAGAATTCTCTCTTATATTAATCTGAATAGCTTACAAGATAAAAGTATTTATGTATGTATGGTATTTAGCTGAAAGTATTATTGATTCGAATTGTAATTAGGAAAATTAAATAATAAACTTAAACACCTAGCGGCATGTTTATGTATGTGTGTACATAACAGAGATGCCAATCCTTACCCGCAGTTTTTAACTTAATAATTAAGTACGTAATTAGCTAATTTTTATTTAAAATTAAGTTGTAATTAAATACGATTTCATTTTTTCAGTGGTTAATTAAAGTTCTTATTAAATTACGTTGAAAGCACGGCAACCCTGCAAAATTTCCAAAGAACAGCTGTTTAGCATAAACAAAAAAGTTAGGTTATATACATGTAGAAAATTAAAATTCCATAAAATGTCATTTTATGAAATCAAACGAACATCATAATACATTTTTCTATTACTTTATTCCATAATATGAAACTTTGTATTGTATATGTTATATATTTATGAAATTTAAACGAAATTCTTTTTAACCCGACCACATGATGTTTTCAACCCGACCACATGATGTCATGTGTATGTTTTCAATAAACACATACACGCATAAAAACATATGGTACATTCATTAAACTTAAGTAGTATTTAATTACACAAGGTTGGGTATTTAATTATTATTTAATTATGCACTCAAAAACACAATTTCTTATTTAATTAGAACTTAAAAATAATTACAGTTTGATTAGCCAGTCAAAAACTGGGGGTTAGTATGGCTATGCCGACACTGCGGTAATTCTTGAATCGGGGTCCCAAAATTTTTCGTTGCTAAAAATCCTAAAATAAATCACGTGACTACACTTTTAAATTTTATAGGAGAGAGAAAAAACTAAACAATAATATTCAAGTGGCTGAAGTAAAGTTTCTTTATTTTAATTTTTAATAAAGTTTCTTTTTTTTAAGAACATTTATTTCGATCTAACACATAAATGGAATCGTGAGTTTTGTTTGTTAGTAAAGTGGTTTTGCATTTCAGCTGAAGATATATTAGAAGGAAATGCAAAGCCAAGTGCATTGATATAACGGAAAAACAAAAACAAATTATATTAAATAAAAATAAATATTACAAAATATTGCTTTGAAAATATGACTTTAGTACAGAATAAGCCTGTTTCTAATTTTATTTAAAAAGTCTTATCCATGAAGTATGCATTCAATTTCTGCAGGTGTTGTCAAAAAAGCGTTATATAATCTCTAAAGATTTTAATTTTTATTACCATTTTATTTGAATAAAAACAGCGTTTTCTTTACTAATTTTTGTATTAAAAATTTCCTCAATTTCCCGGGAATTTTTTTATTAAGTTATTTTTAATTTAATAAATCTAAAGCGTAAAGGCACTTAACACTTAAAAAAATTCGATTAGCTATTCAAGATTAATGCGATCCTACCTGGGAATTTCTTATTGTGTCCTTGAAAGACTTATTTATATCAAATTGCTTTAAACCGTCGTACAGAGGATTCTTTTAGCCAAAAAGCTGGAAATTACTTTTTTTGTATCAATGAAATTTGGCTGAAATATGTATTATAGTCATAGGCTGTTAAAGCTTGAAAATAAGACAAATCAGACAAAAGCGGAAAAAAGTTCCCCTTAGAGGAACTAATCTAGAGATTCAAAACTTTATTGTAGTATAAAACATACTAGCTAACTTAACTTTTAAAACCCTTCTTTTTTTGCCAAAAAAAGAGTCCTTTTTTAATTTTTAAACGAATTGTTTCAACATTAATATTCAAAGTATTTTTATTTTAATACTAAAAATAGCTTTTGATCAAAGCTTTCAGCAAAAAAAAAATCAACGTAATACTTTTATTCCTTTAGGCACAAAAAATATCATATAAACATGTTAAAACCTAAAAAAAATATTCATAACTTAATGTAATATTCTTCACTTTCCTGACTTTAGCAGTATCTCAGAGCTACAAGTCACAACTTAAAGTCTTCAAAATTTAAAACATGATGTGCATCGAGCTGCGTACTTAGTTCTTAAGATTTCTTTGAATTAATTTTTGCTTTTTTTGGCCAGCTTTTTGGCTCAAATGCTCCTCCATGCGTCGTATACTTTTCTAACAAACCACCTCCAGACATTTTCCATTATGTTTAAATTCGGATTATGAAATGGAGGCTAATTTGGAATTTCTACACATTGCATAGGAATTCACTGACTTATAGCTCTGGTAGTGTGAAGATGCTCCACTCATTCTTAGGGTTTCGTACACCAAAGGTGAAAAGAAACCCTATTGTTTTCGCTACGCTGTCCGTCTGTCCCTCCGTCTGTCACAGGGTATTTTCGCGAGAACCGTAAGAGCTACGGGAAAATTTGAAATTTGGACACAGTGTGTAGACCTTTGGCCGCTACAACAACAAATACATGAGAGTTGGAAATTAAAGGGTGTTCCAAAACGAGCAACGAAAAATGTTAAAATCCCATGTAATATACATACATACAATTGTATGTATATACACTTGAAATTTGTAAGGTTAGTGTATTTTTATATAGAATTACAAAAACGAGTGTGAAATTTTATTGCCACATCCAAAAATTAGATTTTTTGCAAAAAAAATGCTGGATGTAGGGTGTACCATCAAAAATCTCTAAAATTTAATTCACAATCTTTCTCAATGCCTCCTCTCTCAGAAACAACCAAAGTTTTGATCAAACACTTAATATTTTCTTAAAATATTTCAAAAAAATTAAGAATACTTTTTTTCACAAAATATAAAGAAATTTCTCATAACTTTAAAAAAATTTTTTTCATATGAATTTTAATGAAGTTTTCTTTCAAAAACATTAAAACCAACGGATTTTTGCTGAATAAGAAAGAAGTTATGTACTAACGATTAAAAAAAGTCAGGGCCAAAAATTAAAAAAATATTTTCAAGTCAAATAATTTGGAAACTGTAAGAGATAAAATGGTGCTCTAGGCATGTTTTATTTTTTTTTCTTAACGCTGAAAAAATTATTGAGATCGGTCGATATTTACAAAATTTATTTATTTATATTTATATTTATTTTCTCAAAAGTTCAACACTTCTTTCTTCTTCTTTCCAAAACAGTTAGTTTCATCCAAATCGGTTCACTAGTTCAAGAGTTGCGGACTTTTTACCACTTTTTCTTTATTTCACGCCACTGTGCAACGTTTGTAAATGAAAATTTTTTTCAAACACTGGATAAAAAAAGTATTTGCTTTTTTTCATACTACCCAATATATATTTTTATAAAAATTATTAAAAAACAAAAATTTTTTACAGTTTTTTTTTTCTTACTTGAATTAGATAAAAATCTTTGCCAAATTGTGATTAAATATATGAGTGATACGTTTTTATTAAGCAATTTCTTGTATTCAACACATGGCGATAATAGACATTTAAACACTCGACCACAAATACTGTAATGAAAAATTTTTCAAGCCAACACCACACCATTCAAGAATTTTAAACATTTCTAACGTATTTTCGTTTGATTAACACTAATTTAACACACTTAATTTCGTATTACTACGATATTAAGTATTATATATTTGCAAAACTAGTAAAAGAAAATTCTATTTGTAGACTCTCATATACATATATATTTACTTTGAATACTTTCTCGATTTAATTCTATAGTTTTAAAGGAATATTGCCTACAATTTGTGTGGTTTCAAAAGTTCTCGTTACAATGTAAATAAAGATAAATAATAAATAAAGAATAATTGGTCTACATTCGTACATGTTGTATATTTTGTTTCCTTATAAAATTTCAATTTAAAATTGTACTTCAACCACCTGAAAATTAAAGCTGTAGCAAAAAAAAACCAAGTGATTTTTTTTTCTCTTGCGTGCATTATATTATATTCTCGTTATACCCCTATATGTAGTTTAGTCGATAGCTTGGTTGTATGGGGGTAGACTTTTATATTCTCATTAAACACTCTGATTCACTACAGGTTATAATATGGATTGTTATTGCATTTGGAACATTTAATATGCACATAAATAAATTTTCCATTATGTAGGCAATTTCCCTCATAAAATCTATATCGTTACAGAAAATAAAAGCTACTCTATCTAAAATTTTTAATTTTTAAGAATACAAATAGCTTATTTAACAACTATGTATACACTTTATTTAGACTTGGGTCGAACTCGTTCACTAGTTCATTTTTGCCACAAACCAATGATCAAACCAATTTAAATTACATGGGTTTGATCATTGGTTTGCGGCAAAAATTAACTAGTGAACGAGTTCGACCCAAGTCTAACTTTATTGCATTATGCTAATACAATCCTTGCAAGGATATGCTTTTTTATTTAACAGACGATAAATAAAAATTAAAATTTTCAATATTGTTGTTATATAAGGCGGTTTGTATTTTATTTAGATAACGATATATTCTTATATCTTATACACATGTCCGGAAGTCGATATATCGATGTCCATCTTCAGGTCTTCAGATTGGAATTTATTTCCTGAGGACTCTCATAAATTCTTGAATTCAGTGAGTACACCATGCACTCAGATATAGTTGAGAAAGAATTGCTAATGAAAATTGGCCAAATCGGCGAAAAAAACTACTTCTGTTTATGTCTGTGACAATATGGAATAATCGCTTAAGGCCGTTTCACACTATAATACAAGTATTAATACTTTTGTGGAAAATGCAACTCTGACATGTTGAGTTGTTATTGTCTTTTGAAATTTTTGAAACAGAAATTAGATTAGGGATGCATTTGCGCCAAAAGTATTAATACTTGTATTATAGTGTGAAACGGCCTTTAGCTCGAATTGTAACCCAGTTGTACGTTGCAGTGGTTACAATACCGGTAGCGCCTAAACTTGCAAATAACAAAATAAATGAATTCGTATTTAAAATATATCCTGCGAAATCATAGAAAATTTTTGCACCGTGCTTTATATCGAAAAAATTTGTTTTAAACAAATTTCAAAAAATCAGTAAAAATAGTAGTTATTTGAATCAACCAAATAACTACTATATATAGGTCTTAAAATTTTTGAAAAAAAAAATCAAAGTTTTATATAAAAAAAAAATCAAGAAAATCCAAGAGTACAAAGAGTGAAAAAAATGCATTTAAAATAGTAAATCCCGAAAATCGCATCCAAGCCCACTGTGCAAATTTTTTTTCTATTGTTTATTGGATAGCAGACAAAAAAGAAAAATACAAAAAAAAAATTATTCTATTTGGACTAATATTGAATAACAAAAATTAAAAATTTAAAAAACCCCCGATATATCCAGAAAAGATGAGATATCTTCTAAACGGCTGGACCGATTTTTTTTAAACATAGTTAAGAACTTTTCACTAAATCACAATCGGTCCAGGCGTTTGGGCTGTACGTGGACACGGACAGACACACAGATACACAGAGACACATATACACAGACACACAATACAAACTTATAACACCCCTTTTTTTGTCGGGGGTTAAAAAATAATAAGTAAATATTTATTTGAACATAGTTTTCTTATAACACGTATTTTTTAAATATTCGATATCTCTGTAACCATTAGCCAAAAAAAATCGGAAAATTCGCTGAGATGTGCTGTTGAGAAGGAACATACTACATCAAAATATTTTTCTCCAAACTGTCCGATTTTAGTTGGATTGCCCCATATGTATGTATGTCGCCAAAAAAACAAATTTTCTTTTTTTATTGTTGTTTTCAATACAAGTGGGCCAGGCCGTAAATTTCGATTTTAATTTGACAATTAAAAAACTGGAAACTAAATATTGATCTAGTCAAATTGTTTAAATGAAATGTATAAAAAATTCAGGTGTGCTTTGCTACACCATGCAACTTTTGTGACGAAAAGAGAAAATAAACTTCTATATATAACTTACTAGCTTTTACCCGCTGCTCCGCTCGCGTTCATATGTTACAAAAAAATACCTAAAACCGGTTTAAAACGGTTAAACAATCAAATCCGAAAAGAAAATTACCCTAAGAAGCCCAAAAATGTTTTTTCGTAAAAAATTCTGTACCAAATATAAAAAACCCGGTTGCTAACGTGTTACAAAAATATCCTTTATTTGACGTTGGTAATGTAGCTTTTGATTGGTGAAAGAATTTTTAAAATCAGTTTAGCGGTTTAACCGTTTTGTGCGTTAAAGCGTTAGAAACAAACCCACTTTCGCATCTATAATATTAGTAAGGATGAAAAAATCGGTTCAGCCGTTTAGAAGATATCACACCTTTTCTGGATATATCGGGAGTTTTGAAAATGTTTAATTTTTGTTATTATTAACGATATACATATGTACGATATACATATGTATGCTTTGACCTTGCTACTGAAACATAAACATAAATCACTTGACAGCTGACAAAATGGTCGCCAGTTAAAAAAGTGTTGCCAACTTGAATTTTTATACCTCTATACAAAACACCCTTTATAAATTGTATGGCTTTGCTACACGAAAGCATGCTGCATAAAACTGTCCATGTAGGAAATATGGACTTGCCAAATATCTTTATAGGAGTTGCCCAACACACATTTTCAATCTGTGACTGTTTCTATATGATAATTCACATTATAAAAAGCTTTACTCACACAAAATTTTAATTTTCTCTACTTGTCCATTCCTTAATACTATCCCCCATACGCAAAAAATAACGTGTGCTTGAAGTGTATATTAAAACAAATTGTCTATGGAAAAACCGGTTTTAAAGTACACTTCAAGCGCACGTAATTTTTTGCATAAGGAGACTTCTCTTTAAAAACATTATAAAAAAGTTACTCGCCCCAAATTCTAAGTTCTTACCCCCACTAGTTCCATAAATATCCAAAAAATTTAAAAAATACTAAGTTGGTCAATAAAAGAAATCGCAACAACTTGAAAACAAAATGATAGTCGTATCATAAAAATTTAGTAAAAATAATAAATGTGTGGTTTCTAATTTGATTCTCCAAAAAATTAAATTAAAAATTAAATTTGGTCTAACTAGCTTAAATCCTTAAATGGATTTTCATTTTAGATTCAACACTTAAAAACTACACTCAAAAAAAAAACTAACTAAAACTTTGGAAAATTTTCTAAATTTTAATAAAAAAATGTTGTCGTATGGCGCCAAAGCTGTTTTTTACTTGAAACCAGTAAAATATTTAATAAATTTCTAGTTCATTAATGAACTAGTTTATAGTAATTATATTTTCATATTTAAGTAAAATTTTCCTAAAATTATGTAAAAATTTTCCCATAAAATTTGGAGCTTTGCAAAAAATTTTTTTCATCTTTGATCTCAAATTTAGTAAATCTTCCAATTTTTTTTTTGTCTTTAATTCTGGTACTTATTTTTATTATTAATTACATTCTATAACATATCATATGTTATTTATTGTATTTTCATATTATATTCTTAATTAATTCACATTACATACATATTAATTCCTTGAGAGGAGACAAGTATTGAACCAGCAACCTTCTGATTGATAGGCAAGCACTCTAACCAATTGCCTACAAGGCAGCCTGAATAAGCATTTAAATTATTGAGTTTTAAAATTTTATTTAATTTACAAGAAAATAAATTTCAAGTTCAAATATTCCTTGAAAATATGAAAAATTTACTTAGATTTTTTGCTAAATGCAAATGAATAATAAATTCTATAATTAAAAGAAAAAATACTTAAAACTGGTAAATATTTTCCTATAACTTAGAATGTCATTTTACATCTTTTAAATAAGTAAAATTTCAAGAACAGGAGTAATTCATTTCCTAAAATTTATTTTTTGATTTAAGACGGAATTGACTAGCCCTTAGTATAAAATTTCCTTCAGTTTATAACCATTTTCCTACTCTTAGTAAATATTTCCTTTAAGTCAGTAAACATTTCCTTAAATGTAAGAAATTGTTTGTGTATTTTTGCGAACTATTTTTGAAGATATGAACTTTTTATTTTTTACTCATATTAAGTAATTTTTACTAGATTATTGTAAAAATTTACTTAATAATAGTACATGTCTTTTTTTTGAGTGCACAACCTTTAAAGAATCCAAACTGCTTTATAATGTTGAAGGGTGTAAAAAATTCCGCACTGCTGGGCATAGCACTGCCGCTGGATTTATTTAATTTATTTTATACAAATGAGTTTATCGACCTACATATATTTTTTATTATATTTCTTTCTTTCTTTTATATCTACGGAATTATTAAAGTACTTGGCATTTTTTATTTCTATTCAGAGGTGCCGCTTTGGTTTGATTGAAGCACAATTGGTAGGCTTCTTTTACTGATGCAAGAGTTGGCAGTTAGTTAGATTAGTTAAATTATTTTTAATTTTTGGTTGGAAAAAAATATCCAGGGCTATCATGAATAAAATTCCACGTGAACTATTTTCCAGGAAAAAATTCCAGCTAATAGCAAATAATAGGGAAAACAAAAAATTCTAATTGGAAAAGGGAGAAATTTCACGCGGAATTTTATTCATGATAGCGCTGATCATGTAGTTTAAAAGCTCAAAAATATTAATTTGTCAAAACATAAACAGGACAATTATGAATAAAATTCCCTTTTCCAATTAGAATTTTTTGTGTTCCATATTACTTGCTATTAGTTGGGATTGTTCCAAGGGGAAAAATTTCTCGCGCAATTTTATTCATAATTGCCCTCATATTCTTTTCATGGAAAATCCCATTATTTTTGGATTTTGAATATTAAACTGGGATTAATTTTTCACTTAATTATTTTTTTCATTTATGTAACTGAATATTTTTATTCAGGGCAATCATGAATAAAATTCCGCGTGACATTTTTCCCGGGGAACAATTTCAACTAATAGCCAGGAATAGGGAAATAAAAAAATTCTAATTGGAATTTTATTCATTTGAATCATAACTGTATATATATTTTAAAGACAATTTCAGTAGACACGTTTCCGACAGCTCTTTTGAACTTAAATGAGTGGCCAAAGTCAAAAACTTCAATGTAAATTAAATGGGTTAAAATAACTTTTGATTCGAAAGTAAACGAACTCTATAAGCATGTATGTATTAGTGATTAGTGTCAATTTTTGATATTCGCGAATACGAATACGAATACGAATATTCGTGCATCACTAGTATGTATGTAAGTACTCGTAGTTTGCTGTCACTTACAATTACTTAACAAGTTTTTGATTTTCGCATATTAAATCGAAACAGAAGTGAACGAAACAGCAAACCACTAACGACTTGTATAAGATTTCTGAAAACAAAAAAGAGTCAGCTGATTCGAAATAGAACAGAAAGTAAAAACTAATTCTGGCTTACTAGAGAAAATAAGTTGAAATGTTTGATATTTAATTTTAAAGTTAAAAGTATAACTTTTGAAAAAATATGATTTTCGTATTAAGGACGAATAAAAAAAAAATTTGCTACGCTACTGAGTGGTTACTAAGGCCAAAAAAAAACTAGTAATAAAATGTGAAGGAAAATTAAATTCTTATCCCAAGAGTTTAATAAACAAGATATTTGTATGAATTTTTTACACAATATGAATAACGAGATGAGAATTAATTCTGTATCATTTACTCAAAAATCGAAATTTTTTCAGTTATGACGTTGTTTTAGTAAATGAGCGATATGTACATATGTACATTAGAGCGTTTCGCCCAACAAGCAACAAAAAAAGTGCCCCGTACACCAGCCAATATATAAAGTATTGTTCCAAGGACATTTGAAAAAAAATTTTTTTTTGCCGATCGTAGGGCTCGCTTTTTTAGTTTTTTCGTTATATCTTCCATATTTGCAGTCAGATCTTAAAGTTTGATATAGCGAATTTTTTTTGTCTCAGGGAGGCCAATATTTTTGCTCTTATGTCCATTGACCTCAAGTGTACCGTTCTAGTACTTACCCCCCAAATCTCATTTCCTACCACCCTAATGTGACACCCTAATGTTAGAAATTTATAGCTCGCGAAAAATCATAAGACTTTTGCTAAGAAAGTATTTCGATAATTACAGCACAGCTATTTAAAAAATGCCTTTATAAATTCATTGTTGCAGACCGTAGGGGTCACCTTTTTAAATTTGTCATAGCTGCAGTATTTAAGTATAATATATCGATGAGTTTGTCTGCGGCAGACCAATTTTTTTAATTAAAAAGTGCTAAGCACTTTTACTCGGAGACCTAAAGGTCCATTGTGAATCCTTTCGTAGTTGCCTCCTTGCCTGATTCGATGAGAATCAATGTACAAATTTCCTGTCATTTAGTCACAAGCTTACATTACGTAATATCGTGTAGTTCCTTATGAAAATCGGTACTCGGACGCTTAAGCCTGTGGCGTTGTAACAGCGGGCAATGAAACACAATGGGTCTAATGCATAAAAATTGAGCTTTAACTCAAGTTAAGTCTGCTTGAGTACGATCTCAAGCAATGAGCACAACTAACTATACCACCTAGAGCTACAGTAAATATTTTTATGCATACAAAAATTAACTTTTGCTCAAAATTTTTTTAGTCGAAGCAAATGCTCAGGTTTTATGCATTAGACCCAATAAGTTCTATTGTTTCTGACTAACCCTCGTATTCGTATAGCCCCCAAAAATATGCAGTGATTGTTTCTCACCTGCTTGTCTTTGCTCTAAACGGGAAATGATCAGCCAATTCTCCCGTAGTAGGACCCTCTTATTCATACTCATTAATAGTTTGGATTTTGCCAGGCCATAAGGCCCGCTAGAACTTGCTATTTTGTCCTTCCATAAAAAAATTGGCTAATCGGTGGTTTCAGCGACGCTTTTGCCACTGTCAATTTGCTTGTCTATAACCACTACCAACTTCAGTTATTGGATTATTATTTTGTCCTTAGTTCTTAATACGTGTGCGAAAGTTGTAAATCAATCAGACGTCTAGAAGCCGGTAAGATTTCCCTTACAAAATTCCTTCAATTGACTCATACATATGTACATATAATAAGGACATCCAATAAGGGCAATTTTCACAACTTTCCTTTAGCTAAAAGCAGAATTTTGTCTGCCCAATAAATATTTTTGCATTATTACAACTTAAATTTTTTATTGTTATTATTATCAATACGAATAATATTTAATGGATAAAAAAATAATAAATGAATACTTTATAATGCAAAGCCATTTTCGTGCAGACAAAATCCTGTCTTTAATAAGAAATAAGATTTATTACTAAAAGTTTTTCAGGAAAAGGGCATGATGACTTAAAAAATATAAAACACCTCAAAAAGATAATCATTATAAAAAAAAATTGTATTTAGTGTTGGACAATAAATATCCTTTTTGTAGAATTCCAAAAATATTTCATATGCGAACTCGTTTTTAAAAATTGTAAACAAGTTTTTCATGCCACACAAATGTTTAAACGAATTTATTGCCGCTGGCAAATTATTGTTTTTGTTACAGCAACTTACCAAGCTTTTGTTTTTCCATTATTTTATATTTTGCTTACAGTTGATGGTCTATAGAAAGAAAATGCAACAGAATATTAAACGCGAACAAATTTTTGGCGAATATTGGAAAGGCAGGATTTAGAAACACTTTATTTATATTTTTATCTAAACAACTATTTGCAACTAAACTTTTATCCTTTCGTAGCTGCCTTTTTATACAGACACAAATTTTTGGCGAATTCCTAACACGTCTGTCTATCTTAACAGCAGCATCAACATCCTGCCTGAATGCAAAAAAAAAACAACAACATTGTCAAAAACCATTTCAGCGCATGTGTAAAAAACGAAATAACATAATAAGTTTGTAGTAGGTAGTGTCAGCACTTAATTCCTTTTTAACACGAAAACAAATAAAGCTCACAATTTCATTAATCAGGACATCATTATTAAAATTTAGCCGTCTTATTACAGCTGTTTTCGGTGTAATAAGAAAGAAAAAAAATGCTTAAGTTTAGCACTTGCAAAAGCGCAAACACTCATACGTAATTACACAGGCACATGCATACAATCAATCATACAAACATATTTACGTAGGTGCGTCAGAGATGCGAAATCAAAATTATCTTGGTATGAGAACGTAACTGCAAAATGTACTATTTTTTAGTTCAAAATTAATACTTTAAAGAAATTATACATATGGGCATTTCTCCGAGAAATTCCACTTTTTTTGTCACGTGCGACAGCAAGCAATTAACCTTGTATTTCTGAACAACGTGACTCGATTTTTATTAAAATTGTACCTAACGTAGAGCTGCTGACGGCCTACACAAATATATAAATATGTAATTAAAAAATAAGTTTAATTTTCTTAAAAAAAAAAAACCAAGCATATTTGCTTGGTGTCGCACGCTATAAAAAGTTGACATTCCTGTGGAAATGCCCATATGTTTAGCTCCATGGTATAAAAATAGAAATTGGTACATACATACATAATTCTATTCCCTAATTTTTTTTCTTAACGGCAAATAAGCAGCCCTCAAAGACAACATAACCCATGCCATCCTTCAAATTCAGCTTGATTTAACGATTAAACAGAATACCGGCATAAACACATTTTCCATACAAAAAAAAGCAGCTCCAGAAAGCAGACGTGAGATTAAATAATCAAACAGAATTGCGGCATAAACACATTTTCCATACAAAATGACACAAAAAACTAGCCTCAGAAAGCAGTCGATATATAGAATCTATTTTATTTTGAGAGCGTTTTTTCTTATGCTCTCACATATAAATAAATATTTTCTCAAACATGTTACCATACTTTCAATAAATTTCATACATTTTGTGAATAATACTACAAAGAAAAATAAGCAGAAAAGAAAATAAAACAAAAATTAGAGAGCATTTGAAGTTACTGCCGTAGATTTTATTATGGGCTTTCTTAATTTGACAGCGATTTTTCCTGAAGTTGCGGACTTATTCTGTTTGATCATATAATCTATTTAATTTCCAGAGCGTTTTTTGTTAAGCTCTCACATATAAATACTCATTCTCTCAAAAATGTTACCATATTTTCAATAAACTTCATACATTTTGTAAACAGAACTGTAAGAAGAAAAATAAGCACAGTGCGCTTGTGTAGTGTATGGGGGTGGTTGTGCTATTTAGGCAGTGAACTGAGTAAATATCAAAATGATTTTGATATTTGCTCAAGTTTGAAAAATGTACAGTGAACTTGTGTAGTATATGTTGTAAACGCTCAGTTGTGTCGTGTTTTTTTTTAAGAGTTCACAACAAGAAATGAGCGGAGAACAAATATTTTGGACAGAGTTCATAGAATTATACAAAAAATCACCAGCATTATGGCGCATTAAAATAAAAAATGCACAGTTTACTTGTATAGTGTGTGTCACACGCTTAGTTTACGCAGTGCCAGACTTGAGCACTGAGCACTGAACTTGTGTAGTGTATGGCCGGCAGTAGAGAGCATTTGAAGTTACAGCCGTCGATATTATTATGGGCTTTATTAATTTGAGAGCGATTTTAATGAAGTTTGTTAACTTTATTCTGTTTCATCATTTATACACCAGAGTCATTCGGAAAATTGGAGATTTCGAATGCGCGCCACTCAGCGAAAACGCGGCGGACATTTGTACGATGTTATATTCCATAGGCGATAGGCGCTTAATGAAATACCCTGTTAAAATTTACATAAAGTAACACATGTAAAGGGTGTTTTTTTAGAGTGTCACAACTTTGAGTTTTCATCACTGCTTTATTTGAGCGGCCATTTAACCGCTCATAGTTGCTTTTTGTTTAGTTTGCTTTGAAATTTCATTATGAATCGACATACACCAGAGCAACGCGTGCAAATTGTTGAAATTTGTAAGCAAAATAATTGTTCTATTCGTCAAACTCATCGTGCACTTCTTCCATTTTCCGATGAAGCCCATTTTTGGTTGAACGGGTACATAAATAAGCAGAATTGTCGCATTTGGAGTGAGGATAATCATTAAGCTTTTGTCGAAACACCACTACATCCACAGAAAATTACTGTTTGGTGCGCTTTATGGGCTGATGGAGTCATTGGCCCATATGTCTTCAAAAACGATGATGGTCAGAATGTTACTGTCAATGGTGAACAGTCGGTATAGGAACATGATTCGAAATTTTATCGTACCTCTATTACGTGGCATTAATCTTGCTGATATGACGGAGCCACATGCCACACAGCGGGTGGTACAATTGATTTACTCAAAGAAATTTTTGATGAAAAAATAATTTCACGTAATGGCCCAATTAATTGGCCACCAAAATCGTGAGATTTAACCCCATTGGACTATTTTCGCACAAACAATTAAACACCTGGAAATCAATATTCGAAGAGTTGTCGGCGAATCTTCCAGATTGCGCCTTCTACGCGCCAGCCGTGGCGCCATAAAGCCCGTTTCATTGATATTATGATTTAAACTTGTGTCATTCTATAAAAAACACCCTTTACAAGTTTTATAATACGTCTTATTTGTTTGGTAAAAAATTATTTTACCAGTACCTGGATGCAGTAGCTTTTATTACAATAATCGTATCGCTATAATAAATATAACGAAAATTTATCGACTTTGTTATTCAGTAACATATTTTAACGATTTTTTTTAAATAAATAAATCACAAGATCAAATTCATTGAGTTGTTCCTTATTATTATTTGTGATACCACATAATACTGAATTAAATGGTGAGTAAGATAAAGCTGGAGACTATCGTAAAAAAGAAATTATGGAATCACATTATCGTTACCGCGAGCCAATAGATATGTCGATAAATACATATTAACATTTTCGATTCGCAAAAAGTTACAGAATCCAGTGGTGCGATTCAGTAACTTTTAACGATTCGATTTAATCCTAATTTTTGTGTACACATTTTGTCGCTTGCAAGAACGATTGTGTGATTCTGTAATTTCTTTTTAACGATAGTACTCAGCCGATATTTTGTGTTGATTTTTGTCTATAAAATTAACAGCACATAAATTATTGTCGCTTAAATAACGACACAGCTGACATCAACCTACAGCGAATGTCGTTCAAAATGTTACTGAATAGCAAATTCGATAAATTTTCGTTATAATTGTTTTAACGATGCGATTATCGTTAAAAAAAAGTTTGTGAATCGCACTACAGGTACAGTTCTGACCAAAAATGTATTTAAAAGTTTTGTACCCACAATTTTGAAAGTGGTTTAAGTCATATATCCACTTTTACTTGATATTTAACGGAGTTCATTTAAATAAATTAAAAAATAGTTTTATATTATGAAGTTTTGTATTTAGAGATAGTTATATTAGTTCTGCCCCCTTGCTCTGTAACTCGCTAAAGCTAAATTCGATGGCCAAAATGGGTGAAAAAAATAAAATTTAAATTTTTTTGCGATCAACTTTGGCGGAGTAAATTTTTAAGCCACTGTCTGGTTTAGTAATACACGTCTGAAAATTATAGTCGTAGCCGAAAATCGACTTTACAGATTTTTCACTATAGAATTTAGATTTAGCGAGTTACAGAATAAGTGGGCTGACTGATGGAATCCTCTTTAAATTTTTTAAAATATATGTATTCTTTAAGTTTATTTATTTTTTTATTATTTCTTGAAAATTTCGGATTATGATTATGAAAATCATGGGCAAATTTTTCATGTCAGTATGTATAGTAAAAAATGTACCAAAAATATTAATTTGTACCAATTTGTTCATGCCTGACATGTATATGAAAATTGATGTCCTCCTACATATTCAAAGATAATTTTTTTTGTATATGTGTATGTTTGTCTTTGTTTTGCAACTTTTCTACTTATTCCATGTTACCAACTATAGGATATTGCATAAATTTGTATATTTTTATTCCAAACTGTGTTCTTATTTTAAGCACTTGTACCAGAGATGTTTAAAGGGTTAAATTTTTGTCTTCAATCGATTCCATGGAGTGTTTTTAAGTTTTTACAAGTGATTTATTTAGCATGCTATATACATACATAGGAGATTTTTTTTATTTTGCTTGAGGTCCTTAAATTATAATTTTGCAGAACTTGAAGGTTCATTAACATTTGTTATAATTGTGAGATTCCGCTTCTGTTCGTTTGATTTTTAAACTCTGAAAAAGATCTGGATCCATTGCTAGATCCGGTTATCATTCGCACTAGATTCACCCCGTACCACTGATGTACTGCAAGAAGTCGTTTAGTATGTGTTTTCCTATAAATTATTATCTTATAATGTCCCATACCGGATACTCGCAGATCTTGTGACAAACTGTTTCTTCCTTGTGCTGTTATTGACCCTTACAACGGAATGTATTATAGGGAATACTTAGTGTACTATTGTGTTTGCCGATCGTCCAGTAGCCCGTTAATACCGCGACCAACCGCGAGAAGCCTGTTCTGATATTTGGTTACTTTTTATCGCCCATGCCCTTTGCGACGCTACACGTACTCAGTCTATTCCACTTATCTTCTGGTTTTCTGAGGGTTGTGTTTTTTGTGGACTTTAAAATTAATGGTTATTATATGAAGCATTCGCCAGGATAAGTCATGCAAATAGGACGCCATAAACATCACTCCAATCTAAACCTTCCAATAGGAAGAAGGAGTATTCTTAGGGCTAATAAATCAGTCAAAGTTTAAACGCTGGTTTAGTTAAACTAAACTCAAATTTATATGTAGTTTAAACTCAACAGTAGTAAATCAGTGAACCATACCTTATGTGTAGTTTAAAAAATAAAATTGTGGCAGCACTACAATAAATGTCCAAAGACAGCTGCTTTGCAGCAGGCTATCAATTCTTTGTACAATCAAAAGGGAAAAAAAGTTAAGAAATTTTAATTAAAGGTAGCCAAATTTTACTGAGAAAGGAATTACATTTATGCCTGGCGAATTGCAATAGTATAAAACAATAATAGAGTATAAGAAAACAAGTCGAAAATGATCTGAAGAAGAAGTAGAGGCTTGGAAAAAAGCTGAGTGCTCCTTTAATGCAAAACATATGGTCTGCAAGTAAAAAAACCATATGGCCTGTATTAGTAGTTTAAACGCCCAATTTTATGCGTTTACAGATGGTTTAAATACTGTATTGATTTATAGATTTGCTGGTTTAAACACATTTTAAACCAAAAATTTAGATTAACTTGCACTGATTTAGTAGCCCTTAGTCTCCATCAAGTAAACCAAAAATTATTGAGTTGAGTTTTATATTGTGCATCACATATTATATCCTTTTTCAATGTAAAATTTTTAATTGCGTTTTTAAGTCGTACTCTTCTTATTGTTTTTCAATGCCAAATTGTTATTTACATAGTTGTGTGTTAATCCTCTTATATGAATATTTTTAATCAAAATCTTTGTTAAAATCTTAATGTTGTTCAATGTCAATTTCTCATGTACATAGTTGTGTACTTATTTTATTCTTCACTTACTTCCTATAGGGGGACTTTGTGGTGAGAACGGCGACCGATTAGAAGTCTCCTTAAACTCGTTGAAGCAGGTTTGGTGAGGATAGGAGTAACAACCCTGCAGGAAATGGAACTGACACAAGACTAGTCACGTGATCAGTCCCTAAGTGATAGAGACTAGTCCGGGTTCTAACACTTCCTATGAAGCGGACCAGTCACTTTTACATGGGTATGGCCTAGGATGGGGTTAATTGATACTTTGCATGCACCTGGTGACTTGTCACTGAACTATCTATCTCATAGAGACCTAATCGATGCAGAATAATTTATATTGTATATAAATGTCGTTGCGATATTTAACTCTAACGATAAAAAATTATACATATGCAACTTTATTTTATTTTTAAGCAGAGTTTTTTTGGGATTCGAACTGATAACCTCCAGCATGACAGGCTTGCGCACAACCCACTCGATCACAGGGGCACTCATATCTCAAAAGTATAAATACGAGTAAAGCTTAGGTTAATATCTAACTATAGTTACGGACTGGTCCTAAAGTGGCTTGGCGGGGCCATTGGAGAGAACAATTAACATTATATTTATAGTATTTAATAGGTCCTGGTTGGATGCAGAAACTTCACGTCGAACTTGTTCAGTGCCGTTTACTATAATAGTGAACCAAGTCCCAATTAAATTGACAAAGGATCAAAACGATACATCACGATAATGGTGAATATGTAACCATTTACAGGATATGTCCTTTTTTCACCATCACCACTCCATACTTTTGGCAACACTGCCATTTTCTTAAGTCATAGGACGAGTACGTTTGGATCAATTGTCACCAAATTTTCTGTAGGGAAGTCACACATAATCTTAAATGAGATGAGTTTTTAGTGATCAGAGATACGTAAACCCTGAATTCACGGACTATTAGATCGGTTTATATTAAAAATATTGAACAGATAAAAATTCGAAGCACTTACGTATATATAGTTTCAAAGAGGCCACTTTTCAGGGAATCTGGGAAAAAAATTTACTTTCAAATGTTGGCATAAATCACATTAGACTGGTGCTTATTTTCGAAAAGTCACAATATTTAATGTAAGAACCCCTTAAATTGTTCGTTTTAGCAAATTATTGTGCAAATTTTCAAATAATATCAACACGTGTCACAACGAGGTCAAAGTCTAGGACATTGAACTGGTCCCTATTTTCGAAAAGTTAATACGGTCACCTCTTAAATTCTTTCTTTTAGCAAATTATTGTGTAAATATTTCAAATCGCTATTTTCATATTAACACGTGCCGCATAGAAGTCAAAGTTCGGTATAAAAAGAATAAAAATCCACGAAAAGTCTCATAACTGATTCCAGAAGGATAAAAAGTAAGACCGACCGCCACTAATTCTTTCTCCCCAACATTTTTTCAGAATATACTAAACCCCTGTCTCCCCTCTTTAAGGGGGTTGTCATATAAAAATATTTATATAAAATTTTCTCCACCGTCCTAACAAGGCCCAGGCTAACGTTAGAGGAAACAAATGTATGACCGATCCACATTCACTTTTTCTCCGATAAAGATAAAGAACTATGGGGGGGGGGGAGGATCAGTCTTACACTTTAACCTACAGTTACCCAATATTTTATTTTATTTTTTTTGCAAAAAGGAACTATTTAAGAGGTTCCTGTATTAAATATTGTAACTTTTCGAAAATAAGGACGAGTCTAATATGCATACATAAAATAAATCAAATTACAATAGCAATATTTTGAATACCAATTAATTTAACTTAAGCTTACGCGCAAATTAAGAAGCAATATGTTGATATTTTCAGACTCCGTTTGCCATCGCCGGCTATTCTACTTATTTTTCTCACACATCCTACTTACATACATGGTTAATAATAAAATTTTATTACGACAGAATTATTTGCACCTGCGAACGTAATTTTTTTCGTTAGTTAAATTGTAAACATGTGTTGTTGCAAAGGCGCCACTTGATTCTATTTTTTTTCTCTGCTATTGAATTTTATTAAATTAACCAAACAACAGGTAAATATTTTTAGCTTGTCGCAGTACAGAACCCCATAACTCTTAAAGTCAAATTAGAAAGCTTACAGGAGGTAAAATTAAAATAAACATATTTAAATTATAATACATTTAATTTGAGAAAAAAATTGTTGCATTAAATAATGCTTGAGTATAGAATACTAAACAGTATCTAGGGGGTGGTATAAATCTAATGCCTCTGATATTAAAATAAAATTGTTATATAATTGGTATTTAATAAGAAAATGTTTTGCTGGCACTCCTCATGTGTAAATTAGAGTGAATATTTATCACACAGTCTGAAATTTTACATTTAGCTGAGTAGTCCGCCTGTTTCGGTATGAAGTACGAAAATTAATCGAACTAATTTTAACCCTTAACTTGTGGGAATGAAAAGCTATCTATCATAAGTGGTAAATTAGTTATTTGTTTTTACAAAAAGAGCCAAGCACATCATCTCCTGTAGGAATTTTGGATGAGTAAACCGCTTTAAAGAATGCTTTAACCTTAACAATCGTTTCTGAATAAAACTGCAGGTCTCTGTTTGATTTAATTTTATAATATACATAGTAAAATTCGTATTTTTAATTAAGCCAAACTATGTATGTATGTATGTATATGTATATGATAATTACACCAAAGATAGTTGTAATTATTCCAACAAACACTAGCAGAACGGAACAACATGCTGTATACACATAAAGCTAAAGTTTGCATTAACTGATAGCACCATCATTGCACTTTCTTAATTTTATGTCAGATTTTCGTCTACGAGAATTTTGTTCTAGATTAAAGAAAACTTGTACACGTTTCCTTTAATCTAGAACAAAATTCTCGTAGACGAATATTCGACTCAACATAGGCAATACAGGTGATTACATTACATCAGTTACTAGAAAACGTCAAAAAAGTAGCTGGCTATGCTTTTGTCTGCTGCTATTATTTTAAGGAAACAAATGGTGATGTATTTGACTTGGGGCAAAACTGGGAGACACGGGTCTTTTTGTTTTTGGCTTTTATCACGTAGTGATGTCCGTATATGGTTATATTTTTTCAAGTTGCACTGTGCAATCTTTGATGTTGCAAAACTCGTTAGTATGTCAATTTAAATATCCCATTGCAAATGGTTTATATCGCGGTATTATGTAAACGGTTTATTCCTAAATTATTTTTTCGATTTTGCTCAGCAGAAAGGATTGGCTTCCGGGAAATGAAATGCCCCTTAATTTATTTTATAGCTATGACTGTTCTTTAGCGATAAATTTTATTTTTATCTCCATTTACTAAATATTAATAGGAACTTGTTACCAGCTGTCAACGAAAGACCATAGATTTGAAACATAACTGTGCTGAGAGCATAATAAATAACATGGCACAAACTTTCGTTTATACTTAAATTTGGTACCCATATAAAAATTTAGCAAATATGAAATAAATCTTGAGTAAAGATCTTCTTAAAACATGAAATATGTTTAACTGAATAAAAAATTATTTCTGGTTATTTTTTTACCCAAATTTTTTTTTTTCCAATTTCCAACCCTGGAACTATAATTTTGATTTTTCTGATTTTTAATACTAAATTTATTTCTCTCTAAAATATGGAACATATTTAATTACTAAAGAAATAACTAGTTTTATTTAATTAGTTTTATATATTACAAAAAGTGTACGTTTCCCAACCCTGGAATCATCCCTTTATATTTTTCTGGTTCCTTTTCTAGTTAATATCTAGTTCTTTAAAAAATATATAAAATATGTTAAGTGAACAAAGAAATAAGATATAATACTAGTTTTATTTAGTTACTTTAATATAAAAAAAAGTTAAAATTTGCTAACTCTGGAGTTGTGGTTTTTATTTTTCTAATTTTCTACGAGTATATACAACTTTTCTTTCCAAAATATAAAATATATTTAATTTATAAAGAAAGAGAAAAAAATTAATTATACCTACTTACTTTTATATATCACAAAAAGTGTAAGTTTCCCAACCCTGGAATCATCCTTTTAGATTTTTCTGATTTCTTACATGTAAGATATGTTTAATTTATAGAGAAAAAGGACAAATTAGTTTTAGTAGGTTTATATAACAAGAAAAGTTGAAGTTTTCCATCCCTGGAAACGTCTTTTTTATTTTATTTTTAATACCAATTTTCTTCGTACTGAAACATAAAAAAAGTTTATTTAAAATAAATAAAAAAAAATTGTTTTATCTCGTTACTTTTATATGGCAAAATCAAGTTTAAGTTTTCCAGCTCTGAAACCGTCTGCTCGATTTCGTTGGTTTTCAATACCAATCTATCTTGGACCACTTCTGACACGCCAGTTAAAGTTCTAGCTTTTCTGTGAGCTGCGAAAAACCGATTTCACGTACATCAGACGGACAGACGAACGGACATCGCTTATTCGTTTTCCCTATTCATAAGGACCCAGAATATACATATATACATACTTTATGGGTCGCATATTAATATTATAGAAATTAAACATGGAATGTTAAAGCTATATATGTATACCCTTTACCATTTTTGGTGAACTTAAGCTCCAATAAAATATTTGAACGTCAAAGTCAGCTGTTAATAAAATATATCTTATCAACCAAACGGCCAAAAAAAGGGTGCGGTTATAAATTTGTAGTGTGTATCTTCTTGTCAGTTTATTCTCTTCTAGAGCCAAAACGGATGAACCGATTTTGATTTAGGTTAGGTTGAAATGATGTGCTATAGATCTTGATACAATCTTGGACCATATTGGGCACTCTTAAAAAGTTTGAGAGAGGGATGGGTAGTTCCCAAAAAAGAAGCGAAACCCTAATAGAATCACTTGTGTTGAAACGCTTATATTATAAAACTTCAGTGCTCTAGCTATAACGGAAGTGCCTCATAATATTGATGAGTAATGGTAGAATAAGTCGATTCGTATCGTTTAATTCTGGATGTTAGTTATTAAAAACGTGAGGCTGCCAGCGAAAGTGTCAGCTGTTATTGTATTTGGCTTTGCTTTATATATGTGCGTGTATGTATGTAAGAGAAAGTTTGACGTTTGCCACATAAAATCAATTTTCTGTAGACTTCTACCTCACATACGTTTTCAGCTGATTCGTAAGCTCACGATACGAATTGACTAATTCTACCATAATTCAGTGATTCAGTCAGTGAGTAAAGCTTTCATTGTAAAACAGGGACCGAAAATAATAATTATTCTTGCATTTTTAAAGAAAAAATTATATGTAATTACAAGGAAACATTGGACAACGAAGCCAATCACACCATTTTAAGGTGCAGTCAGACGTACCATAACCATAACCATAGAAAACAGCCGCTAGAACCAAGCTAATGGGCAACATTGTATTTGATTATACATAGGTGACTCGCCATAACGCCATAGCCATTTTTTTTTTGGAATTTTGGTTTGGTTATGGATATGGCACGTTTAATTGCACCTGTAGTTGTTTTCAACTAGATTTTTCGAAACTCGAATAATTTTAAAATTTTTATTTTTATTTTTTTGAGCAGAAATAATAAAAATCGTAAAGTAACAATTATTTCTGCTCAAAAATATAAAAGTAAAAAAATAACTGTTGTTTTGACTTTTATTATAAAATTCATAACAATTATTGTTTCTGTTGTAAAACTTTCAAACTTCGCATATAGCTTCGTGTCAGAATTTGGCCTGGCGCAGTACCGTGTGCCTAGATAAAGGCTCGGTTAGCAGACTTTAATGTAATGTAACTGCAACGTAGGAAAGAGCTGATCAATATTTTTATATGAAAAGTAGGCTACGTTACATTACATCTCTGTAACCATTTTTATTACTTTTCACATAACAATATCGATCAGCTGTTTCCTACCGTTGCAGTTACATTACATTACAGGCGGCTAAAGGCTCAGTTACCCGACTGTAATGTAAAGTAACTGCAACAGAAAGAAACAGTTAGGTTAGGAAGGGTGGTGCCTACCGCACCTGCACTCGGAGACCCAACTGGGTCCATTGTGATCGATATTGTTATTTGAAAAGTAATGCAGATGTAATGTAACGTAACCTACTTTTCATATAAAAATATCGATCAACTGTTTCCTAAGTTGCAATTACATTACATTACAGTTGGGTAACTGAGCCTTTATAGAGATGTAATGTAACGTACCCTACTTTTCATATAAAAATATCGATCAGCTGTTTCCTACTGTTGCAGTTACTTTACATTACAGTCGGGTAACTGAGCCTTAAGTCACCATAAAGCTAAAAAAGATATAAGAAAACTTGCACAGTCTACGTGAACTAAAATAAAGTTATATGTGTAGTTTCCACAATGAAAGCAAATGAATCACTCAAAAATTTTAGTGTTTTTCATATATTTTTTTCTAGACAAGTCGCTTGCTTGCATTATAGAAACTACACAGTAGTAAAAGAAGAAATCCCCGATTAAAAAAAAATTAATTCAAATGAAACTTCCATGATTTGTTATTTATTTATATTTAATAATAATTTTATTTATTTTGAAACTAAATAATGCAACCATAAATAAATTGTTTATTATAATCATCTAGGGTTCGTTTTTATCCTTTTTGTTTAATTATTTTATACACCATTTTGTTTTTTTTTCCTTTTGAGTTTTAATAATAATAATAATAATAATTATAATATTATATGTATGTAGTAATAATTCCCATTTTCTTTATAAGATTTTTTCTTTTTGTTTTATTATTAAATTAAATTTAAAGAATTTTTTTGTCTTCTTTGGATTCAAGTTTTATTTTCTTCCATTTTCAATAGATTTGTTGAAATACAATTAATTTTTTTTTTGCTAAAGTGGTTTAAGTATTATTTATGTATCTTTAAATGGTATGTATTAGTTTATTTATTTATTAATTATAATTTCCTCATACATATAATTTTCTTTTTTGCATATTATTATTTATGTAAAACTTAGTTTGTGTTCTTATTATGTATATTTTCCATTATTTGTTAAGTATTTTATTTATCGTTTTTAGGTTTTCTGCTTTCTCCATCTATGTCGTCTTGCTTTTTTCTGGGTTAAGTAATTGTTGAGGTTATGAGCTTTGTTGTTCGGTTCTCATCTATTTGTGTGTTATTCTGTATTCTGCATTAAGTTTTTAATAATTATTTATGTAGTAGTGAGTATATATTATTAATTATGTTTTATTTTTCCAAAAAATGATTTATTTTAATATATTTGTTGTTATTATTATTATTTTAAGCAATTTAAACACTGTTCTTGTTTTTTTTAAAATATAAAGTTTACTTATGCGCCACCCTGTCCATGCGCCTTGTCATCACCAACCAAAGACGATGTGCCACCAGAAGATGCCGCTTGTGGTGGTGGCTGCTGTTGTGGAGGTGGTGGTGGCATGTAATATTGTGGTGGATATTGAGGCTGTTGTTCGCCACCTAGTAAGCCAAGTTTATCTAAAGAGTTTTTAAAGAAAATAAAAAGGATAGGTATTATTGTTTTGGAGTTTACAAAAAGTTTCAAAACATAGTACATATATGTACATATTTTCAAATAGACAAATATAGTAAATTACTCGATTTATTCGTGATACAAAAAAGCTTTACAATATCTACAATGTTAAACATTTTAAAAGCGTTATACAGTTCATTTTACGTTTCTTATTCTTAAATTAAATGAAATGTTTTTGAGCTAAAAATCCATAGCAAGTTGCTTTGTGTGAAAGAGTTTTAAAATGTTATGCGACCTCATCAAAATTCGAATTTTCGGTTTTTGTAATTTAACATTTAAAAAAACTTGTAAACTATACAAAAAATTATATTTTTGGGAATAAAGGGAAAATGTGAAAATGTTGAGTTTTAATACTGCAAATACAAAACATTTACTTCTTCAAGCCTGGTACTCTGTTTGCAATAAATTCGCAAACGTAGTAGTCTGTTCTTGTTGCGAAAAACACGTAAAATCTATCTGGCAGCATGTTTTTCCATGCAAAATTAATCTGGCATCATTTTAGTTTAGCTGCGAAACAACATGAGCAGTGCTTTTTTCGCACGGACTTTTAAGAATGTTGCATACTTTTAAGCAATAAAATCGAGAAAATTATAAAAAAAAACGTAAATTAGGCTACGCTTAGTACATGTCAAATTTTTCACGCGAAATAATCAATGGTACTCAAATTTTTTCACAACTTCGAACAGAGTACCAGCCTTCAGTGTGAATAAAGTATTCAGTTGGTTGATAGTTGGCCCTTTTGTCACTTTTTGACATCTTTCAGTTCTTTTTTCAAAATTAAAAAAACCTGGATGCTTAAAACCAAAGCAAATACGATAAAAAAAACCTGCTAAAAATTCTTAAAGAGCTTCATGCAAGGACATTTTAGTATGTCACAAGTTTTTCTAGAACCGTTTTGTTTTCTACAAAAAATTTCATGGAGTTTCATTACAAATTTATAAAAATTATTAACTCCAACCATGATTTTTAATATGAAGTTTCATGGCAAAACTCTTTAAGATCATGTTAAATTTTGCCACTTATGCTAACTTCATGCCAATTTTTGCTTATACAGGGTGGGGCCAAAATTTACCATGGGATTTAACAATTTAATAACTTTTTGGTTTATATATTTTTTTATTTTTATTTTCAGATTATATAAATAACACTTGGAGAATAAATAATGGAGAGATTCACAACTGAACAAAG
This sequence comes from Tachina lurida, assembly GCA_944452675.1. Lineage (NCBI taxonomy): Eukaryota > Metazoa > Arthropoda > Insecta > Diptera > Tachinidae > Tachina > Tachina lurida. Next base: position 126,771,819 of record OX101754.1, read on the forward strand.
AACCAGAATAATAGAATTTTATTATGAATGATGAAGCTCATTTTCATTTGAATGGCTTTGTTAATAAGCTTCTGCAAATCCAAGAGCCATTCATCAACGCCAATTGCACACCATTAAGTGTACAATATGGTGTGGGATCACATCTGAAGATATCATTGGGCCTTACTTCTTCGAGGATGAAGATGTAAGTGCTGTAACCGTAAATGGAGAGCGGTATCGGTTTATGACAGAACATTTTTTACGACCTGCTCTTGAAAATAGACCTGGTATGTGGTTTCAGCAGGACGGAGCCACTGCCCACACTGCCCGAGACGCAATGACATTTTTAAGTAAAATTTTTGGAGAGCGAAGAATTGCCAGAAATTCGGAAATTATTTGGCCGGCGCGATAACCAGATTTGACAGCACCCGACTATTTTATTTGGGGTTATTTGAAGAAAATCTTTGAACTCAAGGCAAACATTGTTGCAGAAATTCGAACGCTACAGCCACAAATTTTGAAAGATCTTATGGAATCATTTAAGAGACATTATTATTCATACTTAGTGTAAAAAATTTCCATTTTGTATGTTATATAATCTGAGAAAAAAAATTAATAAACGAAAAAGTTATTAAACTTTTAAACTCCATGGTAACTTTTGGCCCAGCCTGTACATAGGGCCGTAAGTGTTTCCACGTTGGCGAGTGTGCCAATTTGCATTTTACAAATTTTCTGTGTATTATGAGGTATTTTGTAGACGTACTTTTTAAATATAATTATATTTTTGTGAAAAAGATCTAATTTGCTTTAAAAAGAAAATCTGGTAACTCTTCAAATTTCTGGCAGCGTTATCCTTATATATGATTTATTTATAGTTTTTTATTTTTAGTTATTTTAAAATAACTAATTTATGTATATGCATTTTATTCAGGATCACTATCGACAATATTAATGGATAGATTAATGTTTAAAAAACATTTTTTTCGAATAAAACAGCATGATAAACGATCGGCATCGACGTATCTACTAGTAAGTCCTAGTTTACACTAAGCAAATCTTATTGCTAAGCTGATTAGTTTGATGGAGAGAGAGAGAGACGAGGGAAACACAAACGTTTCTTTACCCCTCGTCTGTCTCTCCAAAAAACTAATCAGCTTAGCAATAGTATGTTATAGGACTATCGCATCAGGAAAAAGAGAAAATTTGAGATCAAAAAACAAATTTTAATTTACAAACTTATCGCTCATTTACTTGAACAACATCATAACTAACCGAATTTTGAGTTAATAATGCATGTCGTTGTTCAATTTGTGTAAAAATTTCATAAACATATCTTGTATATTCAATTCTTGATAGAAAGGTAAAATCTTTTTCCATTAAGTTGTGTATGTTGTGATCAGAGATCCGACTATAAGGTCGCTCAAATTGATTTTAGTATAATACCCTCACTGGTAATTCCTGATAGGGACTATTGGGTCAAATCCGATAAGCTATATGAGGGTAGTGCGGTCTTTACAGATGATTAAAAATGGGGGAAGGCACAGGGGCTGGAGATTATATCTTGGGAACGAACATTCGTAGTTCCGAATGAATGTAGCGTTTTCCAAGCTGATATCTTGATGATCCTCAGGGCCACGGAACTGGTGGCCAGGAATGTAGCTGATGGGGGAAGGTAACCTTCAACGTCGACAGCCAGACAGCGCTAAAAGCTTTGAAGGGACACAATGTCAAAGCGAAACTTGTTAGTGACTGTAGGAGAGCCTTCAACTTGCTTATGGACAGATATACTGTCAGACTATGTTGGGTTTCTGGCTACAGCAGTGTTGAGGGAAATGAAATTACCGATAAGCTGACAAGAATAGGCTCGGTGTTAGATCAGGGAATGTGTGACAGATCGATGAAACTACCGAAAGCTCATTACTACCAGGAACTCAGCAATTGGGTAGAGAACAGGAGCAACAGTTCATGGCAAAGTAGGGAGGATTTTAGAGTCTCGAGAACTATGTGGCCAAAACTTGACTCAGGAAGATCCAAACTGCTACTGGACATGGATATGAAGACGATGCGAATCTTAATATACGCGTTGACTGGCCACTGCTCGGTTAGAGCAAGAACCAGCATTTGGGGAACTGGGACTCCTGTTTTCTGTAGGATGTGTGGGAATAAAGAGGAACCAGAAACCGCTGAACATATTATCTGTCACTGCCCAAAGCTGCAACGTCATAGGCTTAGATGGCGGGAAGCGTAAACTAGAGGACATCAGGGGCTTCATAATGGGAATTCAGTGGTTTAATGAGGGATAATAGGGCCACTTCTCTTACCAAGAGGGGGGGGGGTAATATTAGTTTTAATGAGCAATAGAAGAGAATCACAATGGACCCAACTTGGTCTCCGAGTGGAGGTGCGTTTTAGCAGCACCCTTCATAACCTAACCTAACCCAAGTTGTGTGTAGATTGAAAACTTTAAACTCGTTTTCTGTAAAACTAGCTTTTTTGTGTTAAGACGTTGTTCATATAAATAAGCGAGTTTTTTTGTGACAAGAGACTTTTCGTAAACAACATATTCATATAAATATAACGCCGCTGTATGTCGGACTTTCAAGGGACTGTTTTTTGATGACGGAAAAATTTCATATATGTATGTATTTATATGTATGTATATGATCATGTGTAGATAAAGGTATAATTTCTCCAATCTGATTTTCGTCCAATTTCCTTTAAGTGCTGTGCAAAAATAAAATTTTGAAACATAAGCAAAAATTAAAATATCAACGTTTAATTACAAAAAGCCATGCATTCCAATAGTTAGAAAACATTAAGCACAAAACTGAGTATTTTTAGGGAGATGCCAAATACAATTGATACGAGTAGTGTAAAATTATACGAAAAGCTATGCCTGCCTGTGTTGTTGAAATTTTTTTTTAAACCTTAGAAAAAGAGAGAGTCATAAGATGTAAATATTGTGACCTGAAAGCAGTGCGTATCATTTCCCAAGATTTTATCCTGTACTTTTACTTGTTAGTTGTTCTAAATAGGGTTCGCTGTTCGGTTTTAACCGAAATCGAAACAGCGGTTTTTAGGTGAAATATACTCGAAAACGAAAACCGACAAGAAAACCGTAGATTTTCGATTTTTTGCTTGTTATTTTGCCATTTCATTTTATCAATCATTTAATATGATTTGAGAGCGGTACATAATATGTTCGCTTAAAAAGGCAAAGCTCATGAGGAGATTATTTAAAGCTCTTTACAACGTGGACAAAAATTAATGAATTCAAATGCAAATGTAAAAACTGATTCATTAGAAATTATTGCATGAAAGCTCGCAATGGTGTTTCAATTAGAAATATAACATAATATCAATTTATAAATGTAAATTTGCACAATTCAAATGGCAAATGTTATATTCTGGGTCTGAGTAGAATTTTTGGAACACGTAATTTCAAAAAAATTCAAGAGCTTATACGGCAAAAATTAATTGAGTTCGACATTTCATTGGATTTGGATGTTGTGGCTTAAACTGCCAATTTACAGCAGTGAATATTAATATTGGATAGAAAACTCAACAAAACTGTCCATCTTGCTCTGATGGATGTGGTTTATGGAAATAGTATTATTAAGCCAGAGCAATAGCTTTAAAATGTCTATGTTAAAAGCATACAAATTCAATCCGAAACCGGTCGGTAATAGTAAATTTTTAACCGACATCCCGGTTTTTCATTTTATCGGTTTTTAGCAAACTCTTGTTCTAAATAAGTATTGACGTATTGATGGATGATGCTTCTCATCAGAGGATGCAAATGAATTTTTGTAAATTTTTTTAATCAAATAGATACTCGTACGTATGAAAGGCTCCGACCAAAGTTGCAACATTATTCCGAAAAGTATAATCCGAATGAGAAGTCTACAATAAAACATAAACTTATAGATACTTCAGAAGTCATGGAAGTGTCATTCCATAATACTTAATCACAAAAACAAATATCTTTTTGATACTATAAAACCTTAATAAGTTTTTGTATTTAATTAGATAGTTGTCGGTTGGTTTCTGGTTTGCTGCAGAAATAATGTATTTTGAATATACTGTGCCGCAAAGCAGAAACCAACCGACGTAGTGTCTACTTCTCGTTCTCTTAAAACACGTTGAATGCACAGACTGACACAAACGCACTGTACAGTGGCAGACTTGTGCAGTGAACTTGTGTTGTGTATGGCCGGCATAACGAAGGTAAATAAATATTTTGAATATATTTTAATTGTCCAAAAAATTATCAAGTGTCTTTAACACAATCTCCCATTTAGAAATAGTCAGTTTTGTGCTTTAAATTGCAACAACAACAACAACAACAACAACAAAAAAAGATTATTCCAATTAAGAATTTAAAAGCGTGCTTACAAGTTTATGTAAAATATTTTTGTTTGAATACATATATTTTAGTTTAGTTTTTTATTTATTTTTCTTATTATTCTGAAGTGGCTGGTTTTGTGTCTGGCTGTGATTCATTCGCAGTAGGTGTTTTTTGTAATGTGTGTTCGGGTAATTCATGATGTTCATGTTCATGAGTTTCAGGCACCGATTCCAATACCTGACCATTCTGGTGGCCAACAATTATACTACCGGTAGGTGTTTGTTGTGGTGATGATGATTGTGGTAGCGGACCACTGGTATCAGAGCCATTTGAAAACCAGGAGTCTAAATAAAACAAAAGTTCTTTTTTCTTTGTTTGGATATGGATTGTGTGTGATTGTATATAATTATACTTTTTATAATGAATGATTTATTTCAATATCATGTAGCAATGCGCAAAATGAGAAATTTAAATAATGAAAAAAATATATGTATAAAAAGTGCTCCTACAATGTCGCATATTGCTTCCTATTACGGATGATGTATTTTTTTTTTAGCAATATCTTTCATAAGCAGTTTAGTTGCGAAAAACTTGTTTACCTTAATAGTTATAAAATATTTTAAAGATTTTTACATAATTTCTTGCTTGTATATTCTTATATGTACATATATCCTTATTTAGTTTTAATTTCATTTAATATGTACTATATTCGTTGCTTTAATCTTCATCTTTCCCTGTAAAAATGATTTAAGTTTGAAATTTTATTTTAATAATTTTAAGTTCATAAATATTTTTTATGAACATGAGAAATTATGCTGCGAAATTGATTTTTCTATGAAAAATGTATGTTACATACTTATTCAATTCACGACAGTGATGAAAATGCATAAATTTATTTCAAAACTTTTGAAAATTTTGCATCATTATGACACGATTTACCAGAAGAAAAATTAAAAAAAAATATATATATTTTCTAGCATTAGCTTTAAAATTTAATAGCATATCTCTGTAAAAAACTTAAAATGGAAAAGAATGTAACTAATGTGATACTTTTTTTACTTTAATTTTAATTTTATTCTTTGCAATAATCCAATCGATATTTCTATTGCGTGTTCTCACAAAACGCACAGTGGGGCTGATAATGTTTTTTTTTGGGTAATTTGGTACCTTATAATCTAACCATTGCACTAAAAAGTTTGCTACTTTGTACGTTATTTATGTATGTCTGTATTTATGCATCAACCAAAAGTTGTTTTAAATTAGATTCATTATATCTCTTTAAGGGGTTATACACACGTTCTATATCAGGTAATACGAAAATTTTAATATATGTATAATAAAAATCAATTTTAGTTTAAACTCGAGTAGTTTAAATAAAAGCGTCCGAAAACTTGACTACCTTGACAACATAGCAGTTACTGTTTTTTACGAGTATCAAGTTACATACTTTAAACTATCGCAATGAAAAAGTTACTTTAATTTTTTCAATATTTACGACCATTGTTGCTTGACGTAGGGTGTTAATTTTTAACTGTAATAATTTTTTTAAATCAGTTGCGATGAACTGATTTAAAAAAATTATTTAATTTTAATTTTCATGCTGAATTTAAAATTAATTTGATTATTTTTTAATACATAAAGCTTGATTTTTTAGAGTGTCACAACTTTGAGTTGGCATCACTGCTTTATTTGAGCACCCATTTAACAGCTGATAGTTGCTTTTTGTTTAGTTTGCTTTGAAATTTCATTTTGAATCGACTTACACCAGAGCAACGCGAGCAAATTGTTGAAATTTTTAATCAAATCAATCAATTGTTCTATTCGTCAAAATCATCGTGCACTTCTTCCATTTTTCGATTAAGCCCATTTCTGGTTGAATGGGTACGTAAATAAGCAGAATTGTCGCATTTGGAGTGAGGAGAATTCACAAGCTTTTGCCGAAACACCATTACATCCACAGAAAATTACTGTTTGGTGTTCTTTATGGGCTGGCGGAGTCATTGGCCCATATGTCTTCAAAAACGATGATGGTCATAATGTTACTGTGAAATGGTGAACGGTATAGGAATCTGATTCGAAATGTCAGAAATCATATTTAAACATTAATTTCATACAATTTTCTTTTCAATAAAGCCCGTTTCATTGATATTAAAAATATATTTCCTTGTTGTATTATGATTTAAACTTGTGCCGCTCTATAAAAAACATCCTTTATTTTATTTAGAAGTTAATTTTCTTGAAGCTGTGCAGCATGTACAAAGCTACCGATTTGAAATAATACTAATTTTTTTTTAAATGGAAAAAATAAGAAATTTTGTTTGTTGTTGGTTAAGCAATGTCCAAATGCATTTCGTTCATGCTTAACAACGTAGTTAAATGTTTGATGCAAGTGGGGCAAATACGTTTGCATGATACACACAATTGCACTTGCTACATCATTGTGCTTAGGCAACATAAAATGGGTGCAGCTTATTTTTTTTTTGCTACGTGCATTTTATTTTCATCACACAGCGAACGTTGGTACAATATGAGCAAGTTGTGTATGAGATTGTAAAGTGTGTGGGGTCGTTGTATGAAATTGTGACTCGGTTGTACGAAAGATTAAAAAGATTTCATTTCTGGCAAGTTGTATAGACAACTTATACAATTTGGGAGTATGTTGTACATTTTTATATCATTTTGTTTCTATTTTCGTTGTGGTCATATCAAAAAACGCTGCGTACCAATTCAAGTTTGCTTCTAAAATGGAGAATTCAGCAGAAATAAGTTATTTTATTGAATTTTATAAAACTTTGCTGGCAGGAATTGCCTTTCTTAATATAATATCTTGCTTATGTATATGCATCGAAACTCTTGACAAAAGGCCATTAAGTACTTCGTCTGTCATCCACATCTCATTTTTATAGTTCTTTGGTTCAGTTTTTTTAAAAGCATATTGTTAAAATATCACAAAGTATAGCTCTGAGTAAAATATGTTTTTTTTTTTAACCCCCGACCATAAAAAGGGGTGTTATAAGTTTGTAGTGTGTGTCTGTGTATCTGTGTGTCTGTCCGTGCCCACGTACATACCAAACGGATGGATCGATTTTGATTTAGTTTTTTCTGTTTGAAAGGTGACTTAATCGGGAGGGTTCTTAGATATGTTTGATGTGTTTTCGGTCCAGGTGTTTAGAAGATATCACATATTTTCTAGATATCTTTGACCAAATTTTTTTACTGTCCTTTTTATGTTCTTCTTCTTCAATTTGCACCAAAAAAATGATCGATTGCAATAGGCGATATAGTACCCGATGTCATGTTTACTAAAAAAAATTTTGTGGAATAAAGTTGTGCTCTAATGTTGTACACGTTGTTGTATAGTTTGTGCGCAAAACACACAACTTGATTAACCAACGTGTTGTATGAACGGTCGCAAAGTCACAGATTCCACAATAAATAATCTTAAATTAATTGATAAAATTCTAGCAACGGATTTCGTAAATGTACAGATCATAATTTAATTTAATAACCATTTTATAAAAAAGATATGAAGCCTAATGTAAATAGTAAAATAAATAAATAGTTTTTAAATAATAACAAATGGTCAAAGAAAATTTTTAAAAATCTTTATATGCATTCTTAATTATTTGAAAATATGCACAACTAAGGCATTTGTGGTACTTGTGTTATTTTTGTAAAAAAAACGAAGTGTAACTTCACGAAATTATGGACCAGAAAGAGAAAATAAATATATGTTTTAATCTAAATATTTATGAATAATTTTCAAACCTACATGTTACCAAAAATTAGGACTTTGTGGAAAATTATATATTTTATAATTTATATATGAAATATTCTTCCTTTTCATATGAAATTTTAATTATTTTTTTTAGCAATTTTTGCTATTTATTGATATACATATATACATAATTTTAAAGCCGTTAAGGTGTCTTTACATGGTAATACAATGTATTACGACATGTAAAAAAATGCTGTAGAATACACAAAATCTTATCATGTACGGATAGAAAATTTGACAAGCGGTCGGTAAATGTTTTGTTTTCTGAACCATTTTAGAGAGTCTTAATTTACACTATGCAAGTCTTATTGCTAAGCTGATTAGCTTGAGGGAGGGAAAATAAACTTTTTGTTCCCCTCGTCTCTCTCTCTCTCCTAAAAAACTAATCAGCTTAGCGATAAGACATGTATAGTGTAAACTAGGACAAACTTAAGTATTCTCACCACACCAGAAGTGTATATCAAAGTAAACATTGGCAGCACTAACCCGCAGTTTTTAACTTAATAATTAAGTACGTAATTAGCTAATTTTTATTTAAAATTAAGTTGTAATTAAATACGATTTCATTTTTTCAGTGGTTAATTAAAGTTCTTATTAAATTACGTTGAAAGCACGGCAACCCTGCAAAATTTCCAAAGAACAGCTGTTTAGCATAAACAAAAAAGTTAGGTTATATACATGTATAAAATTAAAATTCCATAAAATGTCATTTTATGAAATCAAACGAACATCATAATACATTTTTCTATTACTTTATTCCATAATATGAAACTTTGTATTGTATATGTTATATATTTATGAAATTTAAACGAAATTCTTTTCAACCCGACCACATGATGTCATGTGTATGTTTTCAATAAACACATACACGCATAAAAACATATGGTACATTCATAAAACTTAAGTAGTATTTAATTACACAAGGTTGGGTATTTAATTATTATTTAATTATGCACTCAAAAACAGAATTTCTTATTTAATTAGAACTTAAAAATAATTACAGTTTGATTAGCCAGTCAAAAACTGGGGGTAATTGTACCTATTGAAGGTGCAATCACTTTTGCAGAAGCAACCAAAATCAACTCAGGAAATTTTCCTGTTGTTTTTGTAAATATTGTACCACTGCAACCATCAAGTAGCTGATGGTACAACAAAACAAAACAAACAATAAACAAACGAATAAAAAAATAATAGTTTGTAGTGAAATTACATTGAAATAATAAAATGTTTTCTCCAATATTCAGTTTTATTAGTCCACATTTTTTTTTTGCAATTTTGCAATTTTTATTATTAACTCAACAGTTCAATATCTTTGCTTGCATTTTACTTATACTATAAGTCTTATATTATCAGTGTAAACATGAAAAATACCTACAACAGACTCTTATTCTCTTTTTTTTTAACACTGAGAGGATTCCATAATATTTTGATTCTAAAAAGTCGTAATACTTTGTATTACCGTGTAAAGACACCTTTAGGAAGATTGAGTTAAAAAATTGTGCATAAAAATGCGATTGCATATACTTTTCCATCTATGGTGTTACATCAGCTGTTAATTAAATTGCGTACACGCAGTGTTGGAAAGTGATCAAAGAAAAGCGCTTAAAATTAATGAAAAACCGTTAACGATTTTTGGTTTTCATTGCATTATCGTTTTTTTTCCTTGTTCAATTATGCTTAAATATCACGAGATTTTTTTGTGCAGTTTGAGATGTAAAACACAATTATTTATTAAGTTGTTGATGAAATACAAAATATTAAAGTTTTTGGTATTTTTTACAAGTATGCTATCGTGAGAGCTATTGTTTGTAATTGCATAATTTATAAGTGTTACTACATTCATAGTTAAGTGTAAGGATTTTTAAAAGTTGTATATGCATTTCGGGGGTGAAAGGAGTTGGAGGTACTTTTTGTGGTCATTAAAAATAAACTAACATCAAACTACAAGGAACATTTTTACTATTTGGCTTACAAACTTTGAAACTAATTAACTAATTATGCACTTGGAAGACTTGTGAGGTTGGGGTAGTTTAAAGGACAAGGAGTGGCACATGTTGGTTTAATATAATACTATTTATTGCCAAAGTAAAATTTTATTGAACGCCAATGGTTGTTGAACAAACACAAATTTAAACTAACGAACCAGTAACGGAAACACAATGAAAATAAAAACTAAAAACAAAATGGACGAACACAAAACACAAGTATAATTAAATAAAACGTTTCTCAAATTTCAAACTATACACAAATAAAACAAATATAAATCAGATTTAAATTAACTATTTAATTAAAAATACAATCTATACTAAACCTTTTTTTTTTGAGGACAACTTATTATATGTAAGTGCTCTTTTTTCGTTCAGATTAATTTAACATATAATTTATTTTCTTTTGGTTTGAGTCAATTCGAGATTTTGAAACGATGATCATAATGATGATTGATTAGTAGTTAAAGGAGTTTATGAAGTTGAATAAATCCAATTTCAGAGGGTACTCTGAGTGATATACATAGATATTTCTTAACATAATGATTTTGAAGTACGAGTATGTAAATGACTTAAATCAATCGTTGATGGTTTATCATTGCAATCAGTTTCATTAATTGATTTTGTTCAATAAGTTTAATATATTTTTTTTAACTAGCAATCTACATAAAATTACCTAAAAAATAATTTGAAAAGAAATAAATAAGTATGTAAATAAAAATTTGAAATTTTTAAGCATTTCGACTAGAGATGCTAATCGGGACAGGTTTTTTAAAATCCCGGGCTTCGGGATTTAGTGATGGAGTCTCGAAATCCCGAACCGGGACCCCGGGATTTTCGGGACTTACAAAATCCCGAAAAAATTGTGCACAAATGTGCGTCTTTATAGTAATTATAATATTTTAATTTAACAATTAATTTTTTTTTTGCATATTTTAAAGGTACTTATATAACTCAGACATTTAGTTGCAAATTTTAATTGAAAAGTGCAATGTATGTACACTTTTTACCTAGAAAAGATATTTTTAAATAAGTTTTTAAATTAAGTTAAAGTTAAATATAAGTTTTTTTTATGAGGAATATTTTGAATGGGCTGTAAGTTATTGAACTTAAATGTATACAACTTTTAATGCTCAAACATTTTCATATTAATAAAGCTACCTTAAAAAAAGATTAAGTTGAGTTAAGATGTTATGGCTTATGTATTATTTTCCATGAAGACTTAAGCTAAAATATAAATGCGTATAATTTTAATATTAATGACATTTTGAAATTGAAATTTAGCTGAGTGATAGATCTTGAAGAAGAGAATAAGAATATGTAATAAAATGAAAAAGCACTTATGTCAACTTAATCCATTATTATTTATTGCCACAGATATATACCATTTAATATTATCTACGAAAATATTTATTCAAAGCAAATTTTTTATTTTAACAAGGAGTTTCTAATAATTTTTAATATAGAAGATGACCGCCAAAAACATTATTTATGCTAAAAATCGGGATTCAGATAATCCCGAAAATCCCGGGCTTTAAAATTAAAAAATCCCGGGCTCCGGGATTTGCATAGTCCCGAAAAGCCCGGGATTTCCGGGCTCGGGATTTCCCGTTTAGCATCTCTAATTTCGACCGTATTCAAAAAATTGTGTAATTCACACCGAAATCGGGAAACAATGGAAATGTTTGGAGAATTAGGAGAAATTCTTATTTCCATAAAACTGGTTCACACACATCAGTTTTCTTGGTCAGGTTTTGGTTTTTTATGCGAGAGATGAAAAAGTGATATATGTATGTACATACATATCGTCGGCTGGTTATTGGTTTGCGGCACAGTATATTCAAAATACATTATGACTGCAGCAATCCAATAAGCAAGCAACCGATGATATGTATACCGTTTTTCATTCTCAGTTTAAAATCACAACTTGACGTTTGTGAACCAGGTCATGCAAAGCTTGTTTTGTATATCGTCACCTTAAATCCGCAAGACTTTCAATTACAGAAGTAAACAAAATCATAAATTTACGAGTATTTCATTCCCAGTAAAAAAAAAGACACTCAAAAAAAGTAATAAAAATTTAGAGTTTGCTAACTGGAAGTAGTGCAAATTTCGATCCGATCTAATGATTTTTACATAGGGTTGTCATTGCAAGAAGTTCTCTTTTTCGATGCCTGGTCACCGAATTGGAAGCGATTTTAAGAAAAAAAAATCGATTTTTTAAAAATTCTGATGAGTAATTTCTAACACTATAGATGAATTACAAGGTTTTCTGCTAGCTATCGGCAAATTAAAAATAATAATAAAAAATTTGAAAGCAATGAAAATGTAGTTCCTTTAGAATGACTTCCAATTTTTTTTACTGGATTATATTGACTGACTGAATTTTTCGTGAAGTTTGTAAATTTTAAAACGAAATAGTCCTCAGAATATGGCCGATAATTTTGTGCTTTCGAATAAAAATGTGTATGTTAATGGATGAATGCATTCTGGTTAATTATTAATTAATTCATAATTGATGGAAAAATCGATTTAATTTTTTTTTGTTAGTTACGCGCATTTTGGATTTTGGGTGACGATATGTGTGCATGTATATACATACATATTTTGTGAATACGGTTGTTATAGTTCACTTCCTGTGCTGTATTCTTCGTGAAATAACAATTTTCGGAATTTTTATCTCTAACAACTACGCTCTATGTGAATTACGATTTTTTTTTTATTTCACGTGGAATACGCAACAAGGGGAAATAGTTTGGCTTAAGGAAATTTTCTAGTCCTAGAATGCATATACATACATATATACTTGGTAACTATTTGAAACGTTTCTGGAAACAGTTCTGTGGAGACAGTCTTTAGACAATAATTCCAGGGGGTGTACTCCGTAATTCGAAACGAAAGAAAATGCTGTTCATTTATAAATCGAAAGCATTTTCTCTTATTTCGAATTACAGAGTAGGCCCTCAGATATACTCACCCTGACGACTGAAATAATAATAAATGTCGTTTATCGAGATAATCGGGTACGTTCCGTATTCCACGAGAAATTAAACCTTTCGGAATTGCCATAGCATTGTTGTGGAATACAGAACATACACATACATAATCCAGGTTTCAAAGAATGATGATAGAATCGTTAATGGTGCTGGATCGGGGGTATCAGTGAAGTTACCTACAACGTTTCTCCAGTGAAAATTCTACGCTTTGGTTAGCTGCCAAAAGAGCCAAAAATCTTTCTTTGCAAACTATTGACATTTAAGTGTTGGGGCGCTAAATTCTAAGATTGTAAGGAGGAGGTGTGAGTGAACATGCAATCAATCTCTGAACAGCCTTAAGCGACACTATGTCGAAATACACGCTCTGGATTCCAGAGCGTGCAGACATTCAAGGTTGGAGAAATGCACATAATATAATCTTACAAACGGATATTCATTCATTAAATACTAGACTCAGAAGAAAACAACACTCGAGACACAGGCCAATATACCTTCTAACTTTCCATTGGTATCATCGCAGGATACTGTGCTATTGAGCGTATGTTTGTCGGAACATCTAAGTTTTTTTTATGATATTACTACAGAAGTTCCCCAGGCGATAGAGCAGATGATGTAACTACCCGACCCTGCAAGAGAGTATACTTAGACATTAAGGTAATATTTTTTTTCGGACCTGAACTATCTTAGGGAAGTGCACCTGATCGACTTCTTAGTCGTAATTTACACTACGCAAGTCTTATCGCTAAGCTGATTAGTTTGTGGGAGAGAGAGTCGAGGGGAACAATAACGTTTGTTTTCCTCTCGTCTCTCTCACCTATAAAACTAATCAGCTTAGCAATAAGACTTGCATAGTGTAAATTAGGACTTAGGAATGGTGAAAAGTTCTGGGTGGTTTACAGGATCCTCGGTTATTTTTATTATCATGCCCTTTAACCTGTCGTCCGCTAGCCTTTCTTTCTGACAGATTTTTTCTATTTTAAAATTTCCAGCGGTATATGAACATATCCTGGAGACTTGTGTTTTTTTTTTGCAAATGCGTTTGAAAAAACTTGTTTGTTCAATTTTCCAGCAAATGATATAAAAATCACTTTAATTGTATTATTTCAATATTTTATCTAATATTGAATGAAAAATTATTATTGTAGTATTTCAGACTCCTCAATTAATGTGGCACTGCAAAAATTGATGTAGCAAGTGCAGGTGTGTGTATTTTGTTTGCAATTTTGCAAGACCATTTGCATAAAACTCTGAACTTCGCTACTATAAATATGTGCATGGTCAATTTCAATAGGGTGAATGGTCAGTTTCAGAAGGTTTTAATAAACGCATAATACGTGGTTTGAAAGGTCTGGTTGGTTATTGCTTTTTTTCTAGCTAATATTTCTTGCACTTTTAGGTATGTCCTATTTAATTCCTACCAGATAAATAGTACGAAACACAAAACAAAACTTATTTAAGAATTTTGATGTGCAGATGTCAGTATCAGAAACGTTTCAAATAACTAGCAATTTGATTTAATAATTCCGTAGATCGTGATCATTTTGGGGAGATATTACATAACGTTCATCTACTAATAAAATTGTTTCAGGTAATATAATTAATATTGGCTCGACTATATACGAGTACTATATACATACATATATTAATATGCATTCTAGAGCTAATGCAAAATTTCCTGGGTATTAATTGTATCAAGTATATAATATATAAAGTGAAATAATAGTTTCAATTTAACTTAATACATAATTTGGTATGAATTAGTGACATTCTAAAAATTAAGATTCTTTTCGCACACGCAAAGTTTGCTTTGACAAAGTCTTTTGAATTTTCTGTTAAACTTTGTTTCACTTGCACACGCAAAGTTTACTTTGGTAAATTTTCATTTACCAATGAAACGAACGAGGAACAAAGTAACTTTGCGAGTACAACAAAGTTTGTACTCACCCCCATTCCTTTTCCCACTTCTCTCCCACAAACTCAAGACTTTGCAAAGTAAACTTTGCATGTGCGACAGGGTTTTAATGAACATGTGTTGTGTGTGCAGAAGTGTTTAGTTATTAGTTAGTTACATCTAGATTGTAATGTTTCTTCAACTTATTTTATGAAAATGAATTTGAGTAGTAATGTTTTGGAATAGTTAGGTGCATGCGAGTGCTTTTCTCTTGTTTTAAAACAGATTGTGTGTCTGTATTCCTTTCACATTCTCATTGTATTATGTATGCAGAATTATAAAATTTACTTACTTGCAATAATGGCCACAATAACCAGACCAATTACGCCCATAATAATCATCATCTGAATTGTTAAAAAAGCGAGAATACAAATAAATCAGTTGCAAAAATTAAGGGCAACAATAGAAAAAATACCTTTAAGTTTTGCAACCAGAATTTTCTTTTTAATTTACCAGCCTGCTGTTCAAATTGTGAGGCACCCTGTTGTAAGGCGTCAGCACGATCGTCTAATTCGGAAAGCTTTTGATCTCTTTCAAGCACTTTCTCGACATTTGTTCGCATAATATCAACAACCTAAAAATAAGAAAAAACAATTTCGTTTTTTGAGTGATTGTCATTCATACAAATCTTCTAGACGAGTCGCCTGCCTGACTTGTGGAAACAGGGTGTTAATTAACATTTCAATAATAATAAAATAAATTATTTTTCAAAAAATATTAACGGCTTGTCCCACGATGTCACCAGAAATCGTTCGATCGACAACTTGTATTGCAAACAACAACAAATTTTCTAATGTTATTATTGTTTTCAATACAAGTTGTCGATCGAACGATTTTTGGTGACATCCTGGAACAGCCCGTAAATTTTTAATGTGCGAGCATTAATTGCTTTTTGTATTAGAACCATGAAGTGAATATCGATTGAGTTATTATCTCTGAGAACGTCACTTGACCGTGGAATCGTTCGTATCACGATTTTACAATGCATTAAAAAGAATTAAAAAATTGTTCTTAATTCTATATATTTAGAAAAGCTATGCAATCACTTGCAATATTCCCTTACTATTACTTTGGTCAAAATTGTGTATGTTTTTTTAAAGCTATGCTATTTAAAAAAAAATTAATTAAAGGGTCTGCCATCAATTAATGCAATTTTGACTATGTAATTTTGACAACTTGCTGTATCTTGGAAACCGTAAGAGCAAAACTCTTGAAATTTTCAAAAACGGTAAAACAAAATAATCCCAAGATAATAAGATAATCGCCAAACCGAAAAAATCGCCAAAAACAAAAAAAAAATCGCCAAAACGAAAAAAAGCACCAAATTAAAAAAATTCTAAAACGAAAATAAGTCGCGAAAAACCGGAAAAATTGCCAAAATTAAAAAAATCGCCAAAATTAAAAAAATTTTCAAAATTAAAAAAAATCGCCAAAATTAAAAAAAAAATCGGCAAAATGAAAAAAATCGCCAAAACGGAAAAAAATGCCAGAAACTGAAAAAAATCGCCAAATTAAAAAAAAGCGAAAAAAAAACAAAATAAATTATTTCACTTGAAAAAAAGGAAAAAACGCCATATTAAAAATACTCAAGGCCCAACGTACGGAACCCTTCGTGCGCGAGTCAAAGTCGTACTTTACTGAATTTATTTGCTAATTAATTTTCTTTAAAGTAAAATTCTAATAAAATACAATTCTCATTTGGTTGCTACTAAGATAAATATACAAAATTATATATTATGCATCGCATATCGTTCACAAGCTCTCTTCTTCTTTTTCTTTTGCTGAGTTCACTTGGGAAAAAGAATGCGGAAAAGCTAAAATCTAGTATACTTTCAAACAACTTTGCAACTAGACTTATTTCTCGGCCATAAAAAATTATTTAATTTTCGAATTAAAAATAGATACATACATACATTCGTATGTATGTGTATGTATGTACATGTGTAAGTAGTAGTAACGTACCTCATCGACTTGTGCCTGGGTTTGCTGTAAACGCTTTTGTGCCGCTATTTGTTGAGGATTGCGTGGCCCTCCAACAATCTCACCATCACCGCCTTCTCCGGCTGGCGCACCCTCACCTGTTGGTGGTGCATCTCCGGCTGGTGCTGGATCCGCCCTATGATAATACATATTATGATTAAATTAATACACTACGGCACTTAAAATATTATTATTGAGGTGCATTAAAAAATAAATTTAATTAAAAAGACACAACTAAGGAGTCAGAAGAAAACTAAGTTTTTACAAAAACGAAAAAATTAAATTAATAAAAATTAGTTTAAAAATTATTTAGTATTAATAAGTATAATATGTTGTATATAGAAATGTAATTTTGTTATATGTATATTATATATTTATGTAATCGTTACTAATATTCGGTGTTAATAGTTACATATATTAGCAGTTTTAGCGCAGTTACTTTTAGCATCTCTAAAAATAATAATTATAGTTTTAAGGTTGTAAAGCTCTCTAAATTAATTTATATAATTGATAATAATAAATTAAAATTAAAAATTTCAACTTACTCTTCCTTCTTTTTATCTTTCTTGCCCATTCTTTATATTGGGTTTTGGTAAAAGTCAAATAAATTTTGCCTGATTTATTAAATAAGTCTATAGAATAAAAATTAAAAATAATTTAATTGTAAAAGTAATAGTTTAATAACAAAATGTAAAGGATTTGATTTTGTGTTTGCATGAAGGTAAACAAAATATAACAATAGATTTAAAAAAAATAAAATTTCGGAATCTTTAAGGTTCTGTGAATTTGGTAAAAAAAAATAAAACTTAAATAACATTATTTTTGAGTAATAATAAACTTTAAGTAATAATAATGCATCTATTTTTTTGTATTTTGATCATATTTTGCTTACATTTTAGTCATACATACGAGTATGTAAAAAAATAAATAACTTGTTCTGGGCAAAGAAAAAATGTCATGTTAAATATTCTCTCTATTTTAAAAATGTATAAAAAAGTTATTGCTTGCACTAATGATTTATCAAACTAATAAAAATAAAACAAAAAAAAAACATATTCTGTAATTTTTATTTGCAATTTGGAGACAAATTGTTGACCACTAGTAGACCGTACGAAAAACCCCTATTAAAATAAATAATAAATATAATTTTGTTAGTTTTGCAAAAACTTGTGTGAAAAATTTTGTTCTAAAATTATGCAAAAATTTCTAATTAAATAAACAAATTCGGAGAGAGGTTTCAGCGACGAGATTTCTTTCTTTTCCCGATATGTCTCTTTTTTTTGTAAATTCACTGTTTTTGACCAATGCAATGCTTAATGTAGCGTGCATGTGATAAATACGTAAAAATTTTCTTCAACAGTCTTTCAGAAAGCCCATATTTTCCAAATATACGAGTATGTATGTATAAAGCAAATAATTGTGATGGAAAGTTTTATGAAAACTGGCGGTCATTTGTCTTTTCCATTACACAAATAAACAACCGATGATTAGACTTCAAAATAATCGTTTATTTAACAAATTTATTGGAATAATTTTTTTTTACTTTAGTCACCATTGTGCAGGCTACACTGAAAAGAAAACCTTCATTTGTTCAATGAATTTTGTCATTAATAATGAGCTAACGTAAGAATTTATTGTATTAATGAAGAATTTTATGCATATAATGAAAATTTTCAATAAGCCAATGAATAATTGCATTCATACAATGCAGAATTATTAATGATGCCACTTCATTAGCTGAATGGAAGTTTTTTCTCTTAGTGTAGGAATACGCACTGTAACCTTTTTTCCAGGAATTGAATATTTTCCAAAATAAAAGCTAATTGTATATAAAATACAAATATCATGCAAACCATAAATAAGTATTGTATGCATTAATTAAATTATAAGTTATAATACTTATATATTGTATATTATATATGTGTGTATGCATATAAATAGTTTTATGACTAAGGATTTGTGTGTATGTATTATATAAACCCAGTTGGCCATGTCTTTTAGACATCTTAAACGATGGGTACAAGTCCAGTTGGCCATCTCTGTAAGTAAGACATCTTATAAAAATAATAATGTGAACGGCGTTGCCTAAATTTTGAAAATGACAACACAAAAATGACAGATGTGTACGATGTGCATACATCGTCTAGGCCAACTGGGATATATGTATGTGTGTATATATTGCTTATAAGAGTATGTATGTGTATAAAATAAGGCATTAAATATGTATAATATAAATATATTCTTCTTTTAACATTCGATATTTTGCAAAAATTAAAAATTTTTAGCTGATATATTTTTAAAGAAATCAGGCAATTATTTTAAAACATCATTAAGGCTCAATTCTTGTAACAAATGCCCTAAGAAATTACTGTAATCTATGTACTTAATAACTTCTTATTGAATCTTATATAGTCATACGAGATAAAAAAAGTATGTAACTTCATAATTGAGTTGCTAATGGCATTGATACACGCTGCTTGATACTCACTGAGGCTCAGTTTCCTTTCCATCTTTAGCTTCACCCTCCATTTTGTGGACAGTAGATATTAAGAGCGATAAAAGACCGGAAGGCTACTTGCAAGCGCAAGAATCTTAGATTGTTTATATTGAAATACATATTCAGAATGACAAATTAGCGACACTTTTTTTAAGTGTTTTAAATATTTTATGTATGCAATATTTGATAATTTTAATTCAATGAAAACCTTAATTTTTTAATTTATTTTTTTAATAATTGGAGTTAATCGAAGTATGTAGAAAACAAATTAAAATTTGAACCAATCAAATTTTCTTTGACAGATGATATGATAATCCTGATATTTGTATATACATATCATGTTTTATTTATTTATTAAATTAATTAATTAAATTAGTAGTAAAGATAATTCTAAACCACTATTTATTATAATTTGGAAAGTTGAAGGCCTATTGGTATGCAGCTTAGGTAAAGGTGGCGGTTAAAATTCCGTTATCACATCTTAGTACATTGTGATACCAGGGAGACTGTTTCTTTAGCGGAGTCAACACGGACAATGTCGGAAAGTTCCCCATATAGAAGAATAATAAAAAACTAAAACTAACTAAAATTCATAAAAAAATAAAATGTATTTGAAATCTATTTTAAGAAAATTTTGTATGAAAAATTGCACATAAAATACATATCAAACTCATTTTAAACTTTATGAATATGGTGGTAAATTGTTACTGCACTTGGAAGTTTTTTTTAACTTTAAAAAAATCATTAAGCATAATAGGTGTCAGAAACACAAAACAAAAGATGGTACACATAAAAAAATATACAAATATATAAAGCAAAATTCAATTAAATATGTAATTAAGCCAATTAAACTTTGTAATTAATTAAATTTTTAAACAAAATTTTAATTGACTTAAATACATTTTTAATCGATTTTTGGTTTTATTATCAATTAAAGTTGTTTAATGCAGGAATATTTTTTTCTGTGTATCGACATTGAAGTTAGCAGGAAATTTTAATTGATTGATCATCCGTCATTTTGTAAAGTAAATATTTTTTTCAGCAACTATATGAACTATATAAGAAAATACTATGTATGACAAAAACTGGACTTAGTAGATTTATACTTTAAGCCGCATATATTCAATCGTAAAATTGCAACAAAAAAATTGTCACGCCTCCATATACATTCAATCGTAAAATTGCAACAAAAAAATTGTCACGCCTCCATATACAGGCCATTAAGCTTTACCTCAATACTTTAAGCCAGTTCGGGAAGCAATTATTTACCCTTATCCTGAAAAAGGTGAATATTTTATTCTCATGAAATTTTTATTTAGCCCCATCAACCATTTGCGATCGTGAATTCCCCGTGAATTTTTGTTTCCTTCGAAATATACATTCATACATATTTACATATACTTTTGTTTGAAACTACACAGACTTTAGAAATGTAAAAATTATATTTGAAATAATATTAAAAAAAACAACTACTGAAAATAATATTGTTTGAACCCAAGTTGTATCTAAAGGTGGTAGCACAATTTCATATGATAATTTCTTCTCCTATTTGTCTTATAAAAATGTCAAAAACTTATTTTTGTTTTGGTTATGGTACAATTATTTTTGTGTTTTTGACGTTCTTCGGTTCTTTACACAGATATAGTTGCCGTATTTTTGTATAATTGCACAATGTTTGAAAAGTTTTTAAATGAAAAAGAAAAATTTTTAGAATTGGTGCATTTTATTTTTAATCAGAGTTCGAAGGAGAAAATTAACAGAAATTAAAGCCAAGAAATACCAGAAAAAAGTTAAGAGATGCTTTAAATCCTTTGGGATTGCACTGTGTAGAGTAAGAAATTCATTCAAATAAAAATTCTTGTAACTGGATTCAGTAAGTTTTAAAACAATAAATAATAAGCGAAAATTTATCGTCCTTGCTATACAGTTACATATTTTAACAATATTCGTTATCGGTTGAAGTAAAAAAATCATAAGCTCAAATTCATTTAGTTTAATTCTTCTGTGTGCTTTCGCTTATTTTGACATTTTGTATGCAGAGATGCCACATGAAATACAATTAAATATTGAGTAAAACACAGAGATGTACACTTTTTTATATAAATTACAGTTACCGCAAACGAATAAATATATGGATAAATATTATGATTTTCGACTCGCAAAAAGTTACTGAATCCAGTTACTCATCTAATTCTTTTTTTGTACCCAGTTTTCTTTTAAGCATAATAAAGTTAACAAAGCTGCATTTCCGTTCAAAGAAAAACTTTTATTCTTCCAATTATTAAACTCTGTTCTTCTATGAGGTTTTTCATTAAAGGAGGGCTTTAAAAAAAGCGTGGGCAGAGTCTGCTCAATCAACGTTCAGCAAAGTGCTTTCGAAATTTCTGGATGCTATGGAAGTGCAAATGTGTACAACATGGTTCCCCCAGGGGGATCTATAGCAGATCACAGGTGTTGGCAATTCCAATTCAAAAGACGACATATGTAGGTGAAGCCTTTCGGGGTGGAACTTCGAGGTATCACCAGATGCTTATATCTGGTACCACGGGTGCCGGATGCACGACAGTTAGGCTACTCTAGGAGTTTGGGTGTATGTAGCGGTCGTCAGGATCCTTTGCTAAAAGGTCGATTTCATCCTACCCCACGGGGTTAAAGGGATGATGTTGAGCAGTGTGGAGTAGGCACTATATATTTGGCGGCACAGGCAGGCGTCCACCTCTGATGGGTGGTTGAGCTGTGCCGGCAATGGTGAGGTATTGTCTTGGAGACCTCGCGGCGTGAGAACTTGGAGAATCGTACGTGGTGGCTGTTGGTTGTCACCAAAGTCGGTGGGAGAATAGTCTTGGCTTTCTAGTGTCAGACCAATGCTAGTGGTTGGTGTGACGCAGTCAGCCAGACACTATTATAGGTGCTGTTGCCATACAACAGATAGTACTGTTTTGGTAAAGTCATTATCGCAAAGAGTTTAGATAGCTCTGAGTACCTCAGAAAGGTGCTCTACGTAGTACAGGGATAACTACTATGATCGAAGATTGCAACCTATGTGTTCTTGGTAAGTCACATGGTGCTTTCTAAGGGTCCATGGGGGCGATGGTTTGGCGTCTTACCTACACCCGGTGTTTAGACCACCCGTGAGATTAGACCGTTATTCTTACCCATCGCAAGAAAAGAAGAACTTTGGCTGCAGCTCAAATTTTTTGTCCTTGATAGTTTTTCAAGAGGACGTTAAATTATAAATTTGGCTTCTGATATGTCGCACCCTTTTCGCTCAATAAAGTAAATTTTCAAGCTACAAGTCGTTCTTTCGATATATTAATCTTTGTCACACTCAAATTGCCACTATGCTTATTTGGTGTGAATTGTGCCAACATTTAAAGTTTGATTACAACTAAATTCATATCACAGGTACATTTTTCAAACTAAAGTCAAGTTATTGATACCTTTTGGTACCTTTGTCTCTTCCCACTACTTTGAAATTTTTCTAAAATCTCGCCGTTTAAATGCTTCTCTTAAGTCCATCTGATAACCCAAAAATTAATAAAATATGTACATAACTTTAATTAAATAATCGTATGCTAAACATTTCTTTCACACAATTGATAAATTGTGAAATAATTTTATTAGATAATAAAGTCATGCACAAGACCATTTATAAGAACTGTTGGCAAGACAAACAACTGAAACAAATGTCTTGCCAACAGTGTTGTTTAGCGTTTGTTTTAGAATATTTCGCTGTAGTAAAGCATTTGAAAAATGTCACATGTCTTGAAAGTTCTTATAAATGGTCTTGTGCAGGACTTTATTAGATAATTGTATCTGCATGAGTTCAAAAGAAAATATCCTTGCTTTTTTATGCATGTATGTATGTGTAATTTAAGATATATGTTTGTATGCACATGTGTATACATATTTGCATATATACATATGTATGTATACATGTGTGTTTTAAGATGCTAAAGAATAATCATATGTATGTATGTGTTTGCATATCCCTGTCGGAAAATGTTTGATTGACTATGACTACAAAAATAATTAGCTTATAGCTAACTTTTCTTAGACTGAGTAAAGGCTAACAGCAATGTCATCCAGAACAAATCCCAAAATAAATTCTTAAGTTGAGTACGTAATTGTTACCTTAATATAGAAAGCCCCTAACTCATTATTTTGAAATTGAGTTTTTTGTATATTTCGATAGAAGAAATATGTTAAAAAAAATGAAAAATTCTCGATTTAAAAAAATTATGAGTTAGGGCCTTTCTATATTAAGGTAGCGATATGTATAAATGTATGTTGTTTATATATCAGAAGAAACTATTATTTGTTTCATAAAAAATACTACAAAATAATTAAAAACATATTAAATTTTGTTTCAACGACGGAAATTAACCGGTTTAACCGTTAATCAAAAATGGCAAAATTTTAATTAATCGAATAATTAATCGGGGAACAATTAATCACTTAATTGATTGAAATTTCGGCAATAAAATTAAAAGTACTCGGAGTCTTTCAAAACATTATTTTCGTACAATAGTGGGCTTTGGTGTTTTAGACTTATAGTGGAATTTAATAATAAGGAATAAGGACCTCTTTTTCACTTCTTACACTTTCATGGCACTGCTACATATACATACATATATTTGTTTAAATAGATTTGGTGGATTTAATACAAAAAATATATACGCATTATTTACCAAAACTATACTGATTTATAAAAAAAAATATATCAGATGTATGTACAAGTATGTGTGTGTATCATCCCTGCCGGAAATTCCGTTAACTTTGTACTAACTTTAAGCTAACAATTTCGCAACTAGTACTGACTGACACTTAGATTACTTTTCAATGGAATCAATTGACTATTTTAAAATTGCGATGTCCTAGGCGGTAGTCAATTGTCTCACTCTACATTACTTTTCAACTAGCTTAAAGTTGATTTTTTTTAAATCAACTAGTACATTAAAAATTGGACTTGAAGGCCAACTTTGAGGGGCGGACGCTCCCCCTAAAACACAACTATGAAATTGTTATGTTTTTTTTAACATAAAACTGAACCGATTTAAGGGTAGAGAATATAAGAAATAAAAAAAAAATATTAACGGTCACGCTAATGTACATACATATGTATTTAGATATGTTAGGTTAGGAAGATGTTAGGTTAGGAAGTACATATATACATACATATGTATGTATGTAAGTATCTTTACAAAATCCTAATTTTTTGCAAACAAATATAGAAAGTTGGTTTAAACGAGCCAACAATTTTTTTTTTTGCAAGCTACAACATCGAAGGTTTCAAATTCAAACAATTTTACATTTGCATGAGAATTTGCATGAATCAAAAGTTGCGTTAACTGCCCAGTAAAAAAAGAGCTTCCAAGGAAGTCAATAATATCCTGAACTTGTGAATCCGAAGTAGTGCAAATTTCGATAATTTCTAATGATTTTTACATAAAATTGTCATTGCAAGAAGTTCTCTTTTTTTTATCCATATTCAATTAATCCAAAGTCATGTTTAGTAAATCTGATTTCTCATATGTTATTTTTTTCTTTTCCTAAATTTATTTTAAATCAATATCGGCCCTGTTCTTCAAACCGATCGATTTGAAACCGCACGATTTTAGAAAACTAACTCCGGCTTATTATATAAATTCCAAAATATCATATCTGAAAGAAAATTATAGTGTATGATTTTAAACACGTCTGCAGGACCATTATTAATTTTTTGTCAACGAGAAATTTACTCGGATTCGGTTTACAGAACAGGACTGTAAATTTTTTTATAAATAAAAATATCATACATCATGACATCATTTTCCTAAAAAATCAAGACATACGAGTATTGCAAGTATTTGCGAAAACTACAAATGATCTCCAATCTTGGATAAGTGAAGTAGCTTCTTGGTTAATTATCTGGATGTTGTAAATAATTATTAAACTAAATTAACTAAAATTAAATTAAATTATAATTAATTCATGAAAAGTCAAAAATACACACTTATTGACACTTTGGAAGTAGGGAAAAAGCTGTACCTGGAGGATGCACTGTGCAGCTATTTTAGATCCCATTTTTATAAAAATATCGCAGTTGATGTTCTAAATGGGTCAACTCAAGTGGGTTTACTCATATCACAAAGAGAAAATTATGTAAGATTTGAACCCTGTATATCATTTTCTTGTAAAAAGTGAAAATTTCAAAATTTTAAGTTGACCCCTTTACAGAAACAAGTGGGATATACATACATATACAGACATACAGGCATATATTTGTATGTAGCTATAAGGATAAAAGGATACTATGCTACATAGAAAAAATATGTATGTAGGTAGTTCTGACAATGTAGTCCTACGCACACACATACATACATATTTCATAATTATTTCCAGATATTTATCAATTTTTCCAAAATAATTTTCTTCTGAGCTTATATTATACAAGCTTGTATTTTTTATTTAATTACAACCTGCATAAATGAAATGGTTGTTAAGACCTTTTGTTGTAATTAACAAATTTTGTGTGTATTTTTTATTTTGATTATTTTTTGTAAAAGTGAAACAAATTTACAATTTGGCATAAATCATCTCTGAACCAAGGAAGAAAATAAACACAAAAATCAATTAAAATTATTGAACTGAATGAATAAATTTTATACAAGTGCAGATTTATAAAGTTCAATTGAATAGAGACGAAGATACAGAAAAGCGAAAAATCGATATTTTTACTTACATGTTTTGTTGTTGTTGATTTGGTTTATTGAAGTTGTGTGTCGAGAGAGTGCTCGAAGGATGGCTATTTGCAAGGTGTTGAAAACTGTTGTTGTTTTTGTACCGAAAGGCTTTTAATTAAATTTTTCCCAGTTGTTATTTATGCTGATTTATAATCCGTAACAATATCTTAAATAAATATTTTTCTTTTTCGTACGGAACAACTATGACGGCAACAATTGACAAGTACGGAAAATTTCTAGTTGTTTGCTGGCTAACTGGGAATTGGTTAGAGTCGTACTATGTAGGGTAATAAGGTGATATAGTAAATGTAAAGGTTAATGCATAAAAGAGAGAGTATTATACATTTCGTTGTCAAATATGTTCTCTTTTATAGTTTTTGTTGACGTTGCTCTTTTGGGGTTTCTTTTTTTATATATTTCTTTTTTGATATTTTATGGGTCTTATACTATACTTTCATTCAATAAAAGTAAAATTTGTTCTTGTTTTCTTATGGTATTTGCTTTAGAAAAACCCAAAGCGCAAGCACATGCGTGAGAGTCCTCTAACCAATAAAAGCTAAAAGCTTCCGTACTTTTTTTTATCTTATGCTCGTCGTAAAAGTTTTATAAACTGGAATACTGCTGAAAGAAAATTTTTTATAAAAAAATTATAATAATTTTTTATGTATTATTAATTTTTATGCTTATATACATACATATATGTATGTATGTATGTGCATACATATTTAATTTAACATCTTAAAGAAAAACGAACTTTTAATGACTTGAGTGCTTTAGAAGTAAACTAATTTTCAAATATTATTATATTAAATATTAAAACATTTTTAACTTTTATATATTTATTATTATTATATTATATTATTTTATGTATGTATGTATGTATGTATGTATATAAATCTGCTGTATACGTATACATACATACATCATATCTATATGGGGTTATATTATAATTTTTCTTTTAACGAAATATGCAGTAATATTTTTATATTTAAATTTTATACAAGAGTAAGTATGTAGCAGGAAAAAATCAATGAAAATTTTCACGTAAACGTCATAAGGAAAAATATATTTGTATACGCATGTACTATATGTAAGAATTACAAATTTTATAATTTTCTACCGATAATCTACTTTTCTCAAGACTCTTTTTAAGCTTTTAATAAATTATTAACTATTGCAAAAGATTATTTAACATTTAATTCGGAATGCTTTAACTTTTTATTTTTAATAATATTTTTTTCTTTTTGCTAGAGCTCCGCTCAACAAAATTTTTTTACTTTTGTCTCTTAACACTTACAATAAAACTTTCCAACTGTGATTCGTTTCTGAATTTTATCTGCGAAAAGCTCGCTAACACCGTTATATGCAATTTTTCTTCATACACTTTTTGTATGTGTTGACATGTGTGTATGCTCTCTATGTTCATATGTATATGTACGAAAAGAGAATTTTTGAATAGCAATCTGTCCCTTTCTAAAATATTTCCAATAATTAGAGGAAAAGTAACAGTCATTTAGCCAATGTGGACATTGTAGAAATGGGTTTGCGTATAGAAAAACGGCAGGGTGCATCTACAAAATTAATAAAGTGGTGTCATTTATCGATTAATGTCTCTTCAAAACTAATGCTGGCTCCTGTATTCTTAAATTTTGTTAGCCGTGCCAGATATCGAATTCCAATTTTCTTTAAAAAATTAATTATAACTATTTATTAGACCTTTTTATATGTAATTATATTTGATAATATTGTTTATGAAGCTTCAGGTCTTTTATTTTTTTATTTTTCTCTTTTCGATATTTGCTGGCGATGCTAACCAAAGGCTAGCGAAATATCTAAAAGAGAAAAATAAAAATTAAAAGGCCTTAAGCTTGATAAAAAATAATGTGATAAAGTATTCTTTAAAGAATTATAATCCTTATAAATTTAGTTTTGATAGCTCCATGCTAATGACGGTTTTAACAAAAAACAGAATTAATTTATTGTGTCTACCCACATTGCGACGTACCATATTTCCCGTTCTCTGAATTTTTTTGCTAGATTTTATAACTTTCTGTAAAAGTATAAGCTCTATTAATGTTACCGAATTTGCCTATCCTGCGATTCGTAACCGTACTTTTTTAATTTATGGAATTCGTTCCACCTGCTGCACAGTGGTGTGAATTAAAAAAAAAGTGGTAAAAAGTCCGCAACTTTTGAACTAGTTAACCGATTTCGATGAAACCAACTGTTTTGGAAAGTAGAAGTGTTGAAATTTTTAGAAAGCATATTTTGAGGCACCCTGTTGTAAGACAGGGTAGCTCCAAACAGCCTCAAAGTGGGAAAGTGCGGGTATCGAAATTCTTTCGGAGCTTGTAACTTTTGTAAATATGGACCGATTTCAATAATTTCAGCGGGACAATCTACGTTAAGAAATAAAAATAAAACATGCTAAGAGTACCATTTTATCTCTTTCAGTTTCCAAGTTATTTGACTTGAAAAGTTTATTTTTTAATTTTTGGCCTTGACTTTTTTATTCGTTAGTACATAACTTCTTTATTACTTGGCAAAAATCAGTATGTTTTAATGTTTTTGAAAGAAAACTCCATTACAATTCATATAAAAAAATTTTTTTTTTGATATCTCAAAAATTGTAGCAAGGAATAATTTGCAATTTGGATTTTTAAAAATTATGAAAAAATTTGGTATATTTTGTGAAAAAAGTATTCTTAATTTTTTTGGAATATCTTAAAAAATCATTAAGTATTTGATAAAAACTTTGATTGTTTCTGAGAAAGGAGACATTGAGAAAGGCTGTGAAATAAATTTTGGAGATTGTTGTTGGTGCACCCTACATTCAGCATTGGTCGAAAACTAGCAATTTTTTTTCAAAAAATCCGATTTTCGGATGTGGAAAAAAATTTGCAAACTGAAAAAAGAATTATTCTCCTACCTTCAATACTTTTTGAAATATTCGAAATCCAATTTTGATTAAAAATTTTAATTTTCTACATTTTTTATTTTTGTCTAAATTATTGATCTTATTTTCTTTACTGCAAATGTTTCTTAATTTTTTCTATGTTATTACAATAGTAGATATAATTGTCTATTCAACGGTATATAATATGTACTCCTTTGCCAATATATCAGTCTTAAAATGTATACACAAATATAACACCTCAGGTAACAATTTACGTGTTTTATCTGATACTCAAACAAACCCACAGTTTTTATGAACTCTTGAAGCTGTTATTAAATACTTTCTTTACTTAAATACAATAAACTTTTTACCACTTTTTTTTAATTCACGCCACTGTGTGCTGTTAGGCTGGCCATAAAAAATGACATGTGCGTAAAAATTGCACTTGCAGCGTACAAACCGGCCATGTGCATTGCACTTTTCACAAAAAAAAAAAACTATTAACACTTCTGTCCCCATCACTTTCAATTATTCCCCCTTATTGTGAATGGCGCCATCGACGTCACATTAAGACAACAGTAAATATTGTCACTTGTCTATTCTTTATCGGCAACAATTGGCTCTTATTGACAATCTCTTACTAATCTGTAAGGCTTTGTAAATTAATGTAGCATGTTAATAGTAGTCAATTCTTGTTGACAAAGAGTACACAAGTGACATTTTTTACTGTCGTCTTGATGTGACGTCGATGACGCCATTCGCAATAAGGGGATTATTTTATTATATGAAATTTCATAACAATTGGATGGCTCGTTTAGAAACTGCAGAATTATTTCCACTTTTCTTTCAAAATCCCCCACTGTGCATCGTCCACGCAAAAAACTAAGTGGACTATACATCAACTATTTTTCATACAAAGAGTTATATGAACTATACATTGTCCATTTTTCATTAAAAAAAATCAGTTGGACTATACATTGTCAATTTTTCATGCAAAAAATTAAATGGAATATATGTACATCGTCTTATTTTCATGCAAACAATATCGTCTAATTTTGTATACAAGAAATTGAATAAGCTATACGTCGTTCATTTTTCATGCAAAAAATTAAATCCATTTTTCATATCGAAAAATTTATGGAATAATATATACATCGACCATTTCTCATCCAAAAAATTAAGTGGATCATCCATTTTTCATGCAAGAAATTAATCAACAACCATTTTTCAAGCAAAAAATTAAATGACATACATATATATATTCTCCATTTTTCATGAAAAAAATTTAATGGACTATACATCGTCCATTTTTAATCCAGAAAATTAAATGGCAGAAAATTAAATGGGCTATACATTGTAAAATTAAGTCGACTATATGCACATCATTGATTTTTTCTTCAAAAAATTAAATGCATATATTAAATGCAAAACATTAAATGGGCCTTAAAATAAATAGACTACACATTGTTAATTTTTCATGCAAAAAATTAAATGGACTATACATCGTCTATTTTTCATGCAAATAATTAAAGGGGCTATATATACGCCGTCCATTTTTCATGGATTTTTCATCCATAAAACTAATGGACTACACATCGTCCATTTTTCATGCAAAATATTAAATGGACTATTTAATTTTTTTGTATAAAAATGAATGATATATAGTCCATATAATTTTCTGCACGAAAAATGGACGTCGTACTCGTATAGCCAATTTTTCCCCTGTAATTTTTCATTTAATTTTTTGCATGAAAAATTTATGAAAATGCATGAAAATTTTATGATGTACTGTCCATTTAATCTTTTGCATGAAGAATTGACAATGTATAGTCCATTATATTTTTGGATGAGAAACGGAAGATACATCATAGGATATTTCATTTATTGGATGAAAAATGGACGATGTATAGCCCATTTAATTTTTTGCATGAAAAATGGACAATCTATATATAGTCCATTAATTTTATAAATGAAAAAATTAACTGTGTGTAGCACATTTAATTTTTTACATGAAAAATTGAAGATTTATAGCCCATTTAAATATTTGCATGACAAATAGACGATGTATAGTCCATTTAATTTTTTGCATGAAAAATGGACGGTGTATAGCCCATTTAATATTTTGCATACAAAATGGATGATGTAAAGCCCATTTAATTTGTTTCATTCAAAATTAAGGATATATGGTCTATTTAATTTTGTGCATGAAAAATAAACGATGTATACATATATAGAACATCGTCCATTTGTTATTATCAAAAAAATGGAATATAACTTATCATGGAAAAAATTAAATGGAAAAAATTCAATTGACTATATACCATTAATGTTTCATGCAAAAAATGATATAAGCTATTACATTTTTTACGTAAAAATGGACGATGTATAGCCCATATAATTTTCTGCATAATTAATGGACGTTGTATAGCCAGTTTAATTTTTTGCATTTAATTTTTGCATTTAATTGTTGGCATGAAAACTGGACGACTTACAGACCATTTAGTTTTTCTGTAATTTTTTACATGAAAAATAGTTTTTTTAATTTTTTGCATGAAAAATGGAGGATGTATACACAATTTAAGTTTTTGTAACAAATGGACAAATTATATTCCATTTTTTTGATGAAAAAATGGACTATGTCCTATACATCGGTAATTTTTCATACATAAATTTAAATGGACTATACATTGTCCATTTGTATGTAAAAAATTAAATCGGCTGTTCATCGTTTATTTTTCATGTAAAAAATTAAATGAGTTATATGTCGTTAATTTTTCATGAACAAAATTAAATTGGCTATTTAATTTTTTTTTGGTTAGTGGTGGTTAGTCCATTTAATTGTTTGCATGAAAACTGAACGATGTATAGCCCATTTAATTTTTGTATAAAAAATTAACGATATATAGCGCTTTTAATTTTTCGATATGAAAAACTGTAACGTGGTCTTATCGTCGGCTGGGGTAGCTTCAATGTGTCTAGGATTTACTTACGGATTCACAAACCTTAATGAAACTATTTATTTGCCCTTCTGGGGGTTAAAATATATTTTTATCTTTATTTACAATTTTAATACAGTAAAATATAATATTGTTTTATTGAATAATAGCTAAATAAAGATGAGATTCAATCGATAATAATCGTTTGTTATAGTTACACTCTTAAGAGCTGTGGGAGCAATCGGTTATAGTTACGCTTAGGGTATTTCAGGTAACAGGAGTTTGGGGTATTGCCTGCACTTAGGATTTTGTCGGATATCGGTCAGTAGCACTGAAGATTAATCGGATGGTCAGCAGTGTTCAACCTAACTAGTTAGCTACCAAGATACGTACAATATTACTTAACTTAAGATGATTAAATATGTAAGTAAACAGGCATCCAAGGCCCCTGTGGAAAACAGCAACCGAAGTCGCTGTTAAGACACAGTCAGCCGAGGCCATTACAAAATGTTCGATGTATATATATCACGTTTTTCGATATGAAAAATGGACGATATATAGACCATGTGATATTTTGCATGAAAAATAGTCCATTTATTTTTTTGGATAAAAAATGGAACATGTATAGTCCATTTGATGCTTTGCATGAAAAATTGCTAATGTATATATAGCCCATTTAAATTTTTTTCTTGAAAATGGATGACGTATAGTCCATAAAATTGTGTGCATAAAAATGGACGATGTAAAGTATATTAATTTTATACATGAAAAATGGACAATGTATAGTACATATCATTTTTTGTGTGAAAAATGGACGATATATATAGTCTATTTAATTTTTTGCATACGAAATGGACTATTTATAGACCGTGAAATTTTTTCATAAAAAATTTAAAAATGGACGATGTATAGCCCATTAAATTTTTTTCAAAAAAAAATTTTTTTCGTGTAAAATGAATGATGTATAGTCCATTAAATTTTTTGCAATGAAAGTAAACGACGTATTTTTAAACTTTTTATGAAAAAAATTTATGGTCTATAAATCGTATATTTCGTATGCAAAAAAGTAAATAGACTATACATCGTCTATTTTTCATGCAAAAAAGTAAATGGTCTATACATACAAAATTTAATCGACTATATACATGGTCCATTTTTAAATTTTTTATAAAAAAATTTAATGGACTATAATTCGTGCATTCCGTATGCAAAAACTTAAACGGACTATATACGTTGTTTACTTTTCGGGCAAAAAAATTCAATGGACTATACATCACGCATTTTTCATGCAAAAAAATTTTTTTTTTTTAAAATTTAATGCAAAAAAGTAAATATACATACAAAATTTGATGGACTATATACATGGTACATTTTTAAATTTTTTATAAAAAAATTTAATGGACTATACTTCGTGCATTCCGTATGCAAAAACTTAAATGGACTATATACGTCGTTTACTTTTCGTGCAAAAAATTTAATGGACTATACATCATACGAAATGGACGAATTATAGTCAATTTAATTTTTTATAAAAAATTTAAAAATGGACGATGTATAGTCCATTAAATTTTGTATATATAGCCAGTCCATTTAATTTTTTGCATGAAAAATAGACGATGTATAGTGTATATAGTTTGTTGCATACGAATCGGACGATTTATAGTCGATTAAATTTTTTCATAAAAAATTGAAAAAAACGATGTATAAGTCTATTAATTTTTTTTCTTAAAAAATTTTTTTCCATGAAAAATGGATGATGTATAGTTTATTAAATTCTTTGCACGAAAAGAAGACGACGTATATAGTCCATTAAATATGTAGTCCATTAAATTTTGTATATATAGCCAGTCTATTTAATTTTTTGCATGAAAAATAGATGATGTATAGTCTATATAATTTGTTGCATACGAATCGGACGATTTATAGTCCATTAAATTTTTTCATAAAAATTTAAAAAAAGACGACGTATAGTCCATTAAATTTTTTTCATAAAAAATTTTTTTGAATGAAAAATGGATGACGTATAGTTTATTAAATTCTTTGCACGAAAAGAAGACGACGTATATAGTCCACTTAAGTTTTTACATACGAAATGGATGAATTATAGTCAATTTAATTTTTTATAAAAATTTTAAAAATGGACGATGTATAGTCCATTAAATTTTGTATATTTAGCCAGTCCATTTAATGTTTTGCATGAAAAATAGATGATGTATAGTCCATAAAATTATTTGCATACG
This sequence comes from Tachina lurida, assembly GCA_944452675.1. Taxonomy (NCBI): domain Eukaryota; kingdom Metazoa; phylum Arthropoda; class Insecta; order Diptera; family Tachinidae; genus Tachina; species Tachina lurida. Next base: position 126,806,130 of record OX101754.1, read on the forward strand.
AATCGGACGATTTGTAGTCGATAAAATTTTTTCATAAATATTTGAAAAAAAGACGATGTATAGTCCATTAAATTTTTTTTCATAAAAAACTTTTTCGCATGAGAAATGGATGATGTATAGTTTATTAAATTCTTTGCACGAAAAGAAGACGACGTATATAGTCCACTTAAGTTTTTAAACACGAAATGGACGAATTATAGTAAATTTAATTTTTTATAAAAAGTTTAAAAATGGACGATGTATAGTCCATTAAATTTTGTATATTTAGCCAGTCCATATAATTTTTTGCATGAAAAATAGACGATGTATAGTCTATATAATTTGTTGCATACGAATCGGACGATTTATAGTCGATTACATTTTTTCATAAAAAATTGAAAAAAAAGACGATGTATATATAGTCCATTAAATTTTTTTCATAAAAAATTTTTTTGCATGAGAAATGGATGATGTATAGTTTATTAAATTCTTTGCACGAAAAGAAGACGACGTATATAGTCCATTTAAGTTTTTACATACGAAATGGACGAATTATAGTCAATTTAATTTTTTATAAAAAGTTTAAAAATGGACGATGTATAGTCCATTAAATTTTGTATATAAAGCCAGTCCATTTAATTTTTTGCATGATAAATAGACGATGTATAGTCTATATAATTTGTTGCATACGAATCGGACGATTTATAGTCGATAAAATTTTTTCATAAAAAATTTAAAAAAAGACGATGTATAGTCCATTAAATTTTTTTCATAAAAATTTTTTTTGCATGAGAAATGGATGATGTATAGTTTATTAAATTCCTTGCAAGGAAAGAAGACGACGTATATAGTCCACTGAAGTTTTTAAATACGAAATGGACGAATTATAGTCAATTTAATTTTTTATAAAAAATTTAAAAATGGACGATGTATATTCCATTAAATTTTTTATATATAGCCAGTCTATTTAATTTTTTGCATGAAAAATAGACGATGTATAGTCTATATAATTTGTTGCATACGAATCGGACGATTTATAGTCGATACAATTTTTTCATAAATATTTGAAAAAAAGACGATGTATAGTCCATTAAATTTTTTTCAAAAAAATTTTTTTGCATGAGAAATGGATGATATATAGTTTATTAAATTCTTTGCACGAAAAGAAGACGACGTATATAGTCCACTTAAGTTTTTAAACACGAAATGGACGAATTCTAGTCAATTTAATTTTTTATAAAAAGTTTAAAAATGGACGATGTATAGTCCATTAAATTTTATATATATAGCCAGTCTATTTAATTTTTTGCATGAAAAATAGACGATGTATAGTCTATATAATTTGTTGCATACGAATCGGACGATTTATAGTCGATTAAATTTTTTCATAAAAAATTGAAAAAAAGACGATGTATTTTCCATTAAATTTTTTTCATAAATAATTTTTTTGCATGAGAAATGGATGATGTACAGTTTATTAAATTCTTTGCACGAAAAGAAGACGACGTTTATAGTCCACTTAAGTTTTTAAACACGAAATGGACGAATTCTAGTCAATTTAATTTTTTATAAAAAGTTTAAAAATGGACGATGTATAGTCCATTAAATTTTATATATATAGCCAGTCTATTTAATTTTTTGCATGAAAAATAGACGATGTATAGTCTATATAATTTGTTGCATACGAACCGGACGATTTATAGTCGATTAAATTTTTTCATAAAAAATTGAAAAAAAGACGATGTATTTTCCATTAAATTTTTTTCATAAAAAATTTTTTTGCATGAGAAATGGATGATGTATAGGTTATTAAATTCTTTGCACGAAAACAAGACGACGTATATAGTCCATTTAAGTTTTTACATACGAAATGGACGAATTATAGTCAATTTAATTTTTTATAAAAATTTTAAAAATGGACGATGTATAGTCCATTAAATTTTGTATATTTAGCCAGTCCATTTAATTTTTTTCATGAAAAATAGACGATGTATAGTCCATAAAATTATTTGCATACGAATCGGACGATTTATAGTCGATAAAATTTTTTCATAAAAAATTGAAAAAAAGACGATGTATAGTCCATTAAATTTTTTTCATAAAAAATTTTTTTGCATGAGAAATGGATGATGTATAGTTTATTAAATTCTTTGCACGAAAAGAAGACGACGTACATAGTCCACTTAAGTTTTTAAACACGAAATGGACGAATTATAGTAAATTTAATTTTTTATAAAAAGTTTAAAAATGGACGATGTATAGTCCATTAAATTTTGTATATAAAGCCAGTCTATTTAATTTTTTGCATGAAAAATAGACGATGTATAGTCTATATAATTTGTTGCATACGAATCGGACGATTTATAGTCGATAAAATTTTTTCATAAAAAATTGCAAAAAAAAAAGACGATGTATAGTCCATTAAATTTTTTTCATAAAAAATTTTTTTGCATGAGAAATGGATGATGTATAGTTTATTAAATTCTTTGCACGAAAAGAAGATGACGTATATAGTCCACTTAAGTTTTTAAACACGAAATGGACGAATTATAGTCAATTTAATTTTTTATAAAAATTTTAAAAATGGACGATGAATAGTCCATTAAATTTTGTATATTTAGCCAGTCCATTTAATTTTTTCCATGAAAATAGACGATGTATAGTCCATAAAATTATTTGCATACGAATCGGACGATTTATAGTCGATAAAATTTTTTCATAAAAAATTGAAAAAAAGACGATGTATAGTCCATTAAATTTTTTTCATAAAAAATTTTTTTGCATGAGAAATAGATGATGTATAGTTTATTAAATTCTTTGCACGAAAAGAAGCGACGTATATAGTCCACTTAAGTTTTTAAACACGAAATGGACGAATTATAGTCAATTTAATTTTTTATAAAAATTTTAAAAATGGACGATGTATAGTCCATTAAATTTTGTATATTTAGCCAGTCCATTTAATTTTTTCCATGAAAAATAGACGATGTATAGTCCATAAAACTATTTGCATACGAATCGGACGATTTATAGTCGATAAAATTTTTTCATAAAAAATTGAAAAAAAGACGATGTATAGTCCATTAAATTTTTTTCATAAAAAATTTTTTTGCATGAGAAATGGATGATGTATAGTTTATTAAATTCTTTGCACGAAAAGAAGACGACGTATATAGTCCACTTAAGTTTTTAAACACGAAATGGACGAATTATAGTCAATTTAATTTTTTATAAAAAGTTTAAAAATGGACGATGTATAGTCCATTAAATTTTGTATATAAAGCCAGTCTATTTAATTTTTTGCATGAAAAATAGACGATGTATAGTCTATATAATTTGTTGCATATGAATCGGACGATTTATAGTCCATTAAATTTTTTCATAAAAAATTGAAAAAAAGACGATGTATAGTCCATTAAATTTTTTTCATAAAAAATTTTTTTGCATGAGAAATGGATGATGTATAGTTTATTAAATTCTTTGCACGAAAAGAAGACGACGTATATAGTCCACTTAAGTTTTTACATACGAAATGGACGAATTATAGTCAATTTAATTTTTTATAAAAATTTTAAAAATGGACGATGTATAGTCCATTAAATTTTGTATATTTAGCCAGTCCATTTAATTTTTTGCATGAAAAATAGACGATGTATAGTCCATAAAATTATTTGCATACGAATCGGACGATTTATAGTCGATAAAATTTTTTCATAAAAAATTGAAAAAAAGACGATGTATAGTCCATTAAATTTTTTTCATAAAAAAATTTTTTTGCATGAGAAATGGATGATGCATAGTTTATTAAATTCTTTGCACGAAAAGAAGACGACGTATATAGTCCACTTAAGTTTTTAAACACGAAATGGACGAATTATAGTCAATTTAATTTTTTATAAAAAGTTTAAAAATGGACGATGTATAGTCCATTAAATTTTGTATATAAAGCCAGTCTATTTAATTTTTTGCATGAAAAATAGATGATGTATAGTCTATATAATTTGTTGCATACGAATCGGACGATTTATAGTCGATAAAATTTTTTCATAAAAAATTGAAAAAAAGACGATGTCCATTAAATTTTTTTCATAAAATATTTTTTTGCATGAGAAATAGATGATGTATAGTTTATTAAATTCTTTGCACGAAAAGAAGCGACGTATATAGTTCACTTAAGTTTTTAAACACGAAATGGGCGAATTATAGTCAATTTAATTTTTATAAAAATTTTAAAAATGGACGATGAATAGTCCATTAAATTTTGTATATTTAGCCAGTCCATTTAATTTTTTCCATGAAAATAGACGATGTATAGTCCATAAAATTATTTGCATACGAATCGGACGATTTATAGTCGATAAAATTTTTTCATAAAAAATTGAAAAAAAGACGATGTATAGTCCATTAAATTTTTTTCATAAAAAATTTTTTTGCATGAGAAATGGATGATGTATAGTTTATTAAATTCTTTGCACGAAAAGAAGACGACGTACATAGTCCACTTAAGTTTTTAAACACGAAATGGACGAATTATAGTAAATTTAATTTTTTATAAAAAGTTTAAAAATGGACGATGTATAGTCCATTAAATTTTGTATATAAAGCCAGTCTATTTAATTTTTTGCATGAAAAATAGACGATGTATAGTCTATATAATTTGTTGCATACGAATCGGACGATTTATAGTCGATAAAATTTTTTCATAAAAAATTGCAAAAAAAAAAGACGATGTATAGTCCATTAAATTTTTTTCATAAAAAATTTTTTTGCATGAGAAATGGATGATGTATAGTTTATTAAATTCTTTGCACGAAAAGAAGATGACGTATATAGTCCACTTAAGTTTTTAAACACGAAATGGACGAATTATAGTCAATTTAATTTTTTATAAAAATTTTAAAAATGGACGATGAATAGTCCATTAAATTTTGTATATTTAGCCAGTCCATTTAATTTTTTCCATGAAAATAGACGATGTATAGTCCATAAAATTATTTGCATACGAATCGGACGATTTATAGTCGATAAAATTTTTTCATAAAAAATTGAAAAAAAGACGATGTATAGTCCATTAAATTTTTTTCATAAAAAATTTTTTTGCATGAGAAATAGATGATGTATAGTTTATTAAATTCTTTGCACGAAAAGAAGCGACGTATATAGTCCACTTAAGTTTTTAAACACGAAATGGACGAATTATAGTCAATTTAATTTTTTATAAAAATTTTAAAAATGGACGATGTATAGTCCATTAAATTTTGTATATTTAGCCAGTCCATTTAATTTTTTCCATGAAAAATAGACGATGTATAGTCCATAAAACTATTTGCATACGAATCGGACGATTTATAGTCGATAAAATTTTTTCATAAAAAATTGAAAAAAAGACGATGTATAGTCCATTAAATTTTTTTCATAAAAAATTTTTTTGCATGAGAAATGGATGATGTATAGTTTATTAAATTCTTTGCACGAAAAGAAGACGACGTATATAGTCCACTTAAGTTTTTAAACACGAAATGGACGAATTATAGTCAATTTAATTTTTTATAAAAAGTTTAAAAATGGACGATGTATAGTCCATTAAATTTTGTATATAAAGCCAGTCTATTTAATTTTTTGCATGAAAAATAGACGATGTATAGTCTATATAATTTGTTGCATATGAATCGGACGATTTATAGTCCATTAAATTTTTTCATAAAAAATTGAAAAAAAGACGATGTATAGTCCATTAAATTTTTTTCATAAAAAATTTTTTTGCATGAGAAATGGATGATGTATAGTTTATTAAATTCTTTGCACGAAAAGAAGACGACGTATATAGTCCACTTAAGTTTTTACATACGAAATGGACGAATTATAGTCAATTTAATTTTTTATAAAAATTTTAAAAATGGACGATGTATAGTCCATTAAATTTTGTATATTTAGCCAGTCCATTTAATTTTTTGCATGAAAAATAGACGATGTATAGTCCATAAAATTATTTGCATACGAATCGGACGATTTATAGTCGATAAAATTTTTTCATAAAAAATTGAAAAAAAGACGATGTATAGTCCATTAAATTTTTTTCATAAAAAAATTTTTTTGCATGAGAAATGGATGATGCATAGTTTATTAAATTCTTTGCACGAAAAGAAGACGACGTATATAGTCCACTTAAGTTTTTAAACACGAAATGGACGAATTATAGTCAATTTAATTTTTTATAAAAAGTTTAAAAATGGACGATGTATAGTCCATTAAATTTTGTATATAAAGCCAGTCTATTTAATTTTTTGCATGAAAAATAGATGATGTATAGTCTATATAATTTGTTGCATACGAATCGGACGATTTATAGTCGATAAAATTTTTTCATAAAAAATTGAAAAAAAGACGATGTCCATTAAATTTTTTTCATAAAAAATTTTTTTGCATGAGAAATAGATGATGTATAGTTTATTAAATTCTTTGCACGAAAAGAAGCGACGTATATAGTTCACTTAAGTTTTTAAACACGAAATGGGCGAATTATAGTCAATTTAATTTTTATAAAAATTTTAAAAATGGACGATGTATAGTCCATTAAATTTTGTATATTTAGCCAGTCCATTTAATTTTTTCCATGAAAAATAGACGATGTATAGTCCATAAAATTATTTGCATACGAATCGGACGATTTATAGTCGATAAAATTTTTTCATAAAAAATTTAAAAAAAGACGATGTATAGTCCATTAAATTTTTTTCATAAAAAATTTTTTTGCATTAGAAATGGATGATGTATAGTTTATTAAATTCTTTGCACGAAAAGAAGACGACGTATATAGTCCACTTAAGTTTTTAAACACGAAATGGACGAATTATAGGCAATTTAATTTTTTATAAAAAGTTTAAAAATGGACGATGTATAGTCCATTAAATTTTGTATATATAGCCAGTCTATTTAATTTTTTGCATGAAAAATAGACGATGTATAGTCTATATAATTTGTTGCATACGAATCGGATGATTTATAGTCGATAAAATTTTTTCACAAAAAATTGAAAAAAAGACGATGTATGGTCCATTAAATTTTTTTCATAAAAAATTTTTTTGCATGAGAAATGGATGATGTATAGGTTATTAAATTCTTTGCACGAAAACAAGACGACGTATATAGTCCATTTAAGTTTTTACATACGAAATGGACGAATTATAGTCAATTTAATTTTTTATAAAAATTTTAAAAATGGACGATGTATAGTCCATTAAATTTTGTATATTTAGCCAGTCCATTTAATTTTTTGCATGAAAAATAGACGATGTGTAGTCCATAAAATTATTTGCATACGAATCGGACGATTTATAGTCGATAAAATTTTTTCATAAAAAATTGAAAAAAAGACGATGTCCATTAAATAGTCCATTAAATTTTTTTCATAAAAAATTTTTTTGCATGAGAAATGGATGATGTATAGTTTATTAAATTCTTTGCACGAAAAGAAGACGACGTATATAGTCCACTTAAGTTTTTAAACACGAAATGGACGAATTATAGTAAATTTAATTTTTTATAAAAATTTTAAAAATGGACGATGTATAGTCCATTAAATTTTGTATATTTAGCCAGTCCATTTAATTTTTTGCATGAAAAATAGACGATGTATAGTCCATTAAATTATTTGCATACGAATCGGACGATTTATAGTCGATAAAATTTTTTCATAAAAAATTGAAAAAAAGACGATGTCCATTAAATAGTCCATTAAATTTTTTTCATAAAAAATTTTTTTGCATGAGAAATGGATGATGTACAGTTTATTAAATTCTTTGCACGAAAAGAAGACGACGTATATAGTCTACTTAAGTTTTTAAACACGAAATGGACGAATTATAGTCAATTTAATTTTTTATAAAAAGTTTAAAAATGGACGATGTATAGTCCATTAAATTTTGTATATAAAGCCAGTCTATTTAATTTTTTGCATGAAAAATAGACGATGTATAGTCTATATAATTTGTTGCATACGAATCGGACGATTTATAGTCGATAAAATTTTTTCATAAAAAATTTAAAAAAAGACGATGTATGGTCCATTAAATTTTTTTCATAAAAATTTTTTTGCAAGAGAAATGGATGATGTATAGGTTATTAAATTCTTTGCACGAAAACAAGACGACGTATATAGTCCATTTAAGTTTTTACATACGAAATGGACGAATTATAGTCAATTTAATTTTTTATAAAAATTTTAAAAATGGACGATGTATAGTCCATTACATTTTGTATATTTAGCCAGTCCATTTAATTTTTTGCATGAAAAATAGACGATGTATAGTCCATAAAATTATTTGCATACGATTCGGACGATTTATAGTCGATAAAATTTTTTCATAAAAAATTGAAAAAAATACGATGTATAGTCCATTAAATTTTTTTCATAAAAAATGTTTTTGCATGAGAAATGGATGATGTATAGTTTATTAAATTCTTTGCACGAAAAGAAGACGACGTATATAGTCCACTTAAGTTTTTAAACACGAAATGGACGAATTATAGTCAATTTAATTTTTTATAAAAATTTTAAAAATGGACGATGTATAGTCCATTAAATTTTGTATATATAGCCAGTCTATTTAATTTTTTGTATGAAAAATAGACGATGTATAGTCTATATAATTTGTTGCATACGAATCGGACGATTTATAGTCGATAAAATTTTTTCATAAAAAATTGAAAAAAAAGACGATGTATGGTCCATTAAATTTTTTTCATAAAAAATTTTTTTGCATGAGAAATGGATGATGTATAGTTTATTAAATTCTTTGCACGAAAAGAAGACGACGTATATAGTCCACTTAAGTTTTTAAACACGAAATGGACGAATTATAGTCAATTTAATTTTTTATAAAAATTTTGAAAATGGACGATGTATAGTCCATTAAATTTTGTATATTTAGCCAGTCCATTTAATTTTTTGCATGAAAAATAGACGATGTATAGTCCATAAAATTATTTGCATACGAATCGGACGATTTATAGTCGATAAAATTTTTTCATAAAAAATTGAAAAAAAGACGATGTATAGTCCATTAAATTTTTTTCATAAAAATTTTTTTTGCATGAGAAATGGATGATGTATAGTTTATTAAATTCTTTGCACGAAAAGAAGACAACGTATATAGTCCACTTAAGTTTTTAAACACGAAATGGATGAATTATAGTCAATTTAATTTTTTATAAAAAGTTTAAAAATGGACGATGTATAGTCCATTAAATTTTGTATATAAAGCCAGTCTATTTAATTTTTTGCATGAAAAATAGACGATGTATAGTCTATATAATTTGTTGCATACGAATCGGACGATTTATAGTCGATTAATTTTTTTCATAAAAAATTGAAAAAAAGACGATGTATAGTCCATTAAATTTTTTTCATAAAAAATTTTTTTGCATGAGAAATGGATGACGTATAGTTTATTAAATTCTTTGCACGAAAAGAAGACGACGTATATAGTCCACTTAAGTTTTTAAACACGAAATGGACGAATTATAGTCAATTTAATTTTTTATAAAAAGTTTAAAAATGGACGATGTATAGTCCATTAAATTTTGTATATAAAGCCAGTCTATTTAATTTTTTGCATGAAAAACAGACGATGTATAGTCTATATAATTTGTTGCATACGAATCGGACGATTTATAGTCGATAAACATTTTTCATAAAAAATTGAAAAAAAGACGATGTATGGTCCATTAAATTTTTTTCATGAAAATTTTTTTGCATGAGAAATGGATGATGTATAGTTTATTAAATTCTTTGCACGAAAAGAAGACGACGTATATAGTCCACTTAAGTTTTTAAACACGAAATCGACGAATTGTAGTCAATTTAATTTTTTATAAAAATTTTAAAAATGGATGATGTATAGTCCATTAAATTTTGTATATTTAGCCAGTCCATTTAATTTTTTGCATAAAAATAGACGATGTATAGTCCATAAAATTATTTGCATACGAATCGGACGATTTATAGTCGATAAAATTTTTTCATAAAAAATTGAAAAAAAGACGATGTATAGTCCATTAAATTAAAGACGATGTATAGTCCATTAAATTTTTTTTCATAAAAAATTTTTTTGCATGAGAAATGGATGATGTATAGTTTATTAAATTCTTTGCACGAAAAGAAGACGACGTATATAGTCCACTTAAGTTTTTAAACACGAAATGGACGAATTATAGTCAATTTAATTTTTTATAAAAATTTTAAAAATGGACGATGTATAGTTCATTAAATTTTGTATATAAAGCCAGTCCATTTAATTTTTTGCATGAAAAATAGACGATGTATAGTCCATAAAATTATTTGCATACGAATCGGACGATTTATAGTCGATAAAATTTTTTCATAAAAAATTGAAAAAAAAAGACGATGTATAGTCCATTAAATTTTTTTCATAAAAAATTTTTTTGCATGAGAAATGGATGATGTATAGTTTATTAAATTCTTTGCACGAAAAGAAGACGACGTATATAGTCCACTTAAGTTTTTAAACACGAAATGGACGAATTATAGTCAATTTAATTTTTTATAAAAATTTTAAAAATGGACGATGTATAGTCCATTAAATTTTGTATATTTAGCCAGTCCATTTAATTTTTTGCATGAAAAATAGACGATGTATAGTCCATAAAATTATTTGCATACGAATCGGACGATTTATAGTCGATAAAATTTTTTCATAAAAAATTTAAAAAAAAGACGATGTATAGTCCATTAAATTTTTTTCATAAAAAATTTTTTTGCATGAGATGTATAGTTTATTAAATTCTTTGCACGAAAAGAAGACGACGTAAATAGTCCCTTCACTAATATACCAATAAACACTGCTATAAATAATATAATGAAAAAATGGGACCAAATAAAAACAAACACCACGATTCCACGTTCCAAATTTCTGGATATTTTAAAATTTTGTTTGTATGACAACAACTATTTTATGTACAAAGACATAATATATAATCAAATCTTCGGTATGCCGATGGGTAACCCTCTCTCTCCAACAATCGCAGATATTGTGCTAGATAGCTTACTGGACGTAGCAATAGCTGAACTTAAAAACAAAAATATTCATATTAAATACATAGCAAAATATGTTGATGACTTTTTAGCTATCATAAAAATCGACGACAAGGATGACATTCTAAAAACATTTAATGGATATCATCCAAAATTAAAATTCACTATCGAAGTGGAAAGAAATAAAGAAATTGTATATCTCGATACTAAATTATACAGGAATGCAGAGAAAATAACGTTTGATTGGTACGCAAAGGATATATCATCGGGTAGAATAATAAATTTCAACGCAACGCAGCCAAAAACGCAGATAATTAACACCGCCAAAAATTTTGTTCGTAGAGTACTAGACATCAGTGACAGTCAATTTCACACGCACAACATAGAAAAAATTTTTAACATTTTAAAAAACAACAGTTTTCCCACGAAATTAATACAATCGTTCATTTCATCCTACACGCCTACACAAAACCGCGAACCTAGCAACCCTAGCACTGAACACCAAAGGTATTGCAGTATAAAATATATACCCGGCCTTACCGACAATAAAAACATAAAAACAACAATAGATAACAATAACATATGTTTGGCATATAAACCAAATAAAACATTAAATACAATTTTTACAAAAACAAAAACACCTGTGGAAAAATTGCAACAAAACAACGTTGTATATGAAATTCCTTGTAAAGGTAACGATAACGTCAGCTGTGATCTTGTGTATATAGGAACTACAAAGAGGAGCTTAGAAACAAGAGTGAACGAACATAAAGCAGACATCAGTAAAAACAAAGAGAATACTGCACTGTCACAACATATAACAAATACTAAACACAAAGCAGATTTTGACGGTATAAAAATACTAGACAAAGTAAATAACGACAGAAAGAGATACATAACAGAAAGTTTACGAATTCAACAGAAAATAAACAAAACGATGAATATAAAAGAAGACACGGACAATCTGAGCGCAAACTACAAATTAGCAATTGTCAAGAACCTGTGATACAAAAGAAAATTTGAAAAACATTTTATAATTTAAATATAATACACTTGTTTTCAACAAAAGTTATTGTAAATATATTTATATTGCAAATAGTATTCATGTAAAAAATTTTTAAAAATACAGTAAGTTTTATATTGTTTTATATAAAAAATGTTTTTATATATGTAAATGTCCACAATATTGTTGTTGTTTTTTCTTAATTTTATTAAATAGACGACATCCCTTGAAAAAGTGAACAAAAAATTCACGAAACGTCGGGACAACATGTAATAAATGCATTTTTATTGACATTTAATACGGTAGGCCTGATAGCTTAAAGGAATTATATAAGTAACGAAAGATTTTAATGGGCCAAACAGATCAACAAAAACAATAGTCCACTTAAGTTTTTAAACACGAAATGGACGAATTATAGTCAATTTAATTTTTTATAAAAATTTTAAAAATGGACGATGTATAGTCCATTAAATTTTGTATATTTAGCCAGTCCATTTAATTTTTTGCATGAAAAATAGACGATGTATAGTCCATAAAATTATTTGCATACGAATCGGACGATTTATAGTCGATAAAATTTTTTCATAAAAAATTGAAAAAAAGACGATGTATGTATATATAGTCCATTAAATTTTTTTCATAAACAATTTTTTTGCATGAGAAATGGATGATGTATAGTTTATTAAATTCTTTGCACGAAAAGAAGACGACGTATATAGTCCACTTAAGTTTTTAAACACGAAATGGACGAATTATAGTCAATTTAATTTTTTATAAAAATTTTAAAAATGGACGATGTATAGTCCATTAAATTTTGTATATTTAGCCAGTCCATTTAATTTTTTGCATAAAAATAGACGGTGTATAGTCCATAAAATTATTTGCATACGAATCGGACGATTTATAGTCGATAAAATTTTTTCATAAAAAATTGAAAAAAAGACGATGTCCATTAAATTTTTTTCATAAAAAATTTTTTTGCATGAGAAATAGATGATGTATAGTTTATTAAATTCTTTGCACGAAAAGAAGCGACGTACATAGTCCACTTAAGTTTTTAAACACGAAATGGACGAATTATAGTCAATTTAATTTTTTATAAAAATTTTAAAAATGGACGATGTATAGTCCATTAAATTTTGTATATTTAGCCAGTCCATTTAATTTTTTCCATGAAAAATAGACGATGTATAGTCCATAAAATTATTTGCATACGAATCGGACGATTTATAGTCGATAAAATTTTTTCATAAAAAATTTAAAAAAAGACGATGTATAGTCCATTAAATTTTTTTCATAAAAAATTTTTTTGCATGAGAAATGGATGATGTATAGTTTATTAAATTCTTTGCACGAAAAGAAGACGACGTATATAGTCCACTTAAGTTTTTAAACACGAAATGGACGAATTATAGTCAATTTAATTTTTTATAAAAAGTTTAAAAATGGACGATGTATAGTCCATTAAATTTTGTATATAAAGCCAGTCCATTTAATTTTTTGCATGAAAATAGACGATGTATAGTCCATAAAATTATTTTCATACGAATCGGACGATTTATAGTCGATTAAATTTTTTCATAAAAAATTGAAAAAAAGACGATGTATATATAGTCCATTAAATTTTTTTCATAAAAATTTTTTTTCCATGAGAAATGGATGATGTATAGTTTATTAAATTCTTTGCACGAAAAGAAGACGACGTATATAGTCCACTTAAGTTTTTAAACACGAAATGGACGAATTATAGTCAATTTAATTTTTTATAAAAATTTTAAAAATGGACGATGTATAGTCCATTAAATTTTGTATATTTAGCCAGTCCATTTAATTTTTTGCATAAAAATAGACGATGTATAGTCCATAAAATTATTTGCATACGAATCGGACGATTTATAGTCGATAAAATTTTTTCATAAAAAATTGAAAAAAAGACGATGTATAGTCCATTAAATTTTTTTCATAAAAAAATTTTTTGCATGAGAAATGGATGATGTATAGTTTATTAAATTCTTTGCACGAAAAGAAGACGACGTATATAGTCCACTTAAGTTTTTAAACACGAAATGGACGAATTATAGTCAATTTAATTTTTTATAAAAATTTTAAAAATGGACGATGTATAGTCCATTAAACTTTGTATATTTAGCCAGTCCATTTAATTCTTTGCATGAAAAATAGACGATGTATAGTCCATAAAATTATTTGCATACGAATCGGACGATTTATAGTCGATAAAATTTTTTCATAAAAAATTTAAAAAAAGACGATGTATATCCATTAAATTTTTTTCATAAAAAATTTTTTTGCATGAGAAATGGATGATGTATAGTTTATTAAATTCTTTGCACGAAAAGAAGACGACGTATATAGTCCACTTAAGTTTTTAAACACGAAATGGACGAATTATAGTCAATTTAATTTTTTATAAAAAGTTTAAAAATGGACGATGTATAGTCCATTAAATTTTGTATATAAAGCCAGTCCATTTAATTTTATGCATGAAAATAGACGATGTATAGTCCATAAAATTATTTCATACGAATCGGACGATTTATAGTCGATTAAATTTTTTCATAAAAAATTGAAAAAAAGACGATGTATAGTCCATTAAATTTTTTTCATAAAAAATTTTTTTGCATGAGAAATGGATGATGTATAGTTTATTAAATTCTTTGCACGAAAAGAAGACGACGTATATAGTCCACTTAAGCTTTTAAACACGAAATGGACGAATTATAGTCAATTTAATTTTTTATAAAAATTTTAAAAATGGACGATGTATAGTCCATTAAATTTTGTATAAATGGACGAATTACAGTCCATTTAATTTTTTGCATGAAAAATAGACGATGTATAGTCCATAAAATTATTTGCATACGAATCGGACGATTTATAGTCGATAAAATTTTTTCATAAAAAATTGAAAAAAAGACGATGTATAGTCCATTAAATTTTTTTCATAAACAATTTTTTTGCATGAGAAATGGATGATGTATAGTTTATTAAATTCTTTGCACGAAAAGAAGACGACGTATATAGTCCACTTAAGTTTTTAAACACGAAATGGACGAATTATAGTCAATTTAATTTTTTATAAAAAGTTTAAAAATGGACGATGTATAGTCCATTAAATTTTGTATATTTAGCCAGTCCATATAATTTTTTGCATGAAAAATAGACGATGTGTAGTCCATAAAATTATTTGCATACGAACCGGACGATTTATAGTCGATAAAATTTTTTCATAAAAAATTTAAAAAAAGACGATGTATATCCATTAAATTTTTTTCATAAAAAATTTTTTTGCATGAGAAATGGATGATGTATAGTTTATTAAATTCTTTGCACGAAAAGAAGACGACGTATATAGTCCACTTAAGTTTTTAAACACGAAATGGACGAATTATAGTCAATTTAATTTTTTATAAAAAGTTTAAAAATGGACGATGTTTAGTCCATTAAATTTTGTATATAAAGCCAGTCCATTTAATTTTATGCATGAAAATAGACGATGTATAGTCCATAAAATTATTTGCATACGAATCGGACGATTTATAGTCGATTAAATTTTTTCATAAAAAATTGAAAAAAAGACGATGTATAATAATAGTCCATTAAATTTTTTTCATAAAAAATTTTTTTGCATGAGAAATGGATGATGTATAGTTTATTAAATTCTTTGCACGAAAAGAAGACGACGTATATAGTCCACTTAAGCTTTTAAACACGAAATGGACGAATTATAGTCAATTTAATTTTTTATAAAAATTTTAAAAATGGACGATGTATAGTCCATTAAATTTTGTATAAATGGACGAATTACAGTCCATTTAATTTTTTGCATGAAAAATAGACGATGTATAGACCATAAAATTATTTGCATACGAATCGGACGATTTATAGTCGATAAAATTTTTTCATAAAAAATTGAAAAAAGACGATGTATAGTCCATTAAATTTTTTTCATAAAAAATTTTTTTGCATGAGAAATGGATGATGTATAGTTTATTAAATTCTTTGCACGAAAAGAAGACGACGTATATAGTCCACTTAAGTTTTTAAACACGAAATGGACGAATTATAGTCAATTTAATTTTTTATAAAAAGTTTAAAAATGGACGATGTATAGTCCATTAAATTTTGTATATTTAGCCAGTCCATATAATTTTTTGCATGAAAAATAGACGATGTGTAGTCCATAAAATTATTTGCATACGAATCGGACGATTTATAGTCGATAAAATTTTTTCATAAAAAATTGAAAAAAAGAAGTCCATTAAATTTTTTCATAAAAAATTTTTTTGCATGAGAAATGGATGATGTATAGTTTATTAAATTCTTTGCACGAAAAGAAGACGACGTATATAGTCCACTTAAGTTTTTAAACACGAAATGGACGAATTATAGTCAATTTAATTTTTTATAAAAATTTTAAAAATGGACGATGTATAGTCCATTACATTTTGTATATTTAGCCAGTCCATTTAATTTTTTGCATGAAAAATAGACGATGTATAGTCCATAAAATTATTTTCATACGAATCGGACGATTTATAGTCGATAAAATTTTTTCATAAAAAATTGAAAAAAAGACGATGTATATAAAGTCCATTAAATTTTTTTCATAAAAAATTTTTTTGCATGAGAAATGGATGATGTATAGTTTATTAAATTCTTTGCACAAAAATAAGACGACGTATATAGTCCACTTAAGTTTTTAAACACGAAATGGACGAATTATAGTCAATTTAATTTTTTATAAAAATTTTAAAAATGGACGATGTATAGTCCATTAAATTTTGTATATTTAGCCAGTCCATTTAATTTTTTGCATGATAAATAGACGATGTATAGTCCATAAAATTATTTGCATACGAATCGGACGATTTATAATCGATAAAATTTTTTCATAAAAAATTGAAAAAAAGACGATGTATAGCCCATTAAATTTTTTTCATAAAAAATTTTTTTCCATGAGAAATGGATGATGAATAGTTTATTAAATTCTTTGCACGAAAAGAAGACGACGTATATAGTCCACTTAAGTTTTTAAACACGAAATGGACGAATTATAGTCAATTTAATTTTTTATAAAAATTTAAGAAATGGACGATGTATAGTCCATTAAATTTTGTATATTTAGCCAGTCCATTTAATTTTTTGCATGAAAAATAGACGATGTATAGTCCATAAAATTATTTGCATACGAATCGGACGATTTATAGTCGATAAAATTTTTTCATAAAAAATTGAAAAAAAGACGATGTATAGTCCATTAAATTTTTTTCATAAAAAATTTTTTTGCATGAGAAATGGATGATGTATAGTTTATTAAATTCTTTGCACGAAAAGAAGACGACGTATATAGTCCACTTAAGTTTTTAAACACGAAATGGACGAATTATAGCCAATTTAATTTTTTATAAAAATTTTAAAAATGGACGATGTATAGTCCATTAAATTTTGTATATTTAGCCAGTCCATTTAATTTTTTGCATAAAAATAGACGATGTATAGTCCATAAAATTATTTGCATACGATTAGGACGATTTATAGTCGATAAAATTTTTTCATAAAAAATTGAAAAAAAGACGATGTATAGTCCATTAAATTTTTTTCATAAAAAATTTTTTTGCATGAGAAATGGATGATGTATAGTTTATTAAATTCTTTGCACGAAAAGAAGACGACGTATATAGTCCACTTAAGTTTTTAAACACGAAATGGACGAATCATAGTCAATTTAATTTTTTATAAAAATTTTAAAAATGGACGATGTATTGTCCATTAAATTTTGTATATTTAGCCAGTCCATTTAATTTTTTGCATGAAAAATAGACGATGTTTAGTCTATATAATTTGTTGCATACGAATCGGACGATTTATAGTCGATTAAATTTTTTCATAAAAAATTGAAAAAAAGACGATGTATAGTCTATTAAATTTTTTTCATAAAAAATTTTTTTGCATGAGAAATGGATGATGTATAGTTTATTAAATTCTTTTCACGAAAAGAAGACGACGTATATAGTCCACTTAAGTTTTTAAACACGAAATGGACGAATTATAGTCAATTTAATTTTTTATAAAAATTTTAAAAATGGACGATGTATAGTCCATTCAATTTTGTATATTTAGCCTGTCCATTTAATTTTTTGCATGAAAAATAGACGATGTATAGTCCATAAAATTATTTGCATACGAATCGGACGATTTATAGTCGATAAAATTTTTTCATAAAAAATTGAAAAAAAGACGATGTATAGTCCATTAAATTTTTTTCATAAAAAATTTTTTTGTATGAGAAATGGATGATGTATAGTTTATTAAATTCTTTGCACGAAAAGAAGACGACGTGTATAGTCCACTTAAGTTTTTAAACACGAAATGGACGAATTATAGTCAATTTAATTTTTTATAAAAATTTTAAAAATGGACGATGTATAGTCCATTAAATTTTGTATAAATGGACGAATTACAGTCCATTTAATTTTTTGCATGAAAAATAGACAATGTATAGTCTATATAATTTGTTGCATACGAATCGGACGATTTATAGTCGATAAAATTTTTTCATAAAAAATTGAAAAAAAGACGATGTATAGTCCATTAAATTTTTTTCATAAACAATTTTTTTGCATGAGAAATGGATGATGTATAGTTTATTAAATTCTTTGCACGAAAAGAAGACGACGTATATAGTCCACTTAAGTTTTTAAACACGAAATGGACGAATTATAGTCAATTTAATTTTTTATAAAAATTTTAAAAATGGACGATGTATAGTTCATTAAATTTTGTATATTTAGCCAGTCCATTTAATTTTTTGCATGAAAAATAGACGATGTATAGTTCATAAAATTATTTGCATACGAATCGGACGATTTATAGTCGATAAAATTTTTTCATAAAAAATTGGAAAAAAGACGATGTATAGTCCATTAAATTTTTTTCATAAAAAATTTTTTTGCATGAGAAATGGATGATGTATAGTTTATTAAATTCTTTGCACGAAAAGAAGACGACGTATATAGTCCACTTAAGTTTTTAAACACGAAATGGACGAATTATAGTAAATTTAATTTTTTATAAAAAGTTTAAAAATGGACAATGTATAGTCCATTAAATTTTGTATATAAAGCCAGTCTATTTAATGTTTTGCATGAAAAATAGACGATGTATAGTCTATATAATTTGTTGCATACGAATCGGACGATTTATAGTCGATTACATTTTTTCATAAAAAATGAAAAAAAAAAGACGATGTATAGTCCATTAAATTTTTTTCATAAAAAATTTTTTTGCATGAGAAATGGATGATGTATAGTTTATTAAATTCTTTGCACGAAAAGAAGACGACGTATATAGTCCACTTAAGTTTTTAAACACGAAATGGACGAATTATAGTCAATTTAATTTTTTATAAAAATTTTAAAAATGGACGATGTATAGTCCATTAAATTTTGTATATTTAGCCAGTCCATTTAATTTTTTGCATGATAAATAGACGATGTATAGACCATAAAATTATTTGCATACGAATCGGACGATTTATAGTCGATAAAATTTTTTCATAAAAAATTGAAAAAAAGACGATGTATAGTCCATTAAATTTTTTTCATAAAAAATTTTTTTCCATGAGAAATGGATGATGTATAGTTTATTAAATTCTTTGCACCAAAAGAAGACGACGTATATAGTCCACTTAAGTTTTTAAACACGAAATGGACGAATTATAGTCAATTTAATTTTTTATAAAAAGTTTAAAAATGGACGATGTATAGTCCATTAAATTTTGTATATAAAGCAGGTCTATTTAATTTTTTGCATGGAAAATAGACGATGTATAGTCTATATAATTTGTTGCATACGAATCGGACGATTTATAGTCGATTAAATTTTTTCATAAAAAATTGAAAAAAAGACGATGTATAGTCCATTAAATTTTTTTCATAAAAAATTTTTTTGCATGAGAAATGGATGATGTATAGTTTATTAAATTCTTTGCACGAAAAGAAGACGACGTATATAGTCCACTTAAGTTTTTAAACACGAAATGGACGAATTATAGTCAATTTAATTTTTTATAAAAATTTTAAAAATGGACGATGTATAGTCCATTAAATTTTGTATATTTAGCCAGTCCATTTAATTTTTTGCATGAAAAATAGACGATGTATAGTCCATAAAATTATTTGCATACGAATCGGACGATTTATAGTCGATAAAATTTTTTCATAAAAAATTGAAAAAAAGGCGATGTATAGTCCATCAAATTTTTTTCATAAAAAATTTTTTTGCATGAGAAATGGATGATGTATAGTTTATTAAATTCTTTGCACGAAAAGAAGACGACGTATGTATATAGTCCACTTAAGTTTTTAAACACGAAATGGACGAATTATAGTAAATTTAATTTTTTATAAAAATTTTAAAAATGGACGATGTATTTTTGTATATATAGCCAGTCCATTTAATTTTTTGCATGAAAAATAGACGATGTATAATCTATATAATTTTTTGCATACGAATCGGACGATTTATAGTCGATTAAAATTTTTCATAAAAAATTGAAAAAAAAGACGATGAAATTTTTTTCATAAAAAAATTTTTTGCATGAAAAATGGATGATGTATAGTTTATTAAATTTTTGCACGAAAAGAAGACGCCGTATATAGTCCACTTAAGTTTTTAAATACGAAATGGACGAATTATAGTCTGCTTAATTTTTTATAAAAATTTTAAAAATGGACGATGTATAGTCGATTAAATTTATTCATAAAAAATTTAAAAAAAGACGATGTATAGTCCATGAAAATTTTTTCATAAAAAAATTTTTTGCATGAAAAATGGATGATGTATAGTTTATTAAATTCTTTGCACGAAAAGAAGACGACGTATATAGTCCACTTAAGTTTTTAAACACGAAATGGACGAATTATAGTCAATTTAATTTTTTATAAAAATTTAAAAAATTTAAAATTTAAATTTTGTATATTTAGCCAGTCCATTTAATTTTTTGCATGAAAAATAGACAATGTATAGTCTATATAATTTGTTGCATACGAATCGGACGATTTATAGTCGATTAAATTTTTTCATAAAAAATAAAAAAAAAGACGATGTATAGTCCATTAAATTTTTTTCATAAAAAATTTTTTTGCATGAGAAATGGATGATGTATAGTTTATTAAATTCTTTGCACGAAAAGAAGACGACGTATATAGTCCACTTAAGTTTTTAAACACGAAATGGACGAATTATAGTAAATTTAATTTTTTATAAAAAGTTTAAAAATGGACGATGTATAGTCCATTAAATTTTGTATATAAAGCCAGTCTATTTAATTTTTTGCATGAAAAATAGACGATGTATAGTCTATATAATTTGTTGCATACGAATCGGACGATTTATAGTTGATAAAATTTTTTCATAAAAAATGGAAAAAAGACGATGTATAGTCCATTAAATTTTGTATATTTAGCCAGTCCATATAATTTTTTGCATGAAAAATAGACGATGTATAGTCCATAAAATTATTTGCATACGAATCGGACGATTTATAGCCGATAAAATTTTTTCATAAAAAATTGAAAAAAAGACGATGTATAGTCCATTAAATTTTTTTCATAAAAAATTTTTTTGCATGAGAAATTGATGATGTATAGTTTATTAAATTCTTTGCACGAAAAGAAGACGACGTATATAGTCCACTTAAGTTTTTAAACACGAAATGGACGAATTATAGTCAATTAAATTTTTTATAAAAAGTTTAAAAATGGACGATGTATAGTCCATTAAATTTTGTATATTTAGCCAGTCCATTTAATTTTTTGCATAAAAATAGACGATGTATAGTCCATAAAATTATTTGCATACGAATCGGACGATTTATAGTCGATAAAATATTTTCATAAAAAACTGAAAAAAAGACGATTTCAATTTTTTTCATAAAAAATTTTTTTGCATGAGAAATGGATGATGTATAGTTTATTAAATTCTTTGCACGAAAAGAAGACGACGTATATAGTCCACTTAAGTTTTTAAACACGAAATGGACGAATTATAGTCAATTTAATTTTTTATAAAAAGTTTAAAAATGGACGATGTATAGTCCATTAAATTTTGTATATTTAGCCAGTCCATTTAATTTTTTGCATAAAAATAGACGATGTATAGTCCATAAAATTATTTGCATACGAATCGGACGATTTATAGTCGATAAAATTTTTTCATAAAAAACTGAAAAAAAGACGATTTCAATTTTTTTCATAAAAAATTTTTTTGCATGAGAAATGGATGATGTATAGTTTATTAAATTCTTTGCACGAAAAGAAGACGACGTATATAATCCACTTAAGTTTTTAAACACGAAATGGACTAATTATAGTCAATCTAATTTTTTATAAAAAGTTTAAAAATGGACGATGTATAGTCCATTAAATTTTGTATATTTAGCCAGTCCATTTAATTTTTTGCATAAAAATAGACGATGTATAGTCCATAAAATTATTTGCATACGAATCGGACGATTTATAGTCGATAAAATTTTTTCATAAAAAATTGAAAAAAAGGCGATGTATAGCCCATTAAATTTTTTTCATAAAAAATTTTTTTGCATGAGAAATGGATGATGTATAGTTTATTAAATTCTTTGCACGAAAAGAAGACGACGTATATAGTCCACTTAAGTTTTTAAACACGAAATGGACGAATTATAGTCAATTTAATTTTTTATAAAAATTTTAAAAATGGACGATGTATAGTCCATTAAATTTTGTATATTTAGCCAGTCCATTTAATTTTTTGCATGAAAAATAGACGATGTATAGTCCATAAAATTATTTGCATACGAATCGGACGATTTATAGTCGATAAAATTTTTTCATAAAAAATTGAAAAAAAGACGATGTATAGTCCATTAAATTTTTTTCATAAAAAATTTTTTTGCATGAGAAATGGATGATGTATAGTTTATTAAATTCTTTGCACGAAAAGAAGACGACGTATATAGTCCACTTAAGTTTGTACATACGAAATGGACGAATTATAGTCAATTTAATTTTTTATAAAAATTTAAAAAATGGACGATGTATAGTCCATTAAATTTTGTATATTTAGCCAGTCCATTTAATTTTTTGCATAAAAATAGACGATGTATAGTCCATAAAATTATTTGCATACGAATCGGACGATTTATAGTCGATAAAATTTTTTCATAAAAAATTGAAAAAAAGACGATGTATAGTCCATTAAATTTTTTTCATAAAAAATTTTTTTGCATGAGAAATGGATGATGTATAGTTTATTAAATTCTTTGCACGAAAAGAAGACGACGTATATAGTCCACTTAAGTTTTTAAACACGAAATGGACGAATTATAGTCAATTTAATTTTTTATAAAAAGTTTAAAAATGGACGATGTATAGTCCATTAAATTTTGTATATATAGCCAGTCTATTTAATTTTTTGCATGAAAAATAGACGATGTATAGTCTATATAATTTGTTGCATACGAATCGGACGATTTATAGTCGATTAAATTTTTTCATAAAAAATTGAAAAAAAGACGATTATAGTCCATAAAATTTTTTTCATAAAAAATTTTTTTGCATGAGAAATGGATGATGTATAGTTTATTAAATTCTTTGCACGAAAAGAAGACGACGTATATAGTCCACTTAAGTTTTTAAACACGAAATGGACGTATTATAGTCAATTTAATTTTTTATAAAAAGTTTCAAAATGGACGATGTATAGTCCATTAAATTTTGTATATTTAGCCAGTCCATTTAATTTTTTGCATAAAAATAGACGATGTATAGTCCATAAAATTATTTGCATACGAATCGGACGATTTATAGTCGATAAAATTTTTTCATAAAAAACTGAAAAAAAGACGATTTCAATTTTTTTCATAAAAATTTTTTTTGCATGAGAAATGGATGATGTATAGTTTATTAAATTCTTTGCACGAAAAGAAGACGACGTATATAGTCCACTTAAGTTTTTAAACACGAAATGGACGAATTATAGTCAATTTAATTTTTTATAAAAATTTTAAAAATGGACGATGTATAGTCCATTAAATTTTGTATATTTAGCCAGTCCATTTAATTTTTTGCATGAAAAATAGACGATGTATAGTCCATAAAATTATTTGCATACGAATCGGACGATTTATAGTCGATAAAATTTTTTCATAAAAAATTGAAAAAAGACGATGTATAGTCCATTAAATTTTTTTCATAAAAAATTTTTTTGCATGAGAAATGGATGATGTATAGTTTATTAAATTCTTTGCACGAAAAGAAGATGACGTATATAGTCCACTTAAGTTTTTAAACACGAAATGGACGAATTATAGTCAATTTAATTTTTTATAAAAATTTTAAAAATGGACGATGTGTAGTCCATTAAATTTTGTATATATAGCCAGTCTATTTAATTTTTTGCATGAAAAATAGACGATGTATAGTCTATATAATTTGTTGCATACGAATCGGACGATTTATAGTCGATTAAATTTTTTCATAAAAAATTGAAAAAAAGACGATGTATAGTCCATTAAATTTTTTTCATAAAAAATTTTTTTGCATGAGAAATGGATGATGTATAGTTTATTAAATTCTTTGCACGAAAAGAAGACGACGTATATAGTCCACTTAAGTTTTTAAACACGAAATGGACGAATTATAGTCAATTTAATTTTTTATAAAAAGTTTAAAAATGGACGATGTATAGTCCATTAAATTTTGTATATTTAGCCAGTCCATTTAATTTTTTGCATAAAAATAGACGATGTATAGTCCATAAAATTATTTGCATACGAATCGGACGATTTATAGTCGATAAAATTTTTTCATAAAAAACTGAAAAAAATACGATTTCAATTTTTTTCATAAAAATTTTTTTTGCATGAGAAATGGATGATGTATAGTTTATTAAATTCTTTGCACGAAAAGAAGACGACGTATATAGTCCACTTAAGTTTTTAAACACGAATTGGACGAATTATAGTCAATTTAATTTTTTATAAAAATTTTAAAAATGGACGATGTATAGTCCATTAAATTTTGTATATTTAGCCAGTCCATTTAATTTTTTGCATGAAAAATAAACGATGTATAGTCCATAAAATTATTTGCATACGAATCGGACGATTTATAGTCGATAAAATTTTTTCATAAAAAATTGAAAAAAGACGATATATAGTACATTAAATTTTTTTCATAAAAAATTTTTTTGCATGAGAAATGGATGATGTATAGTTTATTAAATTCTTAGCACGAAAAGAAGACGACGTATATAGTCCACTTAAGTTTTTAAACACGAAATGGACGAATTATAGTCAATTTAATTTTTTATAAAATGTTTAAAAATGGACGATGTATAGTCCATTAAATTTTGTATATTTAGCCAGTCCATTTAATTTTTTGCATGAAAAATAGACGATGTATAGTCCATAAAATTATTTGCATACGAATCGGACGATTTATAGTCGATAAAATTTTTTCATAAAAAATTGAAAAAAGACGATGTATAGTCCATTAAATTTTTTTCATAAAAAATTTTTTTGCATGAGAAATGGATGATGTATAGTTTATTAAATTCTTTGCACGAAAAGAAGATGACGTATATAGTCCACTTAAGTTTTTAAACACGAAATGGACGAATTATAGTCAATTTAATTTTTTATAAAAATTTTAAAAATGGACGATGTGTAGTCCATTAAATTTTGTATATATAGCCAGTCTATTTAATTTTTTGCATGAAAAATAGACGATGTATAGTCTATATAATTTGTTGCATACGAATCGGACGATTTATAGTCGATTAAATTTTTTCATAAAAAATTGAAAAAAAGACGATGTATAGTCCATTAAATTTTTTTCATAAAAAATTTTTTTGCATGAGAAATGGATGATGTATAGTTTATTAAATTTTTTGCACGAAAAGAAGACGACGTATATAGTCCACTTAAGTTTTTAAACACGAAATGGACGAATTATAGTCAATTTAATTTTTTATAAAAAGTTTAAAAATGGACGATGTATAGTCCATTAAATTTTGTATATTTAGCCAGTCCATTTAATTTTTTGCATAAAAATAGACGATGTATAGTCCATAAAATTATTTGCATACGAATCGGACGATTTATAGTCGATAAAATTTTTTCATAAAAAACTGAAAAAAATACGATTTCAATTTTTTTCATAAAAATTTTTTTTGCATGAGAAATGGATGATGTATAGTTTATTAAATTCTTTGCACGAAAAGAAGACGACGTATATAGTCCACTTAAGTTTTTAAACACGAAATGGACGAATTATAGTCAATTTAATTTTTTATAAAAATTTTAAAAATGGACGATGTATAGTCCATTAAATTTTGTATATTTAGCCAGTCCATTTAATTTTTTGCATGAAAAATAAACGATGTATAGTCCATAAAATTATTTGCATACGAATCGGACGATTTATAGTCGATAAAATTTTTTCATAAAAAATTGAAAAAAGACGATATATAGTACATTAAATTTTTTTCATAAAAAATTTTTTTGCATGAGAAATGGATGATGTATAGTTTATTAAATTCTTAGCACGAAAAGAAGACGACGTATATAGTCCACTTAAGTTTTTAAACACGAAATGGACGAATTATAGTCAATTTAATTTTTTATAAAATGTTTAAAAATGGACGATGTATAGTCCATTAAATTTTGTATATTTAGCCAGTCCATTTAATTTTTTGCATGAAAAATAGACAATTGAAAAAAGACGATGTATAGTCCATAAAATTATTTGCATACGAATCGGACGATTTATAGTCGATAAAATTTTTTCATAAAAAATTGAAAAAAAGACTATGTATAGTCCATTAAATTTTTTTCATAAAAAATTTTTTTGCATGAGAAATGGATGATGTATAGTTTATTAAATTCTTTGCACGAAAAGAAGACGACGTATATAGTCCACTTAAGTTTTTAAACACGAAATGGACGAATTATAGTCAATTTAATTTTTTATAAAAATTTTAAAAATGGACGATGTATAGTCCATTAAATTTTGTATATAAAGCCAGTCTATTTAATTTTTTGCATGAAAAATAGACGATGTATAGTCTATATAATTTGTTGCATACGAATCGGACGATTGATAGTCCATTAAATTTTTTTCATAAAAAATTTTTTTGCATGAGAAATGGATGATGTATAGTTTATTAAATTCTTTGCACGAAAAGAAGACGACGTATATAGTCCACTTAAGTTTTTAAACACGAAATGGACGAAATATAGTCAATTTAATTTTTTATAAAAAGTTTAAAAATGGACGATGTATAGTCCATTAAATTTTGTATATTTAGCCAGTCCATTTAATTTTTTGCATGAAAAATAGACGATGTATAGTCCATAAAATTATTTGCATACGAATCGGACGATTTATAGTCGATAAAATTTTTTCATAAAAAATTGAAAAAAAGACGATGTATAGTCCATTAAATTTTTTTCATAAAAAATTTTTTTGCATGAGAAATGGATGATGTATAGTTTATTAAATTCTTTGCACGAAAAGAAGACGACGTATATAGTCCACTTAAGTTTTTAAACACGAAATGGACGAATTATAGCCAATTTAATTTTTTATAAAAATTTTAAAAATGGACGATGTATAGTCCATTAAATTTTGTATATATAGCCAGTCTATTTAATTCTTTGCATGAAAAATAGACGATGTATAGTCTATATAATTTGTTGCATACGAATCGGACGATTTATAGTCGATAAAATTTTTTCATAAAAAATTGAAAAAAAGACGATGTATAGTCCATTAAATTTTTTTCATAAAAATTTTTTTTGCATGAGAAATGGATGATGTATAGTTTATTAAATTCTTTGCACGAAAAGAAGACGACGTATATAGTCCCTTAAGTTTTTAAACACGAAATGGACGAATTATAGTCAATTTAATTTTTTATAAAAATTTTAAAAATGGACGATGTATAGTCCAATAAATTTTGTATATTTAGCCAGTCCATTTAATTTTTTGCATAAAAATAGACGATGTATGTATAGTCCATAAAATTATTTGCATACGAATCGGACGATTTATAGTCGATAAAATTTTTTCATAAAAAATTGAAAAAAAGACAATGTATAGTCCATTAAATTTTTTTCATAAAAAATTTTTTTGCATGAGAAATGGATGATGTATAGTTTATTAAATTCTTTGCACGAAAAGAAGACGACGTATATAGTCCACTTAAGTTTTTAAACACGAAATGGACGAATTATAGTCAATTTAATTTTTTATAAAAATTTAAAAAATGGACGATGTATAGTCCATTAAATTTTGTATATTTAGCCAGTCCATTTAATTTTTTGCATGAAAAATAGACAATGTATAGTCTATATAATTTGTTGCATACGAATCGGACGATTTATAGTCGATTAAATTTTTTCATAAAAAATAAAAAAAAGACGATGTATATATAGTCCATTAAATTTTTTTCATAAAAAATTTTTTTGCATGAGAAATGGATGATGTATAGTTTATTAAATTCTTTGCACGAAAAGAAGACGACGTATATAGTCCACTTAAGTTTTTAAACACGAAATGGACGAATTATAGTAAATTTAATTTTTTATAAAAAGTTTAAAAATGGACGATGTATAGTCCATTAAAATTTGTATATAAAGCCAGTCTATTTAATTTTTTGCATGAAAAATAGACGATGTATAGTCTATATAATTTGTTGCATACGAATCGGACGATTTATAGTCGATTAAATTTTTTCATAAAAAATAAAAAAAAAGACGATGTATAGTCCATTAAATTTTTTTCATAAAAAATTTTTTTGCATGAGAAATGCATGATGTATAGTTTATTAAATTCTTTGCACGAAAAGAAGACGACGTATATAGTCCACTTAAGTTTTTAAACACGAAATGGACGAATTATAGTCAATTTAATTTTTTATAAAAATTTAAAAAATTTAAAATTTAAATTTTGTATATTTAGCCAGTCCATATAATTTTTTGCATGAAAAATAGACGATGTATAGTCCATAAAATTATTTGCATACGAATCGGACGATTTATAGCCGATAAAATTTTTTCATAAAAAATTTAAAAAAGACGATGTATAGTCCATTAAATTTTTTTCATAAAAAATTTTTTTGCATGAGAAATGGATGATGTATAGTTTATTAAATTCTTTGCACGAAAAGAAGACGACGTATATAGTCCACTTAAGTGTTTAAACACGAAATGGACGAATTATAGTCAATTAAATTTTTTATAAAAAGTTTAAAAATGGACGATGTATAGTCCATTAAATTTTATATATTTAGCCAGTCCATTTAATTTTTTGCATAAAAATAGACGATGTATAGTCCATAAAATTATTTGCATACGAATCGGACGATTTATAGTCGATAAAATTTTTTCATAAAAAACTGAAAAAAAGACGATTTAAATTTTTTTCATAAAAAATTTTTTTGCATGAGAAATGGATGATGTATAGTTTATTAAATTCTTTGCACGAAAAGAAGACGACGTATATAGTCCACTTAAGTTTTTAAACACGAAATGGACGAATTATAGTCAATTTAATTTTTTATAAAAAGTTTAAAAATGGACGATGTATAGTCCATTAAATTTTGTATATTTAGCCAGTCCATTTAATTTTTTGCATAAAAATAGACGATGTATAGACCATAAAATTATTTGCATACGAATCGGACGATTTATAGTCGATAAAATTTTTTCATAAAAAACTGAAAAAAAGACGATTTCAATTTTTTTCATAAAAAATTTTTTTGCATGAGAAATGGATGATGTATAGTTTATTAAATTCTTTGCACGAAAAGAAGACGACGTATATAATCCACTTAAGTTTTTAAACACGAAATGGACTAATTATAGTCAATCTAATTTTTTATAAAAAGTTTAAAAATGGACGATGTATAGTCCATTAAATTTTGTATATTTAGCCAGTCCATTTAATTTTTTGCATAAAAATAGACGATGTATAGTCCATAAAATTATTTGCATACGAATCGGACGATTTATAGTCGATAAAATTTTTTCATAAAAAATTGAAAAAAAGGCGATGTATAGTCCATTAAATTTTTTTCATAAAAAATTTTTTTGCATCAGAAATGGATGATGTATAGTTTATTAAATTCTTTGCACGAAAAGAAGACGACGTATATAGTCCACTTAAGTTTTTAAACACGAAATGGACGAATTATAGTCAATTTAATTTTTTATAAAAATTTTAAAAATGGACGATGTATAGTCCATTAAATTTTGTATATTTAGCCAGTCCATTTAATTTTTTGCATTAAAATAGACGATGTATAGTCCATAAAATTATTTGCATACGAATCGGACGATTTATAGTCGATAAAATTTTTTCATAACAAATTGAAAAAAAGACGATGTATAGTCCATTAAATTTTTTTCATAAAAAATTTTTTTGCATGAGAAATGGATGATGTATAGTTTATTAAATTCTTTGCACGAAAAGAAGACGACGTATATAGTCCACTTAAGTTTTTAAACACGAAATGGACGAATTATAGTCAATTTAATTTTTTATAAAAAGTTTAAAAATGGACGATGTATAGTCCATTAAATTTTGTATATATAGCCAGTCTATTTAATTTTTTGCATGAAAAATAGACGATGTATAGTCTATATAATTTGTTGCATATGAATCGGACGATTTATAGTCCATTAAATTTTTTCATAAAAAATTGAAAAAAAGACGATGTATAGTCCATTAAATTTTTTTCATAAACAATTTTTTTTGCATGAGAAATGGATGATGTATAGTTTATTAAATTCTTTGCACGAAAAGAAGACGACGTATATAGTCCACTTAAGTTTTTAAACACGAAATGGACGAATTATAGTCAATTTAATTTTTTATAAAAAGTTTAAAAATGGACGATGTATAGTCCATTAAATTTTGTATATTTAGCTAGTCCATTTAATTTTTTGCATAAAAATAGACGATGTATAGTCCATAAAATTATTTGCATACGAATCGGACGATTTATAGTCGATAAAATTTTTTCATAAAAAATTGAAAAAAAGACGATGTATAGTCCATTAAATTTTTTTCATAAAAAATTTTTTTGCATGAGAAATGGGTGATGTATAGTTTATTAAATTCTTAGCACGAAAAGAAGACGACGTATATAGTCCACTTAAGTTTTTAAACACGAAATGGACGAATTATAGTCAATTTAATTTTTTATAAAAATTTTAAAAATGGACGATGTATAGTCCATTAAATTTTGTATATATAGCCAGTCTATTTAATTTTTTGCATGAAAAATAGACGATGTATAGTCTATATAATTTTTTGCATACGAATCGGACGATTTATAGTCGATTAAATTTTTTCATAAAAAATTTAAAAAAAGACGATGTATAGTCCATTAAATTTTTTTCATAAAAAATTTTTTTGCATGAGAAATGGATGATGTATAGTTTATTAAATTCTTTGCACGAAAAGAAGACGACGTATATAGTCCACTTAAGTTTTTAAACACGAAATGGTCAATTTAATTTTTTATAAAAATTTAAAAAATGGACGATGTATAGTCCATTAAATTTTGTATATTTAGCCAGTCCATTTAATTTTTTGCATAAAAATAGACGATGTATAGTCCATAAAATTATTTGCATACGAATCGGACGATTTATAGTCGATAAAATTTTTTCATAAAAAATTTAAAAAAAGACGATGTATAGTCCATTAAATTTTTTTTCATAAAAAATTTTTTTGCATGAGAAATGGATGATGTATAGTTTATTAAATTCTTTGCACGAAAAGAAGACGACGTATATAGTCCACTTAAGTTTTTAAACACGAAATGGACGAATTATAGTAAATTTAATTTTTTATAAAAAGTTTAAAAATGGACGATGTATAGTCCATTAAATTTTGTATATAAAGCCAGTCTATTTAATTTTTTGCATGAAAAATAGACGATGTATAGTCTATATAATTTGTTGCATACGAATCGGACGATTTATAGTCGATTAAATTTTTTCATAAAAAATAAAAAAAAAGACGATGTATAGTCCATTAAATTTTTTTCATAAAAAATTTTTTTGCATGAGAAATGGATGATGTATAGTTTATTAAATTCTTTGCACGAAAAGAAGACGACGTATATAGTCCACTTAAGTTTTTAAACACGAAATGGACGAATTATAGTCAATTTAATTTTTTATAAAAAGTTTAAAAATGGACGATGTATAGTCCATTAAATTTTATATATTTAGCCAGTCCATTTAATTTTTTGCATAAAAATAGACGATGTATAGTCCATAAAATTATTTGCATACGAATCGGACGATTTATAGTCGATAAAATTTTTTCATAAAAAACTGAAAAAAAGACGATTTAAATTTTTTTCATAAAAAATTTGTTTGCATGAGAAATGGATGATGTATAGTTTATTAAATTCTTTACACGAAAAGAAGACGACGTATATAGTCCACTTAAGTTTTTAAACACGAAATGGACGAATTATAGTCAATTTAATTTTTTATAAAAAGTTTAAAAATGGACGATGTATAGTCCATTAAATTTTGTATATTTAGCCAGTCCATTTAATTTTTTGCATAAAAATAGACGATGTATAGACCATAAAATTATTTGCATACGAATCGGACGATTTATAGTCGATAAAATTTTTTCATAAAAAACTGAAAAAAAGACGATTTCAATTTTTTTCATAAAAAATTTTTTTGCATGAGAAATGGATTAATTATAGTCAATCTAATTTTTTATAAAAATTTAAAAAATGGACGATGTATAGTCCATTAAACTTTGTATATTTAGCCAGTCCATTTAATTTTTTGCATAAAAATAGACGATGTATAGTCCATAAAATTATTTGCATACGAATCGGACGATTTATAGTCGATAAAATTTTTTCATAAAAAATTGAAAAAAAGGCGATGTATAGTCCATTAAATTTTTTTCATAAAAAATTTTTTTGCATCAGAAATGGATGATGTATAGTTTATTAAATTCTTTGCACGAAAAGAAGACGACGTATATAGTCCACTTAAGTTTTTAAACACGAAATGGACGAATTATAGTCAATTTAATTTTTTATAAAAATTTTAAAAATGGACGATGTATAGTCCATTAAATTTTGTATATTTAGCCAGTCCATTTAATTTTTTGCATGAAAAATAGACGATGTATAGTCCATAAAATTATTTGCATACGAATCGGACGATTTATAGTCGATAAAATTTTTTCATAAAAAATTGAAAAAAAGACGATATATAGTCCATTAAATTTATTTCATAAAAAATTTTTTTGCATGAGAAATGGATGATGTATAGTTTATTAAATTCTTTGCACGAAAAGAAGACGACGTATATAGTCCACTTAAGTTTTTAAACACGAAATGGACGAATTATAGTCAATTTAATTTTTTATAAAAATTTAAAAAATGGACGATGTATAGTCCATTAAATTTTGTATATTTAGCCAGTCCATTTAATTTTTTGCATTAAAATAGACGATGTATAGTCCATAAAATTATTTGCATACGAATCGGACGATTTATAGTCGATAAAATTTTTTCATAACAAATTGAAAAAAAGACGATGTATAGTCCATTAAATTTTTTTCATAAAAAATTTTTTTGCATGAGAAATGGATGATGTATAGTTTATTAAATTCTTTGCACGAAAAGAAGACGACGTATATAGTCCACTTAAGTTTTTAAACACGAAATGGACGAATTATAGTCAATTTAATTTTTTATAAAAAGTTTAAAAATGGACGATGTATAGTCCATTAAATTTTGTATATATAGCCAGTCTATTTAATTTTTTGCATGAAAAATAGACGATGTATAGTCTATATAATTTGTTGCATATGAATCGGACGATTTATAGTCCATTAAATTTTTTCATAAAAAATTGAAAAAAAGACGATGTATAGTCCATTAAATTTTTTTCATAAACAATTTTTTTTGCATGAGAAATGGATGATGTATAGTTTATTAAATTCTTTGCACGAAAAGAAGACGACGTATATAGTCCACTTAAGTTTTTAAACACGAAATGGACGAATTATAGTCAATTTAATTTTTTATAAAAAGTTTAAAAATGGACGATGTATAGTCCATTAAATTTTGTATATTTAGCTAGTCCATTTAATTTTTTGCATAAAAATAGACGATGTATAGTCCATAAAATTATTTGCATACGAATCGGACGATTTATAGTCGATAAAATTTTTTCATAAAA
The DNA here is from genome assembly GCA_944452675.1 of Tachina lurida. Lineage (NCBI taxonomy): Eukaryota > Metazoa > Arthropoda > Insecta > Diptera > Tachinidae > Tachina > Tachina lurida. The sequence continues at coordinate 126,840,465 of OX101754.1, forward strand.
AACTGAAAAAAAGACGATTTCAATTTTTTTCATAAAAATTTTTTTTGCATGAGAAATGGATGATGTATAGTTTATTAAATTCTTTGCACGAAAAGAAGACGACGTATATAGTCCACTTAAGTTTTTAAAAACGAAATGGACGAATTATAGTCAATTTAATTTTTTATAAAAATTTTAAAAATGGACGATGTATAGTCCATTAAATTTTGTATATTTAGCCAGTCCATTTAATTTTTTGCATGAAAAATAGACGATGTATAGTCCATAAAATTATTTGCATACGAATCGGACGATTTATAGTCGATAAAATTTTTTCATAAAAAATTGAAAAAAGACGATGTATAGTCCATTAAATTTTTTTCATAAAAAATTTTTTTGCATGAGAAATGGGTGATGTATAGTTTATTAAATTCTTAGCACGAAAAGAAGACGACGTATATAGTCCACTTAAGTTTTTAAACACGAAATGGACGAATTATAGTCAATTTAATTTTTTATAAAAATTTTAAAAATGGACGATGTATAGTCCATTAAATTTTGTATATATAGCCAGTCTATTTAATTTTTTGCATTAAAAATAGACGATGTATAGTCTATATAATTTTTTGCATACGAATCGGACGATTTATAGTCGATTAAATTTTTTCATAAAAAATTTAAAAAAAGACGATGTATAGTCCATTAAATTTTTTTCATAAAAAATTTTTTTGCATGAGAAATGGATGATGTATAGTTTATTAAATTCTTTGCACGAAAAGAAGACGACGTATATAGTCCACTTAAGTTTTTAAACACGAAATGGACGAATTATAGTCAATTTAATTTTTTATAAAAATTTTAAAAATGGACGATGTATAGTCCATTAAATTTTGTATATATAGCCAGTCTATTTAATTTTTTGCATGAAAAATAGACGATGTATAGTCTATATAATTTGTTGCATACGAATCGGACGATTTATAGTCGATTAAATTTTTTCATAAAAAATTTAAAAAAAGACGATGTATAGTCCATTAAATTTTTTTCATAAAAAATTTTTTTGCATGAGAAATGGATGATGTATAGTTTATTAAATTCTTTGCACGAAAAGAAGACGACGTATATAGTCCACTTAAGTTTTTAAACACGAAATGGTCAATTTAATTTTTTATAAAAATTTAAAAAATGGACGATGTATAGTCCATTAAATTTTGTATATTTAGCCAGTCCATTTAATTTTTTGCATAAAAATAGACGATGTATAGTCCATAAAATTATTTGCATACGAATCGGACGATTTATAGTCGATAAAATTTTTTCATAAAAAACTGAAAAAAAGACGATTTCAATTTTTTTCATAAAATTTTTTTTTGCATGAGAAATGGATGATGTATAGTTTATTAAATTCTTTGCACGAAAAGAAAACGACGTATATAGTCCACTTAAGTTTTTAAACACGAAATGGACGAATTATAGTCAATTTAATTTTTTATAAAAATTTTAAAAATGGACGATGTATAGTCCATTAAATTTTGTATATATAGCCAGTCTATTTAATTTTTTGCATGAAAAATAGACGATGTATAGTCTATATAATTTGTTGCATACGAATCGGACGATTTATAGTCGATTAAATTTTTTCATAAAAAATTTAAAAAAAGACGATGTATAGTCCATTAAATTTTTTTCATAAAAAATTTTTTTGCATGAGAAATGGATTATGTATAGTTTATTAAATTCTTTGCACGAAAAGAAGACGACGTATATAGTCCACTTAAGTTTTTAAACACGAAATGGTCAATTTAATTTTTTATAAAAATTTAAAAAATGGACGATGTATAGTCCCTTAAATTTTGTATATTTAGCCAGTCCATTTAATTTTTTGCATAAAAATAGACGATGTATAGTCCATAAAATTATTTGCATACGAATCGGACGATTTATAGTCGATAAAATTTTTTCATAAAAAATTTAAAAAAAGACGATGTATAGTCCATTAAATTTTTTTCATAAAAAATTTTTTTCCATGAGAAATGGATGATGTATAGTTTATTAAATTCTTTGCACGAAAAGAAGACGACGTATATAGTCCACTTAAGTTTTTAAACACGAAATGGACGAATTATAGTCAATTTAATTTTTTATAAAAATTTTAAAAATGGACGATGTATAGTCCATTAAATTTTGTATATATAGCCAGTCTATTTAATTTTTTGCATGAAAAATAGACGATGTATAGTCTATATAATTTGTTGCATACGAATCGGACGATTTATAGTCGATTAAATTTTTTCATAAAAAATTTAAAAAAAGACGATGTATAGTCCATTAAATTTTTTTCATAAAAAATTTTTTTGCATGAGAAATGGATGATGTATAGTTTATTAAATTCTTTGCACGAAAAGAAGACGACGTATATAGTCCACTTAAGTTTTTAAACACGAAATGGACGAATTATAGTCAATTTAATTTTTTATAAAAAGTTTAAAAATGGACGATGTATAGTCCATTAAATTTTGTATATTTAGCCAGTCCATTTAATTTTTTGCATAAAAATAGACGATGTATAGTCCATAAAATTATTTGCATACGAATCGGACGATTTATAGTCGATAAAATTTTTTCATAAAAAACTGAAAAAAAGACGATTTCAATTTTTTTCATAAAAAATTTTTTTGCATGAGAAATGGATGATGTATAGTTTATTAAATTCTTTGCACGAAAAGAAGACGACGTATATAGTCCACTTAAGTTTTTAAACACGAAATGGACGAATTATAGTTAATTTAATTTTTTATAAAAATTTTAAAAATGGACGATGTATAGTCCATTAAATTTTGTATATTTAGCCAGTCAATTTAATTTTTTGCATGAAAAATAGACGATGTATAGTCCATAAAATTATTTGCATACGAATCGGACGATTTATAGTCGATAAAATTGTTTCATAAAAAATTGAAAAAAAGACAATGTATAGTCCATTAAATTTTTTTCATAAAAAATTTTTTTGCATGAGAAATGGATGATGTATAGTTTATTAAATTCTTTGCACGAAAAGAAGACGACGTATATAGTCCACTTAAGTTTTTAAACACGAAATGGACGAATTATAGTCAATTTAATTTTTTATAAAAATTTTAAAAATGGACGATGTATAGTCCATTAAATTTTGTATATATAGCCAGTCCATTTAATTTTTGCATAAAAATAGACGATGTATAGTCCATAAAATTATTTGCATACGAATCGGACGATTTATAGTCGATAAAATTTTTTCATAAAAAATTGAAAAAAAGACGATGTATAGTCCATTAAATTTTTTTCATAAAAAATTTTTTTGCATGAGAAATGGATGATGTATAGTTTATTAAACTCTTTGCACGAAAAGAAGACGACGTATATAGTCCACTTAAGTTTTTAAACACGGAATGGACGAATTATAGTCAATTTAATTTTTTATAAAAATTTTAAAAATGAACGATGTATAGTCCATTAAATTTTGTATATATAGCCAGTCTATTTAATTTTTTGCATGGAAAATAGACGATGTATAGTCTATATAATTTGTTGCATACGAATCGGACGATTTATAGTCGATAAAATTTTTTCATAAAAAATTGAAAAAAAGACGATGTATAGTCCATTAAATTTTTTTCATAAAAATTTTTTTTGCATGAGAAATGGATGATGTATAGTTTATTAAATTCTTTGCACGAAAAGAAGACGACGTATATAGTCCACTTAAGTTTTTAAACACGAAATGGACGAATTATAGTCAATTTAATTTTTTATAAAAATTTAAAAAATGGACGATGTATAGTCCATTAAATTTTGTATATTTAGCCAGTCTATTTAATTTTTTGCATAAAAATAGACGATGTATAGTCCATAATATTTTTGCATACGAATCGGACGATTTATAGTCGATAAAATTTTTTCATAAAAAATTGAAAAAAAGACAATGTATAGTCCATTAAATTTTTTTCATAAAAATTTTTTTTGCATGAGAAATGGATGATGTATAGTTTATTAAATTCTTTGCACGAAAAGAAGACGACGTATATAGTCCACTTAAGTTTTTAAACACGAAATGGACGAATTATAGTCAATTTAATTTTTTATAAAAATTTAAAAAATGGACGATGTATAGTCCATTAAATTTTGTATATTTAGCCAGTCAATTTAATTTTTTGCATGAAAAATAGACGATGTATAGTCCATAAAATTATTTGCATACGAATCGGACGATTTATAGTCGATAAAATTGTTTCATAAAAAATTGAAAAAAAGACAATGTATAGTCCATTAAATTTTTTTCATAAAAAATTTTTTTGCATGAGAAATGGATGATGTATAGTTTATTAAATTCTTTGCACGAAAAGAAGACGACGTATATAGTCCACTTAAGTTTTTAAACACGAAATGGACGAATTATAGTCAATTTAATTTTTTATAAAAATTTTAAAAATGGACGATGTATAGTCCATTAAATTTTGTATATATAGCCAGTCTATTTAATTTTTTGCATGAAAAATAGACGATGTATAGTCTATATAATTTGTTGCATACGAATCGGACGATTTATAGTCGATTAAATTTTTTCATAAAAAATTTAAAAAAAGACGATGTATAGTCCATTAAATTTTTTTCATAAAAAATTTTTTTGCATGAGAAATGGATGATGTATAGTTTATTAAATTCTTTGCACGAAAAGAAGACGACGTATATAGTCCACTTAAGTTTTTAAACACGAAATGGACGAATTATAGTCAATTTAATTTTTTATAAAAAGTTTAAAAATGGACGATGTATAGTCCATTAAATTTTGTATATTTAGCCAGTCCATTTAATTTTTTGCACAAAAATAGACGATGTATAGTCCATAAAATTATTTGCATACGAATCGGACGATTTATAGTCGATAAAATTTTTTCATAAAAAACTGAAAAAAGACGATTTCAATTTTTTTCATAAAAAATTTTTTTGCATGAGAAATGGATGATGTATAGTTTATTAAACTCTTTGCACGAAAAGAAGACGACGTATATAGTCCACTTAAGTTTTTAAACACGAAATGGACGAATTATAGTCAATTTAATTTTTTATAAAAATTTTAAAAATGAACGATGTATAGTCCATTAAATTTTGTATATATAGCCAGTCTATTTAATTTTTTGCATGGAAAATAGACGATGTATAGTCTATATAATTTGTTGCATACGAATCGGACGATTTATAGTCGATAAAATTTTTTCATAAAAAATTGAAAAAAAGACGATGTATAGTCCATTAAATTTTTTTCATAAAAAATTTTTTTGCATGAGAAATGGATGATGTATAGTTTATTAAACTCTTTGCACGAAAAGAAGACGACGTATATAGTCCACTTAAGTTTTTAAACACGAAATGGACGAATTATAGTCAATTTAATTTTTTATAAAAATTTAAAAAATGGACGATGTATAGTCCATTAAATTTTGTATATTTAGCCAGTCCATTTAATTTTTTGCATAAAAATAGACGATGTATAGTCCATAAAATTATTTGCATACGAATCGGACGATTTATAGTCGATAAAATTTTTTCATAAAAAATTGAAAAAAAGACGATGTATAGTCCATTAAATTTTTTTCATAAAAATTTTTTTGCATGAGAAATGGATGATGTATAGTTTATTAAACTCTTTGCACGAAAAGAAGACGACGTATATAGTCCACTTAAGTTTTTAAACACGGAATGGACGAATTATAGTCAATTTAATTTTTTATAAAAATTTTAAAAATGAACGATGTATAGTCCATTAAATTTTGTATATATAGCCAGTCTATTTAATTTTTTGCATGAAAAATAGACGATGTATAGTCTATATAATTTGTTGCATACGAATCGGACGATTTATAGTCGATAAAATTTTTTCATAAAAAATTTAAAAAAAGACGATGTATAGTCCATTAAATTTTTTTCATAAAAAATTTTTTTGCATGAGAAATGGATGATGTATAGTTTATTAAACTCTTTGCACGAAAAGAAGATGACGTATATAGTCCACTTAAGTTTTTAAACACGGAATGGACGAATTATAGTCAATTTAATTTTTTATAAAAATTTTAAAAATGAACGATGTATAGTCCATTAAATTTTGTATATATAGCCAGTCTATTTAATTTTTTGCATGAAAAATAGACGATGTATAGTCTATATAATTTGTTGCATACGAATCGGACGATTTATAGTCGATAAAATTTTTTCATAAAAAATTTAAAAAAAGACGATGTATAGTCCATTAAATTTTTTTCATAAAAAATTTTTTTGCATGAGAAATGGATGATGTATAGTTTATTAAATTCTTTGCACGAAAAGAAGACGACGTATATAGTCCACTTAAGTTTTTAAACACGAAATGGACGAATTATAGTCAATTTAATTTTTTATAAAAATTTAAAAAATGGACGATGTATAGTCCATTAAATTTTGTATATTTAGCCAGTCCATTTAATTTTTTGCATAAAAATAGACGATGTATAGTCCATAAAATTATTTGCATACGAATCGGACGATTTATAGTCGATAAAATTTTTTCATAAAAAATTGAAAAAAAGACGATGTATATATAGTCCATTAAATTTTTTTCATAAAAAATTTTTTTGCATGAGAAATGGATGATGTATAGTTTATTAAACTCTTTGCACGAAAAGAAGACGACGTATATAGTCCACTTAAGTTTTTAAGCACGAAATGGACGAATTATAGTCAATTTAATTTTTTATAAAAATTTAAAAAATTTAAAATTTAAATTTTGTATATTTAGCCAGTCCATTTAATTTTTTGCATGAAAAATAGACAATGTATAGTCTATATAATTTGTTGCATACGAATCGGACGATTTATAGTCGATAAAATTTTTTCATAAAAAATTGAAAAAAAGACGATGTATAGTCCATTAAATTTTTTTCATAAAAAATTTTTTTGCATGAGAAATGGATGATGTATAGTTTATTAAATTCTTTGCACGAAAAGAAGACGACGTATATAGTCCACTTAAGTTTTTAAACACGAAATGGACGAATTATAGTAAATTTAATTTTTTATAAAAAGTTTAAAAATGGACGATGTATAGTCCATTAAATTTTGTATATAAAGCCAGTCTATTTAATTTATTTGCATGAAAAATAGACGATGTATAGTCTATATAATTTGTTGCGTACGAATCGGACGATTTATAGTCGATAAAATTTTTTCATAAAAAATTGAAAAAAGACGATGTATAGTCCATTAAATTTTGTATATTTAGCTAGTCCATATAATTTTTTGCATGAAAAATAGACGATGTATAGTCCATAAAATTATTTGCATACGAATCGGACGATTTATAGTCGATAAAATTTTTTCATAAAAAATTGAAAAAAAGACGATGTATAGTCCATTAAATTTTTTTCATAAAAATTTTTTTGCATGAGAAATGGATGATGTATAGTTTATTAAATTCTTTGCACGAAAAGAAGACGACGTATATAGTCCACTTAAGTTTTTAAACACGAAATGGACGAATTATAGTCAATTTAATTTTTTATAAAAATTTTAAAAATGGACGATGTATAGTCCATTAAATTTTGTATATTTAGCCAGTCCATTTAATTTTTTGCATGAAAAATAGACGATGTATAGTCCATAAAATTATTTGCATACGAATCGGACGATTTATAGTCGATACAATTTTTTCATAAAAAATTGAAAAAAAGACAATGTATAGTCCATTAAATTTTTTTCATAAAAAATTTTTTTGCATGAGAAATGGATGATGTATAGTTTATTAAATTCTTTGCACGAAAAGAAGACGACGTATATAGTCCACTTAAGTTTTTAAACACGAAATGGACGAATTATAGTAAATTTAATTTTTTATAAAAATTTTAAAAATGGACGATGTATAGTCCATTAAATTTTGTATATTTAGCCAGTCCATTTAATTTTTGCATAAAAATAGACGATGTATAGTCCATAATATTATTTGCATACGAATCGGACGATTTATAGTCGATAAAATTTTTTCATAAAAAATTTAAAAAAAGACGATGTATAGTCCATTAAATTTTTTTCATAAAAAATTTTTTTGCATGAGAAATGGATGATGTATAGTTTATTAAATTCTTTGCACGAAAAGAAGACGACGTATATAGTCCACTTAAGTTTTTAAACACGAAATGGACGAATTATAGTCAATTTAAGTTTTTATAAAAATTTTAAAAATGGACGATGTATAGTCCATTAAATTTTGTATATATAACCAGTCTATTTAATTTTTTGCATGAAAAATAGACGATGTATAGTCTATATAATTTGTTGCATACGAATCGGACGATTTATAGTCGATAAAATTTTTTCATAAAAAATTTAAAAAAAGACGATGTATGGTCCATTAAATTTTTTTCATAAGAAATTTTTTTGCATGAGAAATGGATGATGTATAGTTTATTAAATTCTTTGCACGAAAAGAAGACGACGTATATAGTCCACTTAAGTTTTTAAACACGAAATGGACGAATTATAGTCAATTTAATTTTTTATAAAAATTTAAAAAATGGACGATGTATAGTCCATTAAATTTTGTATATATAACCAGTCTATTTAATTTTTTGCATGAAAAATAGACGATGTATAGTCTATATAATTTGTTGCATACGAATCGGACGATTTATAGTCGATTAAATTTTTTCATAAAAAATTGAAAAAAAGACGATGTATAGTCCATTAACTTTTTTTCATAAAAAATTTTTTTGCATGAGAAATGGATGATGTTTAGTTTATTAAATTCTTTGCACGAAAAGAAGACGACGTATATAGTCCACTTAAGTTTTTAAACACGAATTGGACGAATTATAGTCAATTTAATTTTTTATAAAAATTTTAAAAATGGACGATGTATAGTCCATTAAATTTTGTATATTTAGCCAGTCCATTTAATTTTTTGCATGAAAAATAGACGATGTATAGTCCATAAAATTATTTGCATACGAATCGGACGATTTATAGTCGATAAAATTTTTTCATAAAAAATTTAAAAAAAGACGATGTATAGTCCATCAAATTTTTTTCATAAAAAATTTTTTTGCATGAGAAATGGATGATGTATAGTTTATTAAATTCTTTGCACGAAAAGAAGACGACGTATATAGTCCACTTAAGTTTTTAAACACGAAATGGACGAATTATAGTCAATTTAAGTTTTTATAAAAATTTTAAAAATGGACGATGTATAGTCCATTAAATTTTGTATATATAACCAGTCTATTTAATTTTTTGCATGAAAAATAGACGATGTATAGTCTATATAATTTGTTGCATACGAATCGGACGATTTATAGTCGATAAAATTTTTTCATAAAAAATTTAAAAAAAGACGATGTATGGTCCATTAAATTTTTTTCATAAGAAATTTTTTTGCATGAGAAATGGATGATGTATAGTTTATTAAATTCTTTGCACGAAAAGAAGACGACGTATATAGTCCACTTAAGTTTTTAAACACGAAATGGACGAATTATAGTCAATTTAATTTTTTATAAAAATTTAAAAAATGGACGATGTATAGTCCATTAAATTTTGTATATATAACCAGTCTATTTAATTTTTTGCATGAAAAATAGACGATGTATAGTCTATATAATTTGTTGCATACGAATCGGACGATTTATAGTCGATTAAATTTTTTCATAAAAAATTGAAAAAAAGACGATGTATAGTCCATTAACTTTTTTTCATAAAAAATTTTTTTGCATGAGAAATGGATGATGTTTAGTTTATTAAATTCTTTGCACGAAAAGAAGACGACGTATATAGTCCACTTAAGTTTTTAAACACGAATTGGACGAATTATAGTCAATTTAATTTTTTATAAAAATTTTAAAAATGGACGATGTATAGTCCATTAAATTTTGTATATTTAGCCAGTCCATTTAATTTTTTGCATGAAAAATAGACGATGTATAGTCCATAAAATTATTTGCATACGAATCGGACGATTTATAGTCGATAAAATTTTTTCATAAAAAATTTAAAAAAAGACGATGTATAGTCCATCAAATTTTTTTCATAAAAAATTTTTTTGCATGAGAAATGGATGATGTATAGTTTATTAAATTCTTTGCACGAAAAGAAGACGACGTATATAGTCCACTTAAGTTTTTAAACACGAAATGGACGAATTATAGTAAATTAAATTTTTTATAAAAATTTTAAAAATGGACGATGTATAGTCCATTAAATTTTGTATATTTAGCCAGTCCATTTAATTTTTTGCATGAAAAATAGACGATGTATAGTCTATATAATTTGTTGCATACGAATCGGACGATTTATAGTCGATAAAATTTTTTAATAAAAAATTGAAAAAAAGACGATGTATAGTCCATTAAATTTTTTTCATAAAAAATTTTTTTGCATGAGAAATGGATGATGTATAGTTTATTAAATTCTTTGCACGAAAAGAAGACGACATATATAGTCCACTTAAGTTTTTAAACACGAAATGGACGAATTATAGTAAATTTAATTTTTTATAAAAAGTTTAAAAATGGACGATGTATAGTCCATTAAATTTTGTATATTTAGCCAGTCCATTTAATTTTTTGCATGAAAAATAGACAATGTATAGTCTATATAATTTGTTGCATACGAATCGGACGATTTATAGTCGATAAAATTTTTTCATAAAAAATTGAAAAAAAGACGATGTATATATAGTCCATTAAATTTTTTTCATAAAAAAATTTTTTGCATCAGAAATGGATGATGTATAGTTTATTAAATTCTTTGCACGAAAAGAAGACGACGTATATAGTCCACTTAAGTTTTTAAACACGAAATGGACGAATTATAGTCAATTTAATTTTGTATAAAAATTTTAAAAATGGACGATGTATAGTCCATTAAATTTTGTATATTTAGCCAGTCCATTTAATTTTTTGCATGAAAAATAGACGATGTATAGTCCATAAAATTATTTGCATACGAATCGGACGATTTATAGTCGATAAAATTTTTTCATAAAAAATTTAAAAAAGACGATGTATAGTCCATTAAATTTTTTTCATAAAAAATTTTTTTGCATGAGAAATGGATGATGTATAGTTTATTAAATTCTTTGCACGAAAAGAAGACGACGTATATAGTCCATTTAAGTTTTTACATACGAAATGGACGAATTATAGTCAATTTAATTTTTTATAAAAAGTTTAAAAGTGGACGATGTATAGTCCATTAAATTTTGTATATATATAGCCAGTCTATCAAATTTTTTGCATGAAAAATAGACGATGTATAGTCTATATAATTTGTTGCATATCAAGCGGACGATTTATAGTCGATAAAATTTTTTCATAAAAAATTTAAAAAAAGACAATGTATAGTCCATTAAATTTTTTTCATAAAAAATTTTTTTGCATGAGAAATGGATGATGTATAGTTTATTAAATTCTTTGCACGAAAAGAAGACGACGTATATAGTCCACTTTAGTTTTTAAACACGAAATGGACGAATTATAGTCAATTTAATTTTTATAAAAAATTTAAAAATGGACGTTGTATATATAGTCCATTTAATTTTGTATATTTAGCCAGTCCATTTAATTTTTTGCATGAAAAATAGACGATGTATAGTCCATAAAATTATTTGCATACGAATCGGACGATTTATAGTCGATAAAATTTTTTCATAAAAAATTGAAAAAAAGACGATGTATAGTCCATTAAATTTTTTTCATAAAAAATTTTTTTGCATAAGAAATGGATGATGTATAGTTTATTAAATTCTTTGCACGAAAAGAAGACGACGTATATAGTCCACTTAAGTTTTTAAACATGAAATGGACGAATTATAGTCAATTTAATTTTTTTAAAAAGGTTTAAAAATGGACGATGTATAGTCCATTAAATTTTGTATATATAGCCAGTCTATTTAATTTTTTGCATGAAAAATAGACGATGTATAGTCTATATAATTTGTTGCATACGAATCGGACGATTTATAGTCGATAACATTTTTTCATAAAAAATTTAAAAAAAGACGATGTATTTTCCATTAAATTTTTTTCATAAATAATTTTTTTGCATGAGAAATGGATGATGTATAGTTTATTAAATTCTTTGCACGAAAACAAGACGACGTATATAGTCCACTTAAGTTTTTAAACACGAAATGGACGAATTATAGTCAATTTAATTTTTTATTAAAATTTTAAAAATGGACGATGTATAGTCCATTAAATTTTGTATATTTAGCCAGTCCATTTAATTTTTTGCATGAAAAATAGACGATGTATAGTCTATATAATTTGTTGCATACGAATCGGACGATTTATAGTCGATAAAATTTTTTCATAAAAAATTGAAAAAAAAGTCCATTAAATTTTTTTCATAAAAAATTTTTTTGCATGACAAATGGATGATGTATAGTTTATTAAATTCTTTGCACGAAAAGAAGACGACGTATATAGTCCACTTAAGTTTTTAAACACGAAATGGACGAATTATAGTCAATTTAATTTTTTATAAAAATTTTAAAAATGGACGATGTATAGTCCATTAAATTTTGTATATTTAGCCAGTCCATTTAATTTTTTGCATGAAAAATAGACTATGTATAGTCTATATAATTTGTTGCATACGAATCGGACGATTTATAGTCGATAACATTTTTTCATAAAAAATTGAAAAAAAGACAATGTATATATAGTCCATTAAATTTTTTTCATAAAAAATTTTTTTGCATGAGAAATGGATGATGTATAGTTTATTAAATTCTTTGCACGAAAAGAAGACGACGTATATAGTCCACTTAAGTTTTTAAACACGAAATGGACGAATTATAGTCAATTTAATTTTTTATAAAAATTTTAAAAATGGACGATGTATAGTCCATTAAATTTTGTATATTTAGCCAGTCCATTTAATTTTTTGCTAGTCCATTAAATTTTGTATATTTAGCCAGTCCATTTAATTGTTTGCATGAAAAATAGACAATGTATAGTCTATATAATTTGTTGCATACGAATCGGACGATTTATAGTCGATTAAATTTTTTCATAAAAAATTGAAAAAAAGACGATGTATAGTCCATTAAATTTTTTTCATAAAAAATTTTTTTGCATGACAAATGGATGATGTATAGTTTATTAAATTCTTTGCACGAAAAGAAGACGACGTATATAGTCCACTTAAGTTTTTAAACACGAAATGGACGAATTATAGTCAATTTAATTTTTTATAAAAAGTTTAAAAATGGACGATGTATAGTCCATTAAATTTTGTATATATAGCCAGTCCATTTAATTTTTTGCATGATAAATAGACGATGTATAGTCTATATAATTTGTTGCATACGAATCGGACGATTTATAGTCGATTAAATTTTTTCATAAAAAATTGAAAAAAAGACGATGTATAGTCCATTAAATTTTTTTCATAAAAAATTTTTTTGCATGAGAAATGGATGATGTATAGTTTATTAAATTCTTTGCACGAAAAGAAGACGACGTATATAGTCCACTTAAGTTTTTAAACACGAAATGGACGAATTATAGTAAATTTAATTTTTTATAAAAATTTTAAAAATGGACGATGTATAGTCCATTAAATTTTGTATATTTAGCCAGTCCATTTAATTTTTTGCTAGTCCATTAAATTTTGTATATTTAGCCAGTCCATTTAATTGTTTGCATGAAAAATAGACGATGTATAGTCCATAAAATTATTTGCATACGAATCGGACGATTTATAGTCGATAAAATTTTTTCATAAAAAATTGAAAAAAAGACGATGTATAGTCCATTAAATATTTTTCATAAAAAATTTTTTTTTTGCATGAGAAATGGATGATGTATAGTTTATTAAATTCTTTGCACGAAAAGAAGATGTTGTATATAGTCCACTTAAGTTTTTAAACACGAAATGGACGAATTATAGTCAATTTAATTTTTTATAAAAATTTTAAAAATGGACGATGTATAGTCCATTAAATTTTGTATATTTAGTCAGTCCATTTAATTTTTTGCATAAAAATAGACGATGTATAGTCCATAAAATTATTTGCATACGAATCGGACGATTTATAGTCGATAAAATTTTTTCATAAAAATTTAAAAAAAAGACGATGTATAGTCCATTAAATATTTTTCATAAAAAATTTTTTTGCATGAGAAATGGATGATGTATAATTTATTAAATTCTTTGCACAAAAAGAAGATGTTGTATATAGTCCACTTAAGTTTTTAAACACGAAATGGACGAATTATAGTCAATTTAATTTTTTATAAAAATTTAAAAAATGGACGATGTATAGTCCATAAATTTTGTATATTTAGCCAGTCCATTTAATTTTTTGCATGAAAAATAGACGATGTATAGTCCATAAAATTATTTGCATACGAATCGGACGATTTATAGTCGATAAAATTTTTTCATAAAAAATTGAAAAAAAGACGATGTATAGTCCATTAAATATTTTTCATAAAAAATTTTTTTTTGCATGAGAAATGGATGATGTATAGTTTATTAAATTCTTTGCACGAAAAGAAGATGTTGTATATAGTCCACTTAAGTTTTTAAACACGAAATGGACGAATTATAGTCAATTTAATTTTTTATAAAAATTTTAAAAATGGACGATGTATAGTCCATTAAATTTTGTATATAAAGCCAGTCTATTTAATTTTTTGCATGAAAAATAGACGATGTATAGTCTATATAATTTGTTGCATACGAATCGGACGATTTATAGTCGATAACATTTTTTCATAAAAAATTTAAAAAAAGACGATGTATTTTCCATTAAATTTTTTTCATAAATAATTTTTTTGCATGAGAAATGGATGATGTATAGTTTATTAAATTCTTTGCACGAAAACAAGACGACGTATATAGTCCACTTAAGTTTTTAAACACGAAATGGACGAATTATAGTCAATTTAATTTTTTATTAAAATTTTAAAAATGGACGATGTATAGTCCATTAAATTTTGTATATTTAGCCAGTCCATTTAATTTTTTGCATGAAAAATAGACGATGTATAGTCTATATAATTTGTTGCATACGAATCGGACGATTTATAGTCGATAAAATTTTTTCATAAAAAATTGAAAAAAAGACGATGTATAGTCCATTAAATTTTTTTCATAAAAAATTTTTTTGCATGACAAATGGATGATGTATAGTTTATTAAATTCTTTGCACGAAAAGAAGACGACGTATATAGTCCACTTAAGTTTTTAAACACGAAATGGACGAATTATAGTCAATTTAATTTTTTATAAAAATTTAAAAAATGGACGATGTATAGTCTATTAAATTTTGTATATTTAGCCAGTCCATTTAATTTTTTGCATGAAAAATCGACGTTGTATAGTCTATATAATTTGTTGCATACGAATCGGACGATTTATAGTCGATTAAATTTTTTCATAAAAAATTGAAAAAAAGACGATGTATAGTCCATTAAATTTTTTTCATAAAAAATTTTTTTGCATGAGAAATGGATGATGTATAGTTTATTAAATTCTTTGCACGAAAAGAAGACGACGTATATAGTCCACTTAAGTTTTTAAACACGAAATGGACGAATTATAGTCAATTTAATTTTTTATAAAAATTTTAAAAATGGACGATGTATAGTCCATTAAATTTTGTATATTTAGCCAGTTTATTTAATTTTTTGCATAAAAATTGACGATGTATAGTCCATAAAATTATTTGCATACGAATCGGACGATTTATAGTCGATAAAATTTTTTCATAAAAAATTGAAAAAAAGACGATTTATAGTCCATTAAATTTTTTTCATAAAAAATTTTTTTGCATGAGAAATGGATGATGTATAGTTTATTAAATTCTTTGCACGAAAAGAAGACGACGTATATAGTCCACTTAAGTTTTTAAACACGAAATGGACGAATTATAGTCAATTTAATTTTTTATAAAAATTTTAAAAATGGACGATGTATAGTCCATTAAATTTTGTATATTTAGCCAGTCCATTTAATTTTTTGCATGAAAAATAGACGATGTATAGTCTATATAATTTGTTGCATACGAATCGGACGATTTATAGTCGATAAAATTTTTTCATAAAAAATTGAAAAAAAGACGATGTATAGTCCATTAAATATTTTTCATAAAAAATTTTTTTTTTGCATGAGAAATGGATGATGTATAGTTTATTAAATTCTTTGCACGAAAACAAGACGACGTATATAGTGCACTTAAGTTTTTAAACACGAAATGGACGAATTATAGTCAATTTAATTTTTTATAAAAAGTTTAAAAATGGACGATGTATAGTCCATTAAATTTTGTATATTTAGCCAGTCCATTTAATTTTTTGCATAAAAATAGACGATGTATAGTCCATAAAATTATTTGCATACGAATCGGACGATTTATAGTCGATAAAATTTTTTCATAAAAAACTGAAAAAAAGACGATTTCAATTTTTTTCATAAAAAATTTTTTTGCATGAGAAATGGATGATGTATAGTTTATTAAATTCTTTGCACGAAAAGAAGAGGACGTATATAGTCCACTTAAGTTTTTAAACACGAAATGGACGAATTATAGTTAATTTAATTTTTTATAAAAATTTTAAAAATGGACGATGTATAGTCCATTAAATTTTGTATATTTAGCCAGTCAATTTAATTTTTTGCATGAAAAATAGACGATGTATAGTCCATAAAATTATTTGCATACGAATCGGACGATTTATAGTCGATAAAATTGTTTCATAAAAAATTGAAAAAAAGACAATGTATAGTCCATTAAATTTTTTTCATAAAAAATTTTTTTGCATGAGAAATGGATGATGTATAGTTTATTAAATTCTTTGCACGAAAAGAAGACGACATATATAGTCCACTTAAGTTTTTAAACACGAAATGGACGAATTATAGTAAATTTAATTTTTTATAAAAATTTTAAAAATGGACGATGTATAGTCCATTAAATTTTGTATATTTAGCCAGTCCATTTAATTTTTTGCATGAAAAATAGACTATGTATAGTCTATATAATTTGTTGCATACGAATCGGACGATTTATAGTCGATAACATTTTTTCATAAAAAATTGAAAAAAAGACAATGTATATATAGTCCATTAAATTTTTTTCATAAAAAATTTTTTTGCATGAGAAATGGATGATGTACAGTTTATTAAATTCTTTGCACGAAAAGAAGACGACGTATATAGTCCACTTAAGTTTTTAAACACGAAATGGACGAATTATAGTCAATTTAATTTTTTATAAAAATTTTAAAAATGGACGATGTATAGTCCATTAAATTTTGTATATTTAGCCAGTCCATTTAATTTTTTGCTAGTCCATTAAATTTTGTATATTTAGCCAGTCCATTTAATTGTTTGCATGAAAAATAGACAATGTATAGTCTATATAATTTGTTGCATACGAATCGGACGATTTATAGTCGATTAAATTTTTTCATAAAAAATTGAAAAAAAGACGATGTATAGTCCATTAAATTTTTTTCATAAAAAATTTTTTTGCATGACAAATGGATGATGTATAGTTTATTAAATTCTTTGCACGAAAAGAAGACGACGTATATAGTCCACTTAAGTTTTTAAACACGAAATGGACGAATTATAGTCAATTTAATTTTTTATAAAAAGTTTAAAAATGGACGATGTATAGTCCATTAAATTTTGTATATATAGCCAGTCCATTTAATTTTTTGCATGATAAATAGACGATGTATAGTCTATATAATTTGTTGCATACGAATCGGACGATTTATAGTCGATAAAATTTTTTCATAAAAAATTGAAAAAAAGACGATGTATAGTCCATTAAAGTTTTTTCATAAAAAATTTTTTTGCATGAGAAATGGATGATGTATAGGTTATTAAATTCTTTGCACGAAAAGAAGATGTTGTATATAGTCCACTTAAGTTTTTAAACACGAAATGGACGAATTATAGTCAATTTAATTTTTTATAAAAATTTAAAAAATGGACGATGTATAGTCCATTAAATTTTGTATATTTAGCCAGTCCATTTAATTTTTTGCATGAAAAATAGACGATGTATAGTCCATAAAATTATTTGCATACGAATCGGACGATTTATAGTCGATAAAATTTTTTCATAAAAAATTTAAAAAAAGACGATGTATAGTCCATTAAATTTTTTTCATAAAAAATTTTTTTGCATGAGAAATGGATGATGTATAGTTTATTAAATTCTTTGCACGAAAAGAAGACGACGTATATAGTCCACTTAAGTTTTTAAACACGAAATGGACGAATTATAGTAAATTTAATTTTTTATAAAAATTTTAAAAATGGACGATGTATAGTCCATTAAATTTTGTATATTTAGCCAGTCCATTTAATTTTTTGCATGAAAAATAGACAATGCATAGTCTATATAATTTGTTGCATACGAATCGGACGATTTATAGTCGATAAAATTTTTTCATAAAAAATTGAAAAAAAGACGATGTATAATAGTCCATTAAATTTTTTTCATAAAAAATTTTTTTGCATGAGAAATGGATGATGTATAGTTTATTAAATTCTTTGCACGAAAAGAAGACGACGTATATAGTCCACTTAAGTTTTTAAACACGAAATGGACGAATTATAGTCAATTTAATTTTTTATATAAATTTTAAAAATGGACGATGTATAGTCCATTAAATTTTGTATATATAGCCAGTCTATTTAATTTTTTGCATGATAAATAGACGATGTATAGTCTATATAATTTGTTGCATACGAATCGGACGATTTATAGTCGATTAAATTTTTTCATAAAAAATTGAAAAAAAGACGATGTATAGTCCATTAAATTTTTTCATAAAAAAATTTTTTGTATGAGAAATGGATGATGTATAGGTTATTAAATTCTTTGCACGAAAAGAAGACGACGTATATAGTCCATTTAAGTTTTTAAACACGAAATGGACGAATTATAGTCAATTTAATTTTTTATAAAAATTTTAAAAATGGACGATGTATAGTCCATTAAATTTTGTATATTTAGCCAGTCCATTTAATTTTTTGCATGAAAAATAGACGATGTATAGTCCATAAAATTATTTGCATACGAATCGGACGATTTATAGTCGATAAAATTTTTTCATAAAAAATTTAAAAAAAAGACGATGTATAGTCCATTAAATATTTTTCATAAAAAATTTTTTTGCATGAGAAATGGATGATGTATAATTTATTAAATTCTTTGCACAAAAAGAAGATGTTGTATATAGTCCACTTAAGTTTTTAAACACGAAATGGACGAATTATAGTCAATTTAATTTTTTATAAAAATTTAAAAAATGGACGATGTATAGTCCATAAATTTTGTATATTTAGCCAGTCCATTTAATTTTTTGCATGAAAAATAGACGATGTATAGTCCATAAAATTATTTGCATACGAATCGGACGATTTATAGTCGATAAAATTTTTTCATAAAAAATTGAAAAAAAGACGATGTATAGTCCATTAAATATTTTTCATAAAAAACTTTTTTTTTGCATGAGAAATGGATGATGTATAGTTTATTAAATTTTTTGCACGAAAAGAAGATGTTGTATATAGTCCACTTAAGTTTTTAAACACGAAATGGACGAATTATAGCCAATTTAATTTTTTATAAAAATTTTAAAAATGGACGATGTATAGTCCATTAAATTTTGTATATTTAGCCAGTCCATTTAATTTTTTGCATAAAAATAGACGATGTATAGTCCATAAAATTATTTGCATACGAATCGGACGATTTATAGTCGATAAAATTTTTTCATAAAAAATTGAAAAAAAGACGATGTATAGTCCATTAAATTTTTTTCATAAAAAATTTTTTTGCATGAGAAATGGATGATGTATAGTTTATTAAATTCTTTGCACGAAAAGAAGACGACGTATATAGTCCACTTAAGTTTTTAAACACGAAATGGACGAATTATAGTCAATTTAATTTTTTATAAAAATTTAAAAAATGGACGATGTATAGTCTATTAAATTTTGTATATTTAGCCAGTCCATTTAATTTTTTGCATGAAAAATCGACGTTGTATAGTCTATATAATTTGTTGCATACGAATCGGACGATTTATAGTCGATTAAATTTTTTCATAAAAAATTGAAAAAAAGACGATGTATATATAGTCCATTAAATTTTTTTCATAAAAAATTTTTTTGCATGAGAAATGGATGATGTATAGTTTATTAAATTCTTTGCACGAAAAGAAGACGACGTATATAGTCCACTTAAGTTTTTAAACACGAAATGGACGAATTATAGCCAATTTAATTTTTTATAAAAATTTTAAAAATGGACGATGTATAGTCCATTAAATTTTGTATATATAGCCAGTCTATTTAATTTTTTGCATGAAAAATAGACGATGTATAGTCTATATAATTTGTTGCATACGAATCGGACGATTTATAGTCGATTAAATTTTTTCATAAAAAATTGAAAAAAAGACGATGTATATTCCATTAAATTTTTTTCATAAAAAATTTTTTTGCATGAGAAATGGATGATGTATAGTTTATTAAATTCTTTGCACGAAAAGAAGACGACGTATATAGTCCACTTAAGTTTTTAAACACGAAATGGACGAATTATAGTAAATTTAATTTTTTATAAAAATTTTAAAAATGGACGATGTATAGTCCATTAAATTTTGTATATTTAGCCAGTCCATTTAATTTTTTGCATGAAAAATAGACGATGTATAGTCTATATAATTTGTTGCATACGAATCGGACGATTTATAGTCGATAAAATTTTTTCATAAAAAATTGAAAAAAAGACGATGTATAGTCCATTAAATTTTTTTCATAAAAAATTTTTTTGCATGAGAAATGGATGATGTATAGTTTATTAAATTCTTTGCACGAAAAGAAGACGACGTATATAGTCCACTTAAGTTTTTAAACACGAAATGGACGAATTATAGTCAATTTAATTTTTTATAAAAATTTTAAAAATGGACGATGTATAGTCCATTAAATTTTGTATATTTAGCCAGTTTATTTAATTTTTTGCATGAAAAATAGACGATGTATAGTCTATATAATTTGTTGCATACGAATCGGACGATTTATAGTCGATTAAATTTTTTCATAAAAAATTTAAAAAAAGACGATGTATAGTCCATTAAATTTTTTTCATAAAAAATTTTTTTGCATGAGAAATGGATGATGTATAGTTTATTAAATTCTTTGCACGAAAAGAAGACGACGTATATAGTCCACTTAAGTTTTTAAACACTAAATGGACGAATTATAGTAAATTTAATTTTTTATAAAAATTTTAAAAATGGACGATGTATAGTCCATTAAATTTTGTATATTTAGCCAGTCCATTTAATTTTTTGCATGAAAAATAGACGATGTATAGTCTATATAATTTGTTGCATACGAATCGGACGATTTATAGTCGATTAAATTTTTTCATAAAAAATTTAAAAAAGACGATGTATAGTCCATTAAATTTTTTTCATAAAAAATTTTTTTGCATGAGAAATGGATGATGTATAGTTTATTAAATTCTTTGCACGAAAAGAAGACGACGTATATAGTCCACTTAAGTTTTTAAACACGAAATGGACGAATTATAGCCAATTTAATTTTTTATAAAAATTTTAAAAATGGACGATGTATAGTCCATTAAATTTTGTATATATAGCCAGTCTATTTAATTTTTTGCATGAAAAATAGACGATGTATAGTCTATATAATTTGTTGCATACGAATCGGACGATTTATAGTCGATTAATTTTTTTCATAAAAAATTGAAAAAAAGACGATGTATAGTCCATTAAATATTTTTCATAAAAAATTTTTTTGCATGAGAAATGGATGATGTATAGTTTATTAAATTCTTTGCACGAAAAGAAGACGACGTATATAGTCCACTTAAGTTTTTAAACACGAAATGGACGAATTATAGTCAATTTAATTTTTTATAAAAATTTTAAAAATGGATGATGTATATTCCATTAAATTTTGTATATTTAGCCAGTTTATTTAATTTTTTGCATGAAAAATAGACGATGTATAGTCTATATAATTTGTTGCATACGAATCGGACGATTTATAGTCGATTAATTTTTTTCATAAAAAATTGAAAAAAAGACGATGTATAGTCCATTAAATTTTTTTCATAAAAAATTTTTTTGCATGAGAAATGGATGATGTATAGTTTATTAAATTCTTTGCACGAAAAGAAGACGACGTATATAGTCCACTTAAGTTTTTAAACACGAAATGGACGAATTATAGTCAATTTAATTTTTTATAAAAATTTAAAAAATGGACGATGTATAGTCTATTAAATTTTGTATATTTAGCCAGTCCATTTAATTTTTTGCATGAAAAATCGACGTTGTATAGTCTATATAATTTGTTGCATACGAATCGGACGATTTATAGTCGATTAAATTTTTTCATAAAAAATTGAAAAAAAGACGATGTATATATAGTCCATTAAATTTTTTTCATAAAAAATTTTTTTGCAAGAGAAATGGATGATGTATAGGTTATAAAATTCTTTGCACGAAAAGAAGACGACGTATATAGTCCACTTAAGTTTTTAAACACGAAATGGACGAATTATAGTCAATTTAATTTTTTATAAAAATTTAAAAAATGGACGGTGTATAGTCCATTAAATTTTGTATATTTAGCCAGTCCATTTAATTTTTTGCATAAAAATAGACGATGTATAGTCCATAAAATTATTTGCATACGAATCGGACGATTTATAGTCGATAAAATTTTTTCATAAAAAATTGAAAAAAAGACGATGTATAGTCCATTAAATTTTTTTCATTAAAAATTTTTTTGCATGAGAAATGGATGATGTATAATTTATTAAATTCTTTGCACGAAAAGAAGACGACGTATATAGTCCACTTAAGTTTTTAAACACGAAATGGACGAATTATAGTCAATTTAATTTTTTATAACAAGTTTAAAAATTTAAAAAAGACGATGTATAGTCCATTAAATTTTTTTCATAAAAAATTTTTTTGCATGAGAAATGGATGATGTATAGTTTATTAAATTCTTTGCACGAAAAGAAGACGACGTATATAGTCCACTTAAGTTTTTAAACACGAAATGGACGAATTATAGTCAATTTAATTTTTTATAAAAATTTTAAAAATGGACGATGTATAGTCCATTAAATATTGTATATATAGCCAGTCCATTTAATTTTTTGCATGATAAATAGACGATGTATAGTCTATATAATTTGTTGCATACGAATCGGACGATTTATAGTCGATTAAATTTTTTCATAAAAAATTGAAAAAAAGACGATGTATATATAGTCCATTAAATTTTTTTCATAAAAAATTTTTTTGCATGAGAAATGGATGATGTATAGGTTATTAAATTCTTTGCACGAAAAGAAGACGACGTATATAGTCCACTTAAGTTTTTAAACACGAAATGGACGAATTATAGTCAATTTAATTTTTTATAGAAATTTAAAAAATGGACGATGTATAGTCCATTAAATTTTGTATATTTAGCCAGTCCATTTAATTTTTTGCATAAAAATAGACGATGTATAGTCCATAAAATTATTTGCATACGAATCGGACGATTTATAGTCGATAAAATTTTTTCATAAAAAATTGAAAAAAAGACGATGTATAGTCCATTAAATTTTTTTCATTAAAAATTTTTTTGCATGAGAAATGGATGATGTATAGTTTATTAAATTCTTTGCACGAAAAGAAGACGACGTATATAGTCCACTTAAGTTTTTAAACACGAAATGGACGAATTATAGTCAATTTAATTTTTTATAACAAGTTTAAAAATGGACGATGTATAGTCCATTAAATTTTGTATATAAAGCCAGTCTATTTAATTTTTTGCATGAAAAATAGACGATGTATAGTCTATATAATTTGTTGCATACGAATCGGACGATTTATAGTCGATAAAATTTTTTCATAAAAAATTGAAAAAAGACGATGTATATATAGTCCATTAATTTTTTTCATAAAAAATTTTTTTGCATGAGAAATGGATGATGTATAATTTATTAAATTCTTTGCACAAAAAGAAGATGTTGTATATAGTCCACTTAAGTTTTTAAACACGAAATGGACGAATTATAGTCAATTTAATTTTTTATAAAAATTTAAAAAATGGACGATGTATAGTCCATAAATTTTGTATATTTAGCCAGTCCATTTAATTTTTTGCATGAAAAATAGACGATGTATAGTCCATAAAATTATTTGCATACGAATCGGACGATTTATAGTCGATAAAATTTTTTCATAAAAAATTGAAAAAAAGACGATGTATAGTCCATTAAATATTTTTCATAAAAAATTTTTTTTTTGCATGAGAAATGGATGATGTATAGTTTATTAAATTCTTTGCACGAAAAGAAGATGTTGTATATAGTCCACTTAAGTTTTTAAACACGAAATGGACGAATTATAGTCAATTTAATTTTTTATAAAAATTTTAAAAATGGACGATGTATAGTCCATTAAATTTTGTATATTTAGCCAGTCCATTTAATTTTTTGCATAAAAATAGACGATGTATAGTCCATAAAATTATTTGCATACGAATCGGACGATTTATAGTCGATAAAATTTTTTCATAAAAAATTGAAAAAAAGACGATGTATAGTCCATTAAATTTTTTTCATAAAAAATTTTTTTGCATGAGAAATGGATGATGTATAGTTTATTAAATTCTTTGCACGAAAAGAAGACGACGTATATAGTCCACTTAAGTTTTTAAACACGAAATGGACGAATTATAGTCAATTTAATTTTTTATAAAAATTTAAAAAATGGACGATGTATAGTCTATTAAATTTTGTATATTTAGCCAGTCCATTTAATTTTTTGCATGAAAAATCGACGTTGTATAGTCTATATAATTTGTTGCATACGAATCGGACGATTTATAGTCGATTAAATTTTTTCATAAAAAATTGAAAAAAAGACGATGTATAGTCCATTAAATTTTTTTCATAAAAAATTTTTTTGCATGAGAAATGGATGATGTATAGTTTATTAAATTCTTTGCACGAAAAGAAGACGACGTATATAGTCCACTTAAGTTTTTAAACACGAAATGGACGAATTATAGTCAATTTAATTTTTTATAAAAATTTTAAAAATGGACGATGTATAGTCCATTAAATTTTGTATATTTAGCCAGTTTATTTAATTTTTTGCATAAAAATAGACGATGTATAGTCCATAAAATTATTTGCATACGAATCGGACGATTTATAGTCGATTAAATTTTTTCATAAAAAATTGAAAAAAAGACGATGTATAGTCCATTAAATTTTTTTCATAAAAAATTTTTTTGCATGAGAAATGGATAATGTATAGTTTATTAAATTCTTTGCACGAAAAGAAGACGACGTATATAGTCCACTTAAGTTTTTAAACACGAAATGGACGAATTATAGTAAATTTAATTTTTTATAAAAATTTTAAAAATAGACGATGTATAGTCCATTAAATTTTGTATATATAGCCAGTCCATTTAATTTTTTGCATGAAAAATAGACGATGTATAGTCCATAAAATTATTTGCATACGAATCGGACGATTTATAGTCGATAAAATTTTTTCATAAAAAATTGAAAAAAGACGATGTACAGTCCATTAAATTTTTTTCATAAAAAATTTTTTTGCATGAGAAATGGATGATGTATAGTTTATTAAATTCGTTGCACGAAAAGAAGACGACGTATATAGTCCACTTAAGTTTTTAAACACGAAATGGACGAATTATAGTCAATTTAATTTTTTATAAAAATTTTAAAAATGGACGATGTATAGTCCATTAAATTTTGTATATATAGCCAGTCCATTTAATTTTTTGCATGATAAATAGACGATGTATAGTCTATATAATTTGTTGCATACGAATCGGACGATTTATAGTCGATTAAATTTTTTCATAAAAAATTGAAAAAAAGACGATGTATATATAGTCCATTAAATTTTTTTCATAAAAAATTTTTTTGCATGAGAAATGGATGATGTATAGGTTATTAAATTATTTGCACGAAAAGAAGACGACGTATATAGTCCACTTAAGTTTTTAAACACGAAATGGACGAATTATAGTCAATTTAATTTTTTATAAAAATTTAAAAAATGGACGATGTATAGTCCATTAAATTTTGTATATTTAGCCAGTCCATTTAATTTTTTGCATAAAAATAGACGATGTATAGTCCATAAAATTATTTGCATACGAATCGGACGATTTATAGTCGATAAAATTTTTTCATAAAAAATTGAAAAAAAGACGATGTATAGTCCATTAAATTTTTTTCATTAAAAATTTTTTTGCATGAGAAATGGATGATGTATAGTTTATTAAATTCTTTGCACGAAAAGAAGACGACGTATATAGTCCACTTAAGTTTTTAAACACGAAATGGACGAATTATAGTCAATTTAATTTTTTATAAAAATTTTAAAAATGGACGATGTATAGTCCATTAAATTTTGTATATTTAGCCAGTTTATTTAATTTTTTGCATAAAAATAGACGATGTATAGTCCATAAAATTATTTGCATACGAATCGGACGATTTATAGTCGATTAAATTTTTTCATAAAAAATTGAAAAAAAGACGATGTATAGTCCATTAAATTTTTTTCATAAAAAATTTTTTTGCATGAGAAATGGATAATGTATAGTTTATTAAATTCTTTGCACGAAAAGAAGACGACGTATATAGTCCACTTAAGTTTTTAAACACGAAATGGACGAATTATAGCCAATTTAATTTTTTATAAAAATTTTAAAAATGGACGATGTATAGTCCATTAAATTTTGTATATATAGCCAGTCTATTTAATTTTTTGCATGAAAAATAGACGATGTATAGTCTATATAATTTGTTGCATACGAATCGGACGATTTATAGTCGATAAAATTTTTTCATAAAAAATTGAAAAAAAGACGATGTATAGTCCATTAAATTTTTTTCATAAAAAATTTTTTTGCATGAGAAATGGATGATGTATAGTTTATTAAATTCTTTGCACGAAAAGAAGACGACGTATATAGTCCACTTAAGTTTTTAAACACGAAATGGACGAATTATAGTCAATTTAATTTTTTATAAAAATTTTAAAAATGGACGATGTATAGTCCATTAAATTTTGTATATTTAGCCAGTTTATTTAATTTTTTGCATGAAAAATAGACGATGTATAGTCTATATAATTTGTTGCATACGAATCGGACGATTTATAGTCGATTAAATTTTTTCATAAAAAATTTAAAAAAAGACGATGTATAGTCCATTAAATTTTTTTCATAAAAAATTTTTTTGCATGAGAAATGGATGATGTATAGTTTATTAAATTCTTTGCACGAAAAGAAGACGACGTATATAGTCCACTTAAGTTTTTAAACACTAAATGGACGAATTATAGTAAATTTAATTTTTTATAAAAATTTTAAAAATGGACGATGTATAGTCCATTAAATTTTGTATATTTAGCCAGTCCATTTAATTTTTTGCATGAAAAATAGACGATGTATAGTCTATATAATTTGTTGCATACGAATCGGACGATTTATAGTCGATTAAATTTTTTCATAAAAAATTTAAAAAAGACGATGTATAGTCCATTAAATTTTTTTCATAAAAAATTTTTTTGCATGAGAAATGGATGATGTATAGTTTATTAAATTCTTTGCACGAAAAGAAGACGACGTATATAGTCCACTTAAGTTTTTAAACACGAAATGGACGAATTATAGTCAATTTAATTTTTTATAAAAATTTTAAAAATGGACGATGTATAGTCCATTAAATTTTGTATATTTAGCCAGTTTATTTAATTTTTTGCATGAAAAATAGACGATGTATAGTCTATATAATTTGTTGCATACGAATCGGACGATTTATAGTCGATTAAATTTTTTCATAAAAAATTTAAAAAAGACGATGTATAGTCCATTAAATTTTTTTCATAAAAAATTTTTTTGCATGAGAAATGGATGATGTATAGTTTATTAAATTCTTTGCACGAAAAGAAGACGACGTATATAGTCCACTTAAGTTTTTAAACACGAAATGGACGAATTATAGTCAATTTAATTTTTTATAAAAATTTTAAAAATGGACGATGTATAGTCCATTAAATTTTGTATATATAGCCAGTCCATTTAATTTTTTGCATGATAAATAGACGATGTATAGTCTATATAATTTGTTGCATACGAATCGGACGATTTATAGTCGATTCAATTTTTTCATAAAAAATTGAAAAAAAGACGATGTATATATAGTCCATTAAATTTTTTTCATAAAAAATTTTTTTGCATGAGAAATGGATGATGTATAGGTTATAAAATTCTTTGCACGAAAAGAAGACGACGTATATAGTCCACTTAAGTTTTTAAACACGAAATGGACGAATTATAGTCAATTTAATTTTTTATAAAAATTTAAAAAATGGACGATGTATAGTCCATTAAATTTTGTATATTTAGCCAGTCCATTTAATTTTTTGCATAAAAATAGACGATGTATAGTCCATAAAATTATTTGTATACGAATCGGACGATTTATAGTCGATAAAATTTTTTCATAAAAAATTGAAAAAAAGACGATGTATAGTCCATTAAATTTTTTTCATTAAAAATTTTTTTGCATGAGAAATGGATGATGTATAGTTTATTAAATTCTTTGCACGAAAAGAAGACGACGTATATAGTCCACTTAAGTTTTTAAACACGAAATGGACGAATTATAGTCAATTTAATTTTTTATAACAAGTTTAAAAATTTAAAAAAGACGATGTATAGTCCATTAAATTTTTTTCATAAAAAATTTTTTTGCATGAGAAATGGATGATGTATAGTTTATTAAATTCTTTGCACGAAAAGAAGACGACGTATATAGTCCACTTAAGTTTTTAAACACGAAATGGACGAATTATAGTCAATTTAATTTTTTATAAAAATTTTAAAAATGGACGATGTATAGTCCATTAAATTTTGTATATATAGCCAGTCCATTTAATTTTTTGCATGATAAATAGACGATGTATAGTCTATATAATTTGTTGCATACGAATCGGACGATTTATAGTCGATTAAATTTTTTCATAAAAAATTGAAAAAAAGACGATGTATATATAGTCCATTAAATTTTTTTCATAAAAAATTTTTTTGCATGAGAAATGGATGATGTATAGGTTATTAAATTCTTTGCACGAAAAGAAGACGACGTATATAGTCCACTTAAGTTTTTAAACACGAAATGGACGAATTATAGTCAATTTAATTTTTTATAAAAATTTAAAAAATGGACGATGTATAGTCCATTAAATTTTGTATATTTAGCCAGTCCATTTAATTTTTTGCATAAAAATAGACGATGTATAGTCCATAAAATTATTTGCATACGAATCGGACGATTTATAGTCGATAAAATTTTTTCATAAAAAATTGAAAAAAAGACGATGTATAGTCCATTAAATTTTTTTCATTAAAAATTTTTTTGCATGAGAAATGGATGATGTATAGTTTATTAAATTCTTTGCACGAAAAGAAGACGACGTATATAGTCCACTTAAGTTTTTAAACACGAAATGGACGAATTATAGTCAATTTAATTTTTTATAACAAGTTTAAAAATGGACGATGTATAGTCCATTAAATTTTGTATATAAAGCCAGTCTATTTAATTTTTTGCATGAAAAATAGACGATGTATAGTCTATATAATTTGTTGCATACGAATCGGACGATTTATAGTCGATAAAATTTTTTCATAAAAAATTGAAAAAAGACGATGTATATATAGTCCATTAATTTTTTTCATAAAAAATTTTTTTGCATGAGAAATGGATGATGTATAGTTTATTAAATTCTTTGCACGAAAAGAAGACGACGTATATAGTCCACTTAAGTTTTTAAATACGAAATGGACGAATTATAGTCAATTTAATTTTTTATAAAAAGTTTAAAAATGGACGATGTATAGTCCATTAAATTTTGTATATATAGCCAGTCCATTTAAGTTTTTGCATGATAAATAGACGATGTATAGTCCATAAAATTATTTGCATACGAATCGGACGATTTATAGTCGATAAAATTTTTTCATAAAAAATTGAAAAAAGACGATGTACAGTCCATTAAATTTTTTTCATAAAAAATTTTTTTGCATGAGAAATGGATGATGTATAGTTTATTAAATTCTTTGCACGAAAAGAAGACGACGTATATAGTCCACTTAAGTTTTTAAACACGAAATGGACGAATTATAGTCAATTTAATTTTTTATAAAAATTTTAAAAATGGACGATGTATAGTCCATTAAATTTTGTATATTTAGCCAGTCCATTTAATTTTTTGCATGAAAAATAGACGATGTATAGTCCATAAAATTATTTGCATACGAATCGGACGATTTATAGTCGATAAAATTTTTTCATAAAAAATTTAAAAAAAGACGATGTATAGTCCATTAAATATTTTTCATAAAAAATTTTTTTGCATGAGAAATGGATGATGTATAGTTTATTAAATTCTTTGCACGAAAAGAAGACGACGTATATAGTCCACTTAAGTTTTTAAATACGAAATGGACGAATTATAGTCAATTTAATTTTTTATAAAAAGTTTAAAATTGGACGATGTATAGTCCATTAAATTTTGTATATATAGCCAGTCCATTTAATTTTTTGCATGATAAATAGACGATGTATAGTCCATATAATTTGTTGCATACGAATCGGACGATTTATAGTCGATAAAATTTTTTCATAAAAAATTGAAAAAAGACGATGTATAGTCCATTAAATTTTTTTCATAAAAAATTTTTTTGCATGATAAATGGATGATGTATAGTTTATTAAATTCTTTGCACAAAAAGAAGACGACGTATATAGTCCACTTAAGTTTTTAAACACGAAATGGACGAATTATAGTCAATTTAATTTTTTATAAAAAGTTTAAAAATGGACGATGTATAGTCCATTAAATTTTGTATATATAGCCAGTCCATTTAATTTTTTGCATGATAAATAGACGATGTATAGTCCATATAATTTGTTGCATACGAATCGGACGATTTATAGTCGATAAAATTTTTTCATAAAAAATTTAAAAAAGACGATGTATAGTCCATTAAATTTTTTTCATAAAAAATTTTTTTGCATGATAAATGGATGATGTATAGTTTATTAAATTCTTTGCACGAAAAGAAGACGACGTATATAGTCCACTTAAGTTTTTAAACACGAAATGGACGAATTATAGTCAATTTAATTAAAAGGCGATGTATAATAGTCCATTAAATTTTTTTCATAAAAAATTTTTTTGCATGAGAAATGGATGATGTATAGTTTATTAAATTCTTTGTACGAAAAGAAGACGACGTATATAGTCCACTTAAGTTTTTAAACACGAAATGGACGAATTATAGTAAATTTAATTTTTTATAAAAATTTTAAAAATAGACGATGTATAGTCCATTAAATTTTGTATATATAGCCAGTCCATTTAATTTTTTGCATGAAAAATAGACGATGTATAGTCCATAAAATTATTTGCATACGAATCGGACGATTTATAGTCGATAAAATTTTTTCATAAAAAATTGAAAAAAGACGATGTACAGTCCATTAAATTTTTTTCATAAAAAATTTTTTTGCATGAGAAATGGATGATGTATAGTTTATTAAATTCGTTGCACGAAAAGAAGACGACGTATATAGTCCACTTAAGTTTTTAAACACGAAATGGACGAATTATAGTCAATTTAATTTTTTATAAAAATTTTAAAAATGGACGATGTATAGTCCATTAAATTTTGTATATATAGCCAGTCCATTTAATTTTTTGCATGATAAATAGACGATGTATAGTCTATATAATTTGTTGCATACGAATCGGACGATTTATAGTCGATTAAATTTTTTCATAAAAAATTGAAAAAAAGACGATGTATATATAGTCCATTAAATTTTTTTCATAAAAAATTTTTTTGCATGAGAAATGGATGATGTATAGGTTATTAAATTATTTGCACGAAAAGAAGACGACGTATATAGTCCACTTAAGTTTTTAAACACGAAATGGACGAATTATAGTCAATTTAATTTTTTATAAAAATTTAAAAAATGGACGATGTATAGTCCATTAAATTTTGTATATTTAGCCAGTCCATTTAATTTTTTGCATAAAAATAGACGATGTATAGTCCATAAAATTATTTGCATACGAATCGGACGATTTATAGTCGATAAAATTTTTTCATAAAAAATTGAAAAAAAGACGATGTATAGTCCATTAAATTTTTTTCATTAAAAATTTTTTTGCATGAGAAATGGATGATGTATAGTTTATTAAATTCTTTGCACGAAAAGAAGACGACGTATATAGTCCACTTAAGTTTTTAAACACGAAATGGACGAATTATAGTCAATTTAATTTTTTATAACAAGTTTAAAAATGGACGATGTATAGTCCATTAAATTTTGTATATAAAGCCAGTCTATTTAATTTTTTGCATGAAAAATAGACGATGTATAGTCTATATAATTTGTTGCATACGAATCGGACGATTTATAGTCGATAAAATTTTTTCATAAAAAATTGAAAAAAGACGATGTATATATAGTCCATTAATTTTTTTCATAAAAAATTTTTTTGCATGAGAAATGGATGATGTATAGTTTATTAAATTCTTTGCACGAAAAGAAGACGACGTATATAGTCCACTTAAGTTTTTAAATACGAAATGGACGAATTATAGTCAATTTAATTTTTTATAAAAAGTTTAAAAATGGACGATGTATAGTCCATTAAATTTTGTATATATAGCCAGTCCATTTAAGTTTTTGCATGATAAATAGACGATGTATAGTCCATAAAATTATTTGCATACGAATCGGACGATTTATAGTCGATAAAATTTTTTCATAAAAAATTGAAAAAAGACGATGTACAGTCCATTAAATTTTTTTCATAAAAAATTTTTTTGCATGAGAAATGGATGATGTATAGTTTATTAAATTCTTTGCACGAAAAGAAGACGACGTATATAGTCCACTTAAGTTTTTAAACACGAAATGGACGAATTATAGTCAATTTAATTTTTTATAAAAATTTTAAAAATGGACGATGTATAGTCCATTAAATTTTGTATATTTAGCCAGTCCATTTAATTTTTTGCATGAAAAATAGACGATGTATAGTCCATAAAATTATTTGCATACGAATCGGACGATTTATAGTCGATAAAATTTTTTCATAAAAAATTTAAAAAAAGACGATGTATAGTCCATTAAATATTTTTCATAAAAAATTTTTTTGCATGAGAAATGGATGATGTATAGTTTATTAAATTCTTTGCACGAAAAGAAGACGACGTATATAGTCCACTTAAGTTTTTAAATACGAAATGGACGAATTATAGTCAATTTAATTTTTTATAAAAAGTTTAAAATTGGACGATGTATAGTCCATTAAATTTTGTATATATAGCCAGTCCATTTAATTTTTTGCATGATAAATAGACGATGTATAGTCCATATAATTTGTTGCATACGAATCGGACGATTTATAGTCGATAAAATTTTTTCATAAAAAATTGAAAAAAGACGATGTATAGTCCATTAAATTTTTTTCATAAAAAATTTTTTTGCATGATAAATGGATGATGTATAGTTTAT
This sequence comes from Tachina lurida, assembly GCA_944452675.1. Taxonomy (NCBI): domain Eukaryota; kingdom Metazoa; phylum Arthropoda; class Insecta; order Diptera; family Tachinidae; genus Tachina; species Tachina lurida. The sequence goes on from OX101754.1 coordinate 126,874,189, forward strand.
TAAATTCTTTGCACAAAAAGAAGACGACGTATATAGTCCACTTAAGTTTTTAAACACGAAATGGACGAATTATAGTCAATTTAATTTTTTATAAAAAGTTTAAAAATGGACGATGTATAGTCCATTAAATTTTGTATATATAGCCAGTCCATTTAATTTTTTGCATGATAAATAGACGATGTATAGTCCATATAATTTGTTGTATACGAATCGGACGATTTATAGTCGATAAAATTTTTTCATAAAAAATTTAAAAAAGACGATGTATAGTCCATTAAATTTTTTTCATAAAAAATTTTTTTGCATGATAAATGGATGATGTATAGTTTATTAAATTCTTTGCACGAAAAGAAGACGACGTATATAGTCCACTTAAGTTTTTAAACACGAAATGGACGAATTATAGTCAATTTAATTTTTTATAAAAATTTTAAAAATGGACGATGTATAGTCCATTAAATTTTGTATATTTAGCCAGTCCATTTAATTTTTTGCATAAAAATAGACGATGTATAGTCCATAAAATTATTTGCATACGAATCGGATGATTTATAGTCTATTAAATTTTTTCATAAAAAATTGAAAAAAGGCGATGTATAATAGTCCATTAAATTTTTTTCATAAAAAATTTTTTTGCATGAGAAATGGATGATGTATAGTTTATTAAATTCTTTGTACGAAAAGAAGACGACGTATATAGTCCACTTAAGTTTTTAAACACGAAATGGACGAATTATAGTAAATTTAATTTTTTATAAAAATTTTAAAAATAGACGATGTATAGTCCATTAAATTTTGTATATATAGCCAGTCCATTTAATTTTTTGCATGAAAAATAGACGATGTATAGTCCATAAAATTATTTGCATACGAATCGGACGATTTATAGTCGATAAAATTTTTTCATAAAAAATTGAAAAAAGACGATGTACAGTCCATTAAATTTTTTTCATAAAAAATTTTTTTGCATGAGAAATGGATGATGTATAGTTTATTAAATTCGTTGCACGAAAAGAAGACGACGTATATAGTCCACTTAAGTTTTTAAACACGAAATGGACGAATTATAGTCAATTTAATTTTTTATAAAAATTTTAAAAATGGACGATGTATAGTCCATTAAATTTTGTATATTTAGCCAGTCCATTTAATTTTTTGCATGAAAAATAGACGATGTGTAGTCCATAAAATTATTTGCATACGAATCGGACGATTTATAGTCGATTAAATTTTTTCATAAAAAATTGAAAAAAAGACGATGTATAGTCCATTAAATTTTTTTCATAAAAAATTTTTTTGCATGAGAAATGGATGATGTATAGTTTATTAAATTCTTTGCACGAAAAGAAGAGGACGTATATAGTCCACTTAAGTTTTTAAACACGAAATGGACGAATTATAGTCAATTAAATTTTTTATAAAAAGTTTAAAAATGGACGATGTATAGTCCATTAAATTTTGTATATAAAGCCAGTCTATTTAATTTTTTGCATGAAAAATAGACGATGTATAGTCTATATAATTTGTTGCATACGAATCGGACGATTTATAGTCGATTCAATTTTTTCATAAAAAATTGAAAAAAAGACGATAGTCCATTAAATTTTTTTCATAAAAAATTTTTTGCATGAGAAATGGATGATGTATAGTTTATTAAATTCTTTGCACGAAAAGAAGACGACGTATATAGTCCATTTAAGTTTTTACATACGAAATGGACGAATTATAGTAAATTTAATTTTTTATAAAAATTTTAAAAATGGACGATGTATAGTCCATTAAATTTTGTATATTTAGCCAGTTTATTTAATTTTTTGCATGAAAAATAGACGATGTATAGTCTATATAATTTCTTGCATACGTATCGGACGATTTATAGTCGATTAAATTTTTTCATAAAAAATTGAAAAAAAGACGATGTATAGTCCATTAAATTTTTTTCATAAAAAATTTTTTAGCATGAGAAATGGATGATGTATAGTTTATTAAATTCTTTGCACGAAAAGAAAACGACGTATATAGTCCACTTAAGTTTTTAAACACGAAATGGACGAATTATAGTCAATTGAATTTTTTATAAAAAGTTTAAAAATGGACGATGTATAGTCCATTAAATTTTGTATATATAGCCAGTCTATTTAATTTTTTGCATGAAAAATAGACGATGTATAGTCCATAAAATTATTTGCATACGAGTCGGACGATTTATAGTCGATAAAATTTTTTCATAAAAAATTTAAAAAAAGACAATGTATAGTCCATTAAATTTTTTTCATAAAAAATTTTTTTGCATGACAAATGGATGATGTATAGTTTATTAAATTCTTTGCACGAAAAGAAGACGACGTATATAGTCCATTTAAGTTTTTACATACGAAATGGACGAATTATAGTCAAATTAATTTTTTATAAAAATTTTAAAAATGGACGATGTATAGTCCATTAAATTTTGTATATTTAGCCTGTCCATTTAATTTTTTGCATGAAAAATAGACGATGTATAGTCCATATAATTTGTTGCATACGAATCGGACGATTTATAGTCGATAAAATTTTTTCATAAAAAATTGAAAAAAAAGACGATGTATAATAGTCCATTAAATTTTTTTCATAAAAAATTTTTTTGCATGAGAAATGGATGATGTATAGTTTATTAAATTCTTTGCACGAAAAGAAGACAACGTATATAGTCCACTTAAGTTTTGAAACACGAAATTGACGAATTATAGTCAATTTAATTTTTTATAAAAAGTTTAAAAATGGACGATGTATATAGTCCATTAAATTTTGTATATATAGCCAGTCCATTTAATTTTTTGCATGAAAAATAGACGATGTATAGTCCATAAAATTATTTGCATACGAATCGGACGATTTATAGTCGATAAAATTTTTTCATAAAAAATTGAAAAAAAGACGATGTATAGTCCATTAAATTTTTTTCATAAAAAATTTTTTTGCATGAGAAATGGATGATGTATAGTTTATTAAATTCTTTGCACGAAAAGAAGACGACGTATATAGTCCATTTAAGTTTTTACATACGAAATGGACGAATTATAGTCAATTTAATTTTTTATAAAAAGTTTAAAAATGGACGACGTATAGTCCATTAAATTTTGTATATATAGCCAGTCTATTTAATTTTTTGCATGAAAAATAGACGATGTATAGTCTATATAATTTGTTGCATACGAATCGGACGATTTATAGTCGATTAAATTTTTTCATAAAAAATTGAAAAAAAGACGATGTATAGTCCATTAAATTTTTTTCATAAAAAATTTTTTTGCATGAGAAATGGATGATGTATAGTTTATTAAATTCTTTGCACGAAAAGAAGACGACGAATATAGTCCACTTAAGTTTTTAAACACGAAATGGACGAATTATAGTCAATTTAATTTTTTATAAAAAGTTCAAAAATGGACGATGTATAAGTCCATTAAATTTTGTATATATAGCCAGTTTATTTAATTTTTTGCATGAAAAATAGACGATGTATAGTCTATATAATTTGTTGCATACGAATCGGACGATTTATAGTCGATTAAATTTTTTCATAAAAAATTGAAAAAAGACGATGTATAGTCCATAAAATTTTTTTCATAAAACATTTTTTTGCATGAGAAATGGATGATGTATAGTTTATTAAATTTTTTGCACGAAAAGAAGACGACGTATATAGTCCACTTAAGTTTTTAAATACGAAATGGACGAATTATAGTCAATTTAATTTTTTATAAAAAATTTAAAAATGGACGATGTATAGTCCATTAAATTTTGTATATTTAGCCAGTCTATTTAATTTTTTGCATGAAAAAATAGACGATGTATAGTCTATATAATTTGTTGCATACGAATCGGACGATTTATAGTCGATAAAATTTTTTCATAAAAAATTGAAAAAAAGACGATGTATAGTCCATTAAATTTTTTTCATAAAAAAATTTTTTGCATTGGAAATGAATGATGTATAGTTTATTAAATTCTTTGCACGAAAAGAAGACGACGTATATAGTCCACTTAAGTTTTTAAATACGAAATGGACGAATTATAGTCAATTTAATTTTTTATAAAACATTTAAAAATGGACGATGTATAGTCCATTTAATTTTGTATATTTAGCCAGTCCATTTAATTTTTTGCATGAAAAATAGACGATGTATAGTCCATAAAATTATTTGCATACGAATCGTATGATTTATAGTCGATTAAATTTTTTCATAAAAAATTGAAAAAAAGGCGATGTCCATTAATTTTTTTTATAAAATTTTTTTTTGCATGAGAAATGGATGATGTATAGGTTATTAAATTCTTTGCACGAAAAGAAGACAACGTATATAGTCTATTTAAGTTTTTACATACGAAATGGACGAATTATAGTCAATTTAATTTTTTATAAAAAGTTTAAAATTAAATTTTGTATATATAGCCAGTCCATTTAATTTTTTGCATGAAAAATAGACGATGTATAGTCCATAAAATTATTTGCATACGAATCGGACGATTTATAGTCGATAAAATTTTTTCATAAAAAATTGAAAAAAAGACGATGTATAGTCCATTAAATTTTTTTCATAAAAAAATTTTTTGCATTAGAAATGAATGATGTATAGTTTATTAAATTCTTTGCACGAAAAGAAGACGACGTATAAAGTCCATTTAAGTTTTTACATACGAAATTAACGAATTATAGTCAATTTAATTTTTTATAAAAATTTTAAAAATGGGCGATGTATAGTCCATTAAATTTTGTATATATAGCCAGTATATTTAATTTTTTTGCATGAAAAATAGACGATGTATAGTCTATATAATTTGTTGCATACGAATCGGACGATTTAAAGTCGATAAAATTTTTTCATAAAAAATTGAAAAAAAGACGAGTATACCTAGTCCATTAAATTTTTTTTATAAAAATTTTTTTTGCATGAAAAATGGATGATGTATAGTTTATTAAATTCTTTGCACGAAAAGAAGCCGACGTATATAGTCCACTTAAGTTTGTACATACGAAATGGACGAATTATAGTCAATTTAATTTTTTATAAAAATTTTAAAAGTGGACAATCTATAGTCCATTAAATTTTGTATATTTAGCCAGTCCATTTAATTTTTTGCATGAAAAATAGACGATGTATAGTCTATATAATTTGTTGCATACGAATCGGACGATTTAAAGTCGATAAAATTTTTTCATAAAAAATTGAAAAAAAGACGATGTATACCTAGTCCATTAAATTTTTTTCATAAAAATTTTTTTTGCATGAAAAATGGATGATGTATAGTTTATTAAATTCTTTGCACGAAAAGAAGCCGACGTATATAGTCCATTTAAGTTTTTGCATACGGAATGCACCAATTATAGTCCATAAAATTTTTTCATAAAAAATTGAAAAATGGACGATGTCCATTAAATTTTGTATGTATAGTTCAATTAATTTTTTTCATGAAAAATAGACTTCTTTTTAACTTTTTGCCATTTAACTTTTTCATGACAAATCGGCGATGTATAATCCATTTAATTTTTTGCATGAAAAACGGATTATGCATAGTCCTCTGAATTTCTTGCTTGAAAAATGGACGCTGTATAATAGTCCATTATATTTTTGGATGAAAAATGTACGATTTAATTTTTCGCATAGAAAATGGAAGATGTATGTATATAATTTAATTTAATATAATATTTTGTATAAAAACGCTTTAAAATTTAGTGTTTGTGTACGTCAATATGATATGCTTTCTGTCCAATTTATTTACTGCAAGATATAGAAGACAATGATTCAGACAATTGAAGTAGTTGTTACCATTAGTTTTCACTGTATTAACGCTTAGCTTTCACTGTATCAACGCTGTATTAACGCCATTCAAATTTAAACAGAGTTGGTGTCATGATACAATTATACAGGTAACCGCAAGTCGACAACAAACTTACAGCAAATAAAACAACAGGGCTTTTTGTTGCTAGTTTCTGGTGCCAACTGTCATAGAGCAATGAAAGATAAACAGCGTGTGTGTGTGTTTGTAAAACATAAACAACATTTGGCAGAGTGAACCACGAAACAAGCAAAACAGCTGGCGCTTCGCGGTTACCTGTATAATTGTATCATGGTTGGTGTCAAGGTGTATTTAAACAGGTGGCAGCGTTACTTCAGCTGATAATTTTTTGCTCTATGTGCTTTGTAGCTGAAGAATGTCAAAAACTTCGATTTTGTTTTGGTACAATTATTTTTGTGCTTTTGACATTCTTCGGCTCTTTGCACAGCTATGGTTGCCGTATTTTTGTATAACAAATCCTTATGCAGTCACCCATGGTGTACCCTACGTCTACACCTGATATATTTTTGTCATAACAAAAGTCAAACTTTATATTGAAAAATAATTTTTTTTATGTTAACTCTTTTTTCTATATGTAATTTGACATTTGTCATGATAAAAATATATCAGGTGTAGACGTAGGGGTAATTATACAGGTGACTGCATAAGGATTTGTTATACAAAAATACGGCAACCATAGCTGTGCAAAGAGCCGAAGAATGTCAAAAGCACAAAAATAATTGTACCAAAACCAAAACAAAATCGAAGTTTTTGACATTCTTCAGCTACAAAGCACATAGAGCAAAAAATTATCAGCTGAAGTAACGCTGCCACCTGTTTAAATACACCTTGCAGTCACCTGTATAATTGTATCATGGTTGGTGTGTTGTATTTGGTTTTTCGAGGTCGTTCGCTAAAAAAATGACGGCGGTGAAAATCTAACCCTCATACCTAAATAAGAGCGGCAAGCGTTACGTTAGCAGCAGGGTTAGCATTTTCAGTACATTTAAATGTGAAAATTTTATTTCATTGCACTGAAAATACGTACCCTGCTGCTAACGCGACGCTTGCCGCTCTTATTTAGGTATGAGGGTAAAGGTGAAAGTACATAACATGCGTTAATGCGCGTGCGAACTGTAGGCATCTGTCAGAAAAAGTTGAAATAGTGTTTTTGCATACAACAAGTTACATACGAAACTCTTTGACGCGTTTGCCGCAGAATGTTGGTTAACTTTTTAACGCGTTGTGTTGCTTTGACAACTAATCAGCCGACAACAAAAAAGAAAAAATTTTAATCATGAAGGAAAATTTTAAGCGCATGATTCACGATCAAAATGTATGTCCTGCATTATTATAATAATATAAGTGAAATTTTATTTGTATGAGTCACACCGACGATGCTTAAAGGAAAATCTAAATTTTTTGTTTTTTGCACATGCATATATGCAATACAATAATAATAAGATAAACTACTCAAAGCATTGGGTTATACAAAGAACTGTCAAACTCTAGACGAAAAAAGTTTTGGTATATAGTTTGACAATTGCTGTACAATTAGCTTGTAACAAGATGCTATTCATTTATCGTTCAGTGCATGCACGTGTATGCTGAGTTCTCCATGCACACGCATACGACGCCTTTTGTCATGCATTTTGATCGTGAATACTGCGCTTCAATAAAGAGTTTGAAAACTATACAGTATTGTACAAAAAAGGAATTGAAAATATTCCAAGATCATTTTTCAATGTAAAAATTAATAAAAAAGCTGAAAGAAAAGGCGTTTGTAACGCGTTTCGTGTAACTTGCCATTTTTCATGAGGTAAATTTTTCAAGCGCACGATATTCGTCGACGAACAAACGCGTGTTATGTATTTCTACCTTAAATGTTGCACAAAGAGTAGTAAAAATATCTTAACATCGTCGGTTGGTTTGTGGCTTGCTGCAGACATAATAAGTCTGTTCCAGATGCATAACAAAGCAGTCCGAACTTGTACAAAGTTATCCAAAAGCGTTCCAGATAGCAAATTTTGTGCAATTTTGAGAGCGAATGAGAGAGTAATTTTTTTCATTTCCTGTACAAACTAGTACGAACTATTTCTTCTGGGTAATTTCGGACAAGAATTGAATAATCAGCTGTTTTTTGTTTACATATGAAACTGAAAAATTAATCAGAAAATTTGTAAATAAAGCAAAAAAGTTTTTACATACAAATTTATTAAAAAGCATAATGGAATGTTTTTGAAATAAAGCTGAAGTTGCAAGTACATTTGAGCATATTTCTCCATAGCTTCAATATAAAAAAATGGTTTTTTATGATTTTTTAAATAGTTCGCGTAGCTTCTACTTTTTGAGATTTTTTTTCATTTGCTTTTTACAGCTGTTGCCAATGATGCAAATTTTTTTTTATAATGTTATGCGTTTTAAGCGACTAAAATCACTAAAATAAAATAAAATTTAAAAAGTAAGCAGCACAAGTATTTCAAGATGGGCAATTGTGGTTTTTGCGTTCCAGCAATTTTGGATAACTTTTGCACATTCAGAGAGTAATTTTCTTTTTACTCTCATTAGTCCGAACTTTAACAAAATCTTGTGGAACACACCCAATGTATTTTGAATATACTGTGCCGCAAACCAGAAACCAACCGACGACATGGTAATCACTGTTGCCAGATAATTTTATTAAAAACCTGCAAAAATTGGCTAAAATATTTGAAAAATAATTTAAAAAATCCGCAGCAGAAAAAGAATTTCATTTTGAATTGTTTTTAATTTTCTTTTCGAATTAGCATAAACTATCTTTCTATACAAAAACATATGCTGATATTACAAATTGTTAAAAAAAATAAACATTAACAAAAGCATAAGAACAAATATGTATATGCAAAAGTCTTCTACATAAAACTTATAGAAAATGATATGTGCCATATCGTTGGTTGGTTTCTGGTTTGCGGCACAGTATATTCAAACTATATAAATCTGTGCAAAGAAATATACAGACATATTTCGCACTATATCATAAACTCATAACTCAAAAAATCACAGATGTTCAGGAGTGGCAAAAAACTACTTTGATGCAAAAGAAATATTTGCGGTGTATGAAAAAATAAAACGATTTTCATAATTGAGTTGTGAATGTTTATGATTTAGTACGCGATATGTATATACATACATATGCATATATCTTTGCACAGATATGTAGTTTCATTTATGTTTGATGTAAAAAGACTTGCGTGAGTGTAAATGCAAAATATCGTAACTTTTCCTTAAAATCCAACAACAACATGCACACACAATCAGCGTGACCATATTAGCTTATTTTGAGCTAAATTTAGCTTATTTGTTTCAGATTTAGCCTTAAAATTTTCATTTAGCTCTTAGCTTATTTTTTAGCTTTTTTTAAAAACTTATTTAGCTTTTTTAGCCTTTTTTTAGTCTAAATTGCGTGTTCTCTAAAAATATATTAAAAACATAAACAACTCATAAAAATTATAATTTTTTAGCATTGTAAAATAGTTTACAAAAAATACAAAATGTAAATTATACGACAATTTTATAACATAAATGGAAAGAAGAAAAATAGTAGATAATGGCAGAATGGTTAGAATTCCAATGGAAAAAGTTAAATTCAAATATAAGTGGCCAAAACACTTTTTGAGTTTTTTGGGTATAAAATTATTTGACTTGAGTTGAACGTTCATTCAGCGGCATCAATTAACTTAAAACAAAAACCTGAAATAGCCTTAAGCCTGGATAACACTATGTACCGATTTTCGTCGGGCCACCTCAGTAAAGTCATAAGTAATAAGCCAAAATGGCATTATTACTCAATTAATTCTGGAATAAGTCTATATGGGCTTATTACCAATGCAGTGTGGCGCAATTGTGTCCTTGTATTTCAAGTAGTAGATAAATTAGAGCAAAATCTTTACTTATTAGGGATGGGCAAATGAAGAAAATGTATCGATATATATCGTATCGATATTTTTGAACAGTATCGATATATATTTTTTGAAAACATCGATATTTCGATATATCGATATTTTTTCCTGCATTAATTTCGAATGCACAATTACTTACTTTAAGAAATTTAATACAAAAGAACTATTTATGTTAAGTAATACGTAACCTACTGTAGCTCCTTAAGACTTCATTAGTCTTTACTTTCTGTTGCTGCTCTGTGCTGTGCCGTTCTGTTTCTAAATTTTAACAGTTACTTTTTCTGTAATAAATAATCAGCTGTTTCGGACCAGAATGGTCACAGTTTTCCACTAAAGTGATGAGTTTTGCATCGTCCATTGTTATTAGAGTTTTTCTTTTCCCGGACTTTTTCATTTCCCGGGAAAGTGGGAACAACTTTTCGGTTTTTAACGTTTATAAACACATGTAAAAAAATAATAAAATTTCAGTTCCCGGGCGTAATTGTTGTAAAGTTTTAGCTATAGTTCTACCATCGAATTCATAAAGTGAATAACGACATGCATCGAGGAATGTGTACGCAACATAACAGAATTAAGGAGAGAAAAACTAATGGCTTATATGTATATGATTTTTATAAACGAAAAAGAGTCAGCTGATTCGTAACAGAACGGAAAGTAAAAGCAAATGCTGCATTTAGGCTTATACCCACACAATCCAAAAAGTCACCTGCCTTAGTTGGGTCACAGTTAGAAAACGGCTATAGCTCTTAAAAGTATCGAAACCCGATACTCGTAAATAAGAATCGATGTATCGATATATAGGTTTTTGAAATATCGGCGATATATATCGATATATATTTTCTCAAATATCGATATTTCGATATATCGATATTTTTTGCCCATCCCTATTACTTATGACTTTATTTCACTGATCTGACGAAACTCGGTACATTGTGCTGATAGTGTGATCCATGCTTTACCTGCAATAGCATTAATTCACTTAAAACCCTTTTTTTTTTGTTCTTCATTGAATCTAAAATATAATAATTAATAAATAATTTCATTAAGCAAATATTCTATATTATACATATATAAACATATAAAAAAATATGTTTGTGTAATATTTAATGTTAGTTTAGCAATAAGAAACTATTGAAAAGTGATCAAAGAAGTGGAAAAAAGTTTAGCTTTATTTTCTAGCCTAAAATGTAACTTTTTAGCTTATTTTAGCTTTTTTTCAAACGTGATTTAGCTTAATATTATTTTAAAATCTGGTCACACTGCACACAATCCAAAGAAAAGCTACATATTTTGCATTTGCACTTACGCATTAATATTATCATATGGTCCATTTATCATGATATGGTCCAAGGCGGATTTATTAGGATGCAGCACTACACCAGGTGACTAATGTCATTGTACCAAGCCAAATGTCAAATTTGAATTGTGTAGGTATAAGCCTAAAAACATGCTTTTATTTGTGTATCCATAAACACCTAACGAATACTCAGTTTTGTATGGTGTTTGACATTTCTTATAATAAACATACAATCTGACGATGAAAAGTTAGATGGTAATTTATAGCAACAAAGTACATGTGGTTATTGGTGTTGTAATATTTGTTGTAGAATTGCGGGTACCTGATTGATGTGCCTTGATATGGTCGTTTTCGTAAAAATTAATGTCATGCAATTAACCCATATTTTTTGATAGCTTTTGTAAGTGACGCCGTTTAAACTTTTACCCGACTGCGTAGACTACAGATCGACGTGTCAAAACACGACGTTGTTTGGAAAAGAAAAAGGAAAAAAATTAAAATTCTATCTTGCAAATATCATTTTAGAAAAAATTGAAACAAACACAATAAAAAATAATTAGTTGAATAAGTTTATAAATAAATTTTTTTACTCAAGTGGTTGGTATAAAGACGGAACAAAATGGTTTTAGCTGATTTGGGTAGAAAAATTACAACTGCTTTGCATTCGTTAAGCAAAGCCACCGTAATTAATGAAGAGGCCTTAAATTCCATGTTAAAAGAGATTTGTGCTGCGCTTTTGGAAGCCGATGTAAATATTCGTTTGGTGAAACAGTTGCGAGAGAATGTTAAGGCCGTAATTGATTTTGATGAGATGGCTGGTGGGCTCAACAAAAGACGTATGATACAAAGTGCTGTTTTTAAGGAACTCATCAAATTAGTAGATCCAGGTGTCAAGCCATATCAACCCATTAAGGGTAGGCCAAATGTGGTTATGTTTGTCGGTCTACAAGGTTCAGGCAAAACGACTACATGTACCAAGTTGGCTTATCACTATCAAAAACGAAATTGGAAATCTTGTTTGGTGTGTGCTGACACCTTCCGAGCTGGTGCTTACGATCAAGTAAAACAAAATGCCACTAAAGCACGCATACCTTTCTACGGTAGTTATACGGAAATCGATCCGGTAGTGATAGCTCAAGAAGGTGTTGACATGTTTAAGAAAGAAGGTTTCGAAATGATTATTGTCGACACATCGGGGCGGCACAAGCAGGAGGAATCATTGTTTGAGGAGATGTTGGCTGTTGCGAACGCAGTAAATCCAGATAATATAATTTTTGTCATGGATGCCACAATTGGTCAGGCATGTGAAGCTCAAGCCAAAGCTTTTAAGGAAAAAGTAGACATTGGCTCTGTGATCATTACAAAATTGGATGGCCACGCTAAGGGTGGCGGTGCTTTGTCTGCTGTTGCTGCCACAAATTCACCAATTATATTCATAGGAACTGGGGAACACATCGATGACTTAGAACCTTTTAAGACTAAACCTTTTATAAGCAAACTTTTAGGTATGGGTGATATTGAAGGATTAATTGATAAGGTAAGCAACGTACAAACAATTTTATTTTAACATATCGTTCCTCCATTGCAACTTAGGCAAGATTCTCGGAAAATAACCATAGTTTTCAATTTAACTACATCTCAGCAAAAATTTAAAAAAATTCTCTTTTTTTAGAGATGCGTGTCCTTTTATATATTTTTTTTTTTTGCAATAAAGGAGCGATATGTAAGTTTAAAAAAATTTTAAATGTTTTAAAGAACAAAAGTTTAGGGGCACTTATTAAAAACTAAAAAAAAGTATCCTATACTATAAAAAACTGAAAATAAGATAAAAAATTAAATAAAAGCAATTTGCGGCGAGGCAGTTTCTGAGTTATGGGCCTCTGAAATTCTAGGACAAAATTGTGGTTATATGGTGTATTTTTCAACGACTACGACTTTTTTTTTCGTCTAATGACAAGACAATACAATTGTCGAACAGAATTAGGCCATAAGAATTGTCTCCAAGACACGGCACAGCCTAATAAAGATTTTCTGCATTCCCAAGTTCTAACAGATAACGTTTTTCTGCACTGCGGGCCTTTGGCCGGGCTTGAGATTTTCTCCACCACGGTGTTTCCCAACACGACGTAGCCTAATAAAGATTTTCTGCCTTGCAAACTTTTCCTGTATAATAACATTATTTTTCCACTGCCGGACTTCGGCAGGGCTTAAGGATTTTCTCCACCATGGTGTTTCCCGCCACGGCGCAGCCTAATAAAGATTTTCTGCTTTTCCAAAATTTTCTTGCCTAATAACGACTTCTCACAAAAGTTTATTTAGTTTTAGTTTTCAATTGCTTCCTTAAATTCTTCATTAAATTTTTAATACGACAAAATTTTCAGATAGTTTTTCAATTACTGTTTTTTACTTTTTTATTCTCATATTTTAGATAAATTAATAAAGTGGCTTCATACAATGTTCTTACTTACTTTAATGTTCATTGGTAAATGGATCTGTAATAGTTAAACATTTTTTTCACACTTTACAATAAGTGTGGAAAGTTGTATCGTTTTTGCAAGTTATGGATCGAGTGCACTCAAAACAATTCACACAATTTTTTTCCGCAAGGAAATTAAAACTAAAAAGAATGAATTTTAAATGCTAGCAATATTTGAAAGATATTGTAAGACTTGTCCATTACCTAAAATTGTATCAAGGCTTTCATAAATTTCTATACTCCAAACTTTAACCTGAATGAAGTTCCTAGTTTTAAGTGCAGATATTCAACGAATTCAGGCTTGTAATATGTATTTGGTTATGTTATTGAAAAATATCACAAGGAGTTTTAATATTAGAATGTTTCGTTGAATACATTGTTACACAATTAATGGCATTCTGCATTTAGATAGCTTTTAAAAGTTAAAACCAAGTTACTTCATTTCATTTTCACTATATTTTATTTCACATGCAGGTGAATGAACTAAAATTGGATGGAAATGAGGAACTTTTAGAAAAAATTAAACACGGCCAATTTACCATACGGGATATGTATGAACAGTTTCAAAACATCATGAAAATGGGACCTTTTTCGCAAATCATGGGCATGATACCTGGTTTCTCTCAAGACTTTATGACAAAAGGTGGCGAACAAGAATCGATGGCACGCATAAAACGCATGATGACCATGATGGACAGTATGTCTGACGGTGAACTCGATAATCGTGATGGTGCCAAATTGTTTAGTAAACAGCCATCACGTATTGTACGAGTAGCCGAAGGTTCAGGCGTTATAGAACATGAAGTTAAAGAGTTGGTGTCCCATTATACAAAATTCGCTGCCGTAGTAAAGAAAATGGGTGGTGTTAAAGGTCTTTTTAAACAGGGTGATATGACGAAAAATGTCAATCCGAATCAAATGGCTAAATTAAATCAACAAATGGCTAAAATGATTCATCCACGCATGTTACAACAAATGGGCGGTGTCGGTGGTCTACAAAATATGATGCGTCAATTACAACAAGGAGCAGCTGGAGGTCTTGGTGGATTAGGCGATCTGATGGGATTTGGAGGGAAGTGAAATTTTTTATGCCAATTAGATTAAAGAGCTTTCCTGAAATTGTCTGTTTTTCTTCTGTTAGTAATTATTTAGCAATATTTTATCTCTTTCTATTTTGTTAAGGGAAAGGATCATGATATAATTTTCTTCCTCCGAATTTTGTACGCCCTAATTAGACGTGTGTGTCATTAGTTTTAATACTAAATTTATTGTGTATTGAAAACAGAAAGTTTTGTTAATATTTTGATTTGATTAAATTAATCAATGCGTTTTAATATAAAACACCAATAAAAATCATTAAGTACATATGCGCGTTTCATCTGAATGAATAAATAGTGAACATGAATAATAGAAATAAAGAACCAAACCGTTTTGTAAAACAATTGTCAAAAAAAATTATCGGCCGTGTTCTGTAAATTGGGTCGATTTGAAATCGTACGATTTTAGAAAACTATCTTCGCTAATAGGTAGACTAGAGGCTTTTTTATTATATATGTCGTTACCTTAATATAGAAAGGTCTTAACTAAATATTTTTTTGAAATCGAGATTTTTACATTTTTCGTTATTGAAATAGACAAGAAACTCGACTTCAACAAATAATGAGTTAGGGCCTTTCTATATTAAGGTATACATCGTTACGTTATAGAGCCTCAAGTGTCATATCTGAAAGGAAATTATCGTATAAGATTTTAAAAACGTCTGCAGGACCATTATAATTTTGAAAATCCATGGAAACGATTTTATATCGACTCAATTAATAGAACAGGAAGGATTTCTCTTTGATTTTGATGTAAAGGCATGTATTTACATAAGTATGTATGTACATATGTATGTATTTATTTATAAGATATGAAATTTTCTAGGGTTTACTTAACTTTTTCTGTTTCTCTAGACAGTGAATAAAACTGGGTCGGAAATTCAGTATTGAATTGGTAACTTTCGTTTTCATTTAATATTTTAGTGCGAACAAGTTCTTGTCCTGTAACATTGAAGAAATCGCATCAATGCTGGGCTGCCTTGCGTTTTTTTTGCGGAATTAGATTTTCATCATTTGCGGAATCTGGCTCACGTTAACTTTTTGGATACAAACGATTTAAATAAATAATTATTACAGACTATTTATATGCTTTTCGTCAATAAAAAAATTGTGTATTCATGTAATGACACACCATGAAACCATTGCAAATACTGTAATAAAATTCCTTTATGTTAATACAATTTCAATACAATAATTCTATACCGCTACAATACTGTAATTACAAACATTTTACTTTAGTTCCTCAAATACCCCGTTTACAATAATTGTTTACCGCTTCAGCACCGTAAATACAAAAGTTTGACTCAATTTGGGAAATTTCCATTGTGATGACCTCATAAATTTGTATTTAGAAAAACATTGAAAACAAGAGTCGGAGGACGGTCATTCGGCGTTATCATTTTAATGATGTGAGTACATTAAAATGTTGGTAAACGAATGTTGTACTGATGTTAGTTGTACCCGCAGACGTCGTGATAATTGTCTTTTTCTGCCTGGGTGAGTATACACATACATATGTACATACATACATGTATTCATTCATTGGATTAATTGTAAAATAAATTTTATTGACAAACAATTATTTTTTCTGTTTTTCATATACCGTCATTATCAATCAACACACAAGCGTCCGCCACATTTACTTTTTCTTGTGTGTTGCAAGGCGATGACGTCAACATAAATAAACTGAAACTTTGAAATTTGGCCACGAGCTGATTTCTCAATACCGCACGCAAAGAAGTGCAAAAAATGCAGTAGGTTCAATAGGTTAAGAAATTCTTCACATACTCTTAGGCGTTGCATAAAACAAATACTTGAGACAGCCTGTGATTACTGTTTACAACAGCGTGACCCTAATACTTGGTAGCGCCACGAAGTATGCTGTACATTTTTTTTTAAAGAAAACACCTTGCTGGTATTTTTGAAGTTCTGTGCTCCTGTTACTGGAAAATTCATTTCAGACAAAATGACGTGTTGTTTTTCGTTTCATTTTAAGCGTGACGTCACACTCTCTCTACACACAGTGCAGTGCGATGCAGCAAACATAATAACTACTAATATCAATCAACAAGCAAACATGTTTGTATGAATTTTTTAACATTATTTATTATATACAAACTGGTTTGTATCAATGAAATAAATGTTTGTTTGTTTATTTGTATGATGGATGGATGAGTGAGTGACTTGCAAAAAACAAATTGAAATGTAAATAAATTAATTGCTGTTGCATTTCTTAGAACATAATAAGTTTTTACCATTTATACGACGAGTACATACATAATAAAGTCCTGCACAAGACTATTTATAAGACCTTTCAAGACATGCAACATTTTTTAAACGCTTTACTACAGCGAAATATTCTAAAACAAACGCTAAAAAACACTGTTGGCAAGACAAAGAACTCAAAAAAAAAAATATTGCCAACAGTGTTGTTTTGCGTTTATTTTAGAATATTTCGCTGTAGTAAAGCGTTTGAAAAATGTCGCATGTCTGGAAAGGTCTTATAAATGGTCTTGTGCAGGTCAATAATACATAAGTATATATATTTTAGAATTATGTTTGTTTATTGCTTTTTTAACCCCCGGCCAAAAAAGGGGTGTTATACGTTTGTAGTGTGTGTCTGTGTGTCTGTCCGTGTCCACGTACAGCCCAAACGGCTGGACCGATTTTGATTTAGTTTTCTCTTGATCGAGAAGGTTCTTAACCACGTTTGAAGAAAATCGGTCCAGCCGTTTAGAAGATGTCACATCTTTTCTAGATATATCGGGGGTTTTTAAAAATTTAAATTTTTGTTATTCATTAGTGGTTTTTAGATTTTTTGTAAGTTAATTATATAAAAACAAACAAATTTTTTAACAAAGGAATTGCATAGAATTGTAAAATAACTGCTGATAATTGAGATCTTTTTATAAAGAATTATTTGAATAGATGCAGAGTCATTCGCAAGCATGGCTAAATACATTTTACGAGTGGTGAAACATGAAAGTATATTTATTAACTTTGACAAAATGTTCTATGAGGAAGTAAAAATGTATTAATTAGTTTTCTCTAAAAAATTTTCCGCAAAAAATAAGAAGAAGCAAAAACATAAGTTTTAGTGTAAGTATGTATTTAGTTCTCAGTAGCCTATTAACTTTCGTCAATAAATTCGGAATTTGCTGGAATACACGTGCAAAAATGTGGTGGTAATCACTTCATATGAATCAAATAGACGATTTTAAATTTTTTGTAAGATACGTTTCGAGTGTCGTATTACGACTTCGACTACGACGGTTTTTTACTAGACTAAAGAACAATGCAACAGTTTTTTTTAAATCTAGTACAAAATCGTCGTAGTCGAAATACGACACTTGTAATTAAGTCCAATATTGCTCTATATATATGTACATACATATGTCACTTCTTAGAAAATGTTTATCAGTTTTTAAGTTTTTTTTTTTCGATTTTAGTAGTTATTTATTTAATTAAAAATTTTTTTTAATTACAATTTTATTAATTTTTTAGTTAATTTTTACCATTTTTGTAATGAGAGGTTTTTCTTTAATTTTTGGTAATTCTAACAGTTTTAAGGATTTTAAATTAATAATGGGTATTTGTTTTGTTTAAGCAAAAAATGGTGAACAAAATAAGAAAATTGTATACTGACACAACAACAAGGCAAACATTGGCGATCACAATTTTAGGGAAAAGGGAACACTTTTCACGTGGAGTTTTATTCCCGATAAGGGTGAATAATTATTTCTTATAAAAAAGAGGGACATATGTACATACATACGTATTTTGATTGCATCCCACAATTATGATGAAATCTTTTGAACAAAATATATGTATTTAAAAAAAGAGTTGATTATGCCAGGATGTCAAGCAAATTTTTTAGAAACTCCCACTTCTAATGACAAGTGTTTATTAGTGTTTTTATTTTATTTTAATTTGTAATATTCATCATACTTACCACCGCATCATATCAATCTTGATTGCTAAATAAAACTCGTTTGTTTTTTCTTTTCTTTCAGAAAATCAGTGTGTGTTTGTTTTTCTTCTTTACTGATTCAGAAAAAAATCTTCTGCTTTTTAGTGTTCTCATTTCTTTTATTATTCTCGTAATTCTTTTTTCTTTATATAATACTTTGAATCTATTATTTCTGTTGTTCTTTTAAAGGACTAAGGTTTTACAATACTACAAATGTAACTTGCGTGAATTCTTGAGAATTTCTTCCTTCCAAATACTTTGTTTTCCAATATTTAGTTTTTTTTTTGCTTTTGCTTTTGAAGTTTTCTTACGGTAGACAACTGTTTGTTTGACAAAAAAAAATATTTAGTGTCTTTTGGTGTCAATTTGAATTTTTTTCAAAACACTATTTTAACACTGTTTATTTGTTTTGGTTTTTTAAGTTTTCTTTTTAACGTTTTTTTTTAATATATGAATTATTTTTTTTAACTAGAAGACCTAAGCAAAAATTAGCACAAAAAAGCTTTGCATCTTACCTTAACTAATGTTTGTTTTTTTTAATTTTTCATAAAGATTTTTTTTAATTCTTTTTGGGTATTAAATTTTTTGCATTTTGAATCGTTGGCTTTTTTATGAGTTTAATTTCAAGATGTTCGTTTACAGAAATTTGTAGAATTTCATTGTTATAGAAGAATTTTAGAACAATTAAAAAAAAGCTGAGTTTTTTAATGCAAAAAAAGTAATATTTTTTATATTTAATGATCGAAAATATTTCCTAGAAATAATTTTTTTTTTTATGTTTTATTTTTTTTTATTGCTAAAATTAAATATATAAAATAATCTTTGAAAGATTTTTTTGTTTTCTAGTAAGACTTAAAATTTTAATAAAGAGCAACAAGCGAAATTTACAAGATTTTTATTTTATTTTTTTTAATTTTTATTTATTTCTTAAGCTTAAGAGTTTTGCAGAGAATGCAGTTGTTTTTACTTAGATTTATAAACGTTTTTGTTTTTAATTAATTATTCATTTTAATTAAATATTTCCTAAATAATTTAATTAATTTTTTTATATTTTTTTCTTTGTATACTTTAAGCAAGTATTGTTGTTGTTGTTGTTGTTGTTTTTGTTCTTATTAATAATTTTATTTTTAAAGAATGAGCTGTTTGCTTAAATAACACATTTCTATGTTCCTATTTTTCCTTTGTTTTGTTTTTCATCAAAAAGTTTCAAAAAAATATATTTATTCCTCATTTTTCTTAAGTTAAAAAAAATTAAATTTCTCTCCTTATGGGAGTTTGCTTTTCTTAAACTGTTTAATAAAAAAATTTTTATTGAATAAAAATGAAACGTTGAAGCACATGATTAAAAAAGGAATAATTTCAAAACTTATTTGGAAGGAAAATAAAAATTATTTTGTATTATTTTTTTTTAATTTGAGCGATTCTGTTAGTTTTATAACCTTAGCAAAATACGCACCTGCACAAGCACATAATTTTATTAATGCAAATACATATTGTTTATTAAATCAATATAAAATTAAAATAATTAACTCATAATAAAAAAAAGCAAGTGAAGTGTGGGTGTCAACTCTTATATTAACTCAGTAACAACTTTATGCTGCATTGTTGACGTTTTAGCATTTCCTCTGCTAAATTTAGCATATATTTTCGTGAAAAAGCATTCAAGTTTTTCCAAAAATGCTAAAAAAAACCTACATATGTAAATTTAAGATCCAGCATTTTTATTTATTTATTTATGTAGAGTATTTTAGCAGAAAATTTTGAACGATTTAGCATTCTTCCATCATAATTTTGTCATTGCAAGCGCCATACTAGAAGTAGTTTCATTAAATATTAAACGTTCTGAATGCCTGTGTATTTATGTGAAAATCTTTTCTTTAAGTAGTCATTTTTCGAATTTTTTGAAATTGCACTGGTAATGGGGGAAAATTAGATGGCAAAATTTAGATGAATATCATACATATAGTTTTAGGATTACATTAAATTACTTTATACATGAAATACCGAAGTAAATTTATTTGACATAAAGTATTTATTTATTCAATTTGAAAATTTTTGAAATCTACTGACGATTTTTAAATTACTTTAAACAATTGTCCAATTTACAATTTATTAACTATATGAGTTGTATGTGTTACAAATGTTGTTGGTAATGCAAACGTTTAAAATATTAGGGAGGTAGCTTGTGAATTGGACTATTTCATATGTTTTCAAAAATTTTAATTTATTATTTTTGTTTAAGGGCAAGTAAATACTTTTTAATTAGGATGTGACTGAAAGTTCGTTAAATTTCAAAGTGTTTGTTCCATGAAATTTTGTGCGTTGACATAATTGCAAATAAAAATAAAATTTTTAAATAAAAAAATAGGAAAAACAAACATTTTTTGTAATTCTTGAGCTTGAAATACAATAGCCAGATTTCGTTAAAAATTAAAATTTTTTTCACTATTTGAAACTATTACAGTTTAAATGTGTATCCTTCAGAAAAAAAAGGTAATAAGTTGTAGTAAATTTTTTATAAATTAAAAAAAGTATTATATTAAACTAAAATCAAGTAATAATTTCTTAATGGGGCTCAAGTTCAGCATTTTTGATTAATGAGATTTTCTAAAGAAGCCAAGAAAAGTTAAACTAGAAATATTTGTATTAATTAATGTGAATTTCTAAAGAAGCCAAGAAAAGTTAAACTAGACTTACGAGGGGGAAATGCCACATTTTTTTGTGCCACCATTTATAGAAATAGATGGACATAGGTGCTGATGAAGTGCGTGGTGGCACAGAAAAATGCAGCATTTCCCAACAGCAAAGTTTGTTTAGAAAAGAAGAATTTTTGCTTAAAAATTAAATTCGGTTTTGCCTTTATTTGTATTTACGAAGGAGACCAATTTTCGAACAGGCCCTTATTTTTTATCTGTTCTTGGGTAATTCCACAGCTACGTAGTAACACATTCTATCACGTAATGTCACCCCAGCTAATTGCTTTTTATTAAGAACTATGATTAAAATAAGCTGAAGAAAGATGAACAATTATAATATATTTGACCTTATGCCCCTATTGTCGTTCTCAACTCAAATCAGTTTGGTCGTCTGCGCATTTGTATTGTAATTCACAACTTAAATAGCGGTTGAGTTTGTAGTTGTCTTCTGTTATACGAATTATAAGCAAAAATTTGTTAGGATTCACAATACTGAAAAATAGTTTGGTTGCGTGCTAATTGAGTCTCTGACGACCAAACTTATTTATTTATTTATTTTTTTTTGGAAGGTTTTTTTTAATAATAAAGGTATTCATTTTCCTGTGTTTGTTGAAAAGAAAAAATTAATTCCTTTAATATATGTAAATGAGGTGTAAAACAAATATTTTTCTTTCAAATTATAGTTAATCGATTTTGCCTGTAAAATGTTTATAATATATTGAAGATGATACATATAAATTGTATGTTTTAAAAACTTTTAGTACTACCTCTTTAAAACAAGCCTAAGCCTTATCAAAACATAAATATAGAAAGAACTGAAGTTCGAACAATAATAATAAATCCTAAATTTTAAATGTATTTGAAATCTACGTAAGAAAATTTTTGACACAAAATTTTAACTTGAACACATTTCTAACTAACGTTAAATTTTTTTAATACGGGAGTTAATCTTGACTTTTCTTTTTTTATTATATTTTAAAACGTATTTCAAACTGAATTACAAATTAATGCTTATTTCAGCTGAAAGGAAAAATTTTGTTTTAAACATTTACTTTATTAAAGATAAAAAAGAAAACAAACTTAAACAATAATAATTAAAATAAATTTATTATTCTAACAAAATTAAAAAAAAACAAATTCTAATTAACTTTATATTTTACATGTTCTTAAAATTAAAAATTATTTAGAAAAAATCTATCTTAATTGTTTAACATCTTAGAAAGTTCTTAATTAAAAAAAAATTAAAAACAACAAAGACTAAAAATTTAAATTCCTCATACGTGTATACACATGTATGTATGTATTGTATATGCATACCATAAAAATACATATACATATGTATGTATGTATATGTTCACATGCTCTACAGTATGTATATGGATATATGCACATACATACACACATATGTATGTATGTATATAATTATTTTTAATTAATAAACGTACAGCAATAAATTAACTACTTAAAATTACAGCAAAAAGACCTTAGACTTAAAATTTCTGTTTCGTTTTTACTAAGAAAAATCTTAAAAATTACCTTAATTTTTTTATTTTATTTTTTAATTTTTTAATTTTTAACTAAACACTAACACTCGCTCTTCAGTGAGTTTATTCAATTACTTTAAATTTTTTTTTCTTAATCGGCTTAGTTTCAAATTTAGCAGCTTTAATACTTTTATTTCCAAAGAATATTTGTTCTTTTTAATGTTTTCAGGAGAGATTTTATTTTCAAATTATATTTATGTATGTATGTATGTATATTCTCAAACACAGAGGCTGCTTTAAATTTAAGTTTAGGTGTTTTCATTTTCTTCTTCTTAAGAATTTTTTGTTTAACTTAATGCTATAAAAAAAATATATTGTTGTTGTTGTTGGTTTTTGCCTAAAATCTACAGTTGGTTGGTTTTCTTTCATTTTGTTTTTTTTTTGTCGTTCTTCTTGTTGTCCTTTAAACTATTTCAATTTACTTCACTTAACATTTCTTAAGAACTAAACTATACTTTAATCTTTATTATTTCACTTAATCGTAATTCTTTTATTTTTTTTTGCTTAATTTTTCTAAACAAAATTATTTAAACTATTTTAAGCTAAAAAAACAAGGAAAACTAAAAATTGCACAAAAACGGTCTGTGTGAAACGTTAGCAAACTTTTTTTTTGTGGTGCGAGCGAAAGAGGTGCGCCAAATCTAACCGACTTCACGGGATTTAAATAAAATTGGAATAAAAAGGGGAGTGTCAAACCAGTTTACTCAGAATGATTATTATAATTTGTCAACAGCTTAATTTACTTTAATTTAAAATTTTCCTTGCTACAAATTTAGTTTAAGCTTCAACGATATAAATCCTGTGGCAATAAGGAAAAAGTGCTTAAGTCATATTTGACTGAGCACTTTTAAGAGTTCAAGTCGATTTTCAGAAATTTATTTCTTTTGCTTTTTTATATAAACATCGTTCTACACACTGTAAATAATACATTTAAGTTGAAATATACCAAAGTATAACCTTAATTAAGCTATTATTCCAAATAAGATTAGAAGTCTAAAAAAGATAAGTCGCAATTCATTTTGCTATAACTTCTTGAAAAATTGCACAAACTAATTCAGATTTTGACCAGGGGGGATACTTTCAAATATGCAGATTACGGATCTACCATTAACTCAAAACTAGCTTATCTCGACTTAAGCACTTTTCCTTTTCACCACAGAATTGTAATGTAAAAAAAGTCAACCTTAAAGTTCAATTAGTGGTGCCATAACCAGTAGCAGCTGTTATTTATATTAACATTTATTTATTTATATGTATATAAGTTAACTTATTTGTAGAAATTAAAAGAGAGAATAAAAACTTCAAAATAAAAATATCAAAACTTATTTCATATATATGTATAATGTTACGGTTATGGGCGTTATGGTCTGTCACGAATAAACGTCTCCACTGTTGCTCTTGAACTTGGTTTAAAGAGTTACAATTATTTGAATAAATAGAAGATACATGCATATGACACTAATTTTGAGCTGATAAAAGATGATATTGTTTATTCAAAATACGAGTATCAAAATTTAATTGATATCTACCGGGTTACGGTTATGGGCATTATGGTATGTAACCACTAAACGTTCACAGTATTGCTCATAACTGTCTTTTTCTTTATTTAAAGCGTGTAAACATTAAAACGAATTTAAAAAGGTTTATTTGCTGTTGCTTAAACAGGTCTAGTAGATACATTTCGTTGCTGTCTAAGCAACTTATCAGTAGACTTCAACTACAATTGAAAAAAGCTTACAAATCCCAAATGTTTATAGACAAACTCTCAATAAATCATTGAGAACTACAAAATTCTCAAATTAAGCCAGCTAAACTAAAAAAAAATTGCTGGAAAAAATAATTTTTAAAAGTTGCAAGAAGAAACTTGCACTTAATAATTTTTTTTAGAGAAACTTAACGGTCTGTGTTGGTTATTAGAGAGACTTAAAGCACTTGAAAGAAAATGCATTAATCTTATCGCTAGTTCTTGCAACACCTTCGATTCTGCTTGTATTTTGCGTACTGTTCCAAAAAGATAAATAAATAATAATTTAAAAGATAACTTTAATTGTAAAAAAAATATATTAAATAATTAAAAATTAATTAATTTGCATTTGTGATTATTTTCCTTTAAATATTTCCTTTTGCAAAGTTTGTTTTTGTTGCACGTTGGTTAAAAGAAATATAAAAAAAAATTATTGTGGTTTCTTTTGCGTTCAAGTGGCAGAGAGTTTAATTTAAATGTTGTATTTTTTTTGTTCATTTGGAATGTGCATTTGATGCAGCAACTAGATGTTTTCTTTTTCATGAAAATTTCTTTTAAACATTTTTTTTAAACATTTTAAAGTATTTTTTTTTTAAATTTTAGGTTTTTGTATAAGTATTTTTATAATTTTTTGTTTGTTTGTTTGTTTGCTTTATAATCAGTCTAGTTTTGTGTTATTTTTAAGTTTTTATTTCATTTTATTACTTTTTTATTTTTAGTAATTATTTGTTAAATATATTTTTTAAGCTTAAAAACTATATAAAAAGATGTATAATTTTATATATTCCTTTTTTATTGTTATTAAATATTATTTTAAAGAACGTCAAAATTAGGAAGACATTTGGCTTTCTTTTGTTTCAATTTTTAAATGTATAATTTTTAATAATACAACCAAAAAAACTCACTAAAAAAGGATTCATTTAAATATGTGGGTATGTATGTAGTATATCTATTAATTTTTCAAGTATGTAGTGTTTTCTTCTATTAATTAATAAAAAAAGGAAATGTTTAATAAAAACTGGACTGGAGGTAAGAAAAGCTTTAAATAAAAACCTTGGAAGACAATACGGATTATTTTATTATAATTATTTTAGGCGAGAAAATATTTAATTACGCCATCGAAAGTCTGAAATTCAAATATAGTTTCTTTAGGCTAACCCAAATTATTCGAAAGGCTTTGGAAATCTAGTTTACTTAGAAAATTATGGAAGTTTTTTCGTTCTCAGTTTGTGCCAGGTAGTTGACGTCATGCAGAGTTCTGGAGCTTTTTTTTTCTGAAGAAGCCACAATTAAAGAGACTTATAAAATTTTTCATTTACATACGTAATTCAAATTTAAAGCTGTTAACTTAATATCAAATAAAATTTTCATTTAGCCAGTTGTGCTATTAATAACTTTTTTATCTTGTGTTATAAATGAAACGTAAATTTCAATATAAAATTTTTTAATTTTACCAACTGTGGCTAGTCTTCCTAGGAAACGTTTTAGTTATACCGTCTTTCCATGGTAAGTCAAAGTATTTGGCGTTCTTTATTGCATGGATGAATTATGCTGTTTCCATGAAATTTTTGCAATTGATTTTGCCATTTCTTCGCCTTGTTACATTTGTCTTCATTTTTGTTTCATTATTTGTACTATTATATTTTTTTTCATTTGTGCTGCAGGCTTATTTGCTTTTTTCCTTCTGATTTCTCAACAATCCATTACCATAGCTGACACTTTTATTGCTGGTAAATTTTTCCCTGCCAAACTGTCAAACTGTATAAAAGAATAAACAATATTCTATGTGCAGAGTCGGTTTTACAGTTAACCTCAAACCAAAATAAAATAATTTGCTGACATTAATTTATATGACAAATTATGTAATTTAGTTTATTACTGACCTTCACATTACAACTGACAAGTAGAGTATTGGAGGCCAACTGCTATTTCTATTTTCTTTAGATTTCTTAAAGTACCCACCCAGACATTTGCAATAATATTGTGCAATAATTGATATTGTACAAAAAAATTGCCTGTGTGTATATTTATTGATATATGGCACAATATATTGGATACAATCAAAAGATTTAAAGATTTATATTGCGCAACAAAAATTATTTTGTAATGTGTTGAGAACATTGCACAATATTTATTTCCAGGTACATCACTAAATATAATATTTAAATTTTTTAAATTACTTAATGAAAAATTATTTAATTTGTTTAGGATTTGGTATGCATCCAGCGTAAGTATCAGGAAAAATCAATTTTAAAATTTCTTAAGCGTTTACATATCACTCATTTGCACAAACAACGTTATAACTAAAAAAACCCGTATGCCAGTTTTCAATTTAAATATAGCTTAATGTAAAAACAAAATTTAATTTTTCTGCAGCATTAACTCAAATGGAGTAAATGAGCGATATATTGTAAGAAAAACTACGCGATATATATTTTTTTAATATTGTGTAATTTATATAGCAAAACAGCAATAATAATACCAGGATTTTACTTAATAATATTGAATAGTCTATGGCTACCCTTACATCCAGTATCTTGTTGCTTATCTTGTTTAATAAAACCCACAAAACAGAAATAATATATGAAAATAAAAGCGCTAGATTGACCTAAAATTAACTAAAATGTCATTACTTTTTTGACAATAACAACAACAGTTTATTTTTAAGCAGCCAACTTCACTACTTAAACGTGCTGTCAAATTTGTATTTCCCCATTGCCAAGCGTTGCCACAGCGTTGTTTGGGTCTGCTTCACACATATTTGCATGATAACTTTTGACAGCTAAAAGAACCCTGGTTGTTAAGCTTTGAGTTGAAAAACTGAATATTTATTTTCCAGAACTTTTTGTTTATTAAAAAGAGGGTCAAGTCAAAATTTACATTTCAGTAGAGGTAAAAAAAACTGTTATACTCTTATATCACAAAGTTACTTTTTACTCCTGTAGGGACCATAGTTCCGCATATCACAAAGGTGGACAGAACTAAATTTTTTTTTGGCGAAAGAGTAGAGAAAATGATGTAAGATTTTTACAGTAGATAGATATGACCACTATATATCGTTTTGTTGCCTAAAGTGAAAATTGTGAAACTTCGAGTCACCACCCTTTCCCCTTTAGTAGAGCAAGCGCGATATATACTCGTACTCTATTTAAAGCCGTACTGGAATCATTTGCCAAATGTCATATTTTAAATAGTACAAATAATGATTTATCTACACATATTCTCTGTTGATGCAGATAAAAGGCGAATGAGGATTTTATACCACCAAAAATTTTCTATGGTAAAAAGCAAAAGTTTGTGAGAATAATGCAAAATTTTGCCTCTTATGTTTGTTTACTTTAAAATATTTATCGGTCTTCTTCTTTAGTTAATTTATTTTACATGACTTCCAAGTTTCTTTTTGATAATTTTTAATAGGAATGTATTTTTCGGTTAGGAAATTGGTTTTTATTTTGTTGTTGAAAATAATCACAAATTTAAATAAAAAAAAAAATAAATACACATAATAAAGAAAAATAAAATTAAAACTAAAATTTAGCTAATAAAAATCTTTGCAATTAAATTTTAGAATACTCTGGATATAAAATTCAATCAATGTAAAGAAAAA
This sequence comes from Tachina lurida, assembly GCA_944452675.1. NCBI lineage: Eukaryota > Metazoa > Arthropoda > Insecta > Diptera > Tachinidae > Tachina > Tachina lurida. The sequence continues at coordinate 126,902,378 of OX101754.1, forward strand.
ATAGTGAAATTTTTATTGAAAGTAAAATTTCATAATTTTAACTTTGACTGAAAATCCAGTAACAAGTCATTCACTTTTCTTAAACTTACTACGAACTAAGTTTTTTGTTGGTTTTTTTTTGTTTTAAATTTTATATTCCATATAAAACTACATTTTTCATTTGTCATCTTAAATATTTATATATGTATGTATGTATGCATGTAAATCGTCGTCGTTTTCTTACAATTATTTTCTAATTTATGTAAAACTAAATGACCACACTACTACTAAATGTTGTTGGGTTCTTTCATTTTATTTCTAATTTAACAAACCTCAAAAAAGTCACAATAAAAAAGTTTATTTTGTTGTTTTTTTTTTCGTTATTAAATCAAGAAAATATATTATTCTCAAATATATTTAATTTAGCTTTAAATTTATATTTAAAGCAGGTTTTTTTAATAGTTTTTCTAATTTAATTTTTTTTTATTTAATTAAAAAAAACTAGTCTTCTTTTTTATATTAGTTATTATTATTAATTTTTTTGTTAAATTTATTTTCTAACATAAAAAATAGAATGTGGTGTTTTAAAGCTAAAACTCATATGCGAGATAAGAGATGGTTTTGAAAACAATTTGATATATGTAGTATATGTATGTTTTTTTCTTTCTTATAGTTATAACAAAAGCTATTTTAAAAGCGCCAAATTAAATTATTTTATGACATCTGCTGAAATAAGCTTAAAAAAAATTTATTTTACACATTACGGATATACTATTTTTACGAGTTTTTAATCGTATACATACATATTTATAAACTTGTTAGTCTTAGCTTTTCTAGCATAAGAACTTTCTTAAGCCATCATTAACTCTCTGTTCTCTTGAGTTTTCTTCGTGCAAGCCACACACGTTGCGACCGTTTACGCAACTTGTGAAGAGATTGTATAACGAGATTGCAAAGTTTGTGGGGTTATTATAACCAGCAGGATATAACTTGCTTATTGTTAAAGTTTTCTGTTTTTTCAGTACAAAATCTTGGAATTAATAGAGCAGCAGTATTTTCGACGCACATTTAGCTTATGCCGGCCATACACTACACAAGTTCAGTGCTCAAGTCTGGCACTGTCTAAAGCAAGCTTGTGGCACACACTATACAAGTAAACTGTGCATTTTTTATTTTAATTTTCTATAACGCTGGTGATTATTTGTATATTTCTAGGAACTCTGTCCATAATATTTGTTCTGCGCTAATTTTTTGTTGTGAACTCTTAAAAAATCACGAAACAATTAAGCGTTTGCAACATACACTACAAAAGTTCACTGTACAGTTTTCAAACTTGAGCAAATATCAAAATCATTTTGATATTTACTCAGTTTACTGCGCAAATAGCACAACCACCCCCATGCACTACACAAACGCACTGTACAGTGCCAGACTTGTGCAGTGAACTTGTGTAGTGTATGGCCGGCATTACTCACTTCTAAAAAAAATTGTGCAGTGATAATCGTATTTTATACAAAGTTGTATTGTGTGGGCAAAACACAACGGTCGCAACGTGTGTGTGCGTGTGGCTTGCTTATCAGTCGTGATTACTTTCGCCTGCTACCAGCTTCGAGACTCGGTCTAATATTCCTACTTGTATAATAAAAACTTTTTAAAATTTTCTTAACAACTTAGTTCAAATATGTTGGCAACATTTTTTTAAATTTTATCATAAATTAAAATTAATTAATCATTATGTATACATTTATATACATAATTATTTGTTGATACAGGAACATAAAATCTAATAGGAATATTGACAAAGTCTCTTAAGTATTTATTTAAGACAATCACTATAATTATTTCATTGAAAAGAAAAAAAAATGTAGAAAGTACAATAGTAATATGTTCTCTAAAAAAAGCTAAGGACCGAGTCGCATAGAATTCTTTAAACATTACAGGTTCGCTTTTTTTAACAGATATTAACCCAATGACGGAGGAAGTTGTCACAATGAATACTTTCTTGATGGAAAGATTCAATAGGTTTGTTCTCCCTTTCATTAATGCGTTTTTTTTATTTACTTTATTTATTTCTTTTGTTTTATTTTATTCTTGCTCCCACAAAACAAAAACACAAATTTAAACATACAAAAAAAAAAACAACTAAAAGCTGTCAAACTAAGCAACGTACGCTAAAAGTTGCCCAACTTTTGTACTTTGTGTAGACGGAGTCATACATAATGTATGTATGTCAAATGAAAAAGGCGACACATAACGTACGACGAATTCTATGTGACTCGGCCTTAACAGTTTGCGCAGTGCTGAGTAAGCTTTTTAACAGATGTTACACAAAACAATTTAAGTGGCGTCTATCAATCAAAAAAACTAAGGCAGGCACTCAAAGTTGATGACCCAAGCTGATTTATATAAACTAAAAAAATAAAAAAAACTTTTTAAAACTCAATTTTAAGCATCTCAAAACATACATACATATTTATATGTATATCTCTTTTTTTTTAAACATTACAGTCTTATTTACTAACGCTTCTTAAACATAACATAGTTGTTATCAGACAAATTTTCTTGCTTTTTAAATAAAAATCTGTTAGGCAAATATTTGTTATCTGGTATAAACGTTTGTAAATATGACACTAAAATTTCTAAAATTTAATTCAATAAATAAAAGTTAACTTAAAAAAATAAATAAAAATTTTTTTTTTTCTTAAAATACAAAAAAAAAACGAATAAAAAACAATTATTGTTTGGCTACACCTATTTTATTCCCCAAATTCTTTCCCAATCAAACTTTTATTAACAAGCAAATTTTCACAAATATACTCCCCTAAAATTTCTCATGTCCTTGCTGGGAGACTTTTACATAAAAACTTACAGCAAAAATATCCTGTTGTATTTTAAATGCTCATGCATTTATGTAAAACAATTTCATTAAAAAAAAACTTCTCTAAATATACTACTTTTCTTTTCTCAATTGTGTTTTTTTTTCTCCATTTACTTCTATATCTCCTCTAAACTCTATATATTTTTTGTTGTTTTATTATGGTTTTCTTTTATTTTCTTGTTTTAATAAAAAATCTACTATTTTGTTTAAATATTATTTTAGTTTTTGTTTTCTGTTGACTTACTTAATTTCCCTTGAATTTATTGCATGGTTTTCAATATGTTTCATGATTAAATTTGTTTTTCATTGTTTTGAGTTCCATTTGAAAATATAAAATCTTAATGTGTTGCACTTTGCTATTTAATTTAAACATTTTGAAAAATTAATTTTTCTAGATATCGAAATCGAGCCAAAAATACTGAGTTCAATAAATATTCCAATTGTGGGTCTTTAATTGAAAAAAACCTAAAAGTTTAATTGTGTTAATTAAAATTTTTAATTACATAATGGAATTTCTAAACAAAACTTTAATGGGCTCAATTAAATTGTCCAATGATTATTTGTGTTTTTTTTTGTGTGTTTTCAATTAAAGGTGTTAATTGAAGAAAAATGATTAATGTGTTGGTAAATTCAAACCAGGGGGCAAATTACGGCACTCGTTATCCAACGAAATTATGAAATATTTCAAAAGTTTACATGGATATACTTTTAAATTTCGGATCGTATCGAATGCCGTAATTTGTCCCCAGTTTTGCTACTTTTGTGGTTGTCATACCTCGCACGCATATATGCACATTTAAGCCATATAAATAATAATTTGAAAAGTTTTTTTGTTGTGGGTCAAGCACATTAGTATGTATTTCGTAGCTGCTTAGGCAACTAACTCATCAGTAGATACGAATTCGAAATGCATCTAGACGTGCTTAAGCCACAACAAAAATATAATTTTTAGTTATAATCTAAATAAAAATAAAACTTTATAAATAATAATTTTTTTACGTTTGCACAAGCGGTTTGACAATCAGTAAATTTGTTCGAATTTATCGATTTGTGTATGTATGTATCTCATCATTTTGATTTGATTAAAAAATAAACCGATTTATTAAAACTGGATGTTAAGAATCTTTGCTAAAACTTTATAGACTTAATTAAGCTGTTTCTTATGTATTTTAATTATTAAAAATATTTACTGCTAAATTTTTTAATTTATGTAGATAGCTTAAGACACGACACTTTGTAAGTTAATTATAGTAATATTTCTTTAATGACAGAAAAAAATTTTAAGGGCCAGTTTTCAAGAATGAGATTAAACCTAGTTTCATTTCATAACTATGTAACTAACCTGCAAATTAATTTAATTCAACATTAACTTCACTATATTTACGTAGAAAGTATGACCATTTTGTCTATATTTGTTCACAAATATTATATAGCAGAGAAGAGTAATTTTTTTTCATCTGAAAACTTGCGGCCCTTTTCATTTCATCCGATATCCAATTAAAAGTTAATTAAAACTTTAACTGCCAGTTAACCAAAAAATTCACAATATATGATTAGTCCTTAACCGACACCATTTAACAGAAAAATAGCTTCTAAATACAACTGAACCAAATTTGCCGGTTAAGACATGCAGCAACATACATACATACATATGTATGTATGTATGTATGTTTTACTGTTTTACTTTTCAACATATTCTTCAACAGACTGCTCTATATTTTTTTGTTTACAACTTTTTTCAAAACAAACTGATGGTATTGCCATACTTTCTTTCAAATTCTTCTGCTAAGTAATTGAAACATGGTGAAACGTTAACCAAATAAAATAAATAAAATAATAGGACATTGTTGCATAAACTTTTGCAGCCATTTTATTTCCTTTAATTGTAACTCACTATGAATTGATATTCCGTTCAGAGATGGTAATTCGGTTGCCAACACCGAGAGTAACATTAGAGAAATATATTAGCGTATGTATAAGAAACCGATTGATGTTCGGCACTCTGGTGCTACATTCATACATACATATGTATGTATGTATGTATGAATGTATAGACTGCTTTATGTTTTTTTGTTTACAACTTTTTTCAAAACACACTGATGGTATTGCCATACTTTCTTTGAAATCCTTCTGCTAAGTAACCGAAACATGGTGAAACGTTAACCAAATAAAATAATCGGACATTATATAAACAGCCGTTATTTCCTTTAGTTGTAACTCACTATGAATTGATATTCCATTCAGAGATGGTAATTTGGTTGCCACTTAATTTGGATTTTGATTTAAGCTATTTTATTGTTGTTTTGTATAAATTAAAAAGGAAAATAATTAAGAAAAGCATATCACAAAAATTTTAACAAATTTATTTTGTCTCAAATATATTATTTCTTTGTATTATATAATGGATACATCTGTATGTCGCCTATTTAAATTCTCTTTGATACGGAATTTTAGCAAACGTAAAGCGAAAATAATTTCTGTAATGAAAATATTTTTAAATTCTTTACTTCAAATTGCTAGAAGATTCGTGGTAAATGGCAGCAGAGTAAGGGCCTAAAGGTTTTTTTTTTTGAATCTTTAAGTCTATCTTGCCTGCCTCCTTGGAAATCATAAAACGAAAATACTTTGCATAATAAAGACATTTTAAAAATCCTTAAATAAAATTGCTAAAAGATTCGTATTCAAAAGCAAAAGATCCACGAGCCTAAAAATTTTTTTTTTAATTATTTCAATCTAGTTTTTTATATATATTATTTATATTTTTTATAAACTAACAATTATGCTTGGAAGCAATAATTACAAATTTAGGACATTTTTTATACCAAGCAAATGCCAGAATTGCATATAGCCTGAAAATTTGGCATTATTATATTTACCTAGTAATGTGTTTTAGCAAAAATTCTCATTACCCCTAAATTTAAAAAAACTCAATATTTTTATAAAACGTCATTTATAAAATGAAGTTAAACTTATATTGCTGGCTAAACTTCTTAGTGAAGTCTTAAGATTAACGCTTTCGTTATGTTCGCAAAAAGTATATCCCCAAAATTGTTCAAATAACCCATTAAATAATAAATAAATATTTAAAATATCAAAAAAAAAAAAACAAAAATGATTTTGGTAATAAAAAAAATGTTTTATGAACATACTTTTTTATATACTCCTAAATTCAAAATTTAACTTTCCCTTTAAGAGATTAAAATGTATTTTATTTTAATCATTTTTTTTAAATGCTTTCACAATCATGTGCATTTCTAATCTTCATTAATGTACGACGAGTACGTTGGTTTTGTCATGATTATCAATTATCTATCGTTTAAGAGCAATTACTTTTTTCTTGCGTATCCTACTCATTTACTCGTGTAAATAATTTGGTTTCTTTTAGATTCTTGTTATTATTTCTTTTTTGTTTAAATTTCAGTTCGCAATTATTTAAATCATTAACTTTCAATTGTGTTAATAAATTATGAATTTCGCTGTTTAGCAAAATTAGTTGGTTGGTTGTTACAGTTGGTTTTTTAAATTAAATTAAATATTTCAATATTTTTAGTCTTTGCTTTACTGTTTTGAATTTTCTTATTTCTTAATTTTTCTTTTAACATTTTGTTGTTATCAAGTTGTTGCTTCCACATTGTTGTTGGTATTTTAGTTATACTATATTTTATTTTTTGTATACAAAAAGTTTTGTTATCTTATTTGTTGTAAAGTTGTTCTTGTAAAGTAAAATGTTTTTCTTTTTAATAATATATATGTATGTGTGAAATTTTTTTTAATATATTTTTTCCATTTCTTTTATTTGTTGTTGCCGTTGTTTTTGTTTCTGTTATTTCTGCCATTGTTGAACCAGTCAAAATCAGGCCTAGTTTTAAAGTGCCATGTGTTGCGGTATTAATAAATTACATCTGAAATATACACAGTTTATTGTAAAAATATGTTTGTCTTTATTTTCTTTGTTGTTGTTTTCAGTAAAGGTCAAAGTTTAGTAGCAGACAAATAGTCTGTCTATTGGTTTGTTTTAAAATTTCAAAATAAACGCATATGCAACAAAATTGAAAGCAAGTTTTAGTAAAACGAGAATAAAAAACTAACTGCCTGGCTCACGATGTCGACAAGAAATTTACGTTCGCTTATTTATATTGAACACAAAAACAAAATAAGAAAATTTGTTTTTGTTTTCAATATAAATAAGCGAACGAAAATTTCTTGTCGACATCGTGAGCCAGGCAGTATATGTACATATGTATATATGTAAATATTTATATGAATGTAAGCGTATGCATTTACGTGTTTATGTATACACGAAAAAATCCATGAAAGCACCGAACACACCTATTACTTACGTATAGTATATACCAAGGCAAATTCATTTTCAGGTAATATCAAAATTACAAAAACAATGAAAAAATACAACAATGAAAAAAACAACATGGGTTTTAGTTCATCCAAAACTTCACAAATAGAATTTGTTTAACACAATAATAATAAATATTATTCACATAAATTTGAAAATATTTCTCCACGGCAGCTACCACTAACAAAATTTGCAACGTTTAGCACTTCTCACAATTTTTTAATAGTTTTTTCATATTTTTAAATTTGTTTTCACAGAATTTTTTAATTTCTCTTTCGTAAAAAATTTTTGAAGTTTCGGATGAACTTTAGTTTGAAAAAAAAAAAATAGCTCAGCTGCATTTCCGCTACTACGTTGTGAATGTGCCTTGGTTTATACATTGGAAACTGTTAAAATGTCTAGAAAATAGAATTTAAAAAAACTGAAAATATCTGATTAATAAACTATTCCTTGTTCGGAAAATTTTTATAGAAATCAGCACCTAAATATTTTCCGATAGGTTGCAAAGTCGCTTAAACGAAAAATCACTTAACCCCTTTACATTTAGAGGGAATAATTTTTCCACCAACATTTTCTTAATTTCGATGAAGTATTTTAATTTGAAAAATCTTTAAAAAAATCTAAGTGTTAAACAATGTTAATGTTTAAGTACACAAACACAAATTGCAAGCTATTTTTTTTCGATTTGATTCACAATAACTACGTTCTTTGTCGAATGCTCGTCATAATACCAAATGAAAATTCGTTCGATCAGTACTTTCGACTACAGTCGAAGATCAAAAGTTGCTCATAATAAGGGCCTCAGATACAGATTGCCTTGGGCGTTACTAAGCACTGATAAACTCCTGCAAAATATGCTAAAAAGATCGGCCGATGGAGTACAGCGCTCTAGTTCGTTATTGAAACAATAAATTTAGCAAAAAAAAAGAAATATACGACTAAAGATACGGCCAGACAAGTGTTTATTAAGTTAAACAGTTTCAGCAACAATGAAATGCATATAGACATCGCTGAACCACCAGCAAATAAATTTCAAGTTAAACAGTTTCTAATAATATTGGATTCTATGACATTGTCTATTAGTTACATATGAAACCGTTTACATAATACGCACATATTTGAATAAAAGTTTCTTATTTGGTACCGTGCGTAACATATTTCCAAATTGAAATTATTATTAAAACTCTATAGAAAATGCAGCCATTATGCATTAATTGAGAAGTTTGTTATTGTGGGAGTTGTGTGTGTAAAAGTTTTATCACCCTGAGCTTAATAACTTTCATGAACATTTTCCTGCAAATTTATTTATTTAAGTTATTTAGACAATCATTATAAAAATAAATTGAGATAAATTGCTTTCAGTTAAAATTATTTTTTTTGTATGCAAATACATATGTACATACTCTTACAAATAAAAATATTTATTATAAATAAATACAACAATTAAAAAAAAATAGTAAAACAAAAATTGCAAAAATAACAAAATCCTAAAAGCTTTAACAAAATAAAACACAATTTTTCGTTTAATGCTTTCAACTATAAAAAAATATGAGAAACAATTTAATAGAAACACTACTATTTCATTTAAATATTGCATGATTTTTATTTTTTGTGAGATGAACAGATTTTAAGCAAACAGCAAGCAAAGCAGGCAGACAAGCAGCACAAAAATGAAGATGGCACGATAGTGAAAAAAAAGAAATTTTTTTGATGAAAAAGCAGTGATATCACAATACAAAAAAAAATTAAATAAAATAAAAATATTAATAAAACAGAGTATTAAAAAAATATCATTATTCTGTTAAAAAAAATTTTAAACAATCTTAAAAAATAACACATTCAACATTGGCACCAAACCTTAAATAAAATACGCTTTCGCAAGCTTTCCACTGGCAAAAAAATTTAAATGCATATGAATTCCCTAGCCCTAGACTAAATACGCTTAAAAAAGTAATAAAATGCAATTTTACAATTTCAAATCCAGGAACATTCAAATGAATACACATCAGTACGTTTTGCAGAAACGTACAGAAACTTGGCTAAGAATCAATACTTTTTTTTTTTAATTTGCGTCACAGCTATTATTAGCAATATATATTAATTTTGACACGCAGAGCCTGTGATGAGCTTGAAAGCGATTTATTGAACCTGTGGCTGCAGCGTAAGTTGCATGTATTTTAGCTTCGAAATATTATATGTACTCGTATAATAAAAAAACTTTCATAAATATCCAAGGGTTGTCATTAACTCAAAATTAGCTTATCTCGACACTTTTTCCTTTTTGCCACAGAATTTGTGATTGTCTCTCGATAAACTGGAGGTTAATTTTCCACAAATTTACCAGCTTAAATTTTTAATTTTTTCATGTTTATGAATTAAACTCATTCAACTGCCAACTCATTAATTTTAAATCAGAGTTGCCCAAGCCATATCCCCTTGGTGCTTATTTGTTTTTGTAAAAGCACTTAGCTATAGGCGGTGTGCTTTAGTACATATCGTCGAGTGATTATTGGTTTGCCTCAGTAATAATGTATTTTTAATATACTGTGCGGCAAACCAGTAACCACCCGAGGACACATATAGCACTCAGCACTAGCAATACGAAATACACAAACCACTTTGTCTTATTAGTTTTGTTTTGTTGTTCTTCACTGTACAAGTATACGCGCAAGTGTAAAGCAACAACACTTTCGTATGCTTTGCTGTTAAATATTGACAACAGCGACCATCAATGTAGATTTTTTCTTTGTATGTACTGGTTTTTACAACAAAAACTATTGAATAAAAATTACTTTTTCTTTAAATGTATTGCTGTTTGCTCTTCGATAAGGAACTTTTGGGCACCCCTGATTTAAACAATAAGTTTTGTAAAATGCTCTCCGGGATATATTTCGCCTGATTTTAAAACTCCAGATTTTTAGTAAAAAGCTCTTGGAAAAAGTTTACTAATTTTATTTAATTTCTTTCGATCTTGAAAATCATAAGTTTTCAAGTCGCGCGATTTTCATCATATTCTCCATTCTTTTCTAAAACGCATAATAATTTTTGGTGCCGTGCTTTATGTTAAAAAAAATTAAATAATAAGAAAACATGCATGTAAGAAACTAAAAAGAGCACCGTTTTTCTACATTTGCCCTCTAAAAAGTCAGCCAATTATTGATTGTAGAGATTTGGATTCAAATGAACTTTAACCGATTCTGAATTATTATCAAAAATTTTGAGAAGAGTTTTATGAGAAAAAAAAGCAAACAGAAAAAAACTATGAATATACACACTCACGCACTCACCTCGCGAAAACCTATTTGGGAGCGGCTGGATGTGGATACTGCGTATATGCCTCATCGGGTGATGCAGCTGTGCTAGCCTGCTCAGAATCTGTCATTGGCATTGTTGGTATAATTGTAGGTGGTGCATAATATGGATAAGTTGGACTAATATACTGTAATGATGGAGAGAAATTCTAAAAAAAAAACAAAACAAAAATCAAATCAAATGAAAATGGAACAACAGAAACACAAACAAAATGATTTATAGAAACAGAAAATATAATTTAATTTTATTTATTTCTACTACGATTCATTAATACTTATGAAGGTTTATTTTTGATGAGAGTTTGTGTGGAATTCAAATATGTATGTATATGGAGTGAAACAGTGCTTTACATTTAAGATATATTTCAAATGATTTCTCTTGTTATTCCTCGTATATTTATGTATGCATATTAATTGTTAGTTAACTTTATATTACGAAAAACAACAAAAACAGTTAAAAATTTTTCATAATTAATTTGTTATTGTGAGGTTAGTGAGGAGGTTGCTTGTGAAAGAAATACATACAAAATTGTAATACAAATAAAAGAAATGAAGACAAATAAAGATTTTTAAAGTGAATATTTTCCTTTTTTCTTACTTACCGAATTGCCAATTTGCAACGTTGCCAATTGTGGCATCATTGTACCGTATGGTACACCTGTTTCGCCGCTAACCATCATCGAAATACCGCGTGGTTGCACCTGATTGACAGCATCTGGTTTATAGGAAGCAACACTTAACTGTGGTGCAGCAGCCATTTGCATATACTGCGAATATACGAAATGAGAAACAAAATGAACGTTAAATAAACATAAATAAAAAATAAAATTGAAGCAATTCATATTCACAGGAATGGAAATGTAAATATGCAATAATTCAACTAAAGTGCAAATAATTGAACCATAAAAGAAGTTTTTTTTAAAAAGAAGTTTAAAGTGGAGGCATTAGGGTTGTCATACGTACAGAACTATTTAATTAATTGTAGAATAAAAAAAATACTCTATTAGCAGCTGGCGAACATTTCAATAAATTTATTTAGTAATTGGGAAGAAAAAACTTAAAAATTCTCTTCGCACAAATACGCGTGTGTCAACAATTACTTTAAAAGGCTCATATGAATGACACTCAAAACGCGAAAAAGACTTTAATATTTGCCCAAAACTTAGAAAATTATATATTCAACAGAAAATTTATTAAATGAAAAACAAAATTGATGCTGAGTCCATATCTGGCATTTCTTTTGTTGTCATTTTATGGTGTCATTTTCAAAATATGTGCAACACCGACCACATTATGTTTTTTATATTGTAAAGCAATGCCATACAACGAAAAATATCGGAAATGACAAAGGATGCCACTAGTACACACGAACTCCCGCATATCTGTTAATTTTGCTCATAATAACCAGAGTTAATATATTATACAATCCGTAGAAAGCAACGGAATATGAACATATTAAAGAATTTTATCTGGAAAAAATTCACATCTTTTAAAAACATAATATCATTAAATTTAACAAAACTCCTTAAGCTGTCTTTACATGGTAATGCAATGTATTACGACATGTCAAAAAATGCTGTAGAATGTATAAAATCTTATCATGTACGGATGGAAAGCGGTCGGTAAATGTTTTGTTTTCTCAACAATTTTAGAAACTTAAGTATTCTCATCACACCAGAGGTGTATTTCAAAGTAAACATTGGCAACCCTAATGGTATCTATTGAAGGTCTAAATACATTTGCAGAAGCAACCAAAATCAACTCGGAAAATGTTCATGTTGTTTTTGTAAAAATTGTGCAACTGCAACCATCCAGTAGCAATAAACAAACCTATAAAAAAAATTATTTTGTAGTAAAATTAGATTGAAATAGTAAAATATGTTCACCAATATTCAGTCTTATTAGTACAAATCTTTTTTTTTGTTTTTGCAATTTTCCAATTTTTATTATTAACTCAACAGTTCAATATCTTTGCTTGCATTTTACTTATAGTATCAGTGTAAACATGAAAAATATCTACAGCAGACTCTTGTTCTCTTTTTTTTTTAACACGGAGAGGATTTCATAATATTTTGATTCTACAAAGTCGTAATACTTTGTATTACAGTGTAAAGACACCTTTACTAAACATGAGCAATCATTTATTTATTTTTGAGCTAAGAGAGCAGCTGATTTAAAAAAAAAATACCTGACATTACGACGTTGACATTTTTTATTCATTATAAGCATATAAATTTCCATGAAGGAGTTCGTTATAAGTGAAAATTCCATATAACCGGAGTACGTATGCTTTAAATAAATAAAATATGCGCTAATTTTTATAAACTATTTTTGCAAAGACATTCATTGGGAAATTTAAACGAAAATCACAATTTGCACAATGGGCAGTCGATTAACAGAATTAAGCAAAAATTCTGTTTAATTGATTACTTAACTGTTGCTCATATATTGTACATATCGATCATTTAATGAAACAGCATCGTAACTCAAGAAATGAGATTTTTGAGTTAAGAATGTAGAATTAACCTGTAAAAATTTTGTGTAAATTGTGAACTTTAAACCAATTTTCAATTTTCAACTAGTTTCTTTGAGTTATGGCATTGTTCAAATAAATGAGCGATATGTATGTTTTAGCGTATGATTAATATGGTAATAATTTAAATAAATATTAATTATACGTTTACAACCCAACAACAAATTTAGAACCATTCAAGCTGCCGTCAAATTAAGTTATTTTGTAATTTTGGCTCAAATCAAGTTAAAGTAATTTCTTACAAAATTTGATATTTCCCAAAATAAGCACATTTTACTTAATTTCGCCGAAGTCAATATGAAATTATCGCGCAATAAGCAACGCTGTTTTTTTCATATACATATATAATATCATAAGTGTTCGTAAAGAAAACATGTCGCACACTAAATCAAAAACAGTCACAACTTAAAATTATCAAAACAACAAATCTTCATAAAATGTTAATTATGTTTGTAATTTTACCACATTTTTTTGCTACTCCTGAGCATCTGGGATTTTTTGAGTTGTGGCTGTTTATGATTTAGTGTGCGACATGTTTTCTTACGAACATTTTTGATATTTTTGTCAGTATATTACTTTCCTGCTATAAGATGTTGTTCTATACAACCCGATGCGACCTAATGTAGATGTGCATGTATGTGCTTCATTATATGTACATACTTCAAGGTTTTACTTCACTTCGTGACATAAGCGCCAAAAATGCTTAAGCGACATAATTTTCGAACTTATTTTTTTTTTACCAAAATCTATCATTTGGGATCGTATATAATCGATTTGCGTAAAAAAAAGAGGTCCAATAATATATCGGTTAAGGTTTTTAGTGGTTCTATCTCGGATATGTGCTTCGAAACCCAAATAAAAACAAGCGCGAAACAAAATGTATCACTCTAACACGGTTTAACATAAAACAGTTCACAGAACTACGTTTGTGGGGCGTTATTAAAGAACGCCCAAATAAGAACATGAAATAAGGCCCACTAAAATTAAAGAATTTTTAATTAGGGTTAAGTTATTTCATTTATTTTGAGCGTTGTTTCATCTTGAGATTGGTTGGGATTTATTTAATTTTTTTGAGCTTTATTTCATCTTGCGTTTGGTTTCATTTGGCTTTTTTAATTAGGCTTTATTTCCTTTATATTGGGTGTTTTTTTCATGAAATTTCTCTTGGAACTTATTTAATTTTTTTATATTTTATTTTATTGCCCTCAGCCGTGTGGCTGAGTGGTAACGATGCTAGCCTGTCAGTCCAGAGGTCATGGGTTCGATTTCCGCCATAGACGCTGGGTGTTTTTCGCAGAAGAGCTAATCGCTGCGCATTAAAAAAAAAACATTTTATTTGGGGGTAATTTTTTGGGCCTTATTTCGTAGTCGTAGTTCATTTTATTTAATTATTTCGAATCAAAGTCATCTTTCGCTGGAAAAATACTGTGATGTTCAAAACTTTGATTTCTTCGGAAATGGAATTTAAATATTCGAAAAAAAAATTCAGGCCCCTATTGCTGTTCTCAACTCAGCTCAGTTTGATTGCCTAAAAGTCAACCCTACTCACGCATTAAAACAATAGTTTAAGTAAATATTATTGGGCTGTTCAAAACAACCAAACTGAGTTCAGTTGAGAATGCCAATAAGACATTAAGGCATCATTCGTTGCTGGTCTGTGCCGTTCTACTCTGTATGAAATATTTTTCAATTACTTTTTCTGTAAAAGGTATCAGCTTTAGAAATGATTACACTTGTATACAAAATATCACAACATACTAATACATACACACTTTTGTCTGTCACTTAACGTTGAATTCTATTTTCAACAGATTTGTGAGCAACAGAACAGAACGAAAAAGGAAATTCTAACCACACATACACTGAAAAGAAACAAAACAGCTGATTCAGAACAGAACAGCACGCACAAACTAGTTATGCCTTTAGACAAATCCTACATCATTACATTATTTCATTTTCACAGAGTCTAACAAAACTATTTCCATTTAAAGTTGTGGTTTTTTAAATAAAATTTCTGCTCACCTGATCATCTACCTGAGTGATCGGTTGTGTCATCATATAGCCAGGAATCCATTGTGAACTAGCCATTGGATAGCCGCTGACTTGAGGAGCACCAAAGCGTGAATATGGCATACCAATCGGAGTGCCAACATTAACACTGACACCATTCTGTTGCATAGCCGATGGATCATAAGTCACTGGTATACCTTCGGCAGAAACGTCACGCCACGTTCTGGCGCCCTGGTCGGGAGCCTTGAAGAGATTTTTCTTTTTGGGGCCACCATCGGCGAATTTAACTAACAAAGCATCTTTGGCACCCGGTATAGTTGTGCCATTGAACATGGCAATAATGTGCTCACACTTTTCGCGACTTTCCATGCGGGCGAAACCAACACCTACAATTTTTATGCATAAAAATCATTTTGTTATTATTTGGCCAATTCACAAAGTGTTCTATGATGTCATATTGTCATAATATTTTAAATTATTTCTATATAATTTTTTTTTGCTTTCAAACAAAAATTTTAGTGCATTATAGCAATATGACACAAATGATTAAGTAAATTATATGTTTTAATTATTTACCTTTTGAGTTCATTTGTGTATCACGTAAAATTCTAGTGGACACCACTTGCCCATATTTGGATAACATGGCTTCCAGATCGGTCTCTTTGAAATTTGCTGGCAAATTTGCAATGTACAAATTTGTGGGATCCTGTTCTTGTTGCTGTGGTTTTTTGTTGTTGAAAATGTAGTAGTTGTTGTAAATGAGTATTAAATATTGTATTATGTTTTCATAATTTGTTTTTTGATTTAAATTTTTGGCCGCACACATATATTTTAATGGTTTTTGCACAACAACACAAAAGTATTGAGATGATGTTTTTGGTAATTTAATTATTTATTTTGATGTTAGCACAAAAAAAGCATAATGCAAGTGTTTATATGTATTTGAACATGTATGTGTGTGTGTATGTTTTTAAGATGCAAGTGTTTTTGTTTTTATTTTTGTTTTAACATGGTGAAGGTTTTGTTCGTTCAGACAAATGCGAGTGCATGTGTGTTTGTGTGTGTGTGTGCGCGTGAGAGTTTGGAGCATTATTTATATGTGGTGTAGAAATAATACGGTAGCAGTAGTAGAAGTAATAGCAGTTCAGTGTGTTTGTTGTTAGCGTTGTTTTAATAAAAAGACACATACAAATAGATGATGCCAAAATTTTAACAGGTTCATTATGCAAATTACAGTTTATTTTTTATTTTATTTTATTTATTTATTTTAATATTTTAAGAGAAAAAAGAGAGAAGGAGAGAAAAAAGAAGTTGTAGAATTTTAGTAAATTTGTCTATTTTCCATTTCATTGTTTTATATTCTCACATTTTAATATTTTAGTGTTTTGTGTATGTATGTGTTTTTATATGTATATGTAGACATAAATATCCTAATATGCACAATTTTGTACAGAAGTGGCCAAAACAGTTGCGATTATAATAAATTTTGTTATATATGTATGTATGTATGTAAATACATTGTATTCATATCAACCAAGAATTTTTAATGAATTGTTAATTTTTTTTATATCTACTTGGATGAAAAAACTTTATGTAGTATTATTCGCAGGATTTTGCAAAAAAATTGGATACCATCATGAATTGCTGGGAATTGAGGGAATAGAGTGTTCAAAGTTTTGACTTATTTCTGGTGTTTGGGTTTAGTTTCAGGTGCATCTTACGAATATCACGTACAGTGTTAGCCAACAAGGCGTCAGTGACGGCTCATGGGGCCACAGCAAATAATCGAGAGATGTCAAATCGCATGAATAGGTGGCCAATTTTCAATTCCGTCTTGAAATCAGCTTAATTTTAATTCATCCAAAAATGTTTAAACAAAAAAATAATTTTTCGTGGTTAGTTAAGGATTTCCATGAACCGTAACGCGAGCTCAGATTTCATATTTTATGAAATAAGGTCCAATAATTCCACGTAAAATATTACAAAGCCGATACACGTATGTATAGAGTAGATTAGGGAAGCAACTTCTCCAAATCATTCCATCTAGAATGTTTAATTTTTTTTGTCTTCTCTGATAGAATCAGTGCTTATACCGCTGTTATATCTTGTTCTAAAGTGAAATTTGCATAACAGTTATTAACTTATAACAGTTAAAGTTTTAATAAAAATTTTAATATTTTGTGTTGCCTACTTTTAAGGCCTAAAAGATATGCAGCAAAAGCATAGCGTTTCGTAAAGCTTTATACCATTTTGGCAAATGTTTTGGCCACCACTGTAGATGGTAGTATGTGTTATAAGTTAGTAGTTTTTGTAATTACGTGAGATTATGAACATACATATGTTAGTAGAGTAAATTTTAATACATAAAAGTTTGCACTATTTCCTTTTTTTAGTTTGTTTATTGTTTTTAATGTAAACGTAATAAATACTCGCAATGTGTATTTTTGTATGCGTGAAAAGTAAGTGCTTTTTAATTAGTAAAAATATACTTAAACTATAGTTAAAGTACATAAAAACAAAATAAATAAATTTTAAGTACTCACTAACTGTCTGTTTGTTTGTCTACTTGAATATGATGTTTGTAGTATATCCATTTTATTTTTAGTTATTTTTTTTTCAAGCAAATAACAAATTGGAAATTACCACTAGTGTTTACTATTTTCGTAATTTTACTAGGTTTGTTTTTAATTAGTCTCAAAGGTACTTAAAACTTTCTATGTTTTTATGCACTTAAAAGAGAATACATACTTATGTTTATACATACTTAGTTAGTAGTGACAATAAAATATGCTTATAATTAATAAAACTCATTATTTCATTGCAAATTCACTGGCTGATCAAAAGTAGTGAAAACTTTGTCTTTCCTAAAACAGCTCCTACGAATTTTACAGGAAAGAAATTAAAGTTTATTTTCGTTTTATGTAAAAAGATGTTTACTTATTTTTTTCTTAAAAATGTCTTATTTTCTTTTTGATATTTTAAACATCCTCTTAGAGAAAAGTCTATGTAGTTTTTCTTTTAAACTAAAACAATAAGAAACAAAAATTTGTCATCAAAAAGTGGATGATTTACTTTTTATTTCGACTGACAAATAGATTTTTTTTAGCCTTACAAACTTGCAACGGGAGAACTTTTTTGCGCTGTCTGGCCAAATATATATTTTATGTGTTCCTATTATGCATTTTAGAAAAAAAACCAAAAAATTTTGTAATGAAAATTTCAACAAAATTGATAATGCATCGACACAAATTTTAAAATTTGAGTTTACAATTATGTAACAAAATAAAATTCCCAATTGCAACTTACGAGTATAATACTTGGTGTAATTTATTTTTGCTCTTGTTGCTTCCTAAATATTTTTTTGTTAAGGCAACTTTAAGAATTGGAGAAAGTTTTACCCACATATTTATAAAAAATAAAATGAATTTGAAATCCATTTTAGGAAGATTTTGTATGAAAAAATTTAAATAAAATACATTTCAAATTCATTTCAAATTTTATGAATATGGGGGTTAAAGTTTAGATTTGGGCGAAATACAGACGTTTAAAAAAAGTATATTTTGAAAAAAGTTTACTTTTAAAAAATTACCTTTTGAAATAAATACTTTCTAAAAACTGTCTTTAAAAAAGAGTACCTTTAGTAAAATTACTTAGTCAAAAAGTGCTTTTGAAAAGGTGCTTTTAAAAAATATTTTTTGAAAAAGTACCTTTCAGAAAATGCTTTTTTAAAAAACAAATTTGTATAAACATACATTAAAGACCCATTTAAAAAGTACATTTTAAAAATTACCGTTAATAAAACTTAAAACAAATTCCTTTTGAAGAAAGGACCTTGCAAAAAGTATCTTTTAAAAAAGCAGATATTAAAAAAAGTAGCTAACATATTTTTTAAAAAAGGACCTTTAAAAAAAAGGACCTAACAAAAATTATTTTTTTAAAAAGTAGATATTAAAAAAGTACCTAACAATTTAAAAAAGGACATTTTAAAAAAAGTACCTTTTAAAAATATGTAGTACCTTTTACAAATATGTAGTACTTTAGAAAAGAAAGGACCTTTAGAAAAAACTACCTTTTAAAAAGTACCTTTTACAAAAGTACCTTTTAAAAAAGCACCTTTAAAAAGAGTGCCTTTTAAAAAAGTAACTTTAAAAAAAAATATCTTTTAATCCTTTTTAAAAAAGTACCTCTTTAAAAAATAAGCTTTTAAAAAAGTACCTTTAAAAAAATACTTTTTAGAAAAGTGGCTTTTAAAAAATAATCTTTTAAAAAGTACATATAAAGAAAAATAATTTTTTAAAAATTACCATAGATGCAATTGTGTGACAACTTCTGAAGAATGTTTGGCATTGTTCAATTGCAGTATGGACGAGTTTTTGTGCGGTATAGTAACCGTGGATCCACTGCAACACTACAGATACTAAACAGCAGTCAAAACAATGGATTTCCCGGGGAAGAATCAGCACCAAAGAAGGTCAATGTGGGTTTGTTAGACAAAAAAGTTGTTTTTTGGAATGTACGTGTATAATCAACACTCATTATTTTAAAAAGTGTAAAAACATGAAGGGAGAATATTATACCCACTTATTGGGTCGGTTAATTTAATTAGGATTTGATAAAAAAAACTACCACATTTGGCCCATAAAAGAGTTCTATTCCACCGGGACAATGCAAGCGAGCATACATGCGAAGTTTCCATGGCGAAAACCCACGAATTGGGAACGAATCGCTCCCTCATCCATTCTTTGGATTTGTCCCACAGTGACTATTTTTTGTTCCCCAACCTGATTAAATGGCTCGGCGAATGTAGATTTGCCACCAACGATGAAATCATGTCACAAGAAAATACCTATTTTGACCATGACTGTTAAATCTTATTGTCGGGAAAAGATACAAAATTGTGGCGCTAAAAGCAGACGTTAAAAAATGAATAATGCGGTTTCTATAAGTCAAGCAGACGACTCGTCTACAAAATTTTAATGAAAATCACTCAAAAAAATTACCCCCTGTGAAACTGCATATTAGTGCTTTTCATATAAATTTTATACTAAAGTGGAGTAAATTTTATACTCAAGTGTTGTAGTTGTAGAAACAGGTGAGTCAGAACTTGAACCGCCCAAAGAAGACGTTAAAAATTAAAATTATTTTTTTTATAAAAAAAACCTGTATTTCATTTGAAGAGTCACGGACTTTTTGACCCACACTTATTTAAAAAAGGTCGATTTTTTTAAATCAAATTTAGAGACCCGGCTTTAAATGAAATACGCTATACACTCGTATTCGCATACATATGTATGTATGTATGCAATTCACCCAGAAAAGTTGTAGTCTCATTGCTGAAAATGTTTAATGAATGCATTGGCCAATTCATTGAATTATGTATTCTTAATTAATTACCACTTAAAAAAATAATCAGCCAGCAAAATGGAATATAAAAAATAAATACGTATTTTTTATATATATATATATCAATATTAAATATTATATAATAATAATATTAAATTTAAATAACTTAATATTTTTTAATAATTGATGTACATATATGTATGTATGTATGTATGTATGTATATGAATTATGTATGTCTGTTTTACGAATTGATGAAATTTATTTTCCACTGTTATGATTTGTGTGTAACTATTTTAGGCGTTAATGATTAATGATTTATTTTTTCCAACTTTACAAATGATTAGTTAACATTAAAATAAGCGAATTTATATACTTATTTATTAATAACATATTGGTTAAGAATATAAAGATTAATCATTGTTTGTTTGTTTGTTTTAAGGCCGGCTCAATAGTAGCGTTAAGAGAGAGAGAATATATAGAAAAAAACATTTTTATTTGTTATTTATTTCGCATTAAATGAATATGTAGCAAGTAGTTTTAATGTATCTACCTTTAAGGTTTATCCGACAGGAAATGTACTATGTATGTATGTAATTATAAAAAATAAACCTTACAGGCTTTAAAATATTAAAAAAAAAGGGATTTACATTTATGGCAAACGGTACAACGTTAAAATTGTGTAAGTATTGTAAATACGGGTATCTAAAATCAAAACTAGCTAATTGTTTGAACAAAAAATATATATTTTTTTTTTAAATTTTGCCACTCATTTCTATTGTATTGCTGATGCTCTACAAAGCAATTACAATAATTAAATATGTACATATGTATGTGTATGTAAATATCTAGAAGAAATTATTGTACACATATGTAAGGGGCAAGTTATTTAAAACAAAATCTAATATACAAGTTACTATGTTCAGTTACTATTTTTACATTTTTACACTTAAAAAAATAATCGTTATGATTTCGTTAAACATGTAAAAAAACCGTTAAATATTTGTAATTGTTTGGAGATTTTTCGCTACTGCTAAACGGGAAGTATTAAAATTAAATAAATTGTTTTTTTTATAAAAATTTCTTTAGGAATATAATATATATTTTTTTTTAATATTTCTTTTAATACTTAGTTGGCTTCCTCAGAAAATAATATAATTATATCAAGGCGACATCATATCAGGTGATACAATCTGCCCAGCTGACTATTTTCGTCGATTTTTTCAGTAAATTTTTCCGACATTCCCAGAATGCATTTGTCAAAGCGAATTGACACGACTATATCTTATATGAATATGCCTTGTACTTATAGGAGTGTTCATCTATTAACAATTGTAACGAATTTGTAGCAATTGTTTTTGGTAATAAGCCGGGACAAGGACTTCATGCATTTAAAAAAGGTGTTTTAGGCACCTAAAATATGACATCAAAAACTCAAAATATGCACTTAAAACAATAAAATATGCACATATTTAAACAAATTTTATTCTAACGAAAAGTTTTCAATTTACATACAACTAAATAAAGATATAAAAATATATTTGTTTTTCAAAAGGTGCGTGGACAAGCCTTTTACATTATATTTTTACACAAGATTAAATATGATATAACGATTGCTTCACTATTTTCGGCTTTAATAGCAGACAATTTTCTCTTGAAATCATTAAAATTATAATTTCCATTAAAATTGGTAGGTTCGTGTGCTTGTCCAAAAAACAGTTTTGCATTAATAATTTGCCAAAAATATTTTTGACAATTTGCATTTTTGAGAAAATATCACACAAAATCATGTGTTTGTACCAAACTATGAGACAAAAATATGCATTTATTACCAAAATATGCATTTTCAGCAAAATATGCAAAAATATGCTGTAACAAATCGATGCCATTTTTACGCAAATTCATTGTTTCGTAAAGATATCTCGTTCTTGCTATTATCATCGTTAAGGGAAAAAACATGCATTTGCATGAAACCCCTGTTCCTGGTAATAAGTGTTCGTTAACCCAAAAAGTTTGCAAGGAGAGAGCGTCAAGGGAGGGTACAAAATTGAGACGCAAAAAAGTTCATTAAAAATTCCCACTTGTAAACATTTTATTTGCAAGAATCAGCTTAGCAGCTGTGCTGTGATTTTGCTTGGGAAATTATTTGTTGAAAAATGTTTGAAAGAAAAACTCGAAAATATGGATATTCTTATTACTAAATATACGAGTATTTTGTAACTTTATTGTTTTTCTTTGCTTAAGCCACATAAATACAATTTTGTGGACAAGAAAGTACAATTGTTGAAGATTTGTTTAGCATATCAGGGATGGAAAATTGCTCTTTTATATGTGTTAATATTGAAATTAAAATTTTATGGGCTTATCCATAGTGTAGAGTTTTTTTTTAACAAACACAAACTGCGATGCAATTAGCTTGTTTGCAGAAAACACCCAGGGTCTATGGCGGGAATCGAACCCACGACCTCTGTACTGAGACTCAGCTACAGGGGCACCCTCGAATAAAATTAAAAAAATTTATAAAAAATGTTAAAAAAAAAGGAAATAATATATGAAACTAGGTAATAGTATTTCATATTAACACCCTGTTTCCATAAGCCAGACAGACAACTCAAAAAAACGAGTAATTTTTACATAAATTTTCTACTCAAGTCGACCGCCCGAATTGTGGAAACAGGGTGTAAATATCGAATTTTACCTTATGTTTCCACAAGCCGGACTGTCGATTTGAATAGAAAATTTATATGTAATGATGCACTCCTTTTTTTGAATACTTTTGATACAAATTTTCTAGACGGATCGCCTGTCTGACTTGTGGAAACAGGGTTTAACAAATTTTTATAATTTTGTAATTTAAAATATTATCAAACAAGTTGTTTCCAAAGAACGTCCGAAATATACCAGAAAAAGTAAAATTTTATCATAATTTCCAAATACATAATATATTATATTATTTGCGGAAGAAACCAATTATACCAATTAAAAATTATGTAGAAACTATAAAAAAATTTTCATAAAGAAATGACCTCAAGGTGAAATAAATATGTACTGCCTTATGTATAAAAAAATATTTCTGTTTAATAAGAGGTTTATGAAACAAATTTTCTATGGAAATTTGATTAATGAACCTTTTATAATATTAAAATATTTTTTATGAATTAGACCCTTACTAAACAAAAAGATATAAAAATTTCAATAAAATCAGTTAATTAATTAATAAAGTAAATACTATGTAACATATTATAAGCTACATACATAGTTAATATACATAGTATATGGGATTAAGTAAATAAAAAATATTAAAAATAAATAAATTAACCCCCGGTTTACACAACCCAGGCAATCGACTGGTCTAGAGCAATTGTTTGGAAAACACTCAAAATAATGAGTGCTTTTCAATTAAAACATTTCACTCCAGTCGACTGTCTGGGTTGTATAAAAAGATGCTAAGCTTTTTAAAATAAATCTTACATATTTGAATATGAAATTTTTTTTTACATTTGCCACATTTTGCTCATTTATGAATGAAAATTTTTTTCGGCTAAAAAATGCTAAATTTGCAAACGCTGATGGTAAAAAGGTTAAGCTTCTTGTACTCATTTCTGATTTTTTTAATGTATCAATTGCATTTCTGTATAACTATTTTGCTATTGTAGACTAAAACAGTTTAATTAAAGACATTAACATAATTAAAGACATTAAAATAAATAAATCTAAAATACATATAATACTAACGAAGAAGAAAATTATTATTTAAGTATTTCAAACAAATTTACAAGTCTGAAATAAATATGTATGTATGTATGTAAAAATTTTCTTTAACCCAGACGGCCGCCGACTTGGGTACAAAATTTAATTTAAAATTTTTTTCATATCACGCTGATGATGAAGTTGCAGTGACCTTCGAAAAAAGGTAATTGTTCCGTTCTACTAGTGTTTGTCAGAATATTTAATATTAACTTTGGTGTTATTTATTCATTAATTATTATCACATGTAATTTGGCTTATAAAGTGATACGAACTTTAGCCTAATCAAATCATAAATATATAAACAAATGAAGTTCGAACAATAATTATAAAAACTAACTAAAATACTCATTTATTTTTTGAAGATATTTGTATAAGCATACAAGATTTTAGCTTCTTGAAGATATATTTAAGGACTTACTTCCTGCAGTCTTTAGAAAATTATATTAATTAATAAAATATTTAATTTTACAAGAATTGAAAATAATGGACCTGAGCCAGATTAAAATAAAATTGTATCACAACAACTTTCATTAATTTTTTTAAAGTTTTAAATCAACATTTGTAAATATGTATGTTTGTAATGAAATATCTGCATTAATTCAATACAGCTTTCTCTTCTTTAAGTAAAAATTCTTTAATAAATGAAAAACAAAATTTAAAGAACATTTGTAGGAAGAAAAGTAGTTAAGTGTATTAACTCAAAAATCACATTTTTTTAAGATATAACTATGTGACAATAAAGGACTTAATTATCATATGTTCTTTTATTTTGACTTAACTATTGGATTTAAAAAAAATTATATTTATACTACTCCTACTTATGTATTTGAAAATTTATGAACTACATAATACTAAAACTTAAGATGTTGAAGATACATACCTACATACATACATATATTAATTGTTTAAAATTATATGGATTTTTATATAAATTATGTATTGAAAAGAAGATTATGGAAAACTTAATAAAAAAAAAACTACATATTGTAGAGCTGTCATTTAAGATAATTTAATGTCTAATTTAAATCCAGTGGAAAAAAGTCCTGATTGTAAATATTCCCCTTTATTTTCACAAAAAAAAAATAGACAACATATTTATATGTAATAGTATCTGCATATGTATGTATTTTATTATAGAGAATGAACAATTTTGAGTTTTATTTAATTTGCAGACAAACTAGTTATTTAACCTCTAAATACATTTTCGTACTCTTTTTTTTTTGTAATAAGCGAACTGAAGCTTTAAACACATTGACCACAGCAGGCTACACGACTGCACGACTTAAAATGCCGCTAGCTGCATTTTTCGCCTTGCAGCCGGCTATTTAATTATGCTACGGACGACAGCAGCATCATAAGCAGCTGATACGAGTATTCAAGTATAAATATATAATTCAGTAAATGTCACTTTTAAATATTTCACATTTACAAAAAAAATTACTCCTTTAAAATGTAATTATATTACGTAAGAGTACAAAAATTAATCAATTTATTTCTTTACATGAACTTCAGGATAATCTTTCTGTAAAATAATATAAAATAATTGTAAGCTTTCATTCATATTTGCTTATTGTTCCCAACACAAATAGAAATTAGTTTAACTTGACTACAACAGAAACCTGTCGCTGTGTGGCCTTGCTGTCGTCAAAATAATCATTCTCACTTAAACATGTATAAATTATTTTTGACAAACTGAAGTCGGTAGTTTGCTGTGTTGAATATGTTTAATGCTTAACTTCAAAACTAAATGATTTACTAAAATTCAGTGTGCTAAAATTTTGTGCTAAAAGCTTGTGGAATTATACACATTTTTCTATATATACGCATTTAGCAGAGAAATAATTAATTAATTTACTGAACAACTAAAATATTAGTTTTGAAAAAAGTGCGAGCATGATATTAAACTTTACTACACACAGAAAAAATTATGACCAAAAAATGTTAAAAAAAAATTTTCGTTTGAAATAAAATTTAGTTTCAGCAAATATTTTTTACTGATCCAGTTTGTTATTTGTTCCAATTTTACGCACGTTTTTCTTATAAACAAACAAGATAAACATCAAGACACTTAAATAACAAATTCTTTCAGATGAACTCGTTTAAATTTAAATTTCTACAAAATTGTTATCAGAATCTACAAAATTTATTTGTAGGTCCGAATTCATACAAAATATTTACTGGTTCATTGGAATTTGCCTACTGAAAATGAAATTTAGTTTTTTCTGTGCAATAGTTCTTAAAAGGGCACAAATTATTAACTTGGCAGCACTTGGTCAAAAATACTCGTTTGGCAACACTCTATTCTTGAGAAAGGGATGTATAGCTGTTACTGTTATTTTCACAATTATTTTCAATTACATACTCCTTACAAATACAATTCGAGCTGAAATAAAGTCAGTCTATGTAATTATGATAATGTACAAAACAGCAATAAACAATTTCAATGTATTTTAAAGAACCCTGCAGGAAATGGAACTGACACAAGACTAGCCACGTGACCGATCCCCAAGTGATAGAGACCAGTCCGAGTTCTAACACTTCCTATGAAGTGGAACAGTCACTTCTCCATGGGTATGGCCTAGGATGGGGTGAATTGATACTTTGTATGCACCTTGTGACTTATCACTTAACTATCTTATAGGGACCTATTCCGTGTAAAATATAAATTATATATAAATGTCATTCCGACAACAACAGGAACTTGAACTTTTTTTATTATTTTTATTTTTCAGTAAAAAAAATTTTATTTTCAAACTATCAACCTACGGCATGGCAGGCTTGCACACTACCTACCCGATCATAGGGGCACTCATATTGCAAAAGTATAAATACGTACCAGTTAAGCTTAGGGTAATATCTAAGTATAGTTACGGGACTTGTTCCAGAGTGACTTGGCAGTCTATTTATATTGATTCATTGTTTAACCTTCATAGTGAACAGAGATGTCCCAGCGAAGTCTTTCTTATATACATATGTATATACTAAACCAAAAAAAAATTCGTAATACATAATTTATGCCCCAGCGGAGTGTTTCTTATATAGACATACTCAAAAAAAAAAATATTCGTAGTACATATAATATATAATATTCGTAGTAATATCCTATTGAACTATGGATGAAGTTATGGAACGAACAAAAGTGTGTTGAGGTAACATTTACCCTATGAAGAGAGATAGACAGAGAGAGAGAGAAACTTGTTCCTCAACATTCACAAGTGGAATAATTTAGTTTACACCTTGATCGGCAGCTTACTTTAAATTTGCCCTACCTACATATATATTAACATTTTCTCATGTTCAAAACTGCTTTTTCATATTTATTTTTAAATCGCGCTTTTTGAGGATATATTCATCAAAATCCCGCTTTTTGCCACATCTGGCCACGTTAGCTATGGGGCAATGCTTCAGCTTCCAAAACGAAAAAAAGATACTATTTATACCATTTGATAGCTCCTGGACTAAGCCACATCAGACATGTTCAGTGCCGTTTACTACAATACTAGAACGAGTCCCAATTCAAGAAAAAGGTGAATATGTAACCATTTACACGATATATCCTCTTTTCACCATACACTACTCACTACTTTTGTTAATACTCTAATTTTCTCAAGTCATAGGATGAGTACGCTTGGTTCAATTGTCACCGAATTTTCTGCAGGGAAACTATTAATAATTTAATGAATAAATAAAATATTGATTTTGGGGAAAAGTGCGATAAAAATATTAAACTTGAAAAATTTATATTCATTTAAGTTATTTTTTCTTTCTATCTTTTTCAAATGACAACTCTGGGATGAGGAGAAAAAAAAATATATGTACATATAATTCTAAAGTAAAAATAAATATCGTTTACAAACTGACTTTGAAACATCACACTCACAACATCATAACTTACTGATGGCAATAAATTTTGATATTTTAACCAACTTTTTTTTCTGCATACGAGTATGTACCTCTTACACCTGTCTTGGAAAAATATCAACTAGACACACATGGAATTTATTGCATTGACTTCGAAACTATTAAATAAATTATGGGTATTTATAGCACACATACTCCACAATAAGTCATGATGAGCACAATGATCATGATGCTTAAAGTAAAGTGTATTATTAAGTACAGCTAGTGACTAAATTACTATACTATACTATACTATACTATACTATACTATACTATACTATACTATACTATACTATACTGTACTATACATAAATATTTAT
This sequence comes from Tachina lurida, assembly GCA_944452675.1. NCBI lineage: Eukaryota > Metazoa > Arthropoda > Insecta > Diptera > Tachinidae > Tachina > Tachina lurida. Next base: position 126,930,751 of record OX101754.1, read on the forward strand.
TATTACTATACTAAATATATTATGACTTTAATATGGAGGATGATGTTGTATGTTAAAATATAAATATAAAAAATCGTACTATAGATTTATGTTCTACAATTCTTAAGTATGGGCAGTGGGGGGTGGGGGGCTTGGCAAAGGAGGACGATTTAAGAAGGTAAAATAAATGGGATAAGAGTTTACACACAATAAAATAATAATAATATGAAAAATAAACAATAATAAAAATTTAAATAATAATATAACAGCAAACAGAAATAATAATAATAATAATAATAATAATAAAAATATGGTAATAAAAATACGAAATATTATGAATAAATGCAGAGACATAAAATGAAATTATAGAAAAGTGAGAGGAAAAAAAAAACTCAATCCTTTTTTGAAATGCACACAGGTACATACTGATGTCACTAGTTCACGTTTAACGTTGACAAAGTTTAAGTGAAAATATATTTAAATGTACTATATTTGGTTGTTGGAAAAAGTATTGAAAAAAAATGAGAAAATCACTTAATTGTTTTTATTGTATTTAAAAGTATATACCTTAATATTAGAAATGGCCTAACTCATTATTTTTTTAAAATCAAGTTTTTGGCATATTTCAGCAGATGAACCTTTAATCTATATAGAAATATGAAAAAACTCGATTAAGAAAAATAACGTGTTAGGACGTTTTTATATTAAGGAATTGATATGTACATTTATAAAAATGGGATTTATCGTGATTGGTGTATTTCACTATGACATTTTGGTACTAGATTAAAGAAAACATGGCTCATACATGAACTGACACCACACACAGTGGACCAAACACAAAAGAACGCTGATGATGAAGGTGTAGTGACCTTCGAAAACAGCTGGGGTCTAATCATCGGTTCGGTCACGTTATTCGATTTGAGATTATGGCATTCGCTATCGAACAATGTAATAATATGGTACGATATCCAATGCCATAATCTCAAACTGAAAAAACGTGAACGAATCAGCTGGTTATCAAAAGCGACGATTAGACTCCTGGTTGTTCCGTTCTACTAAGTGTTTGTAAGATTATTTACAATTAACTTTGGTGTTATTTATCCGTTAATAATTATCGCATGTAATTTGGCTTACAAAGCCATATGAACTTTAGCCTAATCATATCATATGTATAGGAAATATCGTCATTTACTCAAATAGAGTCATAGATTTTTTGAGTTAATGATGCAGAATTATTTCTCATATCGTTTTATTTATATGGTATGCAATTTTCATAGAAAAATCTGATTCACTTTACTCTTGAGTGAAAACTAACATTTTCCTTTTCCATTAAGTTGTGTGTAAATTGAAATCTTTAAACTCGTTTTCTGGCAAACTAGTTTGTTTTAAGTTATTACATTGTTTGAGTAAATGAGCGACATGTTCTTTAATCTATTATAAAAACGTTGTAGTCGATGTCGAATTACGCCAAAGCCATTAAGGGAAGGAAATATTTGAATGATTAATCCAGGAGATTTAAAAATGTTGCTATTTAATAACAAATTTTTTTTTATCTAATTTTGCGACCTTTTTTATATCGAACTAATAAATAAAAATATAAGCAGACCTAAAGCTCAAAAAAATAGTTCAATTGAACTATTTAAGAACTTATTGTAATTCTAGATAGATCCTGAGAGAAGTTTTTCTGGCAGCATTGATTTATTCTCACAAAAACAAATCATTGGCAGAATAAGGGAAGAGTTTCGTTCCTGTTTTTCTATGTTGTTCATTTTCTTATTAAGAGAAAAAGACTCATTCCATATATGTGCCCTTAATTAAGAAAGTGTTCTAAGTCATATGAAATATTAAATAAATATTGAAAAACCTTCCATAAATATTTAACAAATATTAATTCAATTTATATTAATGGAGACCAGAACAACTCTTAATTAAATTGTTATATAATATAAAAATATTTTGTGATTTGTTCCAATATAATCTATATATATAAAACAGGATGTGTGTATGTATGTATGTATGTAGGGACTCCAAAACGGCTGGGCCGATTTTGATGAAATTTTCAAGGAATCTTCAGAATATTTAGATGCGTGACACTGTAAAGTCTGATTTTTGATTTTCGGTCTGTGGGCGAAAGGGCGTGGCAAAATCCAATTTTTATATTGCACCACCAATGCCATATACATATGTATGTATGTATGTACATATGTATGTATATATATTTATTTATTTTTTTTGCGGTGAGGGGAGTGGTAGCGAAGCACACCGGGTTAAGCTAGTCTACTATATATCTCGACCAAAGAAATATATGACTTAGACCACTTTCATAATTAAAAGCACATATGTGACATTCTCCGAGAAAAGGGATCTAGTGTGTGAAAATGAAGTTTTGAGAAAAACGCATTTAAAAAATAAAATTTTAATATTTTCCTCATTTTTATCGATTTTGACACACAACCGGTTCTTGACACACTAGGTCTCTTTTCTCGGAGAAGGTCACATACATATGTATGTGATTAACATAATTATATCAATAAATTTTGTCCTTAATAACAAGTTAACGAAGAAATACTTTAGTTTATGAATGGAAAATGTTTTATAAAATTTGTTATAATATACATACATATATCGATGGCTTAATATAAGAAAGATGGAACTCGAATTTTCGATATTTTATATTAGAAGCAAAAAACTGAAGAAAAATTAAAGCATTTACATACATGCAGAAATAATTTTTTAAGTGGCCATAAGAGCTTGATTTTGAATTGTAACGTACTATTTTCTTCAAGGACGATGTAATTATACGTTGTCTCCCAGAAAACGTTAAAAATGCGATTTCGAAAAAAATTGAGATACGCCCTTTCTATATTAAGCCATCGATATACAGGGTGTTACACTGAGACGTTTCACTTTCTTTAACAGTTGTCATGACTCGAGAAGCTATAACTGCTTGACAGATGCCAAGGGAAAACTACGGTAATGCGATTCAGTATGTTGAAATTATTAAAATTCGGTAAAAAAAATTCTGAAAATTTCGCGATAGAAGTTCGCAAAACTAAAGCATTTTAGGGTCGTCATGAAGCACCTGCTAGCTGATAAGCAACTGCGAAACTGGTGGAAAAGTTTAATTTTTTTGGGACAAGAAAGTGATGTCAAAAATCGATCTCATACACGTCGCTCAAAACTAACTGAGAATATTGCTGTTGAGGACAACTCAGCTTAGTCCATTTCTTGACGATCTGCAAGGCTTCACCACAACAATGTGCAAAAAAGCAAGTAGAGGGATACAACTTTTAAAACGGCAACACGAGTATATTTCAATCATTTCATTTACCATCATTCATGAGAGAAAGTCTACAGTATCTCCACAACTAACCTATAAAAAGATGTATTTCGATTTGAACTAATAATTTATAAAAATATAGAAAATATTAATTTAGAACAGTATTTTCTATACCGTCAGCATTTAGAAAAAGAATACAAGAAGTTTAATTTCATTAAAATTATTAATTTTCTAGCTTCCTTCATTTTTTTTACCTTTGCTGAAAATCGGTTTACCATTTTTATTTCTGGAGACTCTACTTTGTATAGAAGGAAGTATGTATATAAACGTTATAAACTTTTTGTATATTTTCATTTATGTACATATATATTTTTCTTTTCATTTTCTTTGAGCAGAATAATTACTGCAATATAAAAATACAAACGGTAAGCCATTAAATAAAAAAAACATACAATCATTTTAATGACACAAAAATAAAAATTAAGAATATTAAAACAATGGAAACACCATAAAGATTCAAAAAAAAAAACTTGGTTGAAAGGTTAAGTGTTCCGTTAAAAAGCAAAAAGCAAAAAAAAACTAAGTCAAGGTTTATGAAACAAACAACAAATGTTAAATTTAATTCAACTGTGGAAAAGTAGGAAGCAGAAGAAGTTGTAAAGACATTGACAGGTGTAGTATAAAATTCCACGAAGGGGCATTTCAATTGAACTAACATTGCAACAAATTAGAGCCTGTGAACCAGATGATCGTTCGAAATATCTTTTCTTGTCACTTGTAATTTAAACATTCGCTCTTATTGCGAAAGTCATTCTCGTCTTCAATTTTTACCTCTGCCATTAACTCGATGCTAAGTCGTTTCTGATTTCGATTTTTAGCGCATATCATCTAAAGCAAGGCCATAACAAAATCAAATACAAACAATACATTTATATATGTATCACATGCACTTTCCACTTTAAATTAAATGCTCTTCTAATTGTCTATATCCCGGAAACAGCTGCACATACGAGTGGTGCAAAGAGTTGTGCTTGCAGTTACGCAAAACGGGCAAACACATACAAAAATTCAAATGGAATAATAATCAAATAAAACTAATTAAAAAATTAATTGTTATTTTCTGTGTGCATTTCCAGTAGAAAATAGAAAAATAAAATAAATAAGTATAATAATAGAAATCCAGACGACAAGCGTATGGTGGGTTTCTAATGAAACTACCAATTAAAACGATTCAATTAAAGGACATTTATAAAAATGAAACCAGAGGAAACCTAATAAATCGTAATGTCAATGAGAAACAATTAAAAAAAAATAAATTTTAAGAAAAATTTAAAACCTAAGAGAAATAAATGCCTTAAAGGAATTAGGAAGGTAAAAAATTTGTTAGTAACCAAAACCAAAATTAAAAAATTATGAAAGAAAAAAAAATATAAAAATGAAAATACTAAATACATAACAAGGGGTGAGGGTGGGGGTGAGTATTACTTGCATGCAAACAAACGTACAATGGCCGGCCTATGTAGTACCCAAACACCCACTTTGGCCATTTGAGCTTGAACGCCCTTTGCCTGTAGTCCTCTAACAGCTCCTTCAGCATATGCAGGACATTCAAAGTCGACAAAACCATAACCTAGAAGTTAATACAAAAACAAAAGAGTAAGAGAGAAGGAGGAGAAAAAGAGAAATTAAACAATAAAATATAGATTTAACTATTTTTTTTTAATTAATACATAAAATAAACCAAACCATCTCAAACATTTTTAATAAACACAGCACATGCAAAAACAATATTAACAAATTTCTATTATTTAAACTACTAACTAAGTGTGTTAGTTTATAAATACATACATTATTAATTTATACATAATTTTACAAAATAAGGATTGAAATTCGTAATTTTCAGTTAACAAGTTTAAAATAAACGTAATACCTACTCTATCGAGAACAACCGAAAACAAAAAGTGCAGTGCGTTTCTACAGCATTTCAAACTCCTATTTATGACAGAGACAAAAAACTTTATTTGTTCAACTTGTAAACGATCACTCCATGATGGCATGTAAATGTTTTATTTAGCTTAAAGCGGGCAATATACTATTTGCTTAGCACAAAAAAGCAATCTGCCTTTTAAAAATTACAGAAAGGTTCGATCAATGCAGCACTTGAAACGCGTTTTTTAAAGGTATAAAATTTCAAGTTGGCAACACTGCTTAATATGTGCACCATTATAACAGAGTTGTCATCTAGGGACGAATTATTTAACTTCTAAATAAGATAATCAAATACATTTAATAAATATAACGAAAACTTATAGACTTCGCTATCCAGTAACATATTTTAGAATATTTCCTGTGGTTGCAATTAAACTGTTGTTTTGGGTTGGGCACGCTAGTAACGTATTTTCCTGAGTCTTGTCTTGAGCCATTTATTTTTTTATGATTGTCGCATTCCAAATGCCGTACCTGCTTTTGCCCATTCATCAAAAATTTAATTTCACTGGATGCCTTTAATCTCAAATCCACTCAAAAAATTCTCACTTGATTAATACCCTGTTTCTACAAACCAGGTAGGAGACTCGTCTAGAAAATTTATATGAATATCAATCAAAAATATGAGTGATTTTCATATACATTTTCTACTCAAGTCGGTCGTCGGCGTTTTGGAAACAGGGGTAAAGTTAAGAAAGTGAGTGCATAATAATCGCAGTTCAGCTTTATTTTCGAAGACAAAACTTTTGATTATTTTTGTCATCCGATATACGGCACTGGTGCCGCTTAAAATAAGTGAATAAGGTACCTCTAATAGAGCGCCTTGGTAATTTTAACATGGCAAATTTTTATTATTTTAATAATGTATGTATGTATATGAAACAAAACACTGAATAAAATAGACTAATATCCCGTTTCCACAAGTCGGGCAGATCAGGCCTTTCGTCTAAAAATTTTTTATGAAAATCACTCTAAAATATGAGTGTTTTTCATATACATTTTCTACTCAACTCCAACGTCCGTGTTGTGGAAAAGGGGGTAAAAATTAAAGTAGCGAAACAAGTCCAAAGCATAGACTAAGTTTTTTTTAGAGCAGTGGCCCATTTCAAAGCTCAATTAGGCTGATATGTTTTCTCACATATTTATTCTTACGCTCTTTCATTTCGACGTCAACAATACAGCGACGAGTGTAAATTATGACCCGAAATTTTTATATTGTTTCAGGTAAACTGAAAGAAATTAGTGATGACATTCGAGGATTAATTACAAAACATTTTTGGTAGTATCCACTTCCTTAACTCTTATAAAACATATAAGGAATATAAGGAGGTATTAGGACTATTTTCATTCGAATAACCATGAACTTAATGACTGGGAAATGTTTTTGATGTATACAGGTTTTCTTTCAGTGTGCTGTCTTTTTTCTCTCATCAATACTAACGAAAATAATTTGTCTTTGCCAGTGCTGTAAAGTAACACATTCCTAAAATCTTGCTTTGCTAAGACAACATTTTGTTGATGATTTTATTTGAAAGCAATGAAAGTATCAAATTGCAATAAAATTTTGCACAAATTCGAGCAACAAGATGAATTTTAAGTTTGAAATTAAGTTTGTAGTAAAAATTTTGTAATTCATATTATAGGTCAATTGTCGCTATTTAATCGTAATGGTATAAAAAAATAAATAAACTTAAAAGAAAATAATTCTTCCATATTTAAGCAGCTATTTGTTCTATGTACATGCTTTTAATGGTGTTAACTTTCAAAAGAGAAATACTTTGTATATAACATACAATATACATAATAATACTTGTGAATACTGTGTTCCCGTTTCTGTAAGGCAAATAAGAAATGTTCAAGTCGAAAAAGTTGTTAATAAAAATAAATAATTTGGTAAAGTCTCTCGCAAGTTTATTTTAATTTTTATTGCGAATCACTCTGCAACCAATATAATTTTCGATGTGTAAACTTATTCTCACGTTACAGAAACGACTCAGTTTGAAATAAAAAATTTACCCCCTGTTTCCACAACACTGACGGTCGACTTGAGTAGGAAAATTTATATGAAAGGCAGTAATTTTTTACAAATTTTCTAAACTAGTCGCCTGCTTGACTTGTGGAAAAAGGGTATAAAGCAATGAAAACTTATTAATTTTTTGTTTGTTTTATATACATATTTCAAAGCATTTTATTTCTTAAAAAAGGACCTTCTTAATCCTTGCCAACATTGATATTCAATAAGTATTATAAAATAAAAAAATCAATAAGTATATATTAAGAAATGTATTATATTGTACTTTATAGAATATTTAATTACTTGGAATTATGGTCACATTAAGCAAATATTTGATCAATTCAGTGGTACGAATTTTATTTGATTATTTGTGCTAGCTATTGCTTTGATTATTAATTCCATTAGATCGGTCGTGTATATAGGAAAATGTTTTTTTAATTTATTTTTAATGAGAATAAAAAATTAATGAAATCTTTATCTTGACAAATTTTCACTATACTATGAAGAAACTACATAAGCGAAGATAAAAAACCAAAAGAAAGGAACAAAGAGTAACTACACCAAAGTATGTACTTAGATCCATTTTTTTTCCTTGCCCCAAAAACTCAAGACTTTGCAAAGTAAATTTTGCTTGTGTAAAAGGGATCTTATTTTGCTATAGCTCTCTCTGTTTCTCCCGCTCTATTTACTAAGTATAATATTTATTAACATATGCATGTTTATGTATAAAAATTATCTCGCAAAGCTATTATATTCTTTCTAAATCTAAATTTTGTATGTATACATAATTACAAAATATACCGTGGCTCGCTCGGACTTTAGGCTCGTTTCAAAGCAGTGGTGCTCGCCAAGACACATGTGTTTTTCTATATTTGTATTAATTTGTATAAGAAACGGATTAAACTTTAGCTCGCTGGTGTGAGTGACATCGTTTTGGAGGCAGTCAGGTGGTCAAGGACTATATTGCTAAATGAGCTTACAAAATTTGGAATGAAGCCACTTGCACTACTGGTTGATATTATCACGGCAGTATGCACGATCGGACATATGATAGAAATTCTAAGTTACCCTATGAGGAAGAAATGAGTCAGGTTAGGCTAACACATTTAGGTAATTTTTTTATTCGAAGCTTGGATTGTCTCAGGTAAGCGGCACTGCCCGACCGAGCAGTTACATTTTGTGGAAGGTTTTGGTTGATTCTAAGAAGTTATAATCACCAGGACCTCGTGTAAACACAGTGTTATAAATCGTCTATCTGAAATAGTTTCCAAGTGTTCTAGCCATAGTGTCAGGCTGCCCATTTAACCAGACTTAAGCTTGTATGATTGTCCTTTTGACCGTCTCTTCATCTGTTTGTTTGGTCTTTATAGGATAAAAAAAGGTTACAACGATTTTTTAGGAACAAATATAACCAAAGTTATTTGTGAATATTTTGACACACAATAGCAGAACGGAACAACATGCTGTTTTCAAAGACCGCCTCACCTTCATTATCAGCGTTCTTGTGTTCGTTTCACTGTATGTGGTGTCAGTTGATGAAAATTTTACCTCTTTACGCATATACATTCATTGTTGAAAGATTTTTTTTTGTGATAAAAGCTCAAATTTACTATCTCTGATTTACAACAGTCTTGCGATTGTTGTTTTTTCTCTATTATTTAAGCGATTATTAATAAGCCTGAATCTGGATAACGGGAATGGTGAGACTCTAAGATTTAGAGTCTGAATAATCATATATTTCTCAAGCAAGAAGTAGTCGGTTTTGGCTCTCTCTCACTCCCTTGCACCACTTATATCAAATGTACTACATCCCTATGTTTGTATCAATGATCAAATCTCCTTACAACGCATTTTGAAAAGTTTTACCAGTTTTATTGGCATCTGAAGATGATCATAATATTCAGCCTAAAATACTCGCTTACTCATCAATTATTTGGGGTGTTTTACTTCCAAACTTCCAGAGCTCCAGCTCACCGATTTTGCATTTCTTAATCACGGAATATAATAGAGCTATTGACAGTACATCCTGCAAGCCTGGCTAATAAGCCAAGAATATCCCTTAACACTTTTATTTTCCCTTTAACTGACAAACAAAAGCGTGCAATATTAAAAATATTTGGTAAATATGACCATAACTTTAGATTATATACTATAGAATAAAACTATTTCAAACAAACTTAAAAAAAATATAACAAATACCAAGTGCATTTCATGATTTATGTATGATTAAATCAAATCAAAATCATAAAATAAAATTTACAGAATAAAATTAAACGAATAACTAATAAAAATACGGAAAATATATTTACATATTATTTTCATTTAACTAAATTAAAGTCTAATTAAAAATTTATATAAAACAAACGCCAATAGCGACGAAGAGAGAGAGAAAAACAAAATTAAATTAATTACACATATTAAACAAAATAATTAATTAGCAAATTTTTTGGCTTGTAATATTTTTTTATTTTTGATACAAAAGGGAAAAAAAGACACATAGATACAAATAAAATAATTCAGAATACACAGATACACTAGCACACACATACACACACACACACACATACGCACACACGCACACATACAGACGAACAAAAACACACATACATAAATACAAATTAGTATTAAAAATACAATAAAAGGAAAAAAATATATAAAAGTAAAATTGATGAAAAAATGGTGAAAAGCAAAAAATACCTTTACATTTATTTGTTGTTTTATCTAAAATAGCCTTGGTGGATATAATAGTTCCATATCTGTGTGTTGGAAGAAAAACGAGAAAAATAGAAATTTAACGAGAATGAGAATAGCAATTTTTAAATGTATGTATTTATACAACAAAGTTAGTTTTATTTTGATATGAGGAAGAAAAAAAAGATAAAATATAAACGTGATTATAGCAAAATATATATATATATATTATTTTGTTGTTGTTGTGTGCAGTTGTTTTGTTTAAATGCATGTAACATTTAATTGAACTTAAATTTGTGTTTTTTTAATTGTATTATAAAATGGTGTGGTTCAAAAGAATAAAGGGGCTCCAAATCCGCAATGGAAAAAATATTCTAGGTCGATCATACATTCGACTTCGATAGGTACTCCCTAGCGGCAGTTAGAGCGCTGCGAGTAAATTTTATAAAAATTTCTGCTTTATATGGGACCCCCTTAAGGAGTCGAGATAAGGCATTGGTATGTTCGGAGGAAATGTTGGAGATAAAAAATTATTGTGGGTCGGTCTTACATTTTACCCCCTGGGAGGCACCATAAAAGCGGAACGAGCGGGTTTCTTAAAAAAATATTATTCAATGGGGACCACTTTAATGGTGTATGATAGGCGATAAGTCCTAGGGGAAGTTAGAGCTTTGAGAGTAAATTTTATAAAAATTTCCCCTTTGTAAGGGAGCCCCTTAAGCGGAGGATTTAGGCGGTCGTTGTGCGGAGAAAACTAATGGATGCTGGTCATACATTTGACCCTTGTAGTGGCGACCCCGGGAAAGTTATATGGTTTTTTGTAATTTTTTTTTCTTTGTCCCCATCTGACCACCGCCATTTTTTGGCTCAAATATTTTTTTCTGAACCTCACAAAATGGGGGTCCTTGCAAGTCGAAATCTGGTTACTAAGGATTTTCATATAACACTATGTCATATCTAATGTTCCTGCAAAATGTAAACGTAGCGGCTTGTTATTTTTTCATTACACTGTGATACAAAAGTTGAGAAAAAAAAATATTCAGGGATTCTAATGTACCAATTCTATTTTGTTGGAGTCCATGGATGACGAAAATACCGTTGGTTTTCTTAGGTCACTTCATAAAGTGATTTTATAACGGTAAATGTAGTGAAAAACGGGGTTTCTTAGATTTTCAGTTTTAAACAATTGTAACTTCTTTGTTTCCCAACGGATTTCTTTTAACTTTTCGTTGGTTAAAAGGATCAAATATTATCTTTCAACCAATGTATATTTTTGGTAAATCGACTAATAAATGGCTAAGTTACAGTCGTTGAAGTGTACAAAAAACCCATTAAAAAAGTATTCTTTTGTAACTCCTAAGCAACTTATGGCCTGAGGAAAACAAAAGAACACTTTTTTAATGGGTTTCTTTTACACTACATTTACCGTTATAAAATCACTTTATGAAGTGACCTAAGAAAACCAACGGTATTTTCGTCATCCATGGACTCCAGCAAAATAGAATTGGTACATTAGAATCCCTGAATATTTTTTGTGTATCACAGTGTTATTAATGACATGACCTCCTATTTACTTTCCCTTTTTTTTTTGCGTATCATACTGAGAGCTCTTATTGGAAGACCCTTTATATATATAAATTTTTTCGGACACTAATTTTGCTGAGACAAATCAGCTTACATCATAAACATTTTTTATAAATGAAGTCTTCGAACTTTAAATCATGATTAAATAAAATCTACAATCTGGCAGGTCTGTTTGTAACGGGAAAAACGTCTCTATAATGAGGATTAACATTGGAAATAATTCCTGGATGTGTCTAGAATATTGTTCAATAATCGAAACTCATAAACGTTAGAAAATTTATGTACATATATCTACATTTGCATGTATATATACTCGTATATACATATTTCTGAAAAGTGTTTACAGAGATCTGCTTGCATGTTAACAGAGCTCTGTTAAGCCTGGTTGTTTGTGCAGCGGGTTATAAGATTTCAAAAACGAAATTATGAAGTTATGAAACAACCTCAAGTGTACATTATCGCTGGTATGTAAGCCTGCTAAATCCACTTTTATATGCCATGACCAAAATATGACATTTTAACACCCTTGGCGCAACCGTCCTTATAAAAGAACCACATTCCGAAAAAAATATATAATATTTTTTTTTTATAGATATTTTTTTTTCTTATTAAAACTTTACTTTCGGAATAAAAATATAAGTTTTAAAGAAAAAAATTTTCCGGCACTATCTGGGTTAATCCCATTTGAAAGAAAAAGAGACGCCCCATCGACTATATAAAATATTTATTTCAATTTAAAACTCTACATGTCGAAAAAACTTAAGGCCTGACCCCAAGATATCGACAATGTTCGACTTGTCGAACATTTGAAACAACAACAAAATATTAAAATTTGTTTTTGTTTTGAATGTAAGTGTGCGACTAGTCGAACGTTGTCGATATCGTAGATTTGCCCCTTAATGTATTAGGCTAATTTCTTCACGTATGTATGTATAGAAAACGTTAACAGTGGGTAGTATGAATAAAAAAAGTATTTACTTTTTACTTAAAATTTTGTTTTAAACCCCCAAATATGTATGTGTTTGTTGATTTTTTATAGCAATTTTTAAGTAAAAAGAAAATACTTATTTTATTCATATTACCCGGTATTTTGTCCCTCCTTTAGAATTTGGTTAAAAAGTGAGTTAGCAGGTTTACACTCTAAGCCGACTTTATTATAAAACAATGTTATTATTTAAAAATATTCCAGCAGGTTTTGAACTGAGCTGCTCCTGAGCTTGAGACAAGGTTTTATTTTTAATTTGAATACACTGTTCCATAATACAATTAGTGTAACTATTAAATATATAAATTTTTTGGAATCAGAAATTGCAGTGAATTTGAAATGGATTTGAAAAAAAAACATTATTTATCTACAATACAAGAAAAGAAAAACAAGATAGTCAAGTGTACTTACTGTGCACACATAGTAACTAAATCTTTATCGGTTGTGCCTTGTTGTAAACCTCTAATGTATAAATTTGTTTTTGACAATTGTTCGCCTTGTTGATTCTGTGTTGTACCATGATTAGGACCCATTGTTGTATTATTTGTATTGGTATTACTTAGACTAGTGCTCAATGTTCCACTTTGGGATCCAGTATTTGATGAGCTGCTTGAGTTTGTATTGCTTGGAGACGTTGCAGTTGGAACACGTTGACCGTACTGCAAATATATATATATAAAAAAAAAGAAGGGAAATTAATAAAAAAAATTTTGTTTATGTACTTATTTCGAGTTTAAAATATAAATAGTTGTGAATGAAAATGAACAATTTAAAAATGATTTGGCAATGAAATGCTTTAAAGCTTTTTATCTGAGAGCCACCTGGTCAAAGTTAAAAAACTTAGTAAAAATAAGTCTTTTTATTAACTTAGTGTTTTTTTATCTAATTTTAATAATCGTGTGAATCACACACAACCAGACACACACTTCCATAATTTAGTTTTTGCTTTAAGGGTTTTCAACAAAGTTTTATGTGCAAAGCACAAAAGGAGAAGAATGTTAAATTAAACAGCTACAAACCTTAGCTTCTACGTTGGAAAAAGTGCTACAAAATGCTGCAAAATAAATGTACACCTGCAGATGAGTTGTGTTACGAAGGCTGGCTGACTTAAAATGCAAACTGCTTTACATTACGAGCTTTTAAATATCATGTGTTTTCAGTTGCAGACGTTATTTTTTCCTGCTTCTGTTCATAGTTAATTTAATATTTCTTTCTTTTGGCATTTTTCTCTCTGAGCTTTTGTATAGCTGAAAAAGATGTTAACTGCCTGCATTTGCTGATAAAAAGTATCAAGTAGATTAAATTTATTGATAAGAATAAATTTTTTTTTAGCAGAAATGTAAAAGCTCCATTAGCTAACGATAATATGTAAGAAGCAACGAAATGCCAGAGATTATCATTAAGGTTAGAAATTCAGCTGTAAGCCCACAATGAGTTTTAACAACTTCCAATGAAGTAAATGTCACGTATAACTGTGAAAGTCCCTTAAGCTTTATAATTTTATTCCTTTGTGGCATTAGTTATGCATGTACACCGAAAAAATATCGCTCACTAGTTAGTAAATAAAATTGGTAAGCCTCGTTTTAATTAAAAAATAATTTAATAAATCTAAATTAAGCATTTAACACTAAATCGTCGTAGTCGAAGTCGTAATACGACACTCGTAATAAGGCCCAATATAACAAACTATCAATTAAATCGATAATTTTTTGTCTAAATATATAAAACAGAATCCCATTTCCCTTGGTAACGGCATCAAGCGTCAACTGGTGGACCGATTCCCCCATTTCGTTTTGTTTTGTTTTGTTGAAAAATTTGAAATTTCCAACTCCGATGGACTGCATATAGTCCTGATTAAAATATATTGTACTTTTGGGGGGGGGGGGAAGAACGGGTAACAATTTGTACTCAGTTTCTTTCTGGAATATATACACATATACACATATACATATTCCATATATATATACATATACATACATACATAAATATGTATGTATGTACTCGTATATATTTAAATACTTATTTCAATGTTATACAATCACTTTGATAAATAATCTATTTATTGATGAAAAGCAACAAATTCATTTGAGAGTAAAACAATTCAACCATGAATATTTTAAAATTCTCGAAGCAAATTAGTATATAAACATATATACATACATACATATGTACATAAATTTTGAACATCCTTTGTCATATAAAAAATTATTTTGCATACAATTTCTAGTTCTAAATATTTTAGCCCCTGACATGCATAATAAGAGAGACCAATTCAAGTTAATGCCACTTTGGCATTTTGTCTATGCATTACGTTTTGAAGCACATTTTTATCCAAATATTCAAATTATTTCCGCAATGTGCGTTTAATATTAAAAACATGTCACTCAATTCCCCACACACACACACACACACACATATATATATATATATATACATATATTATACACCCAACGTCATCATCAAAGCAACAACTTTTAGGCAGTTGCCATTGTAAAAGTGAAGTCACTTAGAAAAAAATACATACATACATACATACATACTTACATACAGAAAAGAATTTATGTAAATAGAATAGGACAACTACGAAAATGACATACCAAAATTAAGTGTTTGTCTACGCTTCCATTGTGCCAATGAATTTCAAAAATGGATTATTATGTCAGGCATAAAAATTAAAAAGTATAGAAGAGTGCCAGCCTGCAAAGCTTAAAATACATTATTCCCAAAAATGTTTATAAATAAAAACAGAATGCAAAAACCAACGTCATGCATTTTCATTTGCGACCTTTTATGAATAATGAAAGATATAATAGCACAATTCACAATCTTGTGCAAATGGTCTTGCATCGTAACATGTGCAAAATGGTATAGTCGGGCATGTCACAGAGTTCAATTCCGTTCGGAAACGGAATTCAATCCACCTCAAGATGTCAAGCCCTAACCGGAGAATACCCCAGCAAAACAGCGTTTCCAATAGTCTGGACACCCCTGAGAAATTTCCGCATTTAAGTTTTCTTTTTTAGATGCCATATGCTACAAAAATGGGGTGTATTGAATTCCGTTTCCGAACGTAATTGAACTCTGTGACATGGCCGAGTATATTCGTACTCACCACTAAGGATTGTTAAGTGGTGAGTATCAATATACTATACCACTTTTCACATGCTACGATGCAAGACCATTTGCACAAGTTTGTGAATTGGGCTAATGTATTATTTTCCAAAGAAATATAATGCATTCCTTTGGAAGCGAGAGGGTAATTCAATTAGACACAATGGTTACACATTGCTTACCACTTGCATTACCTCATCCTATATGCAGAAGTAGAAGTGCATTGTTTTTGCGTGAGCAAACGTTCGCGTTTTCTTTACAATTAAAAAAAAAAAAGAAATGCGTTATTTCTTGCTGCCTTTATGTCGCCTTCAAACTTTGCTATACTTATTTGAAGATGCACTTTGTGTGCCAGTGAAGTTCAAATGAAGTAAAAATTTTTTATAAAAGATTTGCAAAATTTTATATTAAAATTAGGTATTTTAAATGGCATTGTAGAAGATTGATAGCAGAATACAAGAGAATAAAATAATGATTCTATTAATGAATTACTAATATACAGGCATGTTCTGAAAATCACATTTTTCAAACCACATGTGATATTAAAAGTAATAATGGTCAAGCAGATATTTGTTCATTATTATAGCTATGCTATTTATCACACGACGTGATTTTCGTAATAAAAATAATCGACTCTATTACAGTTATACATTTATTTTTGTTTTGATTTCTTTGTACTTAAAACCAGAGTACAAAAATAAACGGAACATATTGTTTGATTTTGTTTTATTTCGTACTTTGAAGTAAGTGAAACAAAAACAAAACGAAAACAATGAGAAGGATTGCTGAGTTTGTTTTTGTATTGTTTTTTCACCGGACACAAATAATACATTAATTTAATCGTACGACGCTAGAAAAGAAAATAATGGAAAATAAATGGAAACATTTTGAAATAATTGCGACGAATTTGACATAATCATATAATATAATTTTTGTGCATTGTTATTTAATACATTAAGTTTGTTTTATATAGCTAAGCAGCATAGCTTTAACCGGATATCCTAAGACACATCTATTCTTTTTTTTTAAATTTTTTTTATTGCATAGAGCAAAAAATATCATTGCTGAAAGAAATTTATCGTATATGATTTTGAAAACATCTGCAGGCTATTATTACATTTAAAATCACATGAGATTTGAAAAATTTGATTTTCAGAATGAGCCTGATAATTAATTATGAATGCATAAGTAAGTAAAATAATTATACAATTAATTCAAAAATGTATTATAACATTCATTCGCCGGACACAATAAAATAATTCATTAAGGTAGCCATAGACTATGCAATATTATTGAGTTCCTTATTGCTATTATTAATGTCGTTTTGCTCCACACTATTCAATAAATTGTCTTATATTTAAGATATATTAAAATGAATGTATGGCGCATTTTTTCTTACAATATATGTAAAAGTAAACAACACACATGTACCTGGAAATAATTATTGTCTGGGTATCTTAACTTTCCTATGACATGTTCTGTGTTACCAATAAATAATTCTGGAATGAAAAATTATACATTCACGCTATGCACTGCTTTCTCTTTTCTTATTCATTACCTTTTTCCGCTGAGTTATATCTTCAGCTACTAATGTAAAAATTTGAATTTATGTTCATACTCCTACATTAATATCACGTATATATAAAATATTTGAAAGTAACATCAATGAAATTTTCATACATATACATTTCAATATCAGATGTTTATGATGTCTATCCCGTTTTCAAAATAAATTAAGTAGCTGACTACAGAGCTACAATCGTAGCTAGCGGCACTGGAAGTCTTGTACTCCTTTAGACTGCTGTGGTCAATGTGTTTAACACATAAGAGGTAAAATTTAATTCCAAAAAAACCATCGAAAACTATGGAGTTAAATAAAGTTCAATCACAAATGCAAATTCTCTTTCTTTTCATAAATACATATGTACATTATCATATCATCATGACAATCAAGGCAAAAACATGGCACTAATTCCCATGTTTGAGATCTCAGGAATCTAATACACAACGAACGTATTACTCATGCAACTTTCTTACATCTCTTGAGTTCTAACTAAAGCATTTTTTTTCATCTAACTTTTTTTACATCGCATCCTCCTTCCAAATAAATCATGCATTCCTCATAAATACTTTCATTGTATTGGACGTTGAAAGATATTTGCTTATGTTTCATGTAAATACACACACACATACATACACATACTTATGCATATATTTTTTAAAGTTTTGCATTTTATGCATGTATTTGTGAATATAGTACACACACATTCATTAATTCATTCTCATGTGGGTTGGTGTAAGACTCATACTCATGAATACTTGCAAACCCCAATTTTAAAAGCAAAGAATTCAAGATGATGATGTTGATGATGCTAATGCTAATGCTGCTGCTGCTTCTGCTGCATCTGATGTTCATGTTGATAATTTTAAAATTCAAAACATGTCATATACAAACGCATATTGTACTTTTAAGTTTTCTGCTCACACATGCAAAAAAAAAATAGAAAATAGAAAATGAAAAGCACTTAAATACTTTTACATTTTAAGTTTTATTTTTTCTTTATTTTATTTCTTTTATATTTTTAACATGTTCACTTGAGACTAAGAAAAGCAATGCAAATAATTTTATGTCTGTATGTTATTTCTTTTCTTTGCTTATAAGAAACAGTACTTGAAAAACCGCTTGTATTTGTTAAAAACACACACACACAAATACACACATACATACATACATACACATGCACGCAGAAGCTTATGAAATTACCCTACAAGCAAAGTAATACGAAAATGATTCGAAATCGTATTGCTTGGAAGAAAAATATTATTGCGGCAACAATCATATTCGTATTGCGGAAGTTTCCCCCTTCGGGAGAGGTTGTGCGACCAGGGCGATACTTCCAAGAAATACGAATGCAATACTTCTAGAAGATAAAACAATGATATTGCTAGATAATCATCTAACTGAACTATTTATGATATTGCCAGATTATCTTGAGGAAGATAAATTATTTATAACGATAGATTATCTCCCAAAATACAATTTTACAATTTTGCTAAATTATCTGAAGAAGAAGAAATATATATATATATATGTATGTATGTATATGTACATAAAACTACCATTAATTTAAATTTAATGCAATTTTTTAAGGTCAACTAAATTCAATTTATCCTCACAGGAGTCATCATATTTTTATTATTAAAAGGAATTTCCTGAGCTAATGTTTTGAAAATTTTCTGATTGTTTTTATTTCAATTTCAAATGTTTTGAAAATTTTCTGATTGTTTTTATTTCAAATTATTTTTTTATCTTCTAGTTAAAAACATATTGATATTATAAATTTATTGCGCATGTGATAAAACACCAGGCTGAACAAAAAGCAACATTTTAATAACACAAAATACTTTGTTAAACGAAAAAATAAATAGTCAATACATTTTGAACTGTTCATTCAAAATGTTTCACTAAAATGAAAATATTTTATTATCAAAAAAGTATTGCTTTGATGATTTTCTTCTAAATGATAAAAATAAGATATTGTATTTATATCTTCTGGGCAATATATCTTCCAAATGTTTGTAGGGTATATGCAAATGACACAGAAATACAAATCAGAAGTTTAAAAGGTTGAGTTCTTGTTGTGTGAAATTGTAAACACTAGAGATAAATAAAATTGATAAATTCATTAATATATTTTGATAATTGAAGCATATAATACAGGGTGGCAGATGAAATGCTTTACCAAATCAATTTGTAATAATTTTTTCTAAAACTGTTATCACTTAAATTTTAGATTCTTCTCTAAATTTACTAAAAACTCAAAAAAATTTATTTTTATTTATTTTTTTAGATATATACATATGTATATATATGTTCCATTATATCCCACTGGAGCATAGGGCGCCAAATTTATTAAAAATTCTAAACTGGGATTTGCTGTCAGTTATAGTAAGCAAAGTAGCAACAGAAGCTGAAATTTATTAAGTTTATTTTTTATAGCTATGCTCTTTATGTTACACACAGGAGCTAGAACGTGATTTTCAGTATTAAAGTTATAAATTTATTTTTGTTTTGATTTTTTTTTGTTTACATTTTTTAGTTTTCATTTTCTTTATTTTTCTTTCTTCGTAAAGAAGGATATGCCAGATGACTTACTAATAAGAAGTTAAAAAAAAACAGGGCTGCTAAGTCTGCGTTTACATATGCGAAATGGCCACACATGCAAATATTTGCAATGAATTTGTTTTATTTTATTTTATATACAAGTATAATAATCAAATAAATTTTATGAATATTAAATAAATACTTTTAAAAATACAAATAATTTTATGGCCTTATTATTTACCACATGAAATTTGTTTTATATAGCTAAGCAGCATAGCTCTAATTGGGTGTCCTAGTACACCTCTCTACTTTTTTATACTTCTTTGTGCTTTTTGGCATTTTGTATGTAGGGATGCTTCAGGATATATAAATTAAACGGTGAATAAAACACGGCTTGTACAAAAAAATTACAGATTACGAATTAAAATATCGTTAGGTATTGCGATTTTTGGTTCGCAAAAAGTTACTAAATCCCACTACAGATGAGCCTCTATTTGCGCTGCAAATAGAAATTTAAAGTTCTTCACTGAAGCACGCAAATAAATATCAAATATGAGGTGCAAGCATGGTTAGGTTAGGTTAGGTTAGGTTATGAAGGGCGGTGCTATACCGCACCTCCACTCAGAGACCTAATTGGGTACATTGTGCTTCCAAGCATGGTGACTACTAAAAATGATTATCAGCGAACTTGTATTGCACTTGAAATTAAAGTTTGCTCATATGATGCAGAGCAGTGATGCCTTTACAAATAGGGTCGCAGCTCACAGCATTTGAAATCAATTCAATTAAAAACTATACACCAAATTAAGTTCTTAAAACACAAACAATTTTATCTTTCAAAGTTCTGCATTTTTATTTTAAACAACTTATAAACGCTTATGCATACCATGGAAACTCTATTAGAGTAAAATACCAGCACGACATTCAACTACAAGCGCATAATGACTGACGACTTCTTTGCTTTTTCTTAATTAATTTTTTGAGCTTTTGTGTCATTCGAAGGAAACAAATGAATTTATTTACATTTTAAGATGAGTTAATTTCATTTAAACTTCAGACATTTTTACGCATCTTAGAAAACTTTCTTGAATACTAATTTTATGAGAAATTAAAAGAAAGGGAATTGCAAAGAAATATGCCTGTGGCATGGAAAAATCTGATAAGGAAAAATATAATAAATGAGAACACAATATAAAATAGAAATATATTCTAGTGGAATATTAATTGCAGAGAGCTTTAAAACAAGCTGATTCCAAAATTACGAGTAAATGATGACGTCTCAAATGTATGATATTTGACGATTACTCAAACTATTTGTTTAAGTAATAATTTAATCAATAGCTTATTTAAATTATTAAAGGGGTACAAGGCAACATAAAATTATGTTTATGAGGATAAATTTAAATTTAAGTAGCAGAGCTTACAACCAAAAATTTTAGCAAAGCCCATTTATTACTTGACGCAACCGTCCAAAAAAAAAATATATAAAATTTTTTTTCTAAAAACTTATGAAAACTTCATTTTCGAAATGAAAATTTAAGTTTAAAAGAAAAAAATTTTCCGGCACTATATGTTAAGTATTAAAGCAGGTCTAGTAAAATTAATGATTATGATTACACTTTAGCAAACAATTTTAGTGAAAGCCTTTGTATGTTTTTTTTTTGTTTTTCAAAAGTAGTTCAAATAATAAGTTGACATCATACACATTTGACCGATTTGTCTAATCGAAAAATATAAAGAAACAAAACAAAAGCTGGCACATATTGGGCAACAAAAAATTATGAGCTTTTACAAAGACAACTCTGCAGGAAATGGAACTGATACAAGACTAGCCACGTGGTCGGTCTTTAAGTGATAGGGAACAGTCCGAGTTCTAACACTTCCTATGAAGCGGGCCAGTCACTTTTACATGGCGATGGCCTAGGATGGGGTTAATTGATACTTTGTATACGCCTTTTGACTTGTCACTGAACTATACCACAGTGAACTATTCGGTGTATAATAATATAATGGTTTAAAAATATCATTCCGACACTTAACTGTAACAATGAAATCTTATCATTTTTGTTTTTATTATTACAAATTCAAATATAATTTATTTTTGAGCAGATATTTTTTGGGACTCGAACTGACAACCTCGTGCATGATAGGCTTGCACACTATTCCACTCGACCACAGAGGCACTCATATTTCAAAAGTATAAACACCGGTTAAGCTTAGGTTAATATCTAAGTATAGTTACGGCACTTGTTTCAGAGTGACTTGACGGTCCACTTATATCGATTCATTTCCTTTCCCAGCCCAGTCTTTCTTATATATACTAAACCAAAAAAAAAAATATTCGTAATACATAATACATGCCCTACCGGAGTCTTTCTTATATAGACATACCAAGCAAAAAAAATATTCGTAGTACATATAATATATAATATTAGTAATAGTGCCCTATTGAACTATGGATGAACTAATTGAGAATTAAAGTAAACGAACAAAAATGTGTTCAGGTAACATTTACCCTATGAAAAGTTGTTCCCAACTTGCTCCTCAACATACACCTTGATCGACGGCTTACCTGGAAACACCACATTGACTCTAGCGAACACAAATGAAGCTTAAATTAACTCAGCTACATTGTGTGATTAGCTATTAGAAATTCAATCCTCTGTCCACACTGTAAACTTTTAATATACTTTTGAAACCTTTATGATGCTACGGAATTCAGTTACGGGTAGCCTGACCACACATTCCGCTATTGAAATTTTCAATCTCTTATTAGATTTTTATTAAAATGTAACTGATAATTCAATGCAAATATTTTTTAAGTGCAGTTATTGCTTATTGTAGTTCAGCTAATTTGTAGAATAAAATTCTTATTATTAACATGTCATGAAGAGTTTTAAAATTATCACTGCGTTATTTTCTGTCGGAATCGGCGTAATTTCAAGTTTGTGCTTGTATAGATTTCTAAGCCTTGACACAAACCTTGTGCTTTAACAGAGCTTTTAATAGTATCTTAACAGAGCTCTATTAAGCTATAATGCATTTCTAAAGGACTTTTCCAGTAAATGAGGTAACCCAGACGGAAAAAAGTAATGCTCCTCCTTTGTTATTGCCCATGAATCTATTGCTGAAAAGCATGAATTTGAACTAGATACTCGAATTGCCAAGTTTTCAACCTGGCATTTTCTGAAGGATACGCACTTTCGAAAGTCAATGCTGTCGGATAATATTGGTCATATATTAATGTCCAAGTGGTCCTCTAAAAGCGTGCATACTGAGAATTTCTTGAAGTTCGAGTTTTCAGGAGTTCTTCAAAAAAACTTTAAATGTGCCCTACCTGTATTAACATTTTCTAATGTTAGAAACTGTGAAAACTGTGTATCTTCAGTACATACGAAACTCATCCCACTTTCTAAAATATATTTATTTTTAATTCCAGTTTTTGATGGATCATGTCCCGCTTTCAGCTTCCAATGTAGTGAAAATCCAAAGATAAAAAAACATATATTTATATTATTTGATAGGTCCTGGACTCCTGGAGTCCCAACAACTAGAACGAGTCTGTTGAAGCTTTTAAGATGTTTAGTAATTCTCAATTACTTTATGGTAGATTTTATATAATTCTAATTTTTTTTTTCAAGAATTTGGTTGGACATTTTCTGATAAATTTGCATTAAAATTAACGTAATGCAGCGTATAGAAAATATTAAACAACATAGTTACCTTAATATAGAAACCACCTAACTCATTTTTTTTTTTTTTTTGAAATCGAGATTTTGGCATTTTTCAATATATTGAGCCATAATCGCTAAGATAGCTTAAGCGACACATTTTTCGGATTTCGTTATTTTGACGAAAATCGACTATTTACGACCGCAAATATTCGATTTTGGTCGAAAAATGAAGTTCAAAAACTATGTCGCTTAAGCTTTTTTGGCGGTTATGGCACGATATTAGATACATCACGAAAATCGTGAATATGTAACCATTTACACGATATATCTTCTTTTCACCCATACACTACGCCCTACTTTTTTTAACACTATCATTTTCTCAAGTCCTACGACGAGTACGCTTGGTCCAAATGTCACCAAGTTTTCTGCAGGGAAAGTACATGAATTTTATTTTTAAAAATATTATGCAAATGTTGTTATTTAGCACTGCAAAGTACAAATAAATATATATAAACATATATTCGTATAAAATTTACAACACGAATAAATAAAAGTGATTGAACTTTGTCTCGAAAATTATGAGTACAATTTATAATTTTATTTTTCTTCATGCACAAGCCATGTTTGTCGGCTGGTGCGTGTGTAAGTAGAGTAAAAAAATAATACGATGATAAATAATAATTATATCACTAACTACAAAAGGGGTGGGGGGAGGGTAGGGAAGGAGTATCAAGCTAATGCTATTTAATGCCCGTGAGTTTGTCTCAAACATCATAATCTAAATATCTTTATATTTAAACTCATTTACATAGACAATATTTCTAAGTACATCAAATACATTTTATCTGTGGCAGACAGTTTAGGGTTTCTATTTAGTTTAGCGGCAGGAACAATATCTTCATTTAAATGGGTGGGAGCAATGTGTTACGTCAGCGTTAATAATTAAATTGAAAGTTATGTAATTAAAACAGCCACAATTTCATATTTCTGAAGGTATAGTAAATGAGTTAAAATCATGCAATTGAAATAATAATTAAGTTTCGTTTTATTTTTTTTTTGTTTAAATCAATTATGGCGTGTTATATTTAATTAAATTTAAAAATTTCTGCCATCAAACGCGGTATATATAAAATAAACAGAAAATTGGGAAAATCTTAATATGGATGAATATAAATAATAATGAAAATAAATAAGTGCACATTTTTGGTGTTAGCTTATAACTTGAGAATGACTTGACCGAATTCCACAAAATTTTTTATTTATTTAATTGAGATATTATGTATTTTATGTCAGGAAATGCCCCAATTCGGTCGAGTGGTTCATCAGATATGATCGCTTATGTCTTTCACATGAACAATGTATGTATATGTTACACTAATAAATACATGAAAAATCGAAAACAGAGAAGATAATTGTAGCTGTTGTTAGTTACAGGCTAATGCCCTAATTCAGCAAGAACACCGAAAGAATTTTGCTTCATAGGCCCAATGAAACAATTTTATTAAATTTTTTTCACAAATCTAATGAAAATTTCACAAATCCAATGAAAATTTCATTAATATTTTGAAAGAATTTCATTGGAATTGCTTCGCTGGTATTCTGGTTTCGTAAGAATATTTTATTCGATTTATGACAACAATATTTTTTAATTATTAAGAAACCCATTTATATTTGGGTTATTTCATTCTTTTAATGAAATTATTTTATTGCATTAATTACATTGTTAAATAAATTTGATGAAGTTTTCAATAAAATAATTTTTACGAAACTGGTTTCATTAATCCAACGAAGCGTGATGTTGGTTAAATTTTTTTTCATAAGATTAATGTCGAAATTCATAGAATTAAGGCCGAAAATTCTTTCAGTGAAGATTTGGATGTTTTTGTTTGAAAATACTTTTGAGTTCTTGTTTTTGAATTCTGTAAATTATTTTCTGCAAAAATGGTTGTTGTCTTTGATGATAAAGAACAAATATATATATATATTATTATAATTATACAATTAAATTACAGTATTTTTTTGTACAATAGTTTAAAAATATATGAAAAAATATGTGTTAGATATAATTGCTCAATTCACAACCTATTGTGGGAGTCATAGTACGTAAATGAGTTCTTGGTAACTTCAATTAAAACATTGTTTATAAAATGATTATATAGAAATTATCAACAACGTTTGTACGAACTACAACTCCTACAATAGGTTGTGAATTGAGCAAATGTTTGGAACAAAATCGTAAATCAAATACACGAACCAATAAATAATAATTGTTTTAAAGAATCACAACTGCGGCTTTTTTTCGTCCATATACAAGACGATAAAATCGTCGAACAGAATTAGCGCATAAGTTATGACAATTTTTGTTAATAGTCATATGACGGTGAATGCACAAAATCAAACTCTAAATGTAAGCTGGGCGTTACATCCAGCATGTGTACAAACATCAAAGCATTCAAACACCTAAACGAAACTCAATTGCGTCAAACAATTTTTAATGCTTTAAAGCAGCTACATCCAAGCTATATGCACCATGTGCAAACTTTTACAAAAGAGCTTTTATGCTTTCACACTCAAGTGGGAGCAATAATCAGTCCATTTGGAAACAGGAAATCACCACAACTTTTTCTTGTAGATTAGTTGTCATACATTTATGATTAACTTTTAGGAAAACATTTGCAAAAAAATTAATTAGTTATTTTAAATTTGCTTTTATTTTGAAGAAACCCTACAAAGATTGTATTTGATGTCAATCTAACAACATGTATGTATCTGTTTATATGTTCACACAATGTAACGTCCGACAAGTAGTGCAATAGATTTCATAATTTGTTAAACATTCAACAACTATAAATTTTTCCAAGTCTTAGTTTTTATTGTATTTCAGTGAAATTTGTCATAAATAAACACACTATGGGCAAATGTTTGTATGTATCGAACAATTTATAGTGACACGAAATACGAGTTCATACATACATATATACAGGCATTTGTGGACATATTTTATTTTATTTACACTCCTATACATTTACAACTATGGTTATTAGGGCGAGTCACAAGTTGTGCGTATAAAAGAAAAACTAAAAAAAAAATCTTAAGGCAAGAAGAAATTAATTTACAGCAAATATCCACACTACAAATGTACATGTAAATGTTTGTACGAATGAATAAAAAAAATTTACATGTGCACAAACACACACACACACACACCGTGCGACATACATACATATTAACATGCCAATGAACTGTTGATAATGAAATTATATAGTTGACGCCGGATTTTATTTACATATTTCTAGACAACTATGACTACAAACTTACTAACACGCATCATCATCATCATCATCATCATCATCATTAATTAATGCCAGTGATGGTCACCGCTCATGTGATTGGCAAACGATAACCGTGGTCTTACACCTCATGTTTCACGATTATGATTATAAGAATAATATAATACTCTAACATTTTAAGAAGCAAGAGTGTTTATTGTTCTGTGCTAATTTTAAATATTTTCCATTACAATGAACTTTTAATTTTTCCCTTAAGTGACATTAGAAAAATTTTACTCGTAGATTTGTCACGCAACCCAAATTCGTATGAAGTAAAACTGGAAAAAATTTTAGCTTTAAAAAAAATCCAAAACAAATAAAAAAGTTTGCGTTTGCTGTTAATTTTGTTAACATTTATTTGTCCAAAGTGAGGAGAACACATAATTTTTTTGCATACTTTTAGGGGTGAAGAAAATCTGTATGAATTTGTTTTGTCAGTGCGAATAATTAAAATGGTGTTTCAATATCTTTGTATTGGTGAGGAGCAAAATGAGAGTAAAATAAAGTTGCACTGGAAGAAATGTTGTGTGTTATTTAGTGATATGCTGCGATTTTGAATGTTATGAAATAAGCAATTATTTGAAAACTAAAATAAAAAAATCTAAGAATCCACTTAACAATGTGGTCTATAAAGTCAAGATGAAAGAAAAACAGATTTATTTTAAAGATTTCTATACATACTAGGATCCCTCGGTGGTATAAATTACACCACTTGATACATTGACAAAGAAGAAAGTCATATTTTTTCAAGCAAATTTAAATCGCTTTTTACAAAATTTGGATTCAAGAAATTTGAAAAAACATTTATATTTGTGCATATCTACACAAAAATACCTTTTGAACTATATAGTATGTTTCACCAATATTGGTTAACGATAAGATACTTAAAAGTGTAGGACAAAAAAATTTATGCCGTATTTATATATAAGATTAATTTTATGCAGAAATTAAAAGACTGTTTTCAATAGAAATTAATAGAAATCAAGAAATAAAAAATAAATAAAATAAATCCAAGAGGTAGAGTACTTCCTGCCCCTATATTCCGTAACTCGATAAAGCTAAATCTAAATTCCATCGCTAAAATGCTGAACAAATGGAAAATTAAAATTTTTTTTGCCATGACATAAAACACTAAAATTTCGGCGTTTCAAATTTTTAAGCCATTGCCTGATTTATCAATACAAGTTTGAAAATTGTATTCGTAATCTGATTAAATATTTACATTTGCTTAATTATGTTATAGTCTTATTGCTTTTCTTAAAGCTGAAATTCACACAGAGAAAAAACTGCCTCATAGAATCAAGAAGATTTTCTCTATGAACCGTTTTTAGGCTAAGGGGTATCCCAGCAGAAAGAAGCGACGGTTTTTTCATAGAGATTCCTTATTGTCTTTATGTGGCAAATCTTATTAATTTTATCAAGAAGAAAACCACATAAAATCAAGAAGAAATCTTATTATTCACAACTTTTTTTACTCAACTTCCGTTATTTTTGGCAACAAAAAAGCAGTCCATAGCGAAAAACTTCTTGATTCTATTAGGTTTTCTTATAAATTGTAAACTATAGGGATTTCTTATTGATTTTATGAGGTTATCTTATTGATTTTTTCAATAAGGTTTTCTTCTTGATTTTAGTAGATTCCTATATGAGTATGTGTAAAGCATCTTATTGATTTTTTTAATAAGGAAATCTTCTTGATTTTATGAGGTGTCTTGTTACTTCATATCTATAAATAGACATAGAGACAATTTTTTTCGTGATCTTTTTTATTTTTGTATAAGAATGTTTGCACAATAATTTCAATGGTTATTCAGGCTGGTTGTTAGCATATTGGGTAGAGTGCTTGTCTATCAGGTAGAAGTTTGCTGGTTCAATACTTGTTGAGTAAGTTAGTTAAGAATATAACCTAATGTGTATGTATGTATCTATAAATAAATAACATCTACAATATACTACATACATACATACATACATATGTATATGGTATAGAATTTAAATGAAAATACATAAGTACAGAGAATAAAGACGCAAATCAATAAGATAACCTCATAAAAACTACAAGATTTCTTCTTGATTTTTTCAAAAAGGTTTCCCTATGAAATTAATAAGATTTGCTTATTGAAAAAGGACCATAGAGATTTCTTATTAATTTTGTTCTATTTTATGAGGTATTTAGTAGGCACTGTTTTTTCTGTGTAGTTAAAGTTTTACTTGGTCTTCTTGTTCTGAGATATTTGCTTTTTTACATTAACTTTATTTATATAATAAACTAGCTTAACCCGGTATGCATCGCTACCCCTTCCCACCCCGCAAAAAAAATAAATATATATATATGTGGCATTGGTGGTGCAATATGAAAATTGGATTTTGACACGCCCCTCCGCCCGCAGACCGACTTCAGAATCAGACTTCTCAGTGTCACCCGCCTGAATATTCTGAAAATTTCATCAAAATCGGCCCAGCCGTTTTGGAGTCCATACGTTACATACATACATACATACACACATACATACACACATTCTGTTTTATATATATAGATTTATAAATGAATACACAAAAAAGTAATATGTAATAATGATTTTGTAATATCAATTAAAATGTTTGTATCTAATATCAATTAAAAAATTAATTGAATTTTCACCTATAAACAATTTGACGATATTAATTAAGCTTTTGTACTCAAATTAATTAATTGAAAACATTAATTGGAGAATAGTTTTATCTGTGAAATTACTTTTGCAGTTTAAGTTTTTCTCGTGAGTAACGGATAGTTATTGGTTTTCAGCAAAAAAAATCCATTTCTTTGCAGTGTGAGACCATGCGTGACCGTATATGAATAAGTTTGTGAAAATAGTAAAAACATACTCACTCTACCATACCTGATTCTTTTCTTTCTTTTACTTTTAAATTATTGAGTAGTTCCGCCACAAAGCAATAACAAATTCTTTCTATTGAATTGCTAAGTTATTTTTTACGAAATCCATTGCTGGCTTGATTTGTGTCTAAAATCTTACAAAAAAAAAAAACTTACAGCAGGATGATTGGAAAAGTTTCTAAAACTATGACAATGATTTTGATAGCAACAATCTTAAATGTAATTATTTCTAAGAATCAGAAATTTAAAGAGAAGGCAATAATAATTCGTTCTAATTAAATTAAACGTGTACACACAAGCACACACACACACACATTCTGAGATTAAGCAAACAAATTTAAAATGTCACATTTAAATAAAATTAAGATTAAAGCCGCGTTTAAAGTGTTGCGAAATTAGAAAAAATAAGTTATATTAAGTGCGCCATATGAAAATTAAATAGTTGAGACTTATAGGCAACACTGTATGTTATTATAGATGACTCGCCATAAAAATAAACATAGAAACCAAGGCGAATTGATACCAGGTGGTCTCAATTTGCAACTCTACCTATTCGCCTTGTATATTAGTTAGTGTAAAATTTCCTGCTGTCAGAATATTTCCTAATGTTTTGTTTGACTTGAAGGCAGAGAAGTTATGTTAGCTGGTGAATTAAGATCTCTTTATGTGAATTCGCCTTGATAGAAACCAATTGAATTTTGGGTTTTAGCCGTGACCATAAACAGCTGTTTACAAGTTATACATATTTGTTATTGCACTTTTGAATAAATGAATAAACAAATGAGAACATAAACAGCTGTTTATGGTTATGCCAGCACTAATAGGTAAAGCAAATATATTAGTGGTTATGGCAATGGTTATGGCTACAGCACTATGGTATAACAGGTCTGATTGGATCTAATTTGAAGCTCTTTTTATGCCTCATAAAGCCAGTATTGCTTTCATATCTTTTTGTGCTACTTCGGGTATGCAAAACAAACTTTAAGATTTTAAACTTAAGGTTATTACTTGCTTGATATAATAACTATTCGTTTTTTACTTTTTAAAGCAGCAAATGTCAAATTCCATATAGAAAAAAGAGCTAACATAAAAAAAAAATTATTTTCCAATATAAGGTTTGACTTTTGTTATAATAAAAATATACCAGGTGTAGACGTAGTGTTATGGAATAAGGTAGCATGACTTTAAAATTTTTCTTAGAGCCGCCAACTTTAATTCATTTAATTCTTTATGATATTTTAAAAATTTCTGCTGCCATATATAAATAGGGTTTAGCGAATTAGTTACACAGGCACAGTTAAAACGTCTAACTATGCTTTAGAGTGAGAGGAGAGCCCACTTTCCCTATTCAAATAAAAATTTGAAACTTATTTATCAATAAACAAGCATTTAATTTAAATTTTGATATTTTGTCACGTAATGTAAGTATAATTTTTGCCACACATAAAAAATAACAACTTAGAACAAAAAAAATTTATAAAAATATTGCAAAATAATCTTATAAATAACCACTTTCAAAAAGAAGAGCGCAGGAAGGGGTCTTTCCATATGCATTAACAATAATAATAATAATAAATTTATATGAGCAGCAGTCACGTGAGAATTTGACTTTTTAACGAAATTTATTTTTTATTTATTTGTTTTTTGCTGCCTTAACAACGTTAAACTTTCTGAAACACGTTCGATAATATTAAATTTATACTAAAATGTAATAATGTGTTAAAATTAATATGGAAGACACTAAACAAGCCGCCCTCATATTTCTTTCTTTTTTATATCGTTAGCTTAATATAGAAAGAACCTTACTCATTATTTTTTGAAATCGAGATTTTTTAATTTTTCCATACATGTTTTTCCATCGAAATATTCAAGAAACACGATTTAAAAAAATATCTTTAGGGGCCTTTCTAAATTAAGGTAACGATATTTAAGGTAATGCTCGTGTTCAATGATTATCATTAGACTTGTCTGTAGTGTGAGTTACGAGTACAATACATCAGCGAGAAGGCCAACCAACTGATGATGAGCGAAGCCAGCTTCCATTCGACAGCAACAAAACTGCCAAATATTACGTGCAGAAAAGTTTTCAACTGTGATGTCAAAATATCACTCTCACATTTTTGAGATTTTGTATTTTAGAGGGAAGGGAAAAATACATACACGATATTAAATGTACCTTCCTCTTAGTTTATTATACGACTTTATTTGAATAATAGCATAATATTGCAAGTTTATTTAGTTGCTTGACTAATTTTCTTTCAGCTGCTATTCACGGAAAATTATGATATGAAAAACTTTTGTTATATCAAATAAAACTTGGTAATATCATTTAAAAAATTTGATTTGCAACTGGAAAGGAATTGATAATATCAAATGAATTTTAATGCCTAAATCATAGCTGTTAAATAATGATTAGTAATCGTAATGATTACTAATTTGATTACTTTATTTTTTAAGGTGAAGTAATGATTAAATTACGATTATATTCAGTTTTGCGCGATTAATAATTGATTAGGATTACTAATAATGGAAAAATAATCTGAATTACTTAAAATTACTAAAAATAATCAAAAAGAATCAAAAGTAATCCAAAAAGAATCCGATTACTTCTAAGGATTACTTTTGATTCTTTTTGATTATTTTCAGTAGTTTCAAGTAATTCAGATTACTTTTCGATTATTAGTAATCGTAATCAATTATTTATCAGCAATTCTTTTGAAGACAATTATATAATCATTACAATTCTTTTAAAATGTTATCTAATTGATTACTAATCATAATCGAAATTTATCATAATCATGGCCTAAAGTAGAAAAATAAAAATATAATAAAGTAAATTAAATTTTTAATTTATTGTATAAACTAACATAACTAGCAGCTGTTAAGAATTAAAAATTAATGCCTATTTTTTAAGTTGGTAGTCAAATTGTAATTACTATTAAGTTCTATTTAAATACGAAATTGTGTTTTTGAGTGCATATTTAAATAATATTTACTTAAATGCCCAACCTTGTATGTTTTTATGTGTGTGTGTGTGTTTATTGAAAACATATACATGAACATCATATGGTCGTATTAAAAAGAATTTTGTTTAATTTTCATAAATCTATAACATATACAACACGTAGTTTCATATTGTGGAATAAACAAATAGAAAAATGCATTCTGATGCTCTTTTGGTTGCATAAAATGTGTTTTTATGCAATTTTAATTTTCTACATGTTGATAACCTAACTTATTTGTTTCCAACCAACAGCTGTTTCATCAGCTTATTTGGAAAACTCTCCATATTATTTGGAAATTTGTTAGTGCTGCCATACTTTCAACGTAATTTAATAAGCAATTTAATTAACCACTGGAAAAATGAAATCGTATTTAAAAACAATTTAATTTTAATTAAAAATTAGCTAACTTCATACTTAAATATTAAGTTAAAAACTAGGGGAAAGTCATATAAAATTTTAATTTCTTAGATTAACTTGGTGGCGTTGGCTGAAGTAGTTAGCACGTTGACTACAAAAACCTGCAGCCTGGGTTCGAGCCCGGTCTCCGACAGTCACTAAAAATAACAACACCACGAATTTTTCTGATGTGCATTAGTGTCCTTTGTATCAGTTGTTGTGGGAAAAGTTCTAGTGATGCAGGCATAAGGCACTGGTCACTTAAAACTATACCGACTTCATCAGATAATAATCCTAATGTACATCAGAGCGCCCTTCTTCGTTGTGTAGCAGAATAATTGGCGAAGTAAAATAATCAATAAAATGGCTACTAAAACACAGCTTCAAAATTTAATACGCCTCATTTGACACCAGATGGCGCTGCAACACTGCATTATCAAAAATGTGCAAAGAGCAGAGTTGTAAAAGAATGAAGCCTTCATCTATCCTCTATCTCTTCTTTCACCATCTGGCTTCTGTATCACTATCATTTCCCTATCACCCTCTCTCACTATCTTCTCTTCAATTAACAGGTAACACAAAGGGATCATTGTATTGGACCCAAGTGAGCTGGACTCTAAATTTCACCCTTCCTTACCAGCAGCCTGCTAACCTAACCTAACCTAACCTAGATTAACTTAATTTTCAATAAGGGTTTTCATGAGAACTCTTAAAATTGCCATTTGCGCAATTGGGCAAATTTGCCAGACTTGTTTCATGAAGTCCCTTTTCAACTTTTGCGAAAACAGTTTATGTTAAATTGAAACAAACTTCAAAAAGTTCATTTAATAAAAATAAAATGAGAAAATTTCAAGCAATTTTAAATTTAAAAACATATTTATATATTTCTATAAAAATGAAAAAGTGTTAGTGTGTTTAAAAACCCTAAAGAAATTTAAAAAAAATAAGAAGTTGTTGTTTAAAAATTGCACAGTTGCACAACTTAAGATTACTAGTCAAAATTATTGGGCAAACTTAACAGGTTTGTGTAAATAAATTTTTATAAAATTTTGAAATTTTTTTGACAGCAGAACACTTCACAATCAGAAGATCTGCGAACGAAACGTACGTGAATTCTTAACAATTTGACTCCACAGAAGGCATTCTCTACTTTTCATTTGATTTACGCTGTGTAATGTATCACAGTGTTGGCAATCTGGCAGCAATAATTTTTTTGTTTAATTATTGTTCAAGGCGTATCTAAATAGGTGGTAGCCCTATTCTATATAATAATTTTTTGCTCTTTGTGCTTCGTAACTGACGAAAGTCAAAACCTTCGTTTTGTTTTGGTTTTGCTGTAATTATTTTTGTGCTTTTGACGTTCTTCGGTTCTTTGCACAGCTATGGTTGCCGTATTTTAATACAACAAACTTTTATGCAGTCAGCTGTATAATTTTTTATGGCAAAAAAAAAAAAACAAAACAAACAACTGAATGTTAACAAAACAAAAATGTCAAACAAATAAAATAAAATAAAATAAAATGAAATAAAATAAAATTAAAGTTTTATTTGGTTTTGCGATTTTTCCAATTTATATAATTTATAAAATTATAACTCGTAAGTAAAAAAATGTTTGGCTCTTTGGAGCTTTGTTTTCTTCAGTAATTGAAGTGAGAGTGATAAAGATAATGACACTCGCTTATTATTGAAGAAATAAGCTTCAATGTAAGAATCCCACCAAATGGTGTTTTTATCGACGTATGTATGTCGAGTTGAATATTCATCTACGAGACTTTTGGCATAGATTAAAGAAAACTTATAC
Organism: Tachina lurida; assembly: GCA_944452675.1. Classification (NCBI taxonomy): domain Eukaryota; kingdom Metazoa; phylum Arthropoda; class Insecta; order Diptera; family Tachinidae; genus Tachina; species Tachina lurida. The sequence goes on from OX101754.1 coordinate 126,965,566, forward strand.
ACAGAGAAAACAGTGCCTACTATATAGAACAAAACTAGGAAGAAATCTGTATGGTTTTTTTTCAATAAGCAAATCTTATTAATTTCATAGAGAAAACCTTTTTGAAAAAATCATGAAGAAATCTTGTAGTTTTTATGAGGTTATCTTATTGATTTTTTCAATAAAAAATAAACAAAAATTGCGTCTTTATTCTCTGTACTTATGAATTTTCATTTAAATTCTATACCATATACATATGTATGTATGTATGTAGTATATTGTAGATGTTATTTATTTATAGATACATACATACACATTAGGTTATATTCTTAACTAACTTACTCAACAAGTATTGAACCAGCAAACTTCTACCTGATAGACAAGCACTCTACCCAATATGCTAACAACCAGCCTGAATAACCATTGAAATTATTGTGCAAACATTCTTATACAAAAATAAAAAAGATCACGAAAACAATTGTCTCTATTTCTATTTATAGATATGAAATAACAAGACACATCACAAAATCAAGAAGATTTCCTTATTAAAAAAAATCAATAAGATGCTTTACACATACTCATATAGGAACCTACTAAAATCAAGAAGAAAACCTTATTGAAAAAATCAATAAGGCAACCTAATAAAATCAAGAAGAACACCTTTCAAAAAAAAAATCAATAAGAAATCCCTATAGTTTACAATTTATAAGAAAACCTAATAAAATCAAGAAGTTTTTCTCTATGGATTGTTTTTTTGTGCCAAAAACAACGGAAATTGAGTAAAAAAAGTTGTGAATAAGAAGATGTCTTCTTGATTTTATGTGGTTTTTTTCTTGATAAAATTAATAAGATTTACCACATAAAAACAATAAGGAATCTCTATGAAAAAATCTGCGCTTCTTTCTGCTTAGCCTAAAAACAGTTCATAGAGAAAATCTTCTTGATTGTATGAGGCAGTTTTTTCTCTGTGTAGACACAATACATCTCATGATGTGACTTTAGGTATTCCAAAAATTTATTAGCGGGAAGTAAAGTCCTAACTAGTAACATTACTAATGCCTGCAACAGACAGTTGCTACACGTAGCACGAACGATATGTGAAACAACCTTCCCTCACATTTCTAACTGATATGATAATAAAGCACGAACAAAAATGGAAAGTTAAGAAATCATTGTATAAATAATGAACTTAAAATGTACATTTATAACGTATGATGTATAAGAATCGTTTGAATGTGTAAAATACTTTGAGTGCTCAAATGTTATTTATAGATTTATACGTGCTTTTTTTTTTGCTGTACAGAATTTATTAAGGATTTAGGTTTGTGATTTAGCTTCTTTCAAAAAAAAAAAGCGATATTTTATAATGTTTATCGTACAATATACAGATGAATGTGTTTTGTTACGTGTTTTTATGCCATAAAAGTTAATTTCGATTGAAAGTTATTGATCAGTATTACTTTTGAAGGATATAAGAAAGGAAACTGAACTTTGTTAAACCCTTGTTTACTTATAAAAGTAATCATTATAATTTTATATTCCCCTAAACATTTTATGTATACTGCAAACAATATTTCTTAAATTTTAAAAATTTTGTATGCTTTTATTACATTAAAAAGGTAATAAAAAAATTGTTTTTGTGTTTTCTTGGGTCAAAAAACAAGGCATATCCATACTCCCGTGGTGAGAAATATATTAAAATTTATTTCGTTAGAGTTTTGTTCAAAAAAAACCACAACAACAATTTGATTAATTGTCGGAACTACCCACAAAGACTACTAATGTTATTTCCTTAAGGTACGTATGTGAAACGTACGTGTCTAGTTTAATTTCATTAATTGAAGCAGTTAAATAAAATTTATATTTAGATGGAAAAAAAATTATAGCCTCCTTTGTGTCAATGACATGATTTAAATGATACGAGTGCGATTTTAAATATGAAGCGCTGTTGCATAAAATTATTTTCGGATGAAAATCTCTCTTGGTTTGATTGTAAATAAGGCGTGTAATTTCTTTTCTTGAGATTAGCCATTAATTTGGTAAATTTTATATAAATATGTTTATTTTTGTGTTTATTTGTAAGAAACCAAAAGGCTATATTTAAGATCAAGTGGCTCTTTTCCACAGGATAATTGACACGCCCTTATATTAACAATAAAATATTTACATACATACATATATTGTAAGAAAAATTGCGCCCCATAATTTTTAATATTGTTCAATTTATTGAATAGTGTGGATCAAACCGACAATAATAATAGCCATAAATTATTCAATAATATTGTATAGACAGTCTATGGTTACCTTAACTGACCATTCTCTCGTTGTCTTCCTGGGCGTATGAGCATTACATGATATTAAATACTATAATACTCATACGCCATGGCATCCTATGTGTCCTTTCTTGCAACTTTATTGTATATATAATTTCGCAATCGGACCTGTAGTTTAGAAGATAATAATAACAGCTCTGAAGGCTTGATTTTCAATATTCAAACGGCAAAAGTCATCACACAGTGGTGCCTAATGGAAAAGTAATGGTAATAAATATGTCCGAATTTAAATAATGAATATGAAACTATATTCCACACGTAGTTAAATAGTAAAATGCTTAGTCAAAGTTGCAACAAACATTCTAAGTTTTCGACTGCTATTTGAAATCAAAAATATAGATATACATATCGTGCCATAACCACCAAAATAGCTTAAGCGACATAATTTTCGAACCTTATTTTTTTACCAAAATCGATCATTTGCGATCGTTAATAGTCGATTTTCGTCAAAAAAAACGAAGTCCAAAACATGTGTCGCTTAAGCTATTTCAGCGGTTATGGCTCGATATATCAGTTAACATATAAATTCATGGATTTTAATTTGAATAAATTCATTGATTTGAAATTCGTTAAATATGTCTATAATATGAAGTGTTTACCTGTAACCTTAAAAAACATTCAATAAACTGAAACAAATAATCAGGTAATTGTTCCATTCGGCAGTTTTAAATAATTTTAATGGTATCTTGATCACCAACACGTTATAATCTGCTCTATAATTTAAATTATATAATTTTTTTTTTTCGAAAAAAAAGAGCTAAAATAAAAATAAAGTAATTATTTGTTTTACCTCATATGTATTGCTCTATATTTAAGAATGCCTTCTTCCTCGCAGAACGTTCTATAATTTGAAGTTTGGCTTTTATACACTATACAATTTGAAATGTTAATGTTAAAGTGTTTGTAGTTTTGAAATAAACAAAAACTAAAATCATTCGCTTTAGTTCAGCGACGTCCAAACAAACATACTCTGATATTTGCACATAAAAGCTCTTGCAATTTATTCTGGTTTCTTTGCAAAGTCTGCATCTAGCATTGATGTCGCCGAGATCTGATTGGTTGTTGTGCTTTCGTAGATGTGAAAGCACAAGGTTCTTTTTTAAAACCTGGTTCATTATTCATATCGCTTGAACGTAGCTACTTAAGCTTCTACATGGCAAAAAGCCGAACCATTGTGAGTTGTTAATTTTACTGCAAACAAAAGTTGCTGTTGCAATTCGGATGAACAAACTATTTTCGTTGGTCAGTTAATATTATTAATTTTAGCTGCTACTATTCAGATAACCAACTTAAATCTTTAAATTAGGGCTAATAAATCAGTCAAAGTTTAAACGCTGGTTTAGTTAAACTAAGCTCAAATTTATATGTAGTTTAAACTCAACAGGAGTAAATCAGTGAACCATACCTTATGTGTAGTTTAAAAAATAATATTGTGGCAGCACTAGAATAAATGATAAATGTCAGAAATCAGCTGTTTGGCAGCAGGCTGTCAATTCTTTGCATAATCAAAAAGGCAAAAAAGTTGAAAAATTTTAATTAAAGGTCGCCAAGTTTTACTGAGAAAGGAATTATATTTATGCTTGTTGGCGAAGTAGAATAGTATAAAAGAATAATATAGTGTAAGAAAACAGGTCGAACCAGACCTGAAGAAAAAGTAGAGGCTTGGAAAAAAGTTGAGTGCTTTTTTAATGCAAAACATATGGTCTGTAGGTAATAAAACCATATGGCCTGCATGGGTAGTTTAAACGACCAATTTAATGCGTTTACAGATTGTTTAAATACTGTACTGATTTATAAGTTTGCTGGTTTAAACATATTTTAAACCAAAAACAGAGATTAACTTGCACTGATTTATTGGCCCTTAATGTCTAATTTCTAAGAAGCTTGGTATCATTTATATTTAATTTATGAATGCGAAACTTGTAACCTCATTCTATTGTTTGCATACAAATACGAGGCAAACTTAGCAGCTTATTTTCAACTCTTACATGAGGTGTGGTAAAATTTATATGGAAAAGTTTAGTGTAGTAATAAATAAAGGCTCCGTTAAAAATCGTAATTCATCAAATTTATATGAAGATAGATTGAATTAAGATGGATAATCAATATTTATTCTAAAGGTATGCTGCATTGTGTTCACAACTTTTATTGATTGATGAAATTTAAAAAATTTATTAGATTTATTTATATATATTTTTTTTTTTGATTTATAATAAAGTTACCAGAAGTTAAAAATACATAAGTATATTCGGGTAGACAAAAATTTTAAACTTAAACATTAACAAACGCGATAATATTAGTAAAACATTTTTGTTATCCCCTTCTTCGTCAACACGCTGATTGATACTAATTGCACCAAAAACAGTCCAAACAACTGCAACGGAGAGCACAAACTAAAACCGTAAATGTCAACTAATCGATGTGACACATAACAAGCAAATGGTCTGACTTAAAAGAATTTGATTTGAAAAACCAGCAAACACGCAAAGTTCTTAGAATTTAAGCATAATTTAAGAATTTATTGAATCATATTTCTAATATTGACGCTGTAAAAAAGGAAGAGTCATAAGTTCCGGAAGTAGTGCAAGTTTGGATAATTTCTAATGAATTTTACATAAGGTTGTTATTGCAAGAAGTTATCTTTTTAACCCACTTCAAAAAAAAGAAGGAGGTTATCAATTCGTCTATATTTTTTTTAGCGGTGTTACTTCAGAGCTCGCTTCATAAACATTTTTTTGTTGGTCTTGTTGAAAACAAAATTGGGCGGGGACACGCCCACAAATGTTTGAATTTGATTTTATGATATTCTACTTATTTGATTGGTCCTACACTGAAAGAATTTTCGGCCTAAATTCTATGAATTTCGACATTAATCTAATGAAAAATACATTAAAATTCAACCATCGTCACGCTTCGTTGGATTAATGAAACCAGTCAAAATTATTTTATTGAAAACTTCATCAAATTTATTTAACAATGTAATGCAGTGCTATAACTTCATCGAAACAATAAAATAATTTCATGAAAAGAATGAAATAACCTAAATATAAATGGGTTTCTTAATAATTAGAAAATATTGTTGTCATAAATCCAATAAAATATTCTTACGAAACCAGAATACCAAGGAAGCATTTCCAATGAAATTCTTTCATAATATTCATGAAATTTTCATTGGATTTGTGAAATTATCATTAGATTTGTGAAAAAATTTTAATGAAATTGTTTCATTGGACTTATGAAGCAAAATTCTTTCGCTGTAGCAAACATCTTTGGTTCATGTAATTACTCAATTTTTAAGTTGAAAAAATTGGGGGGGGGGCTACGATCATTAAAATCTATTACTTCTATTACATAATCTTCCATTTGAAAAAATGGGCGGATTCACGCCCGTTAATATTAATATTTTATTTCAAGTGGTTATACTGTACCGATTTTTACAAAACATAGCATACACCGTGAGCTTTGAAAAATGCAAAATCTTGCATTTGAAAAATTGGCGGAGGCACTCCCATTAACATTTAGTTTTATGTCCCATAGATTTTTTCGAAAATGTTCTATCAGATCCTTGCATTGAAGTCGGTTTTTATTGGTAGAAGTATTTTATACATATTCAGTGAATCCGAAGTCATATTCATGATGTTGAGTATATCTGATTTTTCGTATGTTCTTTTTTTTCTAAATTCCTTCTAAATCAATATAAATATTTTTTTATTAATACAAATTTAATGTTTGGTTTGATTTTCTTATAAAGTCAAGATATATCGTAAGTATTTGCAGAAAACTACAAATGAGCTCAAATTTTGCATAAGTGAAATAGCTTCTTAATTAATTATCTGGATGGTTTTAAATAATCGATTCCAGAAAAGTCAAATATACACACATATTGATATTTTGGAGGTAGAGAAAATGTAATTCCTAAATAATTACTTCCCATGTTATTCACTGGGTGATTTATTACCTCTTGTTAATTGTTTCTTTCTTAAATGATATCAAATTTTATGTTCATATTTTTTGGATTTTTGTTTTTATTACATTTGGTTTTTAAATTCATTTTAAAATGTTTGCTGGGCTGACATTATTGGCATGGCTGTGCTTCCCTGTCTACCCATTTGTGGTAATTAAACTTTAAGCCTCGTGTGCAAGTGTTAGAGTGTAAAAGCTGTCGTAAAATTTTAAACGAACCAACGATACATTCAAACAAATGCATTAACGTGTACGAGTACGAGTACTTATGTATGTGAGCAGTGCTGCCGTTGTCTTTTTCCGGATTATTTTTTTTTTGTAAAATTCCCACGCGGAAATGGTAGAAAATAAAATAAAATTAAAATGAATTTTCAAGATTTGAAATTTTGTATGATTAAGTGCTTTGGAGACGATCCAATTAAAACGGCAGTCAGTGCATATCGTGTCGTATGCATAAGACAAGAAAAATAAATAAAATATTGATAAACTTTTTAAATTTAATCGAACTAGAATGAATTTTTAATCATAATTATTAATCACATTAATTAATAAAAAATATTTCATTCAATATGAATTGAAAATACTGAACTTGAGTCAGATTAAGAAATGGTAAAAACTTCCAACGCAAATAATTTCATAATGGATATGTATGTATGTATGTAAGAAAATATTTTTAATAAAATTTTGCATGGATTATCTTTATTCTATGTATGTATGTATGTATATGTGACGCGCAAAATAGAAAGGGACCTAAGGGTAAAAACCGGTTTTGTTCAGGAGAGCCATTTTAAAGATTTAAATACGTATATCTTTGGTGTACCATGACTGAGCGTGTTGGTATTGGTCTCATTTGAAAGCGACATATCTCATGACGTCAGGAACGTGTTGGTCAACGTACTGTTTTCTACCTAGCGCGCTGTTTACATGAGTTTGATATCAATTTTGCTCGCGTTTTTTCGAATCCAGATTTATTTTTTGAAATTATTAATTGTGAATTACAACAAATACTCATTTATAATTCTTTTAAATGGTGAATATCACTCTGTTAGTACGAAATTTTTTTCACATAACCTTAGAATCGTCGACTTCAATTTCATAAAACGCGCATATCTCTGGGAGGGAACACTTTTTTGGGCATGGGATTGGTCTCATTCGATGCTCAGATGTTGTCCACATAAAAAAAAAAGTGAAAATTGATTTTTTTTACCCTTAGGTCCCTTTCTCAATGCGCTGTCACATATGTGCAAATGTGTATATACTTTATGTGCAGGCTATATTCGATTCGGCACTGCTGCATTTTTTTCCAAGCGAAATTTTTCTTAATTTTTTAAATTTGAAGTTTTGCCAATTGTTGTTTTGTATTTGGAAAAATGTTATTTTTCGGTCATGGTAACACTGAGTGTGACATCATAAGCAAAACAACAAAAAAAAAATTGTTTTTACCACTATGGGCTTGTTTTGTTGTAACCACAAAGAAGTAAAAAACACAAAATACAACAACATCAAAAGGTGTGAGAAGTTTATTATTCTAGACAGGTTGTACGTTTGTTGCGACGCTGCGAACAAGTAACGGAGCTGACAAGGAAAGTATCCCATTAAAATACAAACCCAATGTTTATGCCCCAATGGTTTGGAAAGAAAACCCAACAGCGATAAAATAAGCCAAAAATTTATGAATTTATGTAAGCTTAACTGCAACGATTTTATGTCTTTGTGCATGGTTGGTAGCAATTCTTTCTTTTTTTTTATAAATCTATTTACTTTATAAAGAGTACAAAATATATATATATATATACAAGTCTTTTAATTTATCTATCGAATTTAATTATCTTATTAAACCTACTTTTTGTTTGTTTTTTTTTTCGTATAATTCTTTTGCTTAGGTGTGTTTGTTGACCGAACAATTAAATTTTTTCAGGCAAGTTATTAATTGAAGCACAGCTGCGAATAACGTTCTAAAAGACTATTTTAAAAAAACCAATTTTTTCACAGATTACCATTAACATAACTCTCTTGCGTTGTTCGAACATCAAACCATCCAAAATTATGCATCTGATTGCCGTCAAAATACAATTACAATCAGTCAGTCAGTGGAAAACTTTGTAAGTAACTAATAAATCATGCAAACAAAATTGTCGAAAACAATTGATAAATGTAGCAGAGATACAAAAAGAAAAGATAATACTAGTTATCATTATTTTCGATACGCTAAAAAAGTTTAAACGAGAAAAACAATCTTGCCTTAAAATACGTTTTGTGGCTCTCCTGCAAAATTATTATTTTGTCACTTAAAACGTTATTCGCGGCTCACCTTCAATTGCTTATATTGAAAATATCTATACATGAATGTACGGAGAGCTTCCTTTGCTTTTAATGAAATTTCACGCTTACATTTTGTAATTTTTCCTTAATAACAGTTTGCGGTTTTCTGGTTTTTATAACATGTTTCATAATTAACAACGTTGCTGGAAATAATCGATGCATCGTAAAAGCTGTCTTAAAGCAAAAATTAATTCTCATTTTTTTTAAATAATTTTATGAGTATTATTTGGGTTATACATACATACATTATCTTATTCATTTTACATGTGAGTTGATTTTATGAGTAATATAATCAACAGGGTGTGTATTGTGTTAAACAGGCTATTGTAGAACTAATACAACTATAAAATCAAACCAAATCGGTATCAGGTATGCTCTCCCCCAATTCGCCTTAAAAATTGCGTTTTTGGAATGTCAAAAATTGTGTGAAAAAATGTGTGTTAACACCTGAAAGAGATTCAATTTATAAGCGGCGAAAGCAATCAGCTGAACTGTGCAGGCCAGCTGGCATGAATTCGCCTTGCACAAAATAATGGGTTTAATCACGACTGTCGTATTTCGACTACGACTATGACGATTTTGTACTAGATTAAAAAGAAAATGTTACAATGCTCTTTAGTCTAACTAGTAAAAAATCGTCGTAGTCGAAGTCGTAATACGTCACTCGTAATAAGGCTCAATATACCAAGGCGCATTGATATCAAGTGGTCACGATTAGCAACTCTGCATATTCGCCTTGCCTTGTATATTTTTTATTGTAAAATTTCTTGCTGCCAGAAAATGTTCGAACATTTTGCTTTGATTTGTTAGCACAAGAGAAATTAACAGCTGATCACCACCATATGCTGAATCGAGAGCACCTGCTGTCAGATCGCCTTTTATTATTCTGTCCAACTCCAAACATACATGTCGGCATATAAATTCAATTATATTTAAAATATTTTACAGAAAAAGCAAATCACATTATAAGTTTTAGTGCATTTAGTTATCAGTAATCTTTTGAATTTCGTTAATAAATTTTATATTTAGAATAAAATTATTGTGGGTAGATGGATTTTATATAATTACATCATAATCAATCAAAAAGATGATTTTGAACTTTCTGCAAGTTACGCCCTTTTTGAATTTAAGCAATAAACAAGACACATTCATATAAGGTAGACTCGCCTTAATTCGCTTTGAAATTCATAACCGGGATATCGAAAAATTTGTGTTGACATCTGAGGAATAAACAAGTTAAAAACGGCAAAAATAGTCACATAGGCTGTTGAGACCAGCTGTTATGGATTCGCCTTGGCAATAAAGATATTTTTATTCTGGTTCTCTTTAGCGTTCTAATAAGTGGAAAAGTATGAAATTTTTAAAGATAAGTATATTCATGTTTGCCTATAATAACAACAACAATAGAAAACATGTTAGCAGACATACTTATTGTTCCCAAATTATTTGCAAGTTTTAAATCTTATCTTAAACACCAGTTATTTTATGAAATAATTATAATATTTATGTTAGTGCTGGCAAAGTACATATTCGGAGGTGGTTATCACAGAGGACACCAGAGTAGAAGAAGCAAGTGACTTATGACAAAATCTTAAATCAGCTGATTTGCGTACTGTTCAAAAAGGTATGCCGACAACATAATTATCATCTGTCTCTGTGAATCCTTGTGCGTGGGTATCGAGTGTTGGCAAAATTTAGTTTTCTCTCCATCTCTCTCTAACAAATTCAAAAGTTGCTCAAACATAGTTGAAGTATGTGAATTGGCATTTGTAAATTCAGTAACAACACCTAAAATATAATTTTTACGGATTCGACATTCTAATATCCGCTAACGATACATCACTGCATTTATGGCATGCTGTAAATCGATTTTATTATTTAAAATTAAAGCAATTGGTTCGAGGACTAAGTACTAGAGACTTGTGATTGAAAGACCAATAACACCATTGGTGCTGTTCAATTGTCTAGAATTGATCAAAATCTTTCGTTTTGGTGAATCGCTTAGACCGATCAAAAATATTGAAGAATATATGTAGGTCGCTCATTTCTTTTATGGTTCCTTTTTTTATTTTGAACAGTGAATCAACGGTGAATGTATGAACTTCTCTGCCACTACTGAAAACGTCAACAAATGTTTTTCATTGTTTGTTTCCATGGCAATGAATCATTATTTGTTTCTATGCATGTATCAGTGATCGGCAATGAATCGCTTTTTCGCTATTCATACTGACTCATGAAATTTTAAATATAAGGGAGTAGACATCATTTAAACTCAACTACTCTGATTTACGCATACTCACTATTAGAGCTGGGTCCAACCTATATTTTGGCAAAACTGAACGAATGAACGAGTTGGACCCAGGTCTACTCACTATGCCAATGATTTATAAGTATAGGTTCAAATAGATATGAATGCGACGCCAACATCATAGTCATACCACACTCACACTCAAAAATCACCTCAGTTTGATTGTTTCTTTAAGGAAAATACTTATACTACTCATATTGATTCAGCTCACTCAACTCATGCATATATGTTTATTTAAAAGGTTAGTCAATAAATAGTTTGCAATAGACTTGCGTCCAACAGTTCTTTTTGAACTAGTTCGTTCAGCTGGACACAAGTTCGATCAAAAACATCAATGTAAATTAGACTTGGGTCGAACTCGTTCACTAGTTCATTTTTGCCACAAACCAATGATCAAACCCATTTAAATTACATAGATTTGATCATTGGTTTGTGGCAAAAATGAAGTAGTGAACGATTTCGACCCAAGTCTAATGTAAATTAAATGGGTTTGAAGCAACTTTTGATTAAAACGCTCTTAAACCAGTTCAAAAAGAACTGTTGGACCCAAGACTAGTTCATAGACATTGAGTTAAAGAATGTTGCTAAGTATGAGTTTGATGCGCACTTCAAACTTTCGAGAGAGTATGATTCATAGACAAGAATGCAACAAGTATGAGTGCGCATATGTACATGATTAAACTCTACTCACTTTTTCAATACTAATTTCTGTTCTCTGATATGTATGTCAATATCTATACAAAAAATTAACCTTATGGTACGAATTCAGAAATAATTAAATTAAATAAATTTAAAAAACAGTTTTGATGAGCCATTAATATCAGCGCAAGTTCGTACCACTGCTGTCAAACTTTATCTTAAAGCGAATAAAATTTGTACACCAGCTCTCAAACTTTATACCAAAAAACAACTTCTTCAACAATTTTGTTGTAACAATAAGACCACCTTGCTAATAACGCTAATTCATCGGAACAATAAACTATAAAGAACGACACGTTGTAAAAGTCCGTATCGTTCATTGTAGTGAAATCGCTCAATGAAACTAGATATTCTACAGTAGTGATAAGTTTTTTACTTGAAGACTTATAAAAACAATAAATTGAAAAATAATATTGTAGTTAACAATTTGCAAAGTAAAAGTATGTATGTATGTAAATGTTTATATATTAATATTATTTTGGATTTTCCCATTTATAAAATTCAACGAATTAAAGTAACAGCACACGGTAATTACAATCAATAAATCTTATATTTAAGCTGTAGAATTTCCAATATAAAAATAATATTGATTAAACAAATAAATTTCTTTGTAATAAAAACACTGGACGACGATGTGTATTTTAATTTGTTGGTCTTTCAGGAGCCTTAATTGAAGGTTAGCCGCAAATAACGTTGTAAGTGACAAAATATTAAATTTTTCAGGAGAACCAAAAAACGTATTTTACAGCAAGATATTTTATTCGTTTAATTTTTTTTTTAGCTGATCGAAAATAATTATAATTTGCATTAACGTTTCTTTTTGTATCTCTGTTACATTTGTCAATTATTTTCGATAATTTCATTTACATGATTTTGTTAGTTAGTCCTAATTTACACTATGCAAGTCTTATTGCTAAGCTGATTAGTTTTATAGGTGCGAGAGACGAGGGTAAAAGAAACGTTTCTGTTCCCCTCGTCTCTCTCTCTCCCACGAACTAATCAGCTTAGCAATAAGACTTGCAAAGTGTAAATTAGGACTTACTTACAAGGTTCTGCCACTGACTGACGTGTTTGTAATTATATTTTGATGGCGATAAGATGCACAATTTTGGATGGTTTGATGTTTGAACAACGCAAGAGGGTAATGTTAACGATAATCTGTGAAAAAAAAAATTGGTTTTGTAAAAACTGTCTTTTACAACATTATTCAATTGTTTATTGGCGCAGATCAAGAAGCTTTCTTGATCTTTATAGTATCGAATTTTTTAAGCCAAATAGAAAATGTTTTCCTTTAAATTTAACAGACATTTGACTTTAGCTTCCTTTGCCCTTTTTATAATAAGTTCAGATCTCAACTTACAAAGAGGGTATTTTTTTCGCTTAAAAACGCCATAAACAATAGCGTAAATCACTCTACGTTGCAAAGTACTGGTGCAAATATTTCAGCAACTAGCAATTCTAGCATATATGATACATTCTGCAATAACACAACAACAAATCATAATATGATATTTTGAATCTGAATATTCCTGAATAGTCCTGAATATTCCCCTAGTTTTTAACTTAATATTTAAATACGTATTTAGTTAATTTTTATTTAAATTTAAATTGTATTTAAATACAATTGAATTTTTTTTAGTGATTAATTAAAGTTCTTATTAAATTACATTGAAAGTTATGGAAAGCTTTCCAAGCAACAGCTGTTTAATATAAATAAGAATAAGTTAGGATATCATCAATGTGTAGAAAATTAAAATAAAAACACATTTTATGAAGCCGAAAGAGCACTAAAGCACTATGATATGAATCAATGTATTCAAAGAAATTCTTTTTAATATGACCACATGATGTTCATATCGTTGCCTAAAATCCTAAAGGGCATAACAACCAAAAAATTCAAAATAGACTTCTTCATTGGTAATGAAGCGATTAACCAAAATACATTTTTCCTTAAAATTTTACTCACATATGTTTAAAAATACCGACTTTATTTTATAAATTAAAACCTGAAATTTGACAGCTAACAAAAAATTTACTGCAGTTTATAAGGTTTTTTGCATCTCCTGTAAAAAAGTAAAAAGTGTACTCACGGCCTTTTGGATTTTAGTTGACGATATGCATGTTTTTATTAGACATATCCAAGCAAAAAAATAATAAAAAATATGGCATGCTTGTAAATTTTAAATAGAATTTGAATACACAAGCTTAGGTATTTAACTTTTATTTAAATATGCACTCAAAAACACAATTTCCTATTTAAATAGAATTTAAAAAAATAACTTAAATTTAATTATCAAGCCAAAAAATGGTCATAAATGTTATAAAATAAAAAGAATAGTTTTATCGCTGATGAAGCTTTAAAAACGCTCGTTTTTTTTCAAAACGCAAACTTATTCCTGACATACTGTATGTCGAAAGCAATTTAATAAAATCGTATGTATGTAAATATGTATGTATGTATGTATGTATGTATGTATATACCCTTCACTTTAATCTTACAAAATTATTTTGCAAATGCTAACAAATTGTTGAAACGTGACAATCAGACGTTAAGCATAGAAATGTGACAAATTGCCTTAATATGAGTTTAGACGTGAAATCAAATGACTGACGGTATGCTTTCTCATTCTCAAAATTGTTTACTAACAAAAAAGAAAAAAAAAGTTTAATATGTACATTTATCTAATGCCTAGTTATTATTTTGCAATATAAAGAACATCATTTATAAAACGCGTCTCAGCTAAGATCATAGAAAAAATAAAAAAAAATCTAGAATACAAAGCAATCCTTTGTGTCATAAATTGTGCTAATTAATTGAACATGAGTGTATTTCAAGAGTATTTGTAACAGTTTAAATTGTTGATAGACAAATTTTGTACAATTGACATTAAATGACATTAAGTAACCGGTTACTAGACAGATATCAAGACATTTTTCAAAACTAATGGTTAAAGCGCCACGATTTAGTGAGTGCTTTCATTTTAGATTTTTTTCTTTTTCTTTTGCTTTTCCATTATTATGTCGAGCTGTGTAAAATTATTCAAATCACTTAAATGCTGGCGGAATACAACGTCTTTATTTGTTTTAAACTTAGAAAAAATAAAAATATATATAAAAAAAAAAAATAACAAAACTCGCACATTGTCTTCGTGTTCAAAGGCATAAACAGAATTTACTTATAAGTTCTATGAATTCTTTATATACAAACAGTTTTTTTTTTAAACTGGTCGCACTTGTTGGATTATATTTAGAGTGCAAAAATATTTTCTATTAAATTTAATAGGAAAACTTTTTAGCTTAAAAAAGAAAAATGTTGATAAAAAAAAATAAAATTACAAGATGTTTAAATGTAAATTGTTGCTCGTTGTAAGCACCGACGACGGACTGACTATTGTCACAACAATTGCAATAGACAAATAAAAACTAAAATTGGCATAGATAAAAAAAAAATGAAATAAAATTCGTAATAAATAAAAAATATAAAAGAAATATTACAAAAAATTATGATAATTTAAATGCAAATTAAAATAATTTATTAAATTGTTGCTTGAATTTGAATTTGAATTTGTTTATTATTTTCGCAAATTTATTTATGTACAAGTATTTGAAATTCTACAAAATAAAATTTACAATTAGATTTACTATTTTGACGGGTGAGTGTCAACGTCTAAAGCACATTTATCAGCGTAAATGATGAGGATGATGATAAAGTGTCAGTTTGTGTCTAAATGTTAAACTTATTTCTTTGAAAATACAATTTTAACTAATTAATGTTATTTGAGCAAATATGTTTAAATTTTAATATTTTTAATTTCTTCTTGAGTAAAATAGAAAAAATTTTACATTTTTAATTGAAAAATGTACAAACAACACTGTGCTGCAAAAAATTAGTTTTGAATAAAAAGTATGGACATTTGTGACTAAATTCAAACAATTTCAGTTTTTATCTATGATGTAAAAATTTTCTTTTTAATGAGCCTGGCTAATATTAACCCATTAACTAGGCGGTCACGCTAAGTTATTTCAATATAACTCGCTGAAGGTTTGTTCGATTTTAATAAATTAAGAACTTAGGCCCAAATTCACAGTCATTAGTTAACTAATAGCTATAGTTTAACCAATAATATTTGATTCATAGCTCTCTGTTTACCACTAGTTAAACCGCCAAATGTCATTGGTTAACAAATAGTTAGACAACAGCTGATTCATTGTAAACATTATTAGTATTGTTGTTTTGTGAAAAATTTTAGACACATTTCACTCATACGTTGTCGAACATCTTCTTTGTATTTGTCTGTAACACATTCTTTTTGTTTTTGTTTTTTTCTATTATATCTTGGTTTTCCCGAACCAATTTCAGCTCTAATTCCATATCTTGCATGGCAAAGTTAGAGGAGCGAGCACTGTTTTATCCATTTTTAAGAAATAATATAACAAATGTAAACAAAAACCATATGCTATAGCAGAGCTGCCAATAGTGAAACTTAATAGTTTGATAGGGTTACCATTCTTTGCTCATATTAAGAATTTTATTTAAACAATATACTGTGAATATGAAGTATTAGTTAAACAATAGTTATCATATTAGTTTACTAATAATTAACTAATGACTGTAAATTTGGCCCTAAAAAATATAAAAGAAAATTATCTTTCAATCGGATTAACGATTGCAGAGTTATTCCGAAATTTGTGACGAAAAAAAAATATTTTTAACGCAAAATTAATTTTTTTTTTTTTATTTGTTTTCAAAACTTTATAAAATTTAAAATTATTCACATTTAAAGCAGATATCCCACTTTTACATCTTGCATATTGTGATTCAATTGCACGGAATTATTTTTTTTATTGTTCTTGGAATTAAAAAATATATTAATAATAGGAATATATATATATATATATATGTATATATATATATATATATATATATATATATCCAATGGATCGGAAAGCAGTATGGCTACATAATCGAAAAAAATATACGTCCAGTAACTATGAAAGAGACCTACGAAAACAAGAAATTACTGCTCAAAGGAGTTCATTTAAAATAAAAAGTCGCTATACTAGCAGCATATACAAAATATTGTTGTTTTTTTTGTGAATTAATCCTTAAAATCCCATGCGATTCCGGGAATCAAAAACACTGCAAATGAGCCTTTAGTTGACAGGCAAAAAATATTTTTACCAGCACTGTGCATCAAATTAGGCTTAATAAATTATTCGGTCAACATGTGAAAAGTATATTTGGATTCAGCACACAAAAGTCCATTAAAATCACATAATGAAGTTCCTACTTCCAACTTTTTTATTTATTTATTTTTTTTTCAGAACAGTGTAACCAATTAAAAATTTAATTTAATTAAAAACAACAGAAATAAATGTAATATTTGAAGAGGCGGTAGGAACTAAGTCCCCAATGAACTAAGCCCCCAAAACATAAATGAACTAAGTCCCTAAAGTTTGGGGAGTTAGTTCGCTATGAACTAAGTCCCTAAAAATAAAAATGAACTTGGCCCCCAAAAATTTAACTATAAGAGAACTAATTCCCCAAAAGTCGTTGTTTTTTTTTCATATAAAACTTTGGGGGCATTGTTCATATCTGTTTAGGGGTTTTGGTCATTAAAGATGTATCGCCCACCGAGGCTGGCAGTAGGAACCAAGTCCCCAATGAACTAAAACCCCAAAGTTTGGGGACTTAGTTCATGGTGAATCAACGCCCCTATTTTTAAAATGAAATACGTCCCCAATATAATGAACTAATACCCCAAGCAAAAAGTGAATCAAATCCCCAATAAAAAGTTGTTTCCAAATAACGACCACCTTTTGATTCAAACTAAATAAAAATTATATTGAAATTAATTTAAAAAAATGTGATATTAAAAGGAAATTAAGGTTACATGTATATATGTACATATTTATAAATGTATTAACTCAAGTTTGAAAAATAAAGAAATATATATTCAATGAAAATTATAGCACAATGAGATCCAAATTAAAAAAATATTATACATAAACTTGCATAGAGCTCTGTACAACTTTCCGGCAGAACGGACAGTTATAATTTTGATGATTTTTCGAAATTGCATCAGCTTGTAATGTGAGATTACATTCGCTGCAAATTTTTAAATGTTTGCAAGGTATTAAAACTATATTTGCCTGTTTATCCAGACAAATGATGCACTCGTTTTGAGCACTGTCCAATGGTGGTTCATCCAGGCTTTCAGGCACTTCATCCTCCGACGTTTCTTCTTGAAATATATTTTCCTCCGGTACCATATTTATACATATATTATTTTCTGTGAACACCATTCGGGAGAGGAATGCTGAGGCTGTAATTTTTCCATCTATCAATAACTGAGTTGCTTCTCTAATTTTTCTACTTTTCTCTATGCTGCTGTTTCTTTTTTTTTTGCAAGGGATCCACCACTGTCACACAACATATCGAAATGGCGACTTTTAAAAAACTCCTCGTCTCGAATTATACGCACGAATTTAAAAAAGTGTCCATACTTTTCGGCAGATCGTCCAAGAAAACCGTTATAAGCCTCAACTGCAGATGTTGTCCTTGTATCCTGATTATGAACAGCTAAGCTTTCACAGCCAATCTACAACAACATTGTATGCATACAGACATGTTAATATATGTAAATTATACCGTACATATATTTAATATTACCTTGTTAATCCATTGCTTTTCAAAATATTTTAAAAATTTTGAAAATAAGCACTTGGTATCCATCAACAGTATTTTGGATCTTAATGCCACAAAAGAACTTTTTATTAAATCAGGCGGTAATAAAGGAAGTGCCAAAATTTTATGGTAAAGTATTGACGCATATTTTGACGACCTAATAAACTCTAATAAGGATTTCTGTTTTGTCACATTTCGTCTAACTGCCTGGGAGAAATGAAACCTATAATTAAGAAACCGAATTTTGAGACTCATATTAATTTTAAGCTTGTGAAGATATGCAGTGAAATTATAATTATTTTTGCTACACTCACCAAATTTTTTAGAAACACTATTGTGATTCAAGCAAATGTCGATAGGTAATATACATAATTGAATTTATATTAAATAACTTCTTTACAAACAAAATGAATAAATTTTTAGTGATTAATTTTTAATCCACTTACATTAAAAAGTTCTTAACACTGAAACCGAAAAGTTTTAAAACGCATTTTTTCACATACTATATAAAAAGATAATTTATATAATTACAATAATGTTATCTATGTAGATAAAACTTCAATCATTATAGTGTTTGTGAAAAAAAACTGGTTGAGTGCAAATGGGTTGTAAATTCAAAATTCGCGCGAATTTTGAATTTACAACCCATTTGCACTCAACCAGTTTTTTTTCACAAACACTATAATGATTGAAGTTTTATCTACATAGATAACATTATTGTAATTATATAAATTATCTTTTTATATAGTATGTGAAAAAATGCGTTTTAAAACTTTTCGGTTTCAGTGTTAAGAACTTTTTAATGTAAGTGGATTAAAAATTAATCACTAAAAAGTTTTGAGCAAAAATAATTATAATTTCACTACATATCTTCATAAATTTTAAATTGCCAAAAAGTACTTACCAGCATCCTACAAGCCTTGCTCGTGGAAAAACTGCACTTAACGAATTTCGTAGCCCTTGTTCGTAGTCGGTTATAAATACATTTGGATCCAAATTAAATATATTTTCCTTAATATATTCAAAGAGTGCTTTGTAAATTTCATTTGTTTTTTTGTCCATCAAAACAAAGAATATGGGAAAAATCTAGAAAAGAAAAAGTTATTTCTGTCACTAGAATAAATTTTACTTACTTACCTCTTCGCAATATTGTATGTAAATAACAAGAAGCTGCTTAAAGCAGCCATGTGGTACTATTTTAAACGTAGCATCAATGAGATATGTTCTCTTAGTTGGAGAAATATTTTCTTTTATTAACTCTATTGTTTTCAATGATGAAAACAAGCAGAATGAAAAATTTTCCTCCTTAATTGCCGCCGTGAAGAAATGTCTTGGTTTTGCGCTATCCTTCGACAAACCAAAGCCGTTCCACACGTTTTCATTATTAAATGCTTCAATGATATCTATAACCCTTTCGGGTGATTTCACCAAGTTTTTGGCAACGATCTTCTGCAATCCTCTTCGTAATTTTGGAAAACATAAATTTTTCGTATCGTCCTGATAACTAATACACATATAAAGTTATATGAGATATAAAAATTAAATTTCTGTTGTTTACTTACGTTTCGCAAGTCCGTCTAAAAGCACTTCTTATAGCACTTATATTAGTTTTAATGCCACCGAGAGCACGTGCCGTATCTTGGCATTCATTTTTAATTTGATTTAAAGCCTTCAATTCCCGATAGGCTACTTCCTCATCGCCGTGGTTGTGTTCGACGTATCTTTTTGCAAGTAAACATTTCCCATTTGGATTTAAAGTCACTCGCGCCTTACAGGTATTTTGTCTACATTCATATTTATATACATTTTTGTATACCGACTTTTTGACGTAAATCATTTTTTGTTCAGGTATATAAAGCATTTCGCTATTTTTTCTACATCCCGAAATAATTTCGAATTCCATTTTGGATGTCCTTATACGCCCACGGTTTATCAAAAACTAATTAAATATTTTCATTTCAGAAACCACCCATCAACTGACATATAGAAAAAGCACACTTGATGACTTTATGAAATAAATTATTCAGTAATTACTGCTACAAGTGGACAATTACGCCAAATAAAAAAAATATTGAGATTGGGGATTTAGTTCATAATAAATTCAAATTCCCCAAAAATCGTTTCCATATAAAAGTTTGGGGAATTAGTTCGTTTTTTTTGGGGACTTAATTCATGGTGGACTTACTTCCTACGGCCTTCAGACGGTAGGAATTAAGTCCCTAATGAACTTTGGCCGAAATCAAATTTGAACTAAGTCCCCATAGTTTGGGGAGTTAGTTCGCTACGAATTAAGTCCCCAAAAATAAAAATGAACTTGGCCCCCAAAGATTTAACTAAAAGAGAACTAATTCCCCAAAAATCGTTCTTGTTGCCCTCCATATAAAACTTTGGGGACTTAGTTCATTTATGTTTTGGGGACTTAGTTCATTGGGGACTTAGTTCCTACCGCCATTTGAAGAACATGTTAATGTTTTTTTTTCAACAGAGTCTTTTTATACATACCCTGCAGGAAATGGAACTGACACAAGACTAGTCACGTGACCGATCCCCAAGTGATAGCGGCCAATCCGAATTCTAACACTTCCTATGAAGTGCACCAGTAAATTTTCCATGGGGATGACCTAGGTTTGGGGATTGATACTTTGTATGCACCTTGTGACTTATCACTTGACTATGTTATAAGGACCTATTCCGTGTAGAATATAAATTATATAAAAATGTCATTCCGACATTTATGTAACTGTAACAATGCAAACTTGAACTTTTTTATTATTTTTATTTTTCAGTAAACACATTTTTTATATTCAAACTATCAGTCACACTACCTAACCGATCATAGGGGCACTCATATTTCAAAAGTATAAATACGCACTAGTTAAGCTTAGGTTAATATCTAAGTATGGTTACCGGACTTGTTCCAGAGTGACTTGGCAGTCTATTTATATCGATTCATTATCTTTCCCAGCCAAGTCTTTCTTATATATATACTAAACAAAAAAAAAAAAAAATATTCGTAATACATAATACATGCCCTAGCGGAGTCTTTCTTATATAGACAAACTAAACAAAAAAAAATATTCGTAGTACATATAATATATAATATTCGTAATAGTGCCCTATTGAATTATGGATGAACTAATGGCGAAGAAAAGTAAACGAACGAAAATGTGTTCAGGTAACATAATTGTTTTGTTCTTCAACATTCAAATGAAGCTTAAATTAACTTAGATACATTGGGTGATGAACTAGTAGAAATGCAATCCTCAGTCTAGATTGTAAACTTTTAATATACTTTTGAAACCTTTATGATGCTACGGAATTCAGTTACGGGTAGCCTGACCACACATTCCGCTATTGAAATTTTCAATCTCTTATTAGATTTTTATTAAAATGTAACTGATACAAATTCAATGCAAATATTTTTTAAGTGCAGTTATTGCTTATTGTAGTTCAGCTAATTTGTAGAATAAAATTCTTATTATTAACATGTCATGAAGAGTTTTGAAATTATCACTGCGTTATTTTCTGTCGGAATCGGCGTAATTTCAAGTTTGTGCTTGTATAGATTTCTAAGCCTTGACACGAACCTTGTGCTTTAACAGAGCTTTTAATAGTGTCTTAACAGAGCTCTGTTAAGCTATAATGCATTTCTAAAGGACTTTTCCAGTAAATGAGGCAACCCAGACGGAAAAAAGTAATGCTCCTCCTTTGTTATTGCCCATGAATCTTTTTCTGAAAAGCATGAATTTGGCATTTTCTGAAGGATACGCACTTTCGAAAGTCAATGCTGTCGGATAATATTGGTCATAGATTAATGTCCAAGTGGTCTTCTAAAAGCGTGCATACTCAGAATTTCTTGAAGTTCGAGTTTTCATGAGTTCTTCAAAAAACTTTAAATTTGCCCTACCTACATATTTATATTAACATTTTCTCATGTTAGAAACTGTGAAAACTGTGTATATTAAGTCCTAATTTACACTAAGCAAGTCTTATTGCTAAGCTGATTAGTTTGTTGGAGAGAGAGACGAGGGGAACATAAAAGTTTCTTTTTCCCTCGTGTCTCCTTCCTAAAAACTAATCCGCTTAGCAATAAGACTTGCTCAGTGTAAATTAGGACTAAGTACATACCGCTTTTTCATATTTATTTTTAAAACCCGCTTTGTGAGTATATATTCTTCAAAATCCCTCTTTTTGATGGGTCATGTTCCGCTTTTTGCCACATCTGGCCACGTTAGCTAGGGGGCACTGCTTTAGCTTCCAATGTAGAGAAAAAAAAAATCGAACGAAAAAAAGATATATTTATACTATTTGATAGGTCCTGGATTCAGCCACATCAAACATATTCAGTACAATACTAGAATCAGTTTCAATTCAAGAAAAATGTGAATATGTAACCATTTACACGATATGTCTTTTTTTCACCATACACTACTCCCTACTTTTGTTAACACTCCAATTTTCTCAAGTCATAGGATGAGTACGCTTGGTTCAATTGTCGACAAATTTTCTGCAGGGTACATATCGCACATTTACTCAAACAACGTCTTAAAACGAAAAAAAGTTTTCAATGGCAAAAGAAAATTTTGCTTTCAAGAGATGAGTAAACAAGGTATTTGTATGAAATTGTTACACAATACGAGGATTAGTTCTGTCTGCATCATTAACTCAAAAATTCCATTTTTCAAGTTATGACGTTCTTTACGCTGCAGCCACACGTTCAATAAATAGCTTTCAATTTCATCACATATACTGTTTGTCAAAATTCCTTAAAATTGTAAGCTGTTGCACAAATTGATAGTCAATTTCATTTTTTAAATGCCACCGACGAAGAAACAACTCAAATTTGTAGCTTCAATCAATGTGTGCTGGGACCAGTCGTTCAAATTGAAAATTAAATTGCCATTTAAATGGATAGGTGAAATTGATAGCAATCTAATTTTCAAATTTAAAAAGTTTGAGTGTGTAAGTAAAAAAAGTGGGAGTGTATTGAAAATTGAATGGAATTGAAAGGCAAAAATTGATCGTGTGGCCCCCAAGTTAAGTACATGAGCAATATGTAGTACATACGTATATGTAAATATTTTTATTATTCTAAAACCCTATAAGCTTATATTCAATATTTTTGCTTCTCTCTCAAAATATCTTATCTTTTTTTCTTTTTGATGCCTGGATATTCCATTAAGACACTTTCAATTTCAAACGCTCTCAATATTTCAATTTTTGTCAGCAAAAAAAATTCCATTAAAATTACGAGTAATTTCAAAGTTTCACAAGCATTATTTGCTGATTAGAAATGTTTACTATAAATCTTAATGCATGAGTATCTGTGTCTGTCGCCTTTTGTACTGTAATTTAAGTCACTTGCAAAATAAACAAATTCCAGATGTTTTGATAATTTATAAGAAATTCTTTGAAAATCGTAATGTTTTCCCCCAAACAAACGACAGATAAAAACAGCAAAAACATGCAAAAAAAAACCCCCACCCCATGAACAGTTTTCCCAGGCAATAAGTCAAACAGGTAAATCCCATTATAACGAACTGAAAAATTCGTTAAATCGCAAACTTTTTTCTTCAAGTGTTATTATATATCGCTACCTTAATATAGAAAGGCACTAACTTTATATTTTTTTGAATTGTTCGATAGAAGAACATCTTATGTATCGAAATATGCAAAAATCGTGTTTAAAAAAATGAGTTAGGGCCTTTTTATATTAAGGTAACGATATGTTGCTGGAAGGTTTTTATTTTTTAGTTTACACTTTTTTCTTTATCATTCGTTATACCCAATATAATAAAATATATCAGATAGTAATAGCTATATCAGGTTGTTAATGCAAAAAATTTAGACGTTCGTTATATCGGATTTTCGTTAAAGCAAAATTCGTTGTACCGAGATTCGCCTGTAGATTGATAAATTTACGTCGCTTACTGAAGTTGATTACGCTGAACATTTTTTCTCTAATTAAAAACCTTAATTGAAAAAAATACAGCTTATCAATTAAAAATGTATTTGAAACAATTAAACTTGTGTTACATAATTTAATCGATTAAAAATTAAATTAAAAATTTAATGGAATCAATAAAGCTTTTGTTTAATAATTTTGTTCAATACAAGGTATAATTGACACAATTAAATTTTTATTTGATTTTTTATTTATTTTTTTTTCAATTAAACATATTGATGGGAGAAATGTTTGTTTTTTTTGTGTTAGATAAAATTGGCATTCGCACAGAAATTTGTGAGACTATTGAAATGATAAAATAGTTTTTTTAATTAAGGCAACGCTAGATGTACATATGCATACATATATACTACATACATATCGAACCTTTGCTGCAAGACAGTCATAACTCAAAAAATTCGATTCTTTAAGTTAATATTTTTCTATATTTAAAAAAAAAATCATACACATCTTTTATACACAGACTTTTGTTTTAAAATTTACTTGATGAAAAGCTGAATTAAAAATTTTATTGAGTCTTTTAAAATTTTGTTTAAAAATTTATTAAATTAAAAAGTTCAACTGCTACAATTAAATATTTTATTGAGTTTTTTTTTTATCAATTCAAGGTGTTGACTGGATTAATGCTTTTTTTCTGAGTTTCTTACGGCGCTTTTCACAATGTCTAATTAAAAGTTAAACGAGACTTTAGCGGCAAGTTTTGTATTGAAGAACTTACAGTTTAAGTTCACGTTAACTCTTAATCATACATTGTGATAAAAAACATTACTAAGTTTTTTGTCAAGAAATTATATTAATCAATATGAAAAATGTTGCAATACCTATAATTAAAATTTTGTAATATCAATTAAAAAATTAATTAAATTTTCCCCATTTAACAATTTTATAATATCAATTAGGTTTTTTTCGCTTGTATTAATAGCAGCAACTAAACATTTAATTGATTCATTTGAATTAAGTAATTGAAAATATTAAGTTGTGAATCCTTTAATCTGTGTATATTAATTTTTGGGATTAAAATGATATTTTATTATATATATAAATACATATATATATATATATATATATATATATATATATATATATATATATATATATATATATATTCCATTAAGTTGTTAGTAAATTCAATAATTTTTTTTTGTTATCATTATGACTCTCTTGCAGCAAAGGCTTCGACATGTGATGTGGTTAAATCTTTTTATATATTTTGTATGCACACGCATGCAATGCCATGAATGTGTATGTGCATACGTGTTATATGTTTGTAATCACTTGTACTGGCCATTCTCAAGTATCTGGGCCGCCAGTTTTATTTTTTACAACTTGTTGATGTTTGACTCATAATGAG
Organism: Tachina lurida; assembly: GCA_944452675.1. Taxonomy (NCBI): domain Eukaryota; kingdom Metazoa; phylum Arthropoda; class Insecta; order Diptera; family Tachinidae; genus Tachina; species Tachina lurida. The sequence goes on from OX101754.1 coordinate 126,991,174, forward strand.
ATATTTTTTATATTGTTAAAAAATTCTTCTGAAAATATTGTTGTGTTCATACTTTGTTAGCAAAGAAGAAGAAGAAGAAATAGCTTATCATTTTAAATCGTTTGTTGCAAACAAAAATAATAATAAAACAATGTGCTCAATACAGAAGTAATGAAAAAAAAAATTTAATAAAATACAAAAAAAAGCACAGACATTGTTTATAAATTTTTTTGTTTTTGGTTTTTTTATAGATGTTTTAGTAATGTGCGTGTATGTGTATATTTTATTTAAAGGCCCTATCAGTAAGCGCTTTCAATTTAAATATAAATGAAAAAAAGTTCGTATTTTCCATGACTCTGGCTTATACATATGTATATCAGGCAAAATTTTACCGCTGGCATGGCCTATGCTGGCCCTTGGGCCGTTGTGAGTTGCTAATTATTCGCATGAACCTGGGACTTAAGTAACTCACACAAGTAAAAGTCTAACGGAGTTAAATGGAACTATATTGCTGACCAATTTAACATGAGCTGTGTTACCGTCTTTTTTAAACCATATATCATTGGTATCCATATCATCCATATTTCTGCCCAAAAGAAGTTGGTTCTCATTCACATCAAACAGTGACTTTTAAAATGTTTGATTTTTAAATAGATTGCTGCGCTGCCAAATTAGATAATTTTGTTTGTTTACGAACACATTCTTTCCGAATTGGTTCTCATCGCCCAAATGAACTGAACAGATGTTCGCTGAAAGCTTTATAAGTCCGTCTATGGTAATTTGGAAAAAGGGACTGAACAAATCACTGCCAATTCGACAAATTTAGCTTCAACAATATGGCTGCTATTAACTATCAAAGTTTGGAAATCCCTATTGGTAGACCCGCTACTTAAAGGAATTTCAAATGAAAAATTCTAGCGCAGATTTTCAAAGAAAAATATATTTCACTTTTAAGATTTTGTTGCTGCGTAGTCAAATTTTTTTTATAAGTTATCAAAGTTTATTGATTTTTGCAGTGGCAGAGTGTATAAATAAACCCAAAAGTGCATTTCATCAATATTTAATTTAAATATTGTGTTATTTTCACTCACAAATTTAGAAAACCACAGCTGAAAATAAAAATATTTATTCGTAAGACTGCACTGAAGTTACATTGAGGATGGAAGTATATATACACACATATATATTCACGTGTATGTGTATATGAGGAATGTATGATAAATAGCATAGCTCATGAAAATCCCGGAAATCATCATTATTTCATATTACAATGTAACTACCCTGCAGGAAATGGAACTGACACAAGACTAGTCACGTGACCGGTCCCCAAGTGATAGGGACCAGTCCGAGTTCTAACACTTCCTATGAAGCGGACCACTCACTTTTACATGGGGATGGCCTAGGATGGGGTTAATTGATACTTTGTATGCATCTTGTGACTTGTCACTGAACTATCCCATAGGGACCTATTCGATGTATAATAATATAAATATAAATTATTTATAAATGTAATTTCGACATTTAACTGTAACAATTAACGCTTATAAATTTTTTATTGTTACAAATGCAATGCCATATTATTTTTAATCTGAAAATTTTTTGAGATTCGAACCGACAACCTCGTGCATGACAGGCTGGCACACTACCCACTCGACCACAGGGCCACTCATATTTCATATTTCATATGTGGTGTTCGACCACATCGAACATGTTCAGTGCAGTTTACTACAATACTAGACCGAGTCCGAATTAAATTGGCTCAAGATCAAGACGATACACCACGAAAATGGTAAATATGCCACCATTTAAACGATATGAATTTTTTCACCATGCACTACTACGTACTTTTGATAACACCCACATTATCTCCAGTTATAGGACGAGTACATTTGGATCAATTGTCACCAAATTTTCTGCAGGGTATGTACATACATATTTCTATATAATGCTAGGAACACAATTGGGGCGAACGACGAATTTCGTTCACGTTGACGAATTCGTCGATAAGAATTCGCTGAGTAAGTTCGTCGTATGAAGCACAATAACGACGAATTTACTCACCGAATTCTGCTCTCATAATTTATAAATTTGGTTATTTTGTATGCAAAGAGAGAGAGAGTGAATTTTGTTTTTTCGTCATTCGTTGGCGTACAAAATAGAAATAAGCCTATCTCAGAGTTCGTCACACACGACGAATTTCATTCTATGGGGGTGTTGTGTTCATTTTCATATGCACAAATGTGTTTTATTTTTTATGACGAAAGTTCGCACCGAAATATTCGTCGTTCGTCCCAATTGTGTTTATAGCATAAACCATATGAGAAGGAGAGAGTAAATTTAGAGAAACTGATTCCAAATAATGCAAAAAAGCAGGTTATTTGCTCCTCTAGGAATGGTTAATGTTTCTCATTTAGTTTTTGTAAAATATTGGTTAAGCAAAAATAATTATTATTAATTTAGTTCTACATACTAGCTTTAACTCACAAAGAGTTAGCAATAAACAAGTATTTTATTGTTATAACTAAAAACATGGATTAGCTTTTATGTATTATGCCATAATGGTAATGGGAATTGTTTATGGTATCGATGCAAGCCTGTCATAAATGTTTTTTCGAATAGTTATTATATTAATTATAAGTTGTTGTTTTGCCATAAAACTCATAACAATTCTTAGTATTTCTAATGTCGATGTGTCATGGTATTGACGACACAATCTTTGTTATTGTATTTAATGAACGTAAGCGTTGACATCGTAATAATCGGTCATATCACAGAGTTCAATTCCGCTCGGAAACGGAATGGAATCCACCTCAAGATGTCAAGCCCGAAGTACACCAGAGTATACCAGCGCCCCCAACAGTCTGGACACACAATTATATATCACAAATTTCCGTATTTTAGTTTTCTTTTTAAGACACCATCTCCTACAAAAATGGCGTGGATTGAATTCCGTTTCCGAACGGAACTTTACTCTGTGACATAGCCGAATGAAAAGTATCGGGGGTGAAAAACCTGAGACAGTCTTGATATCAAATTACATCGGCTTTATGAAGTTCTCAAATTTAACCTACGAGCAGAGAAACAAGCCGCCTTAAAAAGTCGGCAGCGGCGGCTTAGGAAAAAATAGTCGGCGGCGGCTCATAAGCCGCCTTGACATTGACAGCCGCTGGTTTTGATTTTGATACGATTTTTAAGCAACATTTCTATAAAAAAATTCATAATTTGTAAGATTTGATAAAAATTTGCCACTGCAACAATTAGTAGGCTGAAATTTTGAGCCGAGGCTAGCCGCATGCATTGGCGGCGGCTTGATGTTATGTTGAAAGGCGGCGGCGGCTCTTGAGCCGGCTGTAAGCCGATCGACTTGTTTCTCTGCCTACTAGCTGGTTTCATTTTTCAGATTTTTAAATGTAATTAAATTCCATACGGAATAACTTTAAAAAATATTTATATTTTTTTATCAAAAGAAAATAATTATTAAATAAGTTATTATTGGATAAAAACCTGTGGTATATGTGGATAATAATCATCCAAGTTTCTTACCTGAAAAGATATAAAAAAAATAAATTATTAAACAAAAATTTTAAAGAAATGAAAAAATAAGATATTAAAATTTACATCAATAAAATAACTGGAATCATTAATTTATTTTAAGACAGATCGACTTTATTTCGCAATAACCCAGCAAAAACTTTACAATGGCGCTGTTCGATGTTTGATGCAAATTTTCGTGCGTTAGTGCAAATGCAAAATATCTTAGCTTTTCTTTGGATTGCGTGTGTATTTTGTTGTTGGATTTTAAAGAAAAGCTACGATATTTTGTATTTGCAATAACGCACGAAAATTTGCATCAAACATCGTACAGCGCCAATATTTCGTAATGGGTAGTAATGAGTTGCACTTATTTATCTAATTATTTTATAAGTCGTTAGCTGAAATGCAAAAGGGTGTAACTAACAAAAATGTAATTTGACAGGAGCAGCCAAAAACTAAAAAAAAAAAACAAACTAAACGAACTTGTAGTTAAGTCCCCTTGTTTTTTGTTATTAAAAGCGTAATTTTTAAATGTAGAAGTGTAAAATGTTGTCAAGACATATAGTTTAATGGCATTCATAACAATCAATCAAAAACTCGATTTTTAATTTTTTGTTAGTTACGCCTTTTTGCTTTTAGCTAACGATGTGTAACAACAACTTCCCCAGAATGAACAAAATAAGCACTTATTTACATCGTTATGTGAAAGTACATACTTATTTTAGTACTTTTCAGTTATTAATATAATAGATATGGACAAAAATTTATTGATCATATCGTCCCCTGAATAAAACAATAGTGTATAATTTTTTTTGCCGTTTCGAGATAATGGAGTTTAAAGCTTTTGTGTTATTAGACATCTGGGAAAACAGTAATATTTCAGAAAATATTCAATGTTTTCAAGCTGTGGTCATTTAAATATGCGGTGGAATCAGTTATGTAGACCCTTATTATGCAATAAACAAACTATGGTGTACATGCGTATACACTATTGTTTTATTGAGGGGACGATATTATATTGATATGCTCACAAAAGTTGTTAAACTTTACCGTAACTACAAGTTTGCCAAATATTGTGTTGGGTCAACTCTTAGCTGCATTATTGCCATATATAGTTGAGTCTATCACGAAGTCTGATTTAGCTGTTGGCCAAAAAGTGAGAGGGCACTAATTTTCGAAATCTTTGGAAGTGCTTAAAAAAATTTGTCACCGAAATCGCCAAACTGAGTATAGGTTTTTTACTATTCTTTGATAGTAGAAACGAACCTATACTGTTAAGTCCGTGTTTTTTTTTTCGAAAGTCTGCATTTGTCGCATATTGCAATTTTTATAGAATATAGGAAAATAATATATTTGTGGATTGCATGGTAAAAGTATAATTAATTAAAAAAAAATAAGAGAAAATTAATTACATATGTATTTTTATACATACTGATAGATAAATTACACTTATCGTTAGCTAAAATGCAAAAAGGTGTAGTAACAAAAAATTTAAAATCGAGTTTTCGGTTGATTATTACGAGTATCATTAAACTACTTCTCTATAAAATCGGAGGTATAATGAAAGTTATATTGAAATTCATATCTAATGAGCTAAAACATTATGTAAAAGTAACAATGAAGTGGCTTTTGGATTATAACATTAAATGCTTGGATTGAACTTCACAATCAGCGCACTTAAAAAAGGCTTAAAATCGTCATTAGAGCCAGAAGTGGTCATATAAAATAATAGAATATTACTTTTATGAATCAAATGTACGTATTAATTTTGTTTATTACTGATAACTTCTAAGGCTGAGATTACATCTGGTATTTCTTGTGTGCCATGTGTCCAGAAAAGCGTAACCACTAATTACTAATGTTTGATTCAGACATGCATTTATTGATTTAAACTGTTTCCAATCATGTTGGATTCTATAAAATTGTCTATTATTTATGTAAGAAACTGTTTAACTTAATAAATACCTATCTGAATCAAACAGTTTTTCATTAGTAATTAGTGGCTCCATTTTTTAAACATGTATGGCAAATGACACACAGATATAAACCAGGCCTAATGGTTTCTCAAAACAAATTTAAATGAACACATTTCAAATTTAAAGCTTTTAAGAACACTTTTTGATGTCACTGTACGTGTATGTATGTACAAACATACTAGTGCAGAATAACTGAGTATATTTTAAAAATTTTAATAGCGATTATTTCGAGAGATAAAATTAAAACTGTCACGCTACTTTAATTAAATATTTTATATATATAATTTTGTGGGGTATATCAGCTCCATCAGGAGTCTACTTATCTTTTGTTTATTTTCCCCAAAATAAACTGCTTTAGAGAATAATTTCATTAGGAACTAACTCAGTGTTCGAAATCACAAAAATCTTTAGTATATTTTTTATGGAACTACTTGTATTCTCCCAAACTTAAACTACATTTTATTCATCTAGCGTAGAATTGTCACAATTCGCTCTGAAAAATTCATACTTAGAAATTCAAGAACTTGTGCTGAAAAGTGTGTGTTGACATTTGAGGGATATTCAGATTACAAGTGACGAAAATAGTCACCTGCGTGTTTGAAAATGTTTAAGAATTGAGAAAATTTTTAAAATTATTCTAAAATATTTTATTTAGTACTTATATATTTTAAGCTCTGCGACATTACATTGCTTAAAATATAAAAATTGTCATTTATTATAATTTTGCTATTATTCGCAAAGTTTAGAATAAGGGAGTAAGAAACAAATTTAGATGAAACACCCTTTAAAAACCAAATAAAAATACAATAATAATATATAAAATTAATAATTTTCTAGTAAATATGTATAAAAAAATTAACTGTACTGATGGCAGTTTACTCATTAGACAATTTTGATAACAAGTAACTATGAAATAGATAACCCTCGTTTGCTTTAACAATATCATAACTCAAAAAATGCAAGTTTTGTGTACTCATGTATTGGGTAGTATGAATAAAAAAAGTATTTGCTTTTTATTTAAAAATTTGTTTAAAAAAACAAAAAAACACACACAAATTTGGGGTTTTAAAACAAATTTTTAAGTAAAAAGAAAATACTTTTTTTATTCATATTACCCATTGTGTTAGTATTTTATATAAATATCTAATATCTAATTGAATATCAATTGTTTCCGAACTATAACTTATTTTAAATAAAAACAAATTCATAATACAATTAGTCACTGTGCTTGCAGACTTCCTGTTGAGATACAAATTTTTAGTCTCTGTAATTTAATTTTTTCCATATTGAAAATTAAAGAAAGAAAATCAAGAAATAAATAATAAAATATTAAAAATCTACATTTCATAAAATTGCAATAGAAATGAAAACATGAGGAAAAATTTGCCAACAAAAATACCAACGTCATCATCATCATCAGTGATGACATATAAATGATATATGTATGAACGAATGCATACATATGCAACTTTATCCAACTGATAGCAAGTTCACATTTATAGACAAACCCATATGCCTCATAAATACACAGATGGAGGCACGTAAGTATGTTTTCTTCCACGCATATGAATACAATAGATTATGTACAAGTTGACATAAGCCCCTCTTGCAGTACTGAAACGCACAACTGCACAAACATGTACAACTACATACTGTGTGCCCAGCAAACATACTCCACTGTGATATAAAATTAACATCAAGTGTCTAGTTAGCAGTCCACTGATGAGTTTTCTAAGCAGAAAAGATATGCATAATAATAACAAAAAAGTCAGCCCATGAAACTAAAAACATAAATAAACAATAACAAAAATTAAAAATTTTAAAACTCCCGATTTATCCAGAAAATAAGTATGTGATATCTTCTAAACGGCTGGATGGAATTTCTTTAAACATGGCTAAGAATACTCTCGATCAAGTCACCTTTCACACAATAAAAAATAAATCAAAATCAGTACAGCCGTTTGTTTGGTCTGTACGTTGACTCGTACAGACACACACTACAAACTTATAACATTGCTTTGTTTTGGTCGGGGGTTAAAAATAAGTTCGAACAGAAAGTAAAAAAAATTCCTTCAATTGACAAAAAAAAAACTGGTGATATTTTTTTCAGTACAGGGAGAAATTAATGCCCCTATGACGGTTTTCAACTTTTAAAATAGTTTGGTTGGGATTGATAAATTTGCATTGCCATTCTCCACTAAATTAACAGTTGACTTTTCAGTTGTGTTTTAGTATCGTCATTTACAACTCTGTCTAAGTTTGGTTGAGAAAAACGTTGAGTATACACAACTGCTTTTTAGTAGTTGGGTCTGTGGTTGGGATTTTGTAATTATAAGTTGGTGCGATATAAAAAGCAGAAAAAATTTAAAATTTTCAACTAGAAATATTTATTATGCTTAATAACATTTTTAATTTAATTTTTTCAACAGTTTCAGTATCGGGGGTATACCGGGCACATACAAACATTTCTTTAAATGTGATTTTAGGTGATCCAACATACATATAACAAAACGTTTCTTTGTTCAGCCAGAAATAACTAAAAAACGTTTTTCGTCCTCATAAAATAAATGTACACATATTTTTATCTATTTGGCATGAACTAAAACACTAAAAACAATATATTTTCTAAAACTTTGTGTTTTTAAATTTACACACAAATTAATTGTTTTCTGTCAAACTTGATATTTTAAGTTGGCAACACGATGACAATTTCAACTAAAAAACAGTTGTGATTCATGATACTAAAACACAGTTTGGTCGTGTGTAAGTTTGGTCCACTCTTAGACGACCAAACTGAACTTAGTTGAGAACCGTGATAGGGGCATAAAGCAGTTTTTTATTTTCCTAAAATTAACATGAAAAATTGTGGGTCTTATTTTATAAAACGCTACGCTAGGGCGTTGACATATTTTGTAAGGAAAACAATTTAAATTACTAAAATAAAACACACACAAAATTTGGCAACACTTACCACTGCGATTTACAAAACTAGGCCCCATATCTAAAAATCTTCAAACCCCCATACAATATGTGTGTTGGGCTATTAAATATAAAATTGACATTAGTAATTATAAAAACAGGCAGACAAACACATGCATAATTTATGCACAGTGGTCTATCTATGTTTGCATGTCTGATGTACGCAAACAGAACAAAAGTAAAAAAAAAATACACAACACAAAAACAGCAAAAGGGAAAGAACCAATCAAATACAGGAAAATCGGACAAACAATCGTAACAAATTACAAAAAAAAAAAAATATTGTATGAAATAATAATATGAGCATAAGACTGAAACAAAAACAAAATGTTACTCATATTTTGGCAGCATAACAACAGTGGCCAGCCATTTGCTGCATGAATTTAAATTTTATGTAAAAAAACTTTATGTAATTGATATAATTGAGAGAATTAAATAAACCAGGCACTTGTTTAACGGCAATAAAAATCCATTATAATGTGTAAATTTTTTCATTATTCGAAATATGTACAGTATACACACAAAAAAGTAATAGGAATAACTTTGTCATATCAATTAAAATATTTGTAATATCAACTAAAAAATTAGTTAAATTTTTACCTATAAAGAATTTGATAATAGCAATTAAATTTTTCCTCTCAAATTAATTAAAATTTAATTGAATCAATTAAATTCTTAATTGAAAACATTAATTGGTGATTACATTTTTCTGTGTATGTACTATTGAGGAAGAAAATAAATTTTCCACCGATTTTTCTCTATACACAAATATGTGTAAAATAGTACGTTTTATTTAATTTGGGATTAAAAAAAATGTAATCGCTGCAGAAGCTACAATTATGTTAATTTGCTCAAATATTATACCAAACTTAAGTTTTTTTAAAAAAGTATTTACCTACAATTAATGAAAATATATTTATTTTAATTTTTAAACGTTAATACTTTCTGCAATCTACAGGGAAATATAGTATATTATATATAATAAAAATAAAAATTACACTTTACCTGCAACAACAGATGACGGCCTTTATTGTCATCAATAACTTAATGAAAGCTAAATTATTGATTGCAATAGCCTTATTACAGAAACAAATGTACAGATTATATTAAGCATCACAAACTATTTGAAAAATTCTAAGAAATACTTACAACAAACTGTGGATAATACGCCATTCTGCAGTAATTTAGAGCAGCCACGCCCACTATAAGGTATCAAAGAGAAATATCCAATTTAGTTTTCATTACAACTTCTGTCAAAACTTTTAATATTAAAATAAAAAAATATAGCCATGGTGCAAAGTAAATAGCAATCAGAAAATAGAAAATTAAGAGAATTTTGCAAAACGTATAAATAATTTGAAGGCGCCAAGCAAAACTGAAAAAAGAGCTTTTTATTGCTTAAAATTAAAGAGTCTCATATCTTATATTTTTAGATATATGATTTTGCCTTAATTGATAAATTCTGTATCAAAAATTTTTTTGTTTAAGCAGATATCTCATACCAAACCTTGAATTTAGGGTCTTTCTAAGTCATGTACAGCCTTATTGATAAAAATTATTAAGGCTTAATAAAGGGTTAATAAAACAGATTCTTTTTTATATAAACTTTTCTTATTAAACCTTTATAAAGCCTACATATAAGGCCAATAATTTTTACTAATTCTTCTTTTTTAAATAGAATGTTTTTTTTTTGCCAACCTTTTTGATGTGCCTTAACAAATTTTGCTGAAAATCCAGATTTAAAAGCAATTACAGAGAGGCACGAAGAAGTATAAAATTTTTTATATTTATATAAAAAACACTATATCGATTTTTTATATAAAACTCGAAATAGTTGAATATTTAAAATTTTTTCAGATCATAACGATTTGTATAACAGCGGAAAATTACCTAAAATCTATGCTGGTTATTTAATGCTTTACAAGCCCGTCAGCAGAGTGTCAGATTTAATAAATGTTGATACAAGACTGCATGTGCTTGTGTGTGTGTTTGTGTGCAGCTGTAACACACACTCAAAACGGAAGTAACACTTGTGAGAACATTAATTTAGCAACATATTCACACGGAATAATTAACTTTTTTTTTATTCGTCACAAGAGATAATACAATATCTGTGCTAAAACGAAGTTTGTTTTTAGTTTTTAAACAAAATTGAAAAAATGTAACTAAACATTTTTTTAATTGCATAAGAAGGCAAAAAGGACAACACTGTTCCTTTCAAAAGGAAATTAACTTTCAGTTTACTCTAATCAAAATTTGAATAAGTTGCGAAATTTCGTTCGTGCTCAACAGCCACTTGAACTTGTAGCGGACTACCGTGGGATTTGAGAAGAAGAAGCAGAAAGTTAAGCTTGATAAATACTATGGACTCCAAGGAGGCTCTCCGCCATTAATTTCAAAAATAGCGTATCTTAATTTTTTTCGAAATCGCGTTTATAATTACCTCCTCATCAAAGAACTAAGTAACACTTGAAAATAATTTTCGCCACTTAAAAAATTATTTCTGCATGTAAATATTTTAGTTTTTATTCAGTTTTTTCCTTCTCCTGCAAAATATCGAAAATGCGAGTTACGCCTTTTTTATATTCAGCCATTGATACCTAGGTGTGTTACTTTGTTGGGAAAGGGAAGGTGAGGAAAGGACAGATGGTGGATTATAATTATTAAGCTTAGTTCGTTTGTGTGTTTTATTAATTTTTATAGCATCGTTGCAGCGCCTCTGGTGTTAAGTAGGCACATTACTTCAAGTAATGCAGGAATTTCGTTACTTTGTAGATGGATCATTGCTGCAAATATTTACGAAGGGGGTCGCTTTATATACATTTCATGTGTTGACTGACATATTTAAAATTTCATGGTAAATATTTCTGTAGAATATTTTACACCATTTTCTCTTCTTTTAAGAGAAATTTTTGTTCGGTTTTTCAAAAAGGACATAAAGACCCATACAAGGAGGAATTAGATGGTACACATATTTTATGAATAAAATGGAAGAGTTACATGGGCTAATACGAGGAGTTACCATACCCTTTTGTTAATAGGTTCAGAAATGGTTCGTTGGTTGGTTTACGTGACTGCCTACTACACGCAGGCATTTAAGTAGAATCTAGATGATTTCTTTCTGAAAGGATCACTACACTCAACGGTGTCAATCTATGTAGAACCGTATCTAAGTATTCTGATAGGGTGATTGTTACCAGATCCAACCCGTCGCGTTGAGATATGTGATAAGGTCATTCAACCTAATCTCATATAAATCTGAAAGATCGTCTAGTACATGACTGGTTAAAAATTTGTGTCTCGAGATGTGCAAAGCTGGATATTTGCAAGGAAAGTGGAAGATTGTATCTTCTTTGCTTTCTTCTCGACAGCTTCGGCAGAACTCATTATAGGACAGACCTATCCTACTAGCATGTCTGCTGACCGTACTGTGCCCCGTCATGACTGCAACGAGCCTCGTTGTATTGAGCGCCTATCATTGTAGCAAGGCCACATTTTCTTAGCAACTTTTCACGTGACTGTATTGCGCCATCTACATTCAGCCTTATGGAGATAGTGCTTGAATATACCACTTCTAATAGCACCAAACAGCATGGCTACCGCTTCGGCATTGGAGGCATTCATAGCAGAGCCAACTCGTCCGCCCATTCGTTACCTAAAAAATAGCCATGTACTGGAACCCAGATGAGGCTGAGGTCAGCCTCACCACCCAGTCTAGATAGCAAACTCTTACACTGCCCGAGTAGAATATATGAAGTGCTATATGATCTTAGGGATAGAAGCGCTGCTGTGCTGTCGACAAAGATACAAAGGTTCAGACATATGTAGACCTTAAAAATTCTGATACCCGTGTATTGTTTTTTGTTCCCCTCAGGCAGAAAAATTTTTATATTTTTTTTTTAGTAAAAAAATATTAAGCATTTTTGATATGATGAGACATACTTTTTGCCTTAAATAAAATTAATTTAATTTGCAAAAAAAAAATATATTTTATTTTCGACTCATAACAACATTTTGCAAACTTAATTATACAACATTTTATCAGCACAAAAAAATTTAATTCAAACAGAACAAATTTAAGCCTCCCACTAAAAATGAAAGCAAACCTTTCAACACACACTAAACATGCATACATACTAGGGATGGGCAAATAAAAAAATGTATCGATATTTTTTAACAGTATCGATATATATTTTTGGAAAACATCGATATTTCGATATACCGATATATTTTGCCAAAATATTCCAAGTCTAAAATAAATACACATACTAACATATCGTGCCATAAACGCCAAAAAAAATATAAATTTTGAACAACTATTGAGACCTTATGGGTTTTTAAGGATTTAAAAAAAAAGATTTCCATAAAAAATGTGGCTGATTAAGCCTTTAGAAAACCTTAATAATTTTTATAAATAAGGATGTTAATCATTGATTAATGAATGCCCGTGTATATCACTTCAAAGTTCATCATTGCGGAATACGAGAAATATCCACTTTGCTTCCAAAAAATAATAATTAAAGAAATCGCGAACTTATTCAGAGGTTGAACGGAAACAGAACAGAATGAAAGAGAAAAACTAACGGCTTGTATAAGATCTACATATAAATATATAAAGCAAAAAGAGTCAGCTGATTCGTAACAGAACAGAAAATAAAAACTACTTCTGCTTTTAGGCTTATACCCAATTATACACAATCCAAATTTGGCATTTAGCTTAGTTAACAAATAAAAGTCACCTGACTTACTGGAGTCACCTTATAGATGCGTCTGTGCTGTTATGAAATTTATCTTCTTTTTTTCGCATCACTAGTAGTGAAGCCAATATCGTAGTTAAAAACGGCTATAGCTCTTAAAAGTATCGAAACCCGATACTCGTAAATAAGAATCGATATATCGGTTTTTTAAATATCGGCAATATATATCGATATTTATTTTCTCAAATATCGATATTTCGATATATCGATATTTTTTGCCCATCCCTAATAAATACACACATACATATGTACATGCATACTCACATAAGCATTTAAAATCTTCAATGACTGTATATATACATACATTGCTGTTGTTATTTTAAAATTCTAGCTTTAAAATTTCTGAACACAGATTAAAACAAACAGGGGAACGAATACATGTACTCTCACATAAAGAACACTATTCCAATTTCACAAAGGAATGAATGGGAAAAAATATAAATATAAATATGCATACGTTCGGTATTAGATAAAAGGATAAAAAAAAAACAAATCTCTAACTAACAAAGTTATCAATATGATGATACTCCTGCGCGCACAAAGAACCAGTAAAACAAAATAAACTGCAAACTTAATGAAATTGTAACAACTGCACAAATTATACTCGTATAAGAAAAAGAGAAGAAAAAAACTAAACAGAAACAAGGTTAGAGCTAAAGCTTAAATTACAACCAAAATGAATCACTGCTTCGTAAATATTTTTCGTTTTAGCTTTAAAGGATTTCAAGGATAACGGATTCTTTTCCACACAAGCCCCGAAGAAAAGGACACACACACACACATACACAAACGCAGCCACACGCAAACTGTTTAATAGGTCCAAAGGGAATATAAAACAACGAGGAAAAAAATGTATAAAACATAAACTGTTTAAATGAAACAAATCTTATCATTTTTTTCTGAAACGACTATGGAAATGTGTAAAATACAGAATAACGCGGAAATTGCAAAAATAACAAAATAATACGCGTAGTACATGCATTTATTATAGAAACAGAGGACTTAAGTTACGCAAATGCTTAAAAATACTTTAATGATAAGTTTTTGCATTTGTTACTAAGCACATGCAAACTAGCATTCAAGCATTAAATGAAAACTTTCACGGGATTAATTAACATTCTGTCGAGGTCAGAACCCATATAATGCGGGGATTTTTATACATGATTGCTAACCGGAAGATTTAGCTTGTTTTTGCATACATCTTTAAAAAATTTACATAAGTTCCTTATGTGGCTGATCATTTGATATTACGATAATTTCGTCTTTTCACTTCCTTTTAGGAATCTTAGGGCCTCGTCCTTTATAGTGTGGTAAGAAACCACAATTATTACTTCCTTTCTTCTTAATATACTTTTTGCTAACATAAAAATTCTATAGAGGCTTTTGTAGTGCCGACTACACACTATAGCATTTTGTTATATCACAATAGTGCGTACCAACGTTTGCCATTTCCGATATTTTTCGTTGTTTGGCATAGCAATCCATATAGAAAACATAATGTGACAATATATGTCAGATATGTACTCAATCTGAGATGGAAATCGTTCGCAGTAGTGAAAATTATAATTTTTAAAATTTTTTTCTGTTGTCAATGAAGCGTACTAAATTTTTGAAGCTGTGTTCAGTAGCCATTTTATTGATTATTTTACTTCGCCGATGATTTTGCTACACAATACCGCCAAACGAGGGCGCTCTGATGTTTATGATGATGATGGTATAGTTTAGTGACCAGTAACTACCCAGCAAAAAATTACACATTACCATCAGAACTACTTGCCATATAATGACTTACTTTTCTGATTACCAAATTTCATAACTCGCTTACAAATCACATTACCAAAAATTTAAAAAAAATACATATGTACATATGTATGTGCTAAATGAGGAGAATAATTCTTTTAGATTAAATAGATTACGTGAATAAGTTGCCAAATAAAAAAAGGAAGTACTTCTTAAGAATAGATTATTTTAGTCTCACGCCTTGTTAAAATCATTAAGTTGGTAATGCAGTAAGGAACAGCTTCCACCAAAAATGCTTAATTCCAAACCCGATTACCTTTTTTGAAATTATTTGCTGGGTATGCCTTCATCACTTCAAGTTTCTTACGACTGATACAAACGAACACTAATGCACATTAGAAAAATGCATACTATTGTTGCTTAATGACTGTTGAAGACCGGGCTCGAACCCAGCACTTTCGATTTAGTAGTCAACGTGCTTCAGCTAACGCCACTTTGAGTTTTTTGTAGAGATGGCCAAGTTAAGCCTTTGTAAGGTGTTTGAAGTTTTTTACATGAAACTTCATTTCAAAGTTGTTGTGAAATATAAAGAAAGAGTATTTTTTTTGGTGGGAAAATATTTATATATTTTCCATATAAACTTTTCTAAGTTTGTTTGATGTTGGTGAAGCACAGCGAGTTCCATGTCGTTGCTACATAAGCAACTCTTCAGTGGACTTTAACTTTTTTTAAAGCAACAAATAATATTACTCAGGATGTGTTGCCTATTTAGTTTTTCTAATAACTCTTTACAAAAGCAAAAAAAAAAAAAAAAACACAAACTAGGCAACATATGCTGAAACAAACCTTTTTTGAAATTCTTAGGGCCATTATTACAACTTAAAGTTAGTTAAAAGTAGTATTTTGTCGGACGTATAAAACGGTATTCATTATTATAAATTTAATTTAACTTACCAGGAAGGATACATTTGCCCTTAACTTAGCGCTCACTTTAGGTTAAGCTAACATTTTACTCATGAAAAACTTTTTATACGTCCGATAAAATCCTACTTTTAACTAACTTTAAGTTGTAATAATTGCCCTAAGAATTTCAAACAAGGATTGTTTCAGCATGTGTTGCTTAATAAAATAAGATATTACAATATTTTCCATATATCGATGGCTTACGCAGGAGGAAAAAACTGAATAAAAACTAAAAAAAAAACTTTAATTGCATAAATATTTTTTAAATAGCCATAATCTTTTATTTTTAACTGCAATGTAATAACTTCTTTCAAGAGGATGTAATTATACGTTTGGCTACCAGAAAACCTTTAATATATAATTTCGAAAAAAATTGAGATACGCCTTTTTTATATTAAGGCATGAGCCTCATAATAGGGCATTTACATTGTACTTAAGAGATTTCGCGCTAAATCTTCCTGCTCTTTACTAGATTTTCCATACAAAATTAAATCTATTTTGTTAGTATATTTGTAGGAAATCTAATCTAAATCTAATATTTTTATTTATTTTTCACTACCCTGTACAACATATTTATAAAAAAAAGATGAGTGAATTAGCTAGGATCTGCTTAGAAAGATATTTGAATTGGCTACATTGCATTTGTTGGTTGTAGTTTTGGAAATTTTTCAGTTAATGGGTTTTGTTTTGGGTTGTTACTGGTTTGCTGCTCAGTACATTTAAAATAAATTATTACTGCGGCAAACCAATAACCTCGTGACGAAATTTCAAAAAAAGTTGGCGTAAACGGTATAGATTTTCAAAAAGATTTTAAATAAATTCTGCTAGATTTTGTGCAGGTGTAAATGCCAATAAATTTCAAAATAATTTATTTTTTTCCATAACATAAAGAGCTTTTGTTTGCTGTTGGTTAAGCATGTCTATAAGCATTTCGTTGCTGCTTCAGCAGGACAACAGTAGACTTCACCAAAAAAAAACCTCATGAAAAATGTTATACAGAATTACGTACGTGGATGATTTTGTTAAAATTATCTTCCATAATTTTTCCTAATTCCATCAATGTTATAATTGATTGGTGACAACTTTTCAGCTTTGATCTAGGAGCACAGAAATATAGAAAGATATACATGCCACTGTGTGCCACTTAAGGGCCATTCAGAGTATAATACGAGTATTAATACTTTTGACGAAAATGCCTGATCTGATTTCTGTTTAAAAAATTGCAAAACACAATAACAACTCAACATGTCAGAGTTGCATTTTCCACAAAAGTATTAATACTTGTATTATAGTCTGAAATGGCCTTTAACAATCATGTATGCTACTCACAAACGAAATTTTTTTTTTACTAGCGCTTATACAAGTTAAAGCTTACGTTAAGGTAAGGAAAAATTACGCTATCATGAAAATGTGTGCCCGTCGAGCAATATTTTACGTGAGCTCAGAACAAAAATATATGAACTTAAGAGGCATTAAAAAATTATTTCATTAAATGAGCATTCAATTTATTAAAGCCGGAATGTGAAAAAATATTTCTTTCCGCTTAAAAAATAAATTAAAACAAAATTTTCTCTTATCAAGACCTTTAATAAAAAAAATACGAATAATTAATTATAAATTTCATTGAGTTAATTACAATTTTGTTTGCAAATTTATTTGATTAATAGTTGAATGAAAAATTTAATTTGCCAGAACTAAACTTTTGTTTAAAAATTAATTTTTAGACTTGGGTCGAACTCGTTCACTAGTTCATTTTTGCCACAAAACAATGATCAAACCCATGTAATTTAAATGAGTTTGATGATTGGTTTGTGGCAAAAATGAACTAGTGAACGAGTTCGACAAAAGTCTATTAATTTTAATTAAAAATTTCAGTTGATACAATTAAATTTGCAATTGATTACTTTTATTTATTTATTTTTTTAAATATTTCTTATAGGGCACAAAATCTAGCGTATTTTGATTAAAATCTATAGCATTGACACCAACTTTTTGTTGACATTTATCAAGATTTTTTTATCCAAAACAAAACCCATCAACTGAATTGTTTCAAAAACTACAACTACACAACTACAATATTGCCAATTCACACAGTTTTTTCAGCAGACGGTAGCTAAGTCACTCACCTATTGTTGTACAGCGTAGTAAAGCATAAATAAAAACATTAGATTTTTATTTGATTTACTACAAATCTACTGAAAAATTAAATTTTGTTTTGTATGGGAAATCTGGAAAAAAGCAGCATGATTTAGCTCAAAATCTCGAAAGTACTAGATTTCAAGACAGTGTAAATTCACTATTATAGACATCGTTGAACCACTAGCAAATAAATTTCAAATTAAAATATTTTTTTTTTAATTTAGGTCTCAATAGGATAACAATTTTTTTCTGTGTGGCTGCTTGCTTTAAATTTAATTTAAATTTAATTTCCTTAAATGATTTCAATTTTATTTTACTTTTAATTAATTACTTGCTTATGAAATCTTTAGCATGCACCAGAACTTGTTCCTAACAAGGCAAAAAAAGATGATAATTTATAAGAAAATTTTTGGGACTTTTATCTGAAGATTACAATCAAATTTATTAAGACTAACACACACATACATACATTAACATAAGGGCCCCGACCATTTTTTTCAGTTTTCAAAAGTCTGATATTTAAAAAAACACAAAGAATTTTCTTTTATTATAAATTAAAATAAAAAAGGCAACAGTAAAACAAAGTCCAGAAAATCGTTCTGTTGAGAACGAACAAGGAAAAGATATACAAACAAACATACACACACACACACACACACACACACCAAATATATTGAAACAGTCAATTTCCCTAGAAGCAACATCTAAATATAAGAAAGTTATAAAAAGCAAAAAAAAAAAAAATTATATACACAAGGGTGCAATGACTGCACGGCAAGGTTAATAAGAACGAGCAACTCAACTAACCAACGAACCAGTCCACCATAACAAGTAATAAGCAGTCAACAAAGTTAAATGAAACAAGCAAACGACTCTGGGTGGAGGGAGTTGGGTTACTAAAATTGGAAAACGGAAATCTTAATCAGGTGGAGGAAGAAAGCAAACTTACAGTGTATTTGGCAAATGTTAAATACATTTAAGATAAAAGTTATAAGCAGAAACAAAGGGAAATAAATAATAACAGCGAATAACTAGAATGAAAAAGAAAAGAAAATAAAACTTGATTTGACAACAGACCTGCAAAACAAAGAGAAAGTAAAGACATGAAATATTAAATGCAAAGAGAAACTGTTGAAAGGGGGATGAAAGTGAAAATCAAAACAAACGGAAAATAATGAAAACTAAACACGCACAAAAGAAAATTATAAATGTAGAAAAGTGTTAAATAAAGTTTAGTCTAGACTCTGGACCTTAAACGAATCATATTCGCATAAAGCCTTAAACTTTTCGAAACATTCTTTTGTTCTTGCTCTAACGCACAATATGTAGTTTGTAAGACATTTAGAAGCAAATGTAATAAAGTTAGAAAAAGTTCTGAATTAAATAATAAATATTTAAAATTTACAAGCTGTCTTAAAAGAAAGTTTTATTATTCTTTGTGGTCTAGTCTGAATAAAAAACATTTAAACTGTAGGTGCACAAGCTCACAATAAAGAAGGTAATTCTTAATTCCTTGGCGTTTTCAAATGAAAATATCCGTCACGATGTGTCAGCTTAAACTAATTCATTAAATAAGTAATAAATATTCCATAAAGTTTCCATAAAGGACCCTGAAGGAAATGTCGATGGTGAAAATGTAATGAGTTGCTTTCGACTTTGTCACCAGTACTACTCTCTAATTATTCCCCATACAATACTTTGTGCTATAGACATTTAGCATGTGCTTATCATTGAAAATCTACTAGTAACACTAAAACAATTGACTAGGTAGTGACTACGTAGTTCTTATGGGAACATGGATACATACCAACCAGACATTTACTGGTACCTTTCTATACCTTACGTACATAAAAATTTACTTATATTGACAAATTGTTGCAAAATCCACCACAAATACACCACATCTGTTTTCTCTCTTTCTTTTATACTGACGAATAGAAGACAAATTGTAGACAATGTAACTACTACTAGAATTTTGGTGTTGACATAAAGACACTTGGCCCCAGTCTTACTGCAGGGACTTACTCAGATTTTAATCAATCCACTAAATATAAACCTTATTTTCAAACACCCTGTAGATAAGCTAAAATTTTAATCAAGTCTTCGGGAATTTTTCTATAAAATTAAATATAAGAGATTGTGATAAAATCCAATATTAGTCACATTTAAAGCAGTGAAGAGAGTTCGCAAAATTACTCAGCAGCTAAATGACAAACAATGTAAAAAAACATGAAATTAAATTACTCATACGTGCCCGCAAACAATTAAATTAACTAACTTGTGACAATGCACAGTGGTACGTATAGTGAAAATATTGCAAATAAAAATGTTTAATAAATCTTTAAATTTTAACTACTTATTCTTTATGCTTTTAGAAAAGTTAATTCCAGGGGCGCCCTGTTATAATTCAAGCTGAGATACTGGGTGCCAAAATTAACCACGCTTTCATTTCTTTGTTCATAACTTCTGCATATCGCTCAGTTACTCAAAGAATGAGTTCATGATGCAAAATTAGACCTCACATCGTTCTTTCAGAAGTTGAGCTGAAGGCAAAATCAAATTGGGTGCCCCTGTTGCTGATTGGTAGCAGCGATGCTAGCCTCTCAGTCTAAAGGTCATGGGTTCGATTGCCGCCATATATCCTGGTTGCTTTCCGCAGACAAGCTATCGCTTCGCGGATTGTGTTGTGTTTGTTTAAAAAAGAATATTCTTTTTCCATTAAGTTGCCTGTAAATTGAAAGCTTTAAGCTCGTTTTCTGGCAAAGTAGCATTTTTCCAGTTATGACGTTGTTTGGGTAAATGAGCGATATATATGTGAACCGATTTTTAAAATATAATATATTATTTACTCAAAGAACATCATAACACAAAAAAATGGAATTTTTTTTTAGTTAATGATGCAGAATTAATCCCCATATCTTTGTTTAAAAATTTCATACAAACATCTTGTTTACTCAACTCTGGAGAGAAAATTTTAATTTTCGTTTCCTATTAGGTTGAGTGTAAATTGAAAACTTCAAACTCATTTTCTGGCAAACTGGTTTTTTGACTTATGACATTGTTTGAGTAAATGAGGGATATGATTTTTTGTATACAGAAGGCGTATGATTATTGTATTATTTAAATAATATAATACTCATACGTTGTAGGACATTATTCGGGAAGGGGACCCAGTTTTTTTTTTATACGAAATTCCTTGATATTTGTCATAACTATGATTCTAGTCGAAATGAATGCATATGCCATATATTATTTTTGTAGAATGTTTATTTGTCGAGTTATGGGTTGATAAATTGTTGCCATTTTTGAAAATTGTTTTTTTTTATATTTTATTTATTTATTATTTCGAAATAAAAATAACAAAAAAGAATTAACATACATACATATGTATGTGATTCTTTTTCTTAATTTCAAAATTGGGCTTAGGCATACTAATTGTAATGTATTTTTGAATATCAAACTTGAATATTTTATTTTCTTATTTTCACTTAACACGTGTTAAAATGAATACGAATTAAAAAATAAATTTTTTGTTAGCTAAGCACGTCTAGATGCAATTCGTTCCTGCTTACACTACTTATCAGTGGCGGTATTCGATGTTTGATGCAAATGGTCTTGCGTAAATGCAAACGCAAAGTCTCATAGCTTTTCTTTAAAATCCAACAACAAAATTCACACAAAATTTTCACTCACGCAAGACAATTTGCATCAAACATCGAATACCACTAGTATATTTCAGCCAGGAGGCAAATAACGGCATTCGATATAGAACAAATTTACATATAATTTTAATTGTGTTTGTATGGAGACTAGAATTGCAAAAGCTTATAAAATCGATATGATTATAGGCAAAGTCCCAATAAATTATGGATAATTATTACATGGATCACAAGCCCTCGCCGGAGCATACCCCGGCATACCAGCGTCTCTTAACAGTCTGGACACACCTGATACATTTCCGTATTTTGTTTTTTTTTAGACACCATCTCCTACAAAAATGGAGTGGATTGAATTCCGTTTCCGAACTGAATTGAACTCTGTGCTATGGCCGTATAAAACTGCAACTATAGTAGGCTAAGGGAGCATTTAACAACAAACCTGCAAATCTTCTTAATAATGGTTCCCGGTGGTAAAAGTCACTATGTTTCGCATTATAATTTATTATTTGTTTTATATGTGTATTGGTCATGAAACTATTTCAATTATTCAGTTATTAAGTCAAATAAAATTATTTGTTGTGAAGCTGAAGACGATTTTTTGAGGCTTTTTTAGCTTGTTATATTTACGTTTGTAATTCTCACTTACATTTTCTAACATATAATTGGGGGATTCAAACGGAAGTCTTAACTGTCATCATATTTTAAAATTTTGTGTTTGAAAAAACACAAAAGCAAAAGTTATTATATTAAAATTATTTAAAACATAATAAGGGTTTTCATGAGAATGTTCAAATGTCACGCAAACTGTGCAATTGTGCATTTTTACACTCTCTTAAATAAAATGTCAAAAATTGTATAGAAATTTATTTACACAAACCTGTTAAGTTTGCCCAATAATTTTGACTCGTAAACTTAAGCTGTGCAATTGTGCATTTTGTAAACCACAACTTCTTGCTTTAATGGATTTCCTCAGGCATTTTTAGACACACACGCACACTTTTTTATTTTTATAGAAATATATAAATATGTTTTTAAATTAAAAATTCCCTGAAATTTTAATTTTTTATTTTTATTAAATGAACTTTTTGACGTTTGTTTCAAATTTACATAAACTGTTTGCCCAAAAGTTCAAAAGGGGCTTTTTAAAACAAGTCTCGCAAAGTTTGCCCAATTGCACAAATGGCAATTTTAAGAGTTCTCATGAAAACCCTTAATGTCTTTAAACTTAAAACTTAAACAATAATCTGGCTTATAGTGGTTGGCGTATTTCAAATACGACTACGTCTGTTTGGTAATAGATTAAAGAAAAACTGTTGAAGTCTTCTTTAATCTATTGCCAAACAGTCGTAGTCGTATTTGAAATACGCCAACCACGATAAGGCAGAATGTTTTGGTTAGAGTCTACTGATGCGTTTTTTAAGTAGAAACAAAATGCTTAGCCGAAAACAAGCATAAAATTCTGCATTATCTAAGATTTCTTAATAGAACTAATTCTAGACAACTGGACTGGTGATTTTCCTTTTAGTTTTTTCTACGCAGTCGGTGTTTTTGATTTTCTAAATTTATTTCTTTACAGTCACAGCGATAATAATATGCACTCCCTGAAAGATGCTATCTGTAGTCCAATGAAAAATTAATGATATTGAAAAATTTTAAACATGTATCAAATTAAATTTAAAAAAAATATTTTCGCTGCACAAAATAAATAATTTAAACGTTTCCATTCGAATTTTTAAATTCAGAAAATTTATATCAATTTCTGAATTCCAAAAGAAAAATTTCTTAGTGCGTACGTATTATTATCTGTGTGACTGTATAAAAAACGCCCTGAATAGCAGACTTTTTTTTTCACTTGATATACAATAATTTCAGAGACAGCAAAAACAAACTAATCAAATAATATTCTTTTAAAAATACATACATAGATACAGAAAATGCAAAAGCAAAATGAAAACAAAAACCAAAAAAATATTAAAATTGTTAACGCAAGCTATTGATGACTCAATATGTTATCAAAAACTAAGTAAATAAATATAATTTTTTCAGCTACTGGGCATTGGAATAAATACTATTAGGCATATGTGTAATAAATGTCTTATATCGTCGTTGTTTTAACTAACCGACCTAACTGACATTTTGTAAATTTTACAGGAGAGGAGCTTTTATGATTGTTTTCTACATGTATTCTTATGGAAACGTCTGAAATATTTTTACTGTTATAGGCTCGACAGTAATGTTTACAGTCATAAAAATTGTGGACAAGGTCTATTATTACTCATAACTCATTTTTCAAAATGATGTCAGTTAGGTCAGTTAGTTAAAACAGCGACGATATGTATGCACCTACATACATACATATGTATTGTTAAAGCACTTTATACAGTGTAATAATAAGCATTTTTACAATTTGAAAGCAATAAGAAACAAAAAATATTTCATTTGACGGCTTTTCTTTAACAGAAATTTTGAAATAATTTTATTGTTATTTATTTACCTTTAGTTTTTCCAATAGTTGTTAGTTGTTCGTTCGTTAGTCTTTCTCTGGCCAAGTTTTCACTCTTTTGTGGCAGCAGTTGAATAAGCAACGTTTTCTTAACTCTTTGTTTTGTCGTTGAAATTGCTATTACACACTTGTTAAGAGAATTCTTCTTTAAATTTTTGCTGGGTATGCTGCTCTTGTTGACGCGTTTGAGTGTGTTTTCTATTTTGCCACGATTTAAAACATTTACTATTTACAGTATGTACAAGTAATAAATAATATAAAATAAAAAATGTTGCTTCTTCACGTCTAAGAAAACTGGATAATTTTATTTATTTTTTTTTTGTTAGAAAAACAATTCACTAAAATACAAGTTGTTGGCACATTAAAAATGAGTTAAAAAGAGAATAGAGCTGGTTCGTGATGGAGTTTTTTTTTATTGTTTTATTTATTTATTTTTATTATTTTGCTGTTTTGTTCTTGTTGTTGCTGTTGTTTAATGGTTGGTTGTAGATTTGTTTGTTTGTTTCTAGCTTCTTTTTTTTGTGAAACTAGTATCAAGTGTTTTGTGTATGTGTGTGTGTGTGTGTGTGTGTACATGTATTATTGAAATACCAACGATGAAATAAACACTGGCAGCGGTTTGTCGAAGAAGAAGAAGAAAAATTAACGACAACTTTTTTTTTAGCAAACAAAAAGCTAATATGTACATATAAAAAACACAGTTAAATGACAACCAAAGAAATTGCAAACCATAAAAAAATTATAATTACATGCTATAACAACAATTGTCTTCTTGTTGCTTTTGTTATTTGTCTTAAGTCATATAATGCAAACGACACTTCTGCTCTGTTGCTATTGTCTATAATGTGTGTTTGTATGTATGCATAGATATTTATTGGTTGCTATTGTTGTTGTTGATTAGTTTCGGGTTGCCAAAATGTGCTTTGAACGTGATTGCCACGGTTAAAAATAGGAAATTCTATGTAGCAACACTGTTTTATTTACTCTGTGCTTTATTTAGTTGTAGCTTGTCTTCCAAGAGTACAGAAGTTACAATATATTGAAGTGAATTTTGAAGCATTAGTGCAACGGAATTCACAGAGAAACTATTGGGCTACAGTTAGGAAAAATGGCCTCAAAACTGAACAATAGGCATTAAAGGAAAAATTTATTTCAAATCAAAACTATCAAAAATGGCAAAAACATAACTTTCGGGCTTTAATTATTTTTGTGTTAGATTGCAGTTTTCATGGATTCGTCAATGTGTACCAGTGAGCTGTATGAGTTGATTCACTTTCGCTCCCCACTCACTTAGCAAACGACTTCTTCAAATGAACAGGAATTTCTTTGCCATCTTCAACGCATCAGTATTTACCTTAGCGTTGGATGACCAATATCGTTGACACTAATGCAAATATGAATCAGAGTTGAATAAAGAAATACCTATCTACTATTTAAATGCAACTCTTGTGGACGTGTTTCACCGCTTCCGTCCGCTTATGAGAGGCATTTTGAACAATAGTTTTACAAATTTAGTGTCCGCATCCGGTTATGGGAATGCATTTTGTATGGAAAAACTAATGAACGTGTTGGATCTACAAAACTTGTCCGGTTATTGGAGATGTCCGGTTATAGGAGGGGTGCGTTATAAGACGATTCACTGTTTTTAAAATCATTGGTAATATAATAATTTTGACAAGAGATGTAAAAAACATGTCATGTATGATAAAATAAAAACATTAAAAAAATCTTGCTTGCCCAGATTGAATTTTTCAATAAAATATTAAAAGATTGTAGTTAGAAAAATATGTATTGACCAATATTAAAAATTGTATATTAATGCATGTGAATACATACATATGTACATATGTATGAATGTGCCCACATATCCATTATTAAGTAATACAGTGAAAACTCCCATAAGCGGACAGCCACCGTCGACCAGAATTTGTCCGTTGTTGGGAAGTGTCCTATGGGAGTTTGACAAAAAAGGACAAACAAAATAATTTTTATTGTTTATTTAGAGCATTAACACAAAATTCAATTCATATCTAATTAACAAAAAAGGTTTAACGAAAAAAAGAAAATTTAATAAATTAAAATAATAATGTCTTACTTATTAAAAAATTTATGGTAAGAGTTGCTTTAAAGGCACTAAAAGGAACATAAGTTATACGCATTTGTACTTATTTTGAAATAAAAGTCTTTTATAATTTTTTGTTTCATATTTGCTTGCTTTTCTGTCGCTAAACGAGTTTGAAGGTGATTTTCTAAATTTTTTACAAATGTAAAAGCTGCATAATCAGTTTTTACAAATTCTTTGATGTTGTTAAGATATTTCAAGGCATCGGTCCAGATAGAGGGATATTTTGGGCGCGAACTTTCGAAAACCATTCAAGACACATTTTGTCAAGTTTCAGGTTGTTCGAATGGAGTCTAAACATTTTTTTATTGGAATTGCTGCCAGACTGCCATTGGGAAAGCAAATTTTCTTTGTTTTTTTAAATGTCTGCTGCTTGTGTTTTGCCGATGTCAAACCTAGAACAAAAATGTAATGAAATTGCAATTTCATTTTATTATAATTATTGTGCACTTTCTTTGATGCTATCGCTCGAATTGGTAATTTATCTTTTTGTGAGGTTTCTATAATTTCAATATTTTCTTTAAGCGTCAAAAATGATTTTTGATGCCATTGCAACAAAATTAATCAAACAATATTTTTTTTTTACTTTGCTTCACAATATAATCAGCTGACTATGTAGTTGCCACATGCATATTTTTAAGTGAGAAAGTTCTGTTTGTACACATTTACAAGTAGGCTTTTTATAACGCCTATTCATCTATTGTAAAAAAGTGCAATTGTTAATATTTTGTTTTATGTTGAATTAATTTTGTCCTCTTTTCAGAGGGTTTTTGACCAAATAATGCACATTTTTGCTGTCCGCGTCCGTTCAAGGGAGGGTCCGTTCTTTAGAGGGAAATTTGCTCTGAAAAATCAATTTGGTGCCACGTTATTCGAAAATTGTCCGCATATGGGAGGTGTCCGCTTGATAGAGTGTCCGCTATTGGGAGTTTTCACTTTAAATACCTATGCATAATTAAGAATTAATTTTAGACACATGGCAACACTGTTGGTTTTTGTTCGTGTTTAATTTATTTACTACTTTCCTTTGCTTTTGGTTTGCTTTATAAAGATTTTTTAATTCGTACAAAACCGCACCATAAAGATATTCAAAATAACAATAAAATCACAGACACATATATATACATATGTACATACATGCATATATCTATTGTATATGTACACATATTGTATATGTATGTACATACATACATATGTATGTGTAGTAAGTGTGTTCGGTGTTTTATTTTATTTTACGGATATAAGGTACGAGTATAAATAGCAAAAAATATTGCAAAAAAATTATTTACATGCATACGCACATATACAAATATACATACATACATATGTATGTATGTATGTATGTATGTATGTGTATGTATATTTTTTTGAAGTAAACACGTCAACACAAATTATTAATACATTTAAATACCTACTTTCTTTTTACAAATATTTTTTTAATTTTTTTTAGGTAGGTATTCTGTTTAGCTGTTTAATACCTATATCTTTATGCACTTTATAAGAATTTCTTATTTTAAATATTTTACTTTTTATTTCCACTAAGAAGATATTGATTGGCATTCACTTTCTTTTAATTTTGTTAATTAATTTTTTTTTTATTATTTTGGATAAATTTGGACTTTTAAAAGCAATGATTATGACGTTTAACTGACTTTTTTATCTTTTGCTTTTTTGTTTGATAAACCACTTTGTGAGACGTAAACAACGACCTTTAAAATTTTTATGATTTTTTTTGTATTAAAACTTTCGAGCAACACTTTTTTGTTTTGTTTTTTTGCTTTTTTGTTTGTTCTTGAACAACAACCCTACTTGTAGTTCAATTCAGTAAAGACTGAAATTATTTTTGCAAAAGTCCCCTCAAAACTCAACCATAAGCAGCCGGTTGTTATCGTTACTCTACTACACTGAAATGCAAGTATGAACATACCAACAACAATATTCATATCTGCTCATTCATTCACACAGTCAACATTCTCGTTTTCTCTGCTTACTAATGCGCATTCTCTGTTCAATACTAATATCAATCAAATTCTCTTTTCTGTGTACAATATTTATTAAATTAGGCAATAACAAAAGCAAAAAGAAAATATATAATAAAACCGGCATATTTTTACAGTAACAAAACTGTTATCGCTTCTCACATACACACATCATCATAAACATACACAATCGCGCACGCATACAGTTGTAAAAAAGCAACAAGCCTTAAACAACAAAATCTTTTATACAAATAATAAACATTTATTTATTTATTAAAAAAATACCAAAACTCCAGCACTTTGGTTTTTCTATATAATATTTCAATATTTCATTTATCTTCAAACCTTTTTATTAATCCATATGGCTGTTATTTATTTATTTATTTAGTTAATACTAATTTTTTCTTGTATGTATGTACATATGTATGTATGTATGTATGTATGTATGTATGTATGTTTGTATGCATTTACTTTGTTCTCTTTAATGTGGCTATGTGTGCACTTCTCTGGGCTTTGCACTTACAAATATTACAATACTCATACAAATAGTTTTCGTTTTTAAGTTTACAGTAATAATGACATTTTTCTTTTTAACTTCTTTCAATAGCTTGTTTTCTAAAGTTTTATGGCAGCGCTGTTCTGACACTATCTCTTTTAAAGAAAAAGAGAACAGCGCCAGTAAAATAAGTTTGCACTGAGAATCTAGTGAGAGCGTATTATTATTTCTTCTTTTCCTTCTTCTTCTTCTTGGTATCATAAGCAAGTGTATTGTAAAAGCTGAGTCAGCCCAGCACCACCCAACTTTAATTATTTGTAACAGTGGGTCAGTGTTCGCTGTAATTTTATTAAAAATTTTCAGAAACAATTTTTAAACAATTAGGTATAATTGTTTTTTTTTCTTTTAACAAATAAGTACATATCGCATTTGTTCCTCTAAAGGGGAATAACTCAAAATTTAAAATTTTACGTTTCAGGCAAATAACTGCTTTTATTTTTATATAGGTACCTACTCTTACATCACAAGGAGAGATACATATAATTTTGGCGAAGGATTAGAGAAAATACTGTAAAATTTTTACATTGGCTAGATATGACCACTGTATGTAAGTATGTACATACATATGTACATATATGTATCGTTTTCTTGCCAAATTTTGATTTGACCCTTTTAGGTCCTAATTCACAGTCTATAGTTAACTAACGCATGTTGTTTAGCTAACGATTTTTCTTATCTATTTTATAGGTTAAACCAGCTTCATTAGTTAACTAAAGACTGTGAATTTGAGCCTTAGAGAAACAAGTGCGATAGGTATGTATGTATGTGCATGTATGTATGTATGTATGTACATATGTTTGCAGACTTCGTATGAAAGGACACGATCAAGTAGAGTCACCAATCAAACAATTATGTGCGTGCGTTCGTCTTTTTTTTGGCTACACGTACGCGTTGTAGATAGTGAGTGATGAAAATCCAAAGGATTTAATATTTTTATTTGACGGCTGATTACACTATGCAACAAATTTTTCCCTTTTTGCCATAACCTCAAAAATTTGATATTTTCTTAGCTAATTCAGGGTCGCTGAACACGAATATGGTATTCATTTATTTTTCTTAAGAAGCGTTTTCGAGATATTCGGAAAAAACTTGTTTTTTGGCAGTTTACAAAGATATTTCCAAAAATCTTGAGGACTGTTTATTTAAATTGAGCAAATTGTACACGTTCGAAAAGATATGTTTTTCTTTTCTCTTCCCATATTTAAAGTGTATTGATCGGATAAAAATTTAGTGAGTTACGGCGCTTTAGATTTAAAAAAATTTTAAGTTTTTAAGTTTTTTTTTTTAAATTCAGTATTTTAAATCGCACCTTAAGCAAAACAAAAAAATTTAGAATTTATCTTAAAACTGTATCTTGAATAAAATATTGTAGCCAACTTATGAAGTGCTAAATTGTTATCATCGGAGTAAAAATTAAAAAGTTCCGACATATTTAGTAAAAATATCCATGATGGGTGACTACTGCTGGACGCCACAAAAAAATCAACCTCTAAAATTATATATGTTTTTAACTTTATTGGGGCTGTTGAAAACGAATATGGAAGTTATTTATTTTTTTTTTGAGAAGCGTTTTAGAGATATTCGCGAAAAACGAGTTTATTTTGCAGTTTAAAAACATATTTCCAAAAATCTTGAGAACTGTTTATTTAAATTACGCAAATTTTGCACTGCTGAAAAGATATGTTTATCTTTTATCACCCCTTATTTATATTGTGTTAATCGGATAAAAATTCAGTAAGTTTGTGGTGTGTGTCTGTGTGTCTATTCCAGCCCACTTACAGACGAAACGGCTAGACCGATTTTAATTTAGTTTGAAATGTGAGTTGATCGAGAGGCTTCTTAGCTATGGTTTAAGAAAATCGGTCCAGCCGTTTAGAATATATCACATATACTCTATATATTCAGGGGTTTTTAAAATTTTTTATTTTTTTTGCATCGAAAACTATTATTGCTTGGCAGCTTTATGAAATTCAATTGAAAGTATATGGAAGCAATATAAGAGAAGAGCAAATGATGGCTGATTGTAACTGCAGACGAGTTGAAAGATGCATGTCAATTTTATTGTAATGAAATGGAACTACTCAACATTAAAAATCGTAGCAGTAAGTAATATAAAAAATAATTTTTTGTTTAAACAAAACCGGTTTATTTGATAGTCTTCAAATCTGGAATTTATTTGCTGGTGGTTCAGCGTTGTCTATATGCATTTCATTGTTGATGTAACAAACTATCAGTAGACTTCAACCACTCATTTTGAATAGTCACAAACCTCTTATCTTATGCACAGACTTACAGAAACTATTTGACAATTCACAAACAATAATATTCTTGAAAATCACAAAAGAATAATAAGCGTAGTACGCTTAGAAACTTATACAAAACCCAGAAAATAGTTTATATTTAATATGAAATGCATATAGACAACGCTGAACCACCAGCAAATAAATTACAAATTAGACTTCTGGCTATATGTCGAATAATAAATTTCTTAAATAGTCTTCAAATTTTGACAAACATTTTACATCTTATAGGCAAATAGTGATTTATTTCGTGACTTATTAACTTACAATAAAAAAGTTTTACGACAACGCTTTCTCTCATTTGAATTAAATTATTTTGATATCCAGTTCGGTCAACTGCAGTAAATACAATACAAATTGAATCAACTTTATTTTATTTGCAATAATTATAAATTGCTTAACTTCAAAAAGTATTTCTCATAAATACCTACTTATGTACATATTTTTTTCTGTGTGTATAAAGGGGATAATAAAGATTTCGTTGATCCCACACAGAGAAAACAGTACCTACTAAATACCTCATAAAATAGAACAAAATTAATAAGATATGTCTATGGTTTTTTTCAATAAGGAAATCTTATTAATTTCATAGAGAAACCCTTTTTGAAAAAATCAAGAAGAAATCTTCTAGTTTTTATTAGGTTATCTTATTGATTTTTTCAATAAGGGTTTCTTCTTGTTTTTATGAGGCGACCTCATAAAAAAAATTTATGTCATTATTCTTTGTGCTTTGCTTATGTATTTTCATTTAAATTCTATACCATATACTTACGTATGTATGTAGTATATGTAGATGTTATTTATTTATACATACTTCCATACATACATACATACATACATACATACATACATATTACATTGTATACTTAATTAACTGGCTCACCATGCATAGCTAGATATTATTTCTTGAAAGGAGACAAGTATTGAACAAACAAACTTCTGACTGATAGACAAACACTCTAACCAATATGCCAATAAGCAGTCTCAATAACCATTGAAATAATTGTGCAACCATGCTTATACAAAAACGAAAAATATCATAAAAAAATTGTCTGTATGTCTATTTATAGATATGAAATAACAAGACACCTTATAAAATCAAGATTTCCTTATTAACAAAATCAATAAGATGATTTACACATAAACATATAGGAACCTAATAAAATCAAGAAGAAACCCTTTTTAAAAAAATCAATTAGGCAACCTAATAAAATCAATAAGAAATCCCTATAGTGTACAATTTATAAGAAAACCTTATAGGTAGAATCAATAAGTTTTTCTCTATGGACTGTTTTTTTGGTGCCAAAAATATCGGAAATTGAGTAAAGTTGTGAATAATAAGATTTCTTCTTGATTTTCTTCTTGATAAAATTAATAAGATTTACCACATAAAAAAACAATAAGGAATCTCTATAAAAAAATCTTCGTTTCCTTCTGCTGGGGTACCCCTTAGCCAAAAAACGTTTCATAGAGAAAATCTTCTTGATTCTATGAGGCAGTTTTTTCTCTGTGCATAAGTATGTTAAAGATATTAAACAAATTGTAATTTTTTTAAATTTTAGATATTGTATACCAGTTCATCCCACAGTGCCCACGCCACACAATACAGTTTTACATATGCACATACCTACATGCATATATGTAAGTACATATGAACGTGTATGCACATTAACATGCATATATATATGTACATACATACAGACATACCGTTAGTGTGAGTAAAACTTATTCAAAATAAATGTCATCATTGTGTTTTCGAATCGAATATACATAACAGTGATGGGAAATGAGACTTGCATTTCGGTATCAAAAACAAATTTTTTGAGTACTTTTTTGATACCGAGAGTACTAAAAATTATAATATTTCTTATTTAACCCCCTGTTTGTGTAAGACGTTTGAGTAAGAAATCTTGGCGTTCTTGTAATAGATTAAAGGAAACGTGTAAAACTTTTCTTTAATATATTACAGAAAAGCCAAGATTTTTAACTCAAACGTCTTGCACAAACAGGGGGTAAATTTTATTAACAAAAAATTATAAGAAATTCATTTACAAAAAAAGCAACACATATGTACAAATATACAAATAGGTATAGCCTGGATTAGACTTACTACTGTTGGAACATAAAGCTTGCCCCCGTAATCCATAGCTCGCTAAAGCTAAATTTGATCGCTAAAATGCTGAACAAATAGAAAATTCTAAATTTTTGGCGATGACATAAAACAATAAAATTTCGGCGAATTACATTTTTAAGCCATTACCTGATTTATCAATACCCGTTTGAAAATTGCATTCGTAGCCGAAAATCGACAAATTAATTTTATGGATTCTTAGCGATAGAGATTTAGCTTAAGCGAGTTACAGAATAAGATGGCAGTTCCTTTATTTTGTTTTCATGAGATTTTGGTAAGAGAAAATCCTTCCGACATTTACAGA
Source organism: Tachina lurida (assembly GCA_944452675.1). Classification (NCBI taxonomy): domain Eukaryota; kingdom Metazoa; phylum Arthropoda; class Insecta; order Diptera; family Tachinidae; genus Tachina; species Tachina lurida. The sequence goes on from OX101754.1 coordinate 127,024,795, forward strand.
GGAGTGCCGTATGGACACAATTCCGTAAGCTTCTCTCGATATATCAGGAAACATGTATTCATCTAATGCGTTTTTATTTTCAGCCTCTGTAGACCAGAAACTGCATACATTCTCTGTTGTTAATGGTTTCAGTTCTTCCATATAAGCCAATGCTCTATATTGGTTGTTAATATTTTAAAAAAATTTATTTTCCCTGGGAACATTTATATTAAAAGTGGTATAATGATGTTGGTTTTACCAGATAAAATACTTTCAGGGGGAAACTTACTAAACCAAACTAACATTTCATTGCTAAAGTCCACTTTTGTCCTTAGAACTTAATATAAACTTTTTAACATTTCCTTTAAACTGATTTAAAACAGTTGTTTCAATAGATCAACTTCTGTGCCACATAAAATATCATTGAGTGAAATATGGTTTTCGTTGATATTTAATTGTGGTTACACTTTTCTAAAAGTTCTTTACTAATAAAGCGTCGTTCTATTTGTCAAAAAAAAAAAACAATTTAATTCTTGGCAAAGTATATGCATGCGCGCGTCTTCTGACTGCATTTCTAAGTTGTCCGTGAGAGTATCAAATTTGTTAGGGGAGTACTACGGTACTTTTTCATGTCAAATAGTATCAAAAAAAGTACGATCGTACCAACTTTCCCATCACTGATACATAAGTATGTATGTTTGTATGCATATAAAGCTTATATTATAAAGAGAAAACTAAAATTAAAATATGTAGGTATTATTAAAAAGAATAATAAAAATGGGAAAGCAAAACAAAATAAATAAATAAAATAATGGACACTGTGGGTGCAAGAAGTACTAAATACGCACACTTGCAAACGCATAAAATTTTACTTTGAATTTCTCTTAATAAAACAATGCAAATCAGCAAAATTCAACTAAAATGTTTAGAGAAAACGAAATGAAACAGAATTAAAATAAATGCAAACATACATACATACATAGAAATAAGTACACATATGTACATATGTACATGTAGTATAAATACATATGTACATACAATACATATGTACATACATATGTATGTATGTATGTAGTTATGTATTTAGATATGTACGAGTATATACAAAAAACATGCACTATCTCTGACTGGCACAGAAATAAAAAATTTTGTTAAATAAAGAATTTGCCCAAAAATTGAAGCAAACTAAAAAAAAGAAATAACTTCTTATGTACATAGGTACATATGTATGTACATACACATAAGAAGCTACACAGCAAAAGCAGGTGCTGTCCCAAAAATCAATTTGTAAGCAAGACTTTGTGTATTATAGTATGTTTACACGATACCTGCTTCGCTCTCTATTCATGCTTCACACCCCAATCATGACCGAATCAACTTGTTTCGCCATACAAAATTATGAGAGCGAATCAAGTAGATTCAATATGAATCTACCTGTGAAGCACGTAAAATTGGTATCTTCTCTAACTTTTATCGCAGTAATCGCCCCTTTATCTCAACTAGCTATCAAAACAAAATAAGTATATGTGTATGTGTGTGTTTGTAAACAAATAAAAAAAAACCAAAAAAAAAAACATAGATGTGAGTTTAATATAAATAAATTTAATTAAGTTATGGATAATATAAGAAGGAAAAAGGCTGTCTTCAAAAACAAGATTTTGAATGAGTCGAATATATGTAAGTATGTATGCTTATGTGTATGTGTCAATATACATAAAAAGATGCCACTCGAACAATGATGCCAACTTTTTCAGAGCAAAAAGCACTGTGCGTTCATAAAAAAGTATTAAATGCAATAAGTATATTTGTATGTACATAAATATATTTTTTTTTATATTTATTTATTTATTTTCAATACAGAGAAAGCCCACATGGCTAATTATATATATATTGAATGAGTATAATTTAGAAATTTAAGTTAACTTAAATTTTAAATTTACTACATTTCACAGGTTTAATTTCAATTATATCGAGCCATATTTCGATTTTGCTTATAAGTAGAATATGAGTAGGAAAATAATTGAAGTTCATTTGGCAAGACACTCCAATTATGGTATATTATTTTAACAAAAGAGTGATCAACGAGAATTATAATCCTCGTTTCAGGAAATGTCGTTTCATCTTTTTCCTCTGGCCATAAAAATGTTTTAATAAAACAATTAGATTTTTAGGCGTTTCATCTGAATTAATTTTTACATGAACATGGTTCAGTATGTTACATTCTGAACAACATAAGTATTTTCTTTCTAGACCTTATTTTATATGAATGAAACAATTTGATGTATAAAAACCATTATTGTATTTCTAATTTACTTTTAAAATAGTTATTAGCGCTAAAAGTTTTTTCTACTTTAACATTGGACCATGGTAATGTTAATAGTCCTATAGCAAATATTGACAGTATTAGAAACGGATTATTATTAGTTGAATTTCTATAATTATAAACTTCAACCCAAAATTGATCAGTTTTGAGTAAATGTTTCCAGCATTCAGTGCATTCAGTTTCCAGAAAGCCATTAATTTTTTGCCTTACTAATTCGTTTCACAGAATTAACAATGTGTAGTTTTTGTGTACTCAGATGTTACTTTATTGGTTTAAATTTTTTTACTTTTGTCCACTTTCTTAGAGAGCCTTAGGTTAGTACTTTTCAGAAGCATTTTTAAAAGCTTTCGTTATCAAGAAAGCATATTGCTTCCCTCAGTGGTTATTAGATTAGATTATTGTAATTAAGTTATTTTATAACGTGTAGGGTATCCTCTGTAATTTCTAGAAATATGTTCTTTTTTCTCACTGTGAAAAATAAAGTTTTTCTTCCTTTGTATTTCAGAATTAACATTCTGCAAAGAAAACTTTGCGTGTCTAAAGGGAGTGAAAAGTGAAAAAATTCTTATTTGGTGTTTATTTATAACCACCACACTTTCATAAATTAAGATTAAGTAGATTTGTAAAACGCACTAAATGGACTAAAATCAAAGGTGAAAAGCACCAATTTAGCGTTTTTTTTAAAAAGCAATAAGTTGTTAAATTCCGCACTGATATGAATTAAAAAACACTAAATCTAGTACGAAAATCACTAAATTGGCACGCTGCACACGAAGCACGAAAGCGTAGTCTAAACAGCATGATTCATAAACATGATTCAGAGAGCGAAGCAGGTGATTCAACTTGTCGTCTAAACATAGCATTAGCTCACAAACCTGCTTGCATTTGTTCGAAAATGCATTAGTGGTCTGCATTACATGAGAAAACTTTAATTTAAAATGCAATATAAGTTCGCTGAGCAGTAGCCATATTTGTGCGCCATATTTGACATTGATTTGTGCGTTAAGCGGCCCATACACTACAACAGCATGCACGCGCAATCAAACTATTGAGCAATCATGTTCGAACCACATAACATACCAGCAGGCTGGTATAATATTCACTTTTTAAAAAAAAATTCAAGAAGGGAGTGACACAGTTTTTGCTGCAATTTTTATTGATATTTTATTAATATTAGCAGCTATGCATAACTAAAGTGCTCAAACTCCATTTTCCATTGAAACATATTGTTTTTCAACAAATTACGATTTTTAAATGCATATTTACTTCTTGATAACTTTACTCAACTGAGCTAATTTCACCATACACAATACCAGCAAGCTGGTACCATCAGCAAAATATCAATCTCTGTTTGACATCACTACAGCAAAACGTACAATCACACAAAATGCCCATACACGACCCAACCGCTGGCACAAACACTTGATTGCACATGTATGCTGTTGTAGTGTATGGGCCCCTTTATGTACTTCAGTGAAACACTTTAGAACATTTAAGTTCCTATTTGCAGCGCAGTAAATCATTTTGGAACAGACCCATACATAACGCTCCTTTATTGCAACAGAGGTATAAATCAAAAAATTTTGTTTTTCCAAAAAAAAAAAATACATAATAACAAAAATTAAAAAGATGTGATATCTTCTAAACGGCTGGACCGATTTTTTTCAAACATAGTTAAGAACCTTCTCGATCAAGTCACCTTTCAGACAGAAAAAACTAAATCAAAATCGGTCCAGCCGTTTGGGCTGTATGTGGACACGGACAGACACACAGATACACAGATACACAGACACACACTACAAACTTATAACACCCGCTTTTTTTTGGTCGGGGGTTAAAAATAAGTTTTAAGTTTCCAATTTATACGACTATACAACTATATGTATATAAAACTCAATGAATATACATATATATTCATTCATATATGTACAGATATATTTTTTAATCTCAAAAGGTTTGAACTTTTATACGAAATTTTTACACAAGAATTAATATAATGTAATGAATTTTTCACCTGAGTTTACAACGCTGTTATAAAAAATATAATTTTTGAATTAATTATGCAATATTAATCTCCTCCATTCATATTATATAAAAATTTTATACAAATATCTTTTATGCTTAACTCTTGAGGAGAAAAGTTAAATCTCCTTTTACCATTAAGTTGTTTATTAATTGAAAACGTTAAAACTCTTTTATATAAAACTAGTTTTTTTGAGTTATCACACTGTTGAAGTAAATGAGCGATATCTTATTCAGCTTATTTTATCTTATATCGTGTTTCAGGTGCATCAAAATAATGTAGGATATTTATTCGAATAAACTCGCAAAATACTGGGGTCCTTATCTGGGAAAAATACCTAGATTCATACATATGAAACTTTAATTTATTTTTTGTATGAAAAGCATTATTTTATGGGAAAAAACTGTTAGCATTTCTTGCCACGATAAGTGGGAATGTGTTAAAAAGCCTGAATAAATCCACAACTAAATTATACATATTTCGCTGGGAAACAATAAATCAAACGAAAATTATTCTAAACATGAAAACGTTTTTACTTAAATGTTTGTTCATTAAAATACTTTCAAGAAATACCATATAATACAATCATGCATATTATGTACATATGTATTTATTTATGTATGTAAATACCTACCTATGTATGTATGCTTGCAAACAATAATATTTCTATAGAATTCTCAAATGATTCTAAATTTCAAAATAAATAAATATTTATAAATAAACAACTTATCGGAATCACAAACGCTGTACGGTATGATTTGTTTAAGATTTGTTGCTGAATCTTTCAATTTTACAATTTATTTCTATTGATTTTGAGAGTTTGATGATGTGAATAAAAGCAAAGTCATTCTCAAACATTAAAGCATTCATACTTCAGTAGAGAAATGTGTTTATTCTTAACTTATAATCAAGTATTGTTATCAAATTTTATTTCAAAAAATAACATACATACACATGCACATATGTATGGGTGTACTTACGTATGTATAAAGTTTATACTATAAACGTTCATACATGGGTTAGAAAATAAGTCAAGAAGTTTATTATTTTTATACTCAATTTCTAATTGTTCACTTTCATTTCTTGGAGATCTTAAATTTTTCAGAAACATTTTGTAATGCTAGACGAAGTTAAAATGTTTCATTTCCTTATGTTTTTAGTTTACGTATAGTTGAGATATCCGCTAGAAAAAAATGAGATTTGCTGTAGTTTTTATTTCTCGGAAGTTAATATCTTATAAATACAATTTTTATGAGAATCGATTGCTGCAAACAATAGAAATAAATATTGCTTTGATAGAAAAGCATTTTAAGCGTATGCTAGTTTAACAAAACAAAAAAGAGAAAAAAAAATACATACGTTACTAAGATCCAGTTTGAGTGATGTAATTTTTCTTGTATGTAATAAGCAGGGGAACCAAAAATAGGTATGCGCTAAAATAAGTATTTTATGCACATTGAATATGCCCTAAAAACTTGAAAATATGCTTTAAAAATTAAAAAAATATGCTCTAAAAAATAAAATAAATTGGTTTATTTGTAAATGAAAATATATTTGTAAGGCCCAATTCATACGAGGATTTAAAAATCTTGTTTTATTTTTGATTCTCTTTAAAAGTTGCTTCCAAAAACATTTTACATTCATACGATGATTTTTTCCATGTTTCTAGTTTTGAATTTTTTTTCTTCCAAAAATTGTATCAGTGTTGCCATTAGATTTTAAAAAAATTAGTTTCTTCCCTACATGTTAAAAAATTTGTTTTGTAAACCTTCTGTAAACCAAAATTATTTCTTCTGAATATTTGGAGCTACAGTAGATAACTTAAAACTTGATATTTGTATGTATAAATGTAAATTATTCAAAGTGACTACTTCTGCCTTCGAAGTTAATGCATACTTTTCTTCAGTTTTTCATAAATTATCTTATAATACAAATATAACACATATCTATATTTGGGTTTTCTCCAATCATGAAGTTTATTAAGATTTAAGTTAAATAGTTGTAAGTAATATCCTTAATTATTAAATCATTGTTTAATAGATGCTCATTTCCTATTTCCTGGGGTGCTTGCCATTAGAAGAATAGATGGAAGATCATATCCAAATACAGGCACTGCGACACCAAAATAATTAGATAAAAGTCTATGTAATTACGAGCAAAAACAAATTTTTAAACGGAGCAAATATATATTTTGCGTATAGTTATTTTTACATTTATGCACAAAAAATGCAATATGAGAATACAAAATACCTACATTTTGGCCAAAATAAAATATTTGTCCGATATTCCCTATACTCCTATATTAGCGACAAAAATACTTACAGGTAACACTGTTTTCTATTAAAAAAAAGCTGTCGTCACATTCAATAAAAAAATAAAATAAAGCAACATACCAAAAATTAAAATATGTGTAAAGAAAATTTAAAAAAAAAATCGGAGAACGCAAAATGTGATTTTTTTTCTACCCCCTTTGCTTTTCTATACAGTTCGCCTACAAACAACAAAAATTGTGTTTCAAAAAATCATTGAAAAATCAACGTGTGAATTAGGGCTAAGTTAAAAATTCAACAACCACGATAAGGCAGATTATTTTTTGGATACTCGTAGAAAAGTAACTTCATTTTCAAAAGAGATCACGATATCAGAACTAAAGCTTTGGAACTGTATTTGGGATAAGATAAGACAAAATTTTCATTTATAATTTTATTGCAATAAACAACAAAATATTGAACTAGATTTTCAAATAAAAATCGTTGCCTGTCACATCTAAATAAACTTTTATACATTGACAATGTTCCCTCAATGTCTTCTTGGGGCAAAGTCCATCACAAATAAGAAAACTGAATTCTTACTGAGACTAACGTCCGTAATAAGTGTGTAATACATAAGAATAATTTATACGCTACATGGAACATTGGAATTAAGATTTAGATGGCCAAATATATAAATAAAAATGTTGACCAACACATAAGCTTGCAAGCATATTAAAATAAAAAAAATATACAAAGTATGAAAATATGCCCTAAAAGCGTAAATTGTGCTCTAAAAATTAGAAAATATGCGTGTAAAACTGATATATGCAAAAACATGCTTTAAAGGGTAAAATATGCAAAAATATGTGAAACGGATAAATATCTTGTCCCTGCATTAATACGTCATGCTAGAAAGAACATGCAATTGCATAGGTATTTGCGGTTTCCCTGGTAATAAGTTTTACTTTGTGGACGGATAGACGAGTAAAATAGGTTACACATATTCATGTACTTAAAATTCGTTTTTGGTACTCTATTGCTAATTGGGTACAGCAAAGTCATGACCGACTTGACCATTTAGCCGACTAAAGTGGCGAATCGCCACTATTTTGACTGCCTTGCCATCTTTCTCCTTCCCCCCTCCCATTTTTTAGAGTGAATTATATAAAAATACATTAAAAATAAAAAATTTAATGTAGTTTTCTAGTTTTTTTTTAATTTTTCCCCTTTTTTTTGACAATTCCCCTTGTGGTGCCACTTTTTGAAAAATGTCATCGGTCACCCTGGATACATATGTATAAAATAAATTCTATAAGAAAAATTTCTTCATGTGAACGCAAATGCAAGTTTAAAGAATAAACGGAAAATTATAGCAAACACACAAGTGTTTGATAAATTAATTTTCCTCTTGTAATTTTTATCACTAGCCAACTCGGTATCCCTCTTCCTTCTGCTTTCCCCTCCCTAAAACTCTGTAATACTCCCAAAAACTTACACTTAAAGCAAGAAAAATTAATGCATGTTAAACATTAATTAGATGAAATATACCCTGAATGTACGGTTAACTAATAACTTCTGATTCCTTCCGTTCTTCCTGTTCGGTTAACCATTCAATACAAGTTTAACAGAACAAAAATCAATTGGCCTATTGTGCTAATGTGACAATACCATTAAAACTCTTTTGGAATAAATTCTTTGGTCATTATTATTTTCCAACAATATTCTTACTACGCCTAAATTTTATTCTTTATTTATTAATTTATGTGTATTGAATTGATATCTCTTTAATGGAATAAAGAAAAATTACAATTGAATAAGCCCATATGGAAAAACCACCACAAAGAGAGAGATAGAGTGCAAACGCACATACACAACAAACACACACACACACACACACATATATATTTAAAATATTTTCTTGTAAGCCTGTAGAATTGCCAAGCAAGCCCAGCAAACAAACAGATCAACGTTTAAAAATTATTTAAATGACTAAATGTTTTAGTTTGTTTTAATTATTATTGTTCGAAATTTATTTGTTTCTATATTTATGATTTGTTTAGGTTAAAGTTCGTATCGCTCTGTAAGCCAAATTACATGTGATAATTATTCATGAAGAAACAACACAACAAAGCTAATGCAAATATTCTGACAAATACTAGCAGAACGGAACAACTAGCTTTTTTCGAAGGTCGCTGCACCTTCATCATCAGTGTTCTTTGTGTTTGGTCGACTGTGTGTCATGTCGCTGGATGTAGATTTCTGCTTTATATACTCAGAAATAGAATATGTAAATTGTTGTCTTGATTCACCGCATTGCAATTTGCTGAAAGCTTTTTTTTTTGTAATGAAAGCTCAATTTTACCATCTCTAAATTTACAACAGTCTTGCCATTATCATCAGTTCTTTACTAATTATGCACATATTAGTTAATTTCCTTATTTTTGTTAATTTAATTATTATTTTTCGAACTGTATTTGTTTCTATATTCTTTTGAATTGAACAGGCTAATATTCGTTATTTTTGTTTTACTTATGACAAACTTTTTTGGTTTGTTACCAAATTCTACTACTGGCACTGATGTCCTCCTAAACGGCTGGACCGGTTTGAGTGATTTTTTTGTATGCCCTGGATGGTTTAGTTTCACAAATGGCGCTGCAGTCGGTATCTAGGTTAATTATCTATACTGCCACTAAACGGCTGGATCGACTTGAATGAATTTGTATGCATGCATTCAAGTGGGGGCGTTAGACAACGTTTGAAGCGTTCACACGCAAAGAAAAGATATGGTTGTAAAATGGTTGAGAAAACAATATTATGTTCTCTGAAACAAATATGTGGTCGTTGAAAACTAGTTATTGTTATTTTAAACATTAATTTCGTTACGATAAACACAGTAATGTTTGAATTTAATACTTTCATTATTATATTCATAGAAAGTGCGATATGGTTAGAGTTTAACAATATAGTTTTGTTAAAAATTTATGACTACAATATAATTTGTATTATTATGTAAAAATAACATGATGTAAATAACAATATAATGTTATTCAAAACCATACTATGTTAAGTTTTTAAGAAAACTTTTTTCAGAAACATCTTCTGTCAGTTCAGTGTTTCGTTTAAAAGCTATCGGTAGTGCATGCATGGTGTTGAATAAATAAAAAAAAGTATAAACAAAAGGGTAAATAAATAAAAATAATATGTACATTTGTATGTATGTGTATCTTTTTATACAGATATGTCTGTATTTCGTGTATACACATATACTTATGTAAGTATACATTTCTATAAATACATACATACATTTTCTTTCAACAATATTAATATATTTTTTTTCGGATTTACCGCACAGCTGTTTTAAACAAAAGATTTGCCAATAAATATATGATTAAAAAACAAAATATTATTATTACATAAAATAATACTATGGTCATATTTAACAATATTATTATAATATTAGAACATGGTATGATAAGTCTCAATTATATTTTAGTCACATCTAACAATAGTGTTGTCTTATTTACAATAATAAGATTAGGTATAACAAAGTTAATTGTTTTTGTAGATAATATTATTATTAACTCTGGAAATAATGTTATTTAAACTTCGCTTTTCCATTGACAATAATATAATTTGACTGCAACCATATAATTCAATCATATTATGTTGCTGTTTGATTATGGTTATTTCAACCATATTTTTTCTTTGCGTGCAGCTAGTTAAGTATAATTATTTAATTTTTGCCACAAGACCATAGCTTACAAAGCTATACGAACATTAGCCTAATCAAATCATAAATATAGAACTGAATATTTTTCAGAATATAATCAAATTCCCAGGGAATTAATAATTTTTTTTGGAGAATAAACTCCTTCTTTTTTTAAACAGATGGCGATAGAAATAAAAAGCGAGAGAGAATTTTGAATTCTCAAAGTCAATCATTTTGTTTGTATTTGTTTTATTATATCCCAAAATTTGCACATGTTTTCTTAATAGAGAAACAAGAAATAGGGAAAAAACTCAAGGGAAACTGGTAAACAGAATTGTTCTGGTTAAAAGAAGATTATTTTGAAAGTAACACAAGACACTTCAAATTAGAAGTTATATGGTTATTAAAACATTAATCAGTCTTCATTATATCCTGACAACTTGAATTTAAAATAAAAACCAGATTATTTAAAAATTAACAATTTAAAACACTTGAAAAATCAAGGACTCGTATAAGAATGGGCCTTATCGTGGCCCATTGCCAGAGTTTTTGATCTTATGTTAAAGAAAACATGCTGCAATGTTCTTTAAACTATACCATAAACGTCATAGTCGAAGTCGAAATACGACAAACACGATAAGTGTGAATGTCTTATCTTACAAAAAATTAATTATTTTTATTATATTGATGATTTTTACATGAAAACAAAAATAAAAATTTGAAAATTTTAAAAATTTCATTTTTGTTAATAATACAAATTTTAAAAATTCTAAAGGCCAAACAAAGCTTGAATTTATCCGCTTTTCTTGTACCAAAAACAAAAAGAACACTTCGGGAATTTTTAAAATTTCGATTTTGCTGCCATGTAAGAATCACTTTGGGGATTTGGACAATAACGAACTATGTATGTATGTGTAAGGTTTCGTAGAAACTTTTGATTTAAAAGCATGAGATATATGATGTTATATTTAAATGGGCGTCTCCTGCCTACTTTTTTGAAAACATGTTTCCTTGATTTTCAAATTATCGAGACAGTATTTCCAATAAATTTCTGATTTGAAGGATATTGTAAACTCCACCACAAAAGTTAAGAAGGGAAAATTTTCTACATATTTTGCTAATTTACTTGAAAAACGTTGTAGCTACAAAAAGTATATTTTTGAGTTAATAATGCAGAATTAATCCTCATATCGTTACTCCTATGGAATAACAATTTCATACAAATATGCTGTATAGTCAACTTTTGAGAGAAAAAATTAAACTTTCTTTTTCCACTAAATTGATTTTTCTGTAAAACTAGTGTTTTTGAGTTATGATGATCTTTAATTTCAAGAATCTCTTTCATTATCATCCCATTTCAAACATTAGATCATGTGTTTGCTGGGAGTTTAAAACAAACACGAGTACGTATGTAAATATATTTACATCCATGTGTCAATTGATTGTTTGCACTACTATTGTATGTATTTACATTTGTATGTACATATGTATAATGTATGTATGTACAGATGTGGGAGAAGAGGAAGTAGATATGCATGCGTAAATTTATATAAACATACTTACAAACATTTGCAGATGATGCCCTGTAGAGAGAAGTGATGGAATATTTGGGGCATTCAAACGGTAGTCATATAGTTCATATTGCCATAAAGTTTTAAAATTTTTGTTTGAAAGAAAAAGCGAATACAGCTAAACCCCTCAATAATCAATTTCAATGTATTTTTAATAAAAAATAATAATACTTTACTAAATAAGTAAAATAATAATTTGGGATTATTAATGCGTTAACAAATGTTAAACTATAATAAAATAATTTAAAGCATTATGGCAATATGACCTCAGTACACACACCTCAACTTTGGTTGATTAACTTTTAATTCAGCTGGTAAAAAAATAAGAAAAAATTCTTGTAGTTGAATTACAGGTTGATCAACAAAATTTGACGTGTGTGCACTGGACTTATGACTACCATTTGAATCTCCCAATTGTGTACTTCATATTTAATTTATTTCTTTTTACTTAAAAAAAGTACCCTCATAAATATATGTATGTGCATATTTATTTATCAATCATTGTTTTTAGGGAATAGCGAATAATCTTGTTCATGATTAGAAATCGCAGTTAGTTGTTTAGCTGAAGGTCCATTCGTTCTATGCACTATCGCATTTTATGCTTGTGTCAAAAAAGTAGAATCATGGCAATTGTATGTGACAAATTAGAGAGCAAAACGCTTAGAATGCATAGACGAATAGTACACATGAAGTAGGTTAACTTTCTACTTTTTTATGCGTCGTATGCGTCATGATAAAAGGTCAGCTGTTTTTGATAACCAATTAGGACAAGTTATAGGTATTCTATTTAAACTTGAAATTTATTTGCTGGTGGTTCAGCATTATCTATGTATATGACAATATGTCGAATAATAAATTTCTTAAATGTTACGAGTTTATTCCATTTTCAGTGATATTGGTAAATATCTTTCCCTTTTTGTTAAACTTATCAAATAAATAAAAATGCAAAGAAAACTTGGCGCTTAAAACTCATTACATGTGTGTTGAATATAGAAACGCATAGAATGCATATAAACGCATATTACGCATATGCATAGAAAGGATGGTATAGACTTTCAGCTTTACGCTTAAACTTTGAACTCACATGATCCAACGAGATTACGCCTGATCGAAATGTCGCATAAAAAAATATCAAGAATCTATTTAATCTTGAGATATTCATTGAAGTTTTGCACTATTTGAGCAATTCGAGATATAATTTAAATTTAAACTAACTTTTTTAAATTTGTAGCCATTTGGAATCATAATTGAATAATTGTTGCTTTATTGCGACAGTGGCATAACGCAAAAAGCTGGTTTCGCAGAATATAAGTTTAAACTTTTTAATTTAAAGATGTAAACTATTTTCTTTTCTCCAGAGTTAAGTGCACAAGTCCCTTGAATGAATCTTTTTCACAAGATTAAATATGATATAAAAATTTTTTCTGCATTACTAAGGCCGCGTTTCCATCTGTGTACCATGTGCCAAAGAATGCGTAACCACTAATTACTAATAAAAACCTGTTTGATTCAGACATGTACGAGTATTTATTGATTTAAACAGTTTCCAATCATGTTGGATTCTATAAAATTGTCTCTTAGTTATGTATGAAACTGTTTAACTTAATAAATACCTGTCTGATTCAAACAGTTTTTCATTAGTAATTAGTGGTTATGCTTTCTTGGGGTACATGGCACACATGAAATGACAGATGTAAACTCAGCCTTACTTGAAATTCTGTACAATTTTAATATCCTCAAGTTTCTCTGATTTTATAGTTTTATCAACATTGTTTTTGTTTAGTTGTCGCTGTTATCACATTTTTAAATAGAGGCGTAGTGCCAACTATGATATTTATGAAAATATTGTTACGACGATCGTTATCATGAGGGTAGTGTTAGTGTTTGCTGGGTATTGTTCATGTGATTGTTAATCTCTTAGTTTTCCAATGGGCGGATATATGGAATTTCTTTTTTGAAAGTTATTTATGCGTATATCTTATTCTTACTACCAAAAAAAAATATTTGTTCCCTTTGATTATAATTCTCAAAAGATATGCATTTGTTCTATGTGAATATGTATACTCTTATCAATTATGCAGGAAAAGATTAAAACTATGTTTTTTCTTAAGAGATATCAAAATTTGTAAAAATGTAGCTATAATTAATTTTTTGCAGTGAATATTTAAAAATTGTTGTATTTCTATATCAAGAACTATTTTCAAGAAACATTTACAAGGCGCATTCACCAGGTAATAACGATGGCACAGCTGACAAAATATTTTTTATTTAAATTTACCGAAAACTTAAAAAAATTTTTACAAAAAAGAAATTAAAAAAAATGTTAAGAAAAACAAGAAATATATTTTATTAAAACAAATATTTGTAAGCAAACAAGAATATTATTATTTGACATATTGTCGTAATTCTATTATAAGTGAAATTTATTTGCATGCATTCATCACAGCCAGCTGATATCGGTTTACGTATAGAACTTTAAGCTTCAGAGGCCCCATACAATATCAACAAATATGCTGGTGTTGTGTGTTTGACGATACATATTTTACATCTAAAATCGTTTCGTGTTTTTCGTGTCAATTTGGCTCAACACGAAACGACCCTAACACGCACGAAATCAGATTTTTGTCACGAACACTTCGTGTTGGGTTCCTGTCACGAAAAAAATACGCCACTCGCACATCTCTAGTACGAACACAAACATAACTACACAACTACTACACTCATCTATAAATTTGATTTTAACAACGTGGCAACAACAGTTTGGCTTTAAATAACGACTTTTTTTTTTGGTTTTTTTTTGCTTAAAAAAAGATTGCAAAATCCATAGACAGCCATCCAAAAATGTTTTGAAATAATCAGGCACACAGAAGCACTTATGTATACGTAGATACAACCACATACAAATCGAAACTGTTAAGAATAGATGGATGAATGTATGGATGATGTCAATAAATGACGACGACATCGACAACGTTAGTGGAAGTGATGATGGCTTCATTAAATTTACACATATTAAACATCAGTTGTACTAATAGTTTTTTATAAAATCCAACTAAAATCAAATATACACACGAGCTTATCATAGACATATTGTTCACCAATTAAATGGTGAAGAAGCGAACAAATCTATTGCCTAACATTAATACCAGGGACAAGGGACGCATTGTTTGTGTCACACTCTTTTTTTCCATCAAATATCCACCTCCATCCTTTACTAATCGTCAACATCAGTTGTGGCAGCAGCGTCCCTATTAGCAAGCAACACCAACCCTATTGTTGCCGTCTTCAAATCATTATCATTATTTAAAAGAGTGAGGAGGAGGTAACGATATTGATGACAAAAAAATATAAAAATAATACAACTCAATTTTCGTTATCGACGTATTTCTTTTTTTTTTTTTTTTTGCTTTGTCTGATAAAATCAGGCATAAGGGGGTAATTTGAGCGAAAAAAGATAAATAAATAAAAACGAAAGTTCAAAGAGAAAATATCTAACATTAAACTAAAAATAAAGTCAGCTCAGTTTGATGCTTTGTTTGGCATATTTAAATTATTTTTTATTTATTTGCTTCAATACCCTACTCACATTATGACAGGCGATTTAAGTTTGCCCATAATAGCGGAACAGACAGAGCAGGGGCTCTATTCTGTAATTCTATATGAGATAAAATTATTTAAAATTTTTTGTTAATAAATCATTAAATATAAAGATCCTAGCAGGCTACCGACCACAATCTGTCAAAACAAGAATACACGACTGCGAATTAGGCCGAGATTACATCTGTGCGTCATGTGACCAAACAAGCGTAACCACTAATTAGGTACTCATTAGACTTGTGTCCAACAGTTCTTTTTGAACTAGTTCGTTCAGTTGGACACAAGTTCGATCAAAAACATCAATGTAAATTAAATGGGTTTGAAACAACTTTTGATTCAAACGCTCTCAAACTAGTTCAAAAAGAACTGTTGGACACAAGTCTAGTACTCATGAAAAACTGTTTGATTCAGACATGTATTTATTGATTTAAACAGTTTCCAATCATGTTGTATTCAACAAAATTGTCTATTAGTTATGTATGAAACTGTTTAACTTAATAAATGCGTGTCATGTCTGAATCAAACAGTTTTTCATTAGTAATTAGTGGTTAAGCTTTTTTGGGCACATGTGTGCCAGATGTAAACTCAGTCTATGTTTTTTTTTGTTTGAAGTAAGTTCTTAAGTCGACTTAAACAATTTGTTAGTTCACTTCAGTGTAATAGGCGTCACCATATAAATTCATATCAGTGATCGGCAATGAATAGTTTTTACGCTATTCATACTGACTCATGACATTTTAAATATTAGTGAGTAGACATCATTTAAACTCAACTACTCAGATTTACTCATACTTACGATGCCAGTGATTTATAAGTACAATTTGAAATAAATATGAATGCGACGTCGACATCATAGTCATACGACACTCACACTCATAAATCACCTCAGTTTGATTTCTAATTTCAGACAAATACTTATACTACTCACATTGATTCAGCTCACTCAACTCATGCATTTATGTTTATTTAAAAGTTTAGTCATTAAACAGTTTGCAAGTAGTATACAATAGTAGTAAAAAGCCTTGTTTTTCAATTGCTGCAAAAAAAAAACAAAAAGCAAAAGAGAAACACATTACCTCATAATGAGAAAGAGCTTTAATGTTCGTATGCAAAGTTCGCGTTAAGAATCATACTTATTTTGCATAGTCCATAGGCATTGAGTTAAGCTATGTACACACGGTTGTCAGATCTTACAATATTGTTAGATCTGGCAATGTGCTGACATTGTACTGACAATCAAAAATTGCAAGTGTATGGCAGATTGACAGTTCACACGGTTGTATCAAATTTGTCAGGAAATCTTACAATTTATTGCTAGATGATTGTATGACAATAAAATCAGCTGACAAAATCGTCAGCAAAAAAATTGTAAGTTCACACGGTTGTCATATGCAAAAATTGCCAGACATTATTATGCGTTGCCAGACTCAAAGCGCTTGTTAGAAATTGTTAAATATCAATCGTTTGTGGTGGTGTTAAATGTAAAAAGTGAAAATATTAATTATTATGGACCATAAAGAAGCAACTGCAATGATTTTGGCTGCATATATTTTATTAAATATATTTTCTTTAAAATCAAGCGTGTACAGTGTTGCCCATAGAAATAATTCTCTTACAATGACGCCATTGTCAGATGCACGGACTTCGCGCATCTGACAATATTAAAATGTCTGACAAATAGCTGGCAATAATTTTACAATGTGTTCACACGATTGTAAGATGTCTGACAATTTGTTGTCAGCTGCTAGTCTTGCAATGGAATGACAATGATTTTTCTGGCAACGACGTCTGACAAAAATTGCCAGTTCACACTGTTGTAAGAAATTTTGAGCACATTTTACTGGCAATATTGTAAGATCTGACAACCGTCTGTACATAACTTTGAGGAGAGTCGAAATCAACAAACGTCATAAATGTTGCTGAGTATGAGTTCGATGTTCACTTCAAACTTTCGAGTGAATATGATTCATAGACAACATTGCAATAAGTATGAGTGCGCATGAGTACAAGAAATTATAAGTAATGATTCAACTCTACTCACTTTTTCACTGCTCATTGCTGTTCTCTGATTCATATGACATTTGAAGTTTATTTGTGTGTGTGTGAGGCTACGTAAGTTCACAATTTTTTCAGCTACATCTATGCGATATGCATGAATATCTCCATAAATTTATAGTCATTTTTCATTCTACAATATTTGTTTTAAATAAATGATGTTGCATTTAAAACACAACACACATACATACACACGCGCATGCACATACACACACTTACAGGGGCACACACACCTATTGACACTCAACTCATTTGGTTGTTTTTGTTAGTTGTTTGTTGATACTTTCGGTTGGTTATGATGGTGTTAATGGTTTGTTGTTGTAGCTGTCATTACTGTCATCAAATGTTCAAATTGACGTGTGGGCTCAAATTGCAATATCATTTAGCACAACCACCTTCTTCTTCTTCCGCTCCACTAGCCCCATTTCCTCTTTAAACTCCTCTATCTCTGGAAAGCGTTACGATTACGATACAAAAGTATTTAAAGTTTTTTTTTGTTTTGGCAAAAAGTTTGTAGCATTTTAATGGGAAATATTTGTAGTTGGTTTTTCGTTTGAATGCTTCATTTGCAAAAGTATTTATAAGTTCTGAATATTTTTTATTTATCTATTTGTTTTTTATTTATTAAATGCTAAAAATATATGGACGTATATAAATGTTATATGATTTAAAGAATAAAGACTTTCGCTACTTCCACGGATCAAAGATTAAAGGCTGTTAGCGTTTATTAAACTCTTGTAATCAAAACTTGCAGACGAGATTAGACTTGTATCAAACATTTTCACACAAAACAAGGATAAAATTCATGTAATTTAAATGGGTTTGATCATAGGTTTGTGTAAAAAATCATATACTCGTAATTTAAATGGGTTTGACCATAAGTTTTGTATCAAAAAACGAGCTACTGAAAGAGTTGGATACAAGTCTAGACGAGATCTGTTGGGATGATTTATTTTGTTTTTAAATGTGAATTTTACTCAGGGACATTAAGCCTTCGTACTGGAAAGCGATTACCGGAGGAGGAGGAGATCTTTGTAATCAAGGATTGGTTGGAAGTGAATTCCACTTCAATAACCGTAATTCAAATCTTGCAGATCAGCGTAAGTAGTTTGTGTTTTTTTAAATATAGCTTGCTTTAAAGTAATTTTAATCAATTAAATCATGTTGAATTAAAATTTAATTCATTATGGTATCTACTTGTTTAGTGTGTATCTAAAGAATATTTAAGGTTCTGGTAACTGCAGCTGCAAATGTGTTGACTACCACGCAATGATCTTGGCCTGCAAAGGCAGGTATATAACACACACACACACACACACACACGCACATACACACACAGATTTTCCTGATGCTTGTTCTTTTAACTTGAAATAACTATGATTCGACATGATAATTCATTTTGATTTAACAGCACTGTAGTGTTAAGTCAACATGAAATAAAGTCATTTCAAAAGGAAACCTTTTCTTTGTAGATTACTCTAAATCATGTTGAATTAACATGAAACACATGTGAAGCAAAATCATTGCCAACTAATTTTAAATTAAGTTTATTATCATACATTAACAATAAAAATACGGTTTCTCTCGGTTTAAGTATCCATGTTCACCAGACACTGTCTGGTGGAGGCATTTATAGAGTCTAAGGGTTGAATACAATGATTGTTGACGAAGTTGCCAAGACATTGAATGGCCACCAACAGCGTTCTGGAATTCAGGAAACTCTCAGGGTTAAATCTACTACGTTTAAGTAGTTTTATATCGAGATCTAGTTGGTTCGACGGTGGGAACTCGCCTTAAGCATAGTCCCCCCTGGTATCACAATGGACCAGAAGGTTCTAAGTGAGTGCGGAATTCTTATTGCCACCCTTAGCTTACATACCGTAACCTAATCTAGTGCTTGTAATTCAAAAAGCCATTAACATTTTTCCCTAGTCGCTACAAAAAACTGTTATATATCGTAATATTTGAAATCGCGGCCATTATTAAACTAGAACTACATTTTAGTTGCTATTGTTTTTGTAATATTTAACTATTTCTTGTATCCTTCTGATTATACTTATTTCCTACGAGAAGTGTTTAGTTTTACTCGAATGTCACCAATGATCACCCAATTGAAAATCTGCTTGAAATACTTCTCACCCATGTCAAATAGTTTATTTCTTAGAATGAGCCAAAGGCAATTCCTAATAACTTGTTTTAACTTGTTCCTGCTTAAACGTTTCAGCCCTTAGTCATTGTATTCTTCTCCCGCTTTGGGCTATCTATCATTAATAAATTTCTGAGTGTTTGCCTCTCACGATAAACACCATTTTTGTCTTTATTTTTCAAGTTATCTTCTTTACAAGAAATTCAATAATTTATTTCTTTACAACTTCATGTGAAGAATACACAAAATAAAGGATACGTTTTCAAAAAACCATAAAGTAATAAGTATGTATGTATGTATATGAATATGTATGTATATGTATGTATGAATATACCCAGCGGTAACTACAAGGAGTAAGGATGCCTTCTAGAAGGCCCCTGTACGCCTTCTTTTGCATGTAGAAAGCCTGCTCGCTCCATCTCATACCTATAACTTTTTTACACGCATTGTCATTGCCGAGCAGTCCTTCTGTTCTTGCTTCTTTCGCCAGAGATTCTGAAAGGCCTTCAAATTAATGGATTTTGCCTTAGATTTGGTAAAAAAAAACAAAACAATATGTTTTGCTGTCCTCTCTCTCTCCCTTCTGATAGAAGAGAGTGTTGAATGTGTATCGTATATTTTATGCGAACGAGTTCTTTAATAAGGCCTGTACCAAGAAGGTCTTCTGGGTTTTACCGCTGGGTATTTATTTATGCAATGAAAGTATTTTTCTTAAGGAAATTTTCATCAATTTGTTTGAGGGAGTTTAATTTTTTTTCCTACTGTTGTTGGGGGATGAAGGTGTTAAGTGTAAAAAAGGGTTATTTTTATTCTTGGGTTGTGCTTCGCTTAATATTTTTTTTTTTGGGTAATAAAAATTGAAAGCTTTAAAAATCCTACTTAACTAGACAGATAATGGATGTAAAAGAAATTTTAAGTTGTAAAGAATGAGAACGAAAATAGATTTTATGGGTTTTTCCTTCAAGCAAAATAAATCATTGATTTTGTTACATATTTAGTTTGATTAACTAAAGCTCTCCCATTCCATTATTGATTGATTAAATGACATAAAAAAATAAATTAAACCTTGTAGAAAGAGCAGCCAAGCAAATAATAAGGGATGGCAGAGACAGTTTTACTATTCAAATAATTGGCCAGTGTGGACGGGCGAAATCGACTGATTAGCACCGTTAATTTTTATACCCTTTACTAAAAATGGTAAAGGGTTTATATACGTTTGTCATTCCGTTTGTGATTTCCACAATATTAATATGTGACCCATAAAGTAATTATATACAATGTTTATTATACATATGTATATCTGAATCCTTAAGAATAGGGAACACGAATAAGCAATGTAAGTCTGCCCCCGTCCGTCCGTCTGGCTGTAATTGAAATATGTTTTCCGAAGATCCCAGAAAGCAAGAGACTTCGGTCCTAGACTGGTGTATCAGAAATGGTTCGAAATAGATTGGTATTGAAAATAAACAAAGTTGAAAAGATGGTTTCAGAGCTGGAAAACTTAAACTTTTTTTTGCTAAGACTTTTTTTTGCTTTTTTTCCAATAAATTTATTTTATTTTGTCAGCCCGAATGAAATTGTTATTAAAATCCAAAAAATTAAAAATACGATTCCAGAGTTGGAAAATTTGAACTTTTTTGTTATATAAAAGTAAATTACTAAGACATTTTTTTTATTTTTCTCTTGAAAATAAACATATTTTGTATTTTAGATAGAAATAGATTGGTACAAGATGTCAGAAAATTATGAAAGCATGATTCCAGGTTTGGAAAATTTTAACTATTTTCGTATATAAAAGTAACCAGGTCAAATTAATTTGTTCTTTTTCTCTTTTAATCCAATAACTATAATATCATAAAGAAGTAGATTAGTGGTAAAAATCAGGTAAAGAAAAACACAGATACAGAGATGGAAAATTAAAATTTTTTTAATATATAAAAAAACTAATTTTAAGTAATTTTTTTCTTTGTTAATTAAATACATTCTATATTTTAGAAATGAATAAATTAGTAATAAAAATCAGAAAAATAAAAAATATAGTTCCAGGGTAGGAAAATTGAAACTTTTTTGCTATATAAAAGTATCTAATTTTTCTTTTTAAGTGAACAAGAGATTTTCATATGTCTTAAATTTTTATACGAAAGTCTAGTTTAACCATAAACATATGCACTAATTAGTCCTACGCATCTTATACTCCATATGCATGTTGGTCCTAATTTACACTATGCAAGTCTTATTGCTAAGCTGATTAGTTTGTGGGAGATAGACGAAGGGAACATAAACGTTTCTTTTCCTAAAAAACTAATCAGCTTAGGAATAAGACTAACATAGTGTAAATTAGGACTTGGTGAAGGCTAAATAAGATTCGGCACAGTAGAATATAGCACTCTTAATTGTTTTTTATCACTCGGCTGTTAAGGCACAATGGAAATTTAGTGGAGAGACTGGATAAACTAACTATTCGTGTAGCAAAATTAACAGTGCTAACAGTGTAACAGA
Organism: Tachina lurida; assembly: GCA_944452675.1. Taxonomy (NCBI): domain Eukaryota; kingdom Metazoa; phylum Arthropoda; class Insecta; order Diptera; family Tachinidae; genus Tachina; species Tachina lurida. Next base: position 127,046,949 of record OX101754.1, read on the forward strand.
CTAGGTCAAAGGGCTCATGACTGCTCTCTCCCTCCCCCCGCCCACTCGTTAAGATTTCAACTTGCTTACGGTTCGCTACACAAATCAATATTTTCAACAGCAAAATAAAAAAAATATGAACAAAATATTTGTAACAGAAACTGGTAACGAAAATTTGAAACAAAAACAAACACTGTGTGCATATGTAATTTAAATTTTTTGAATATTAAATGACATGCTTAAGCATCTAATGCAAAAACTCAATTAAAAAAACAACTTAGGACCTTTCTTTATTAAGGTGACGATATGTGTGTGTATAAAAACATACATTATATAGTAATAAGAATAATATGATAAAAATGGCTTCATAAAACATTCTAGTCGCCGCGTGTGGGCGTTATTGCTGTTAGTTTGTTTCCTTATCCTTGAACACATACATACATACACAATTTGTTTGCTGAATATTCTGGTGAATGCATAATTCTTATCATAATTTTTGTTTGACTTTATCATTTATTTGTTTGACATTTTCGTTTATTTTTTTTAGTCATAATTAACAAATGTCAAGAACTTATTCGAAGGACATGAATTAATATTGACACTCTTTGTAATAGCGAATACAAATATACGTAACATAAAAGTAAAAAAAAAAATACATAATACATACATACATACACATTAAGGGTATAAACAAATACATATGTATACTTTTTGGGGGAAATTATCGTTAAATGTTAATGTATATTGAATTGGCATAACACTATTAATAACTGACTATCACTGTTAACAATTGCTAACGATTTTCTACTATAAATACCCTGTCGGAGAATGTGTGGTTGGCTACAAAAATAATTAACTTAAAGTTAAGTTTTCTTAGACTGACTACAAGCTAACTGCAATGTCATCCAGAACAAATCCAAAATTAATTCTTAAGTTGGGTACGTAATCGAATTTGGTGAGAGCCAACAAATTATTTCTCAGCTACTTTGAAACTCATTTCAGTTTTATATTAACATTTTGCTGTTATTATTTTAGATCTAAACTATTCAAAGTAGCACCAGAGTGCCGAACATCAATCGGCTTCTCATACAAATCAATACACATTGCTCTCGTGTTTCTCTCGGTGGCCAGCTCTTTTTTAGATGGTACTCGCACCTTAGCTGGGTAGTAGAGTAGATGATACATGTTCGAATCAGGTGATTTAAAAAAAATTAACTTTAAGTTGGCTGAAAAGTAATGCAGAGGGAGACAATTGACTACCGCTTAGGACATCGCAATGTTAATAGTCAGTTGATTACGTTAAAAAGTAATATAACTGTCAGTCAGTACTAGTTGCGAAATAGTTAGCTTAAAGTTAGTTTAAAGTTAACGGAATTTCCGACACGGTATACATGCACACACATACATGTGTACATATGTATGGGTGCACATACATATACATACACTGACCCTGATGAAACTTTAAGTTAGCTCCAAATAATTATTTTGTATAAGTTTCTTATTGTATCTATTTGTTAATAAACTTTCCCCAATTGATCAGTTAATCATAGACAAGGACTTAATCAATGTTTTGTAGTTGAGGACAAGTTTGCTAATTGAATATTATAACTTTAATTGTAATGATATGACAAATGTTGAGAGAATATAAACAGGTAATTTAAATATCCTCAATTAGCCTTGATTTATGCCGTGTTTGAAGACAATATGGAGAAAACCTGCATGCAATGAATGTGTCGTGCATATAGATATTCTGATCAGTGTTATCAGATATGGCGATTTCTCGCCAAACGTGGCGATTTTTCAATTTTCTGTGGCGTCTAAATTTTTGATTTGGCAATATGGCCATAGTTCTGAAAAATAAAAAAATAAATACCACTTCAAAAGTTTTGTAATTCAGGAAAATTATTTTATTGAACGAGTAGTTTCAAAAATATATACAGATGTACTACCAAAACTCGTCTGCATGAAATTATAATAATTTGATTTTGATGATGTTTTTTATATTTGTTATGGTAATTAATAATTTTTGTCGATTTTATTTCTACTTTTGGCGATGTTATGCTAAGTTTTTATACAATGATTTTATAAAAATTTATGTTGAAAAAAGTGTTATATAAAAACAAATTATAATTATAATTATATATATAATTATTATCAATTATATATTATATATAATTATATATCATTATGTATATTATATTATATAATTCTATATATTATAATTATTATCAATTATATATTAAATAAAACTACATAAGATTGATTTTAGCAATTGTTAAAATCAATTTGTCGAAATAGGTCTGAAAAAACTAACAACCTTGATTTGGATGACGAAAATCCTTCAAATTATAAAAACCAAACTTCCTTTGAACTTCCTGTAATACACGGAGTTGGATTACACGGACGGACAGCCGTCCAAACAACACCCAATATATATATATATATACACAGATAAAAACTGCCTCATAGAATCAAGAAGATTTTATCTATGAAACGTTTTTAGGCTAAGGGGTATCCCAGCAAAAAAAAAGCGAAGATTTTTTCATAGATATTCCTTATTGTTTTTATGTGGTAAATCTTATTAAATTTATCAAGAAAAAAACCACATAAAATCAAGAAGAAATCTTATTATTTACAACTTTTTTTACTTAATTTCCGTTATTTTTGGCACCAAAAAACCAATCCATAGAGAAAAGCTTATTGATTCTATTAGGTTTTCTTATAAATTGTAAACTATAGGGATTTCTTATTGATTTTATAAAGTTGCCTTATTGATTTTTTTTCAAAGGGTTTCTTCCTGATTTTTTCAATAAGGTTTTCTTCTTGGTTTTATTAGGTTGCCTCATTGATTTTTTCAACAAGGTTTTCTTCTTGATTTTAGTAGGTTCCTATATGATTATGTGTAAAGCATCTTATTGATTTTTTTAAAAAGGAAATCTTCTTGATTTTATGAGGGGTCTTGTTATTTCATATCTATAAATAGACATACAGTAATTGATTTCAGGATCTTTTTCATTTTTGTATAAGAATGTTTGCACAATAATATGAATGGCTATTCAGGCTGCATGTTAGCATATTGGTTAGAGTGCTTGTCTATCAGTCAGAAGTTTGCTGGTTCAATACTTGGTGAGTAAGTTAGTTAAGAATAATAACATAATGTGTATGTATGTATGTATAATAAATAACATCTACAATATAATACATAATACATACATATGTATATTGTATAGAATTTAAATGAAAATACATTAGTACAGAGAATAAAGACACAATTTATTTTTTATTTTTTATTAGGTCGCCTAATAAAAACAAGAAGAAACCCTTTTTGAAAAAATCAATAAGATAACCCAATAAAAACTACAAGATTTCTTCTTGAAAAAGGTTTTCCTTATTAAATTAATAAGATTTCCTTATTGAAAAAAACCATAGAGATATCTTATTAATTTTGTTATATTTTATGAGGTATATATTAGGCACTGTTTCCTCTGTGTACATATTGTATACATGTATATACAAATTTTACAAACTTAATGAAAAACCATTTTTGCTGAAGGTTACAAAAATATGTTATAAGAGTTATTAAAACTATAAGGGAGGTTTATCATGCAAAAGAAAGCAGTTTTTGTTTGTTTTATCTTCCAGTCCACCATAAATTCAGCATTTGTTTATTTAAATTCCATTGTAATGTAAATATTTATTATGTATGTATGAATATTCTAATCATCACCATGGTTATGTATACATACATATGAAATTAACATTTGCCTACATATATTTATATAGAACTATACATTTATACAAACTTACATACAACCCAGTTGACCAAGACTTTCGTTATATCATTAACGATATCGAATATGTCTCGAACATTTATCATGTCACACTTTCGAGAATGACACTAAAAAATTAATCGAAAAAAGTTTACCCGTAGCTCAGTTTTGTTCCAAAAAATATTCGAATTCGTAGGTTTGCTACCAATATAAAAAAATTAGAGAATATCGTACTAATTTCGATATCGCAAAAATGCAACAGAAAAAGTAAAAAAAGTAAATTTATTTTTTAATTTATTCATTTTAAATTAGTTTTTTATAATTCCCTAGCTTACGCTGCAGAATTTGAACACTGTACCTCGATTTTAACAGAGTAGCACACACGCACTAGACTATTGAGGCAAGTTTTTTTTCAGTTCAATTATTGCATATATGTATGTATGTTTCTTTTTAATATTTTAATTTACAGTGCTGTCATGGCTCGAACGTCGTACCCCTAAACAAACAGACTAGCACACATCCACTCGGCTATCGTCACACATTCGAGAAACTATCGAGAGAAGTTCGCTTTATTGAGCATTAGATCGCTTTAGTGAGCTACCTTCACACATTCGAGAAACTATCGAGAAGTTCGCTTTAGCCAACACTCTAATTTTTTTTAGATTTGCGAACAAACATGGAAATTTCTTCGCTTTAGCGAACATTCGTTTATATTGAATCTCAGGTCAAGTGGGACTATGGTCGCATATGTGTATCGCAAATGTGTTGGCATTGGAATGAATATTTATGATAATTTTTATAAGGAACGTTTTAGCTGATTTAATATAGAACATGAATGTATGTATAAACGATTTTTAAGACTAAAAGGGTCTTTCCATTAAGGATGGTATAACAATGTTATGTTATAAAACTATATATGTATATATGTATGTATATATTTTTCGCGTTGTCGTAATTCACATGTTCAATGAACACTTTCGAGCTCTTTACGTATTGTCATATATGTATCCATGTCTTTGGAGAAGTTTAACAAAGTGAATCCGATGTGACATCGTCCATGTCCATATTCACGTGTTGTTCAATTCATACTAAAGGAATTTATAAATAAGTACTTACAATACGAACATAAGTTAGAGGGTTTAACGGCCTGACCCACGATGTCACCAGAATTCATTCGATCGAATACTTATATTGAAATCAACAACAAATTTTCTAATGTTATTGTTAATCGAACGATTTCTGGTGATATCGTGGGACAGGCCACTAATTTTCTACCAAAATGTTTTCCTAAGATTTCACTTAAGAAACAATAACGCATTTTGTATCTAAATTGGAAGGCTTTCATGAGTTCCGATAACGATTTATCATTACAAAGTTCAAAGAAGAGTTTCGTTCAGGCGTAAACTTTTAAAACTCCAAAACACAAATTAGTTTTTGCTCTTCTCCGCCAGAAGCAGGCGTTAGAGTTTTCATTTTTATTTTGGAGAAAGTTTTATTATAATGTAGAATGTAATTAAAATGACACCTTGGCAACATACAAATATGTAGATGAAGATATATAGTGAAATGAACAAATCATCCTTTCCAGAAACCCCTTTTTTGATATACATATGTATGTATATGTACGTATACATGTATGTGTGAACATGTATATTACTAAACCATACAATAAACCTTAACAATAACAGTCACAGTCATAGTCACATAAAAGGGATTCCTTTATACGAGTATTTATTGCATGCAGTCTTTCGCACGCAGTAGTATTAAATTCACGCCACGTTGAACAGAGAACCAAACAGGGTTAAGCAAAAACAATAACAACAACAACATCAACAACATCTACAATTATCGCTTTGTTTTTTGGGTGTTAAATCCTTAAGCCAATTCTTTCATTTTCGCATTTTGTTGGGGACAGTGCGAAAAAAAATTTACTTTTTTACCCCCGATGGAGCTCTTTATATTTCATATTGGCTTTCGATATTATCGTGCACAAAATTGCATATGTAATTTTTGCAGTGACCAACTCTCAAGTAAAACAAGAAATTAAACATTCCCCTTTTTTAGTCCTAATTTACACTAAGCAAGTCTTATTGCTAAGCTGATTAGTTTGTAAGAGAGAGAGAGAAAGAGAGAGAGAGACGAGGGGAACATAAAAGTTTCTTTTCCCCTTGTCAATCTTTCCTACAAAAATAATCAGAGAAACACTTAATATTGAACGGCAATAAAAACAGAGCAGAACACAATCAGCTGCTTAGGAGATGCCACCTTGTTAATAAAATATGGCGTGTGTTTCTCGCTAGAAAACATATTATGTATGGGCATTTCCACAGAAATGTCCACCTTTTGTCACGTTAGATCAGCAAGCAACTAAGCTTTTATTTTTCCTATATTTTTTTAAAAGTAGTGCTATTTACTCTCTATATCAACATGTGACAACAAGTGGACTTTTCTGGGAAATTGTCCATATGTATTTTCCCATTTTCCTTTGAATAATGTTAAAATTGTCAAATTAATATTTAAGTATTATCTGTTATCGATGTTATTCGCCGTAGTATCTATAGATAAAATTATAAATGAAATTATAAAAATGTATGTATGATGTGAAGATTTTAAAAGCTGATTCTGGCTCGGGGCAAAAAAGAAAATTAATACCTGAAGTTATTGTAAAACAGAAGTTGAAGGAATTTCCACTCCTCTTTTTGCACATTACTACAACCAATCGGCATAACAAATCATGACAAATCGTCCATTTAAAGCCGCTATGTAGCATAATGTCGAACATTTATGTTGGACGAAGCGATTCGCTCGTGTATATACTTAAAGAAAAGAAAAAATTTGGGAAACGGTTGACCTTGAAGGCCATTACTGCAATTTCCAGCTCATTTCAAGTTCACAAAACGATAGATTTTTGGTGCAATACAAATAATTTCTCTCGAAGCATTTAATCGATTTAGATTAAATTTGCGGCGAATGCTAAAAGCAGTTTATAAAGTCCAAGAAAAGAAACTGTGTTCCTAAAATCGATTTGACAAGAACTTTTGCGGCTATTGAAACGAGACACTTATTTCAAACTTTTTGCTCAACGATGTCTCTCGAATGAATCAATCGATTTTAATCAAATTGGTGAGTATTTAAAACATTCAGTTGAAAGGAATATTAATTTTTTTATTATAAAAAATACAATCTCTACTGAATGTGGATGTTTTTGCTCAGCCCGTCTAGAGACGGACTGGGGCATTAACATAAAAATTTTGTATTTTATAACATTTATATATTACACTGAAAATGGAATTTAAAAAGCTATTGAAAATGACGGAGGAAGAGATCTGGAATTTATGGAAAGATTTCCATCAGATGACGAAGCAAGTGAAGAAGAAAATGATGGTGATTTTGATGGATGATATGGAGGATGATGTTTGCCCTGCAGATGAAGAAGAGATAGATCACTTACTCAATTCAACTGAGATTTTTTTCAGACGCCATAAACACCAGCATAAACATTTCCAATGTGAGTGGGCTTGAGGAAAGTAATCAAGAAAATGTATATGCTGAAGCTGTGCATTTATTGTCTCCAGCTAAGCACACTAATTCGAAAAAGCGAAACATAGATGTTGAACTTGAAGAAGAAGAGTATGACCCAACTTGCTCTTCTGGTAGATTCAATGGGGTTCCACCTGAAATTCGAAATGATTCGCAAGAAATAAAACATATTTTATGGAGAAAAAAAGATTACCAACTTCATGTAAATGAAGTGGTTTTCCGCGGCGAGAAGTCAGTACCGGAGCATTTCAATACGTTGAAATGTTGACTGTTTTGTATATTTTTTGATAATTTTTTTATCATTTGATTAAAATTTAAGAATACATTTCAACCATTAAAATTTTAATATAAAAATTATTCATGCTGTTTAAATTATTACGATAATGCCCAACTTCGCCGCAATTCGGACTCAGAGAGTACCCAAAGAAAATAACTAAATTCAAATTCATATTTCTCATTCCAAAATTAACTTAATATGATATTTTGAAGTGAAACAAAAAATGTGGCATCAGAGGGTTAAAAATTAATTAAAATTTTTTTTTTCGAAACTATTTTCGAAATATCTCAAAATCGGTTAACTTTATAACAAAATCTAAGCGAGCTCAATGTGTTCAAAATATCGTAGGTTTGGTTCAGATTTTGGGCATTCTTAAAGCTTAAATTAGACGTGCCATAGCCATAACCAATATGGTAATGGCTATGGCGTTATTGCGGGTCACCTATAACCAAATACAGTGTTGCCCATAGATTTGGTTCGAGCAACAGTTTTCTATGGCTATGGCTATGGCACGTCTAATTGAACCTTAAGTTATGAAAGAATTATGTAAAACCAGAGAAAAAATTACACCATACGTATTCCAATTGGTCACATTCGTTGTCAAAATTAATGTTAACGCTTGTGTAAAAATTTTACACACACTTGTCAATTTGACAACGAAATATTGAAGACAAATGTGTACAAGTTGACAAAAAAGTGACAATGTGGTGTGTAATATTGACCCCAGGCGATATTGATTTTGCAAAGTCGTTTCTCTCTCAGTGTATGACCTCAAAATGCCAAGATATGATGAAAACTCGATTTTCGAATGTCAGTGTGATATTAAGAACTTGCTAGTTTTGATAGCGGAAAAAAGAATTTAATATATTTTATATGACTTTATATCTAAGCGGTTTAATGAATCGTTTATAGCAAATTTTTACTTCACTTAAATTGTTGCGGAAAAATATCTTAACGCTTTTTCATCATATTTTGCCTTCTAAACCACTGTACTTGTGATAATTGGCTGCTGTATGTACATATTTATTATATGTATGTGTGAATGCAGCGATTAAGCATCTACACACATAGCAATTTATACTAACGTCAGTATATGTATGTATAAATGTTTTTCTAAAATTGGTTGGATGTTACTTATATTCGGAAAATGGTGTGAAACAAAAGCAAATAAAAACTTTAGCACAAAAATAGCTTAACTGCATGAATATCACACTGATATCAGATCGTAGAGAAAACTAATAATGAGCATTTAATTTATTTATGGCATCAATAGATACAAAAAACATGTCCATGTATGCGTGTAATTGTGTAAAAGTTAAAATGATTTTTTTTTACTTACTCGTATTTATCGGATACATAAAACGTTTAGTGAAAAAAGGGAAGCTTTGGTTCCCATTTTCATAACAGAAAGTAATGATGTAAGCGTAGGGCCATTAGAATAAAATTGGTATGGCGTTTAATGTGGATGTTGTAGATAGTTAAATATATTTTATTTTATTTTAGGGAAATAAGTTGGATTATAGCGAACACATTACGAAAAAAAGGGAGGACTGATTAAAATTAATTATTTAATTTTATGACAGAATCTGCAGATATATGTATACCTAAAGCTTATCAATAGTTAATATATTTTTCTATGTTTAAATGGAAATTAAAGGAGCGAGATGTGTTCTTTTAGAAGTAAAAATTGTTTTCAATAAATTTAAGGTAATTGCACTAAAAAATCAAGAAAAATTTAATTAGAAGTAGTTAATAACTGATTCTGGTAGGAGAGACAAAATATTTTAATATGTAAGAGAATGACAAAAAATTCATCTGAAGTACTTTTTGAGTATTGGACAACAAACAACTATAAATACGAACAGTTAAAAAACATACCCCTACGCAATCATACTCAACAAGTTTTAACTGAATACATACATATGTATATGTATGTGTAATTATAAACAATCCACGACTATGTTCATACACATTTTTTAAATTACGCAGCAGAAATGACTAAAAGTAAAATTTATGAACTGTATCAGCTACAATCATATACATATGTAAGTATAAAAGTACTCTGAGTATATACTCGGCTACCCATGAGTATATACAGGAATATTTCATTAGCACACACTTCAAGCATCAGTTCTACCAGAAAAGTGAATAGGTACAACGCTAAAATGACAACGATATTCACCTATTTGCATCACGAGCATGGAATTTAAGATTTCATAATTCTTGGCTATGCTGAAAAAATTTCTAATTTTTTTTAAACACAACACACGAAGTGATTAGCTTCTCTGCAGAAAACAGCCAGGGTCTATGGCGTGAATCGAACTCACGACCTCTGGACTTAGAGGATAGCAGCCACAGAACTACCCAGAAATATATTTATCACTTTACAAATTCCAAAAGATCAGTTCATTAATGATTTTTATTTGCAAAATTTTACAAAGAAAATTTCAGCAATACTTCGTAATTACACTACTTCACACAGAAAAATAACGTTTGTGAGCATATATAGTTTTCGTGTGCAATTGTTCTTCAGTTATCCATTAACAAACTTTAAGGTTAGAAAGTAAATTGGCTTAAAAGCACACTTTTTCTCGACAAATTCAGTTTTATTGATACCAATGTAAAGTAGAAATATGAAAATTAGTACTGAAATATGATGTGGGGCAAATGTCTACCTCTAGCACGTCGGCAGACGTCCACTTTTATCACAAACTTTTGAATCACATTTTGCAACAAAGCGCCGAATTTCATCTTTCACAGCATCAGTGGTTTCTGGTTTGTTCACGTAAATCCGATAGTTTAAATTAAAATTCACAAATTTCACAATTAAAATTCTTTTTTGAAAATTGTAGCGTTCCATGTTTAAAATTTGGCAGCAAATTTACTTTCTAACCTCAAATTCGCCCATCCTTTACAAAAATATATAGGGCGTGTTCGTAAATGCATCACTGCTCTGCATCATACGTGCAAACTTTTATTTAAAATGCAACACAAGTTCGTGAATAAGCTATTTTAGTAGTAATCATGTTTGTGTACCATATTTGACATTTATTTGTGCGTTATCTACTTCAGTGAGCCAGTTTATAACATTTAAATTTCTATTTTGCAGCGCAGTGATGCATTTACGAACAGACCCATACTCAAAATTCACAAGATAATTACGCTGTTTGGAATTGTTTTAGAATTTGGCAATTTTTTTGTAACTAGACTTCTATAATTTCAGATGCTTCATAAGTAACTTTAATGTGTAGTTTCCACAATGCAAGCAAGCGACTTGTCTAGAAAATTTGTATAGGAATCACTCAAAAATTTGAGTGCTTTTCATATACTTTTTCTAGACAATTCGCCTGCTTGCATTGCGGAAACTACACATTAATTTTATTTTTTTATGAATTTGTTGAGTAGTGTTATCTGATTAATGTTTTCAAAAAGTCAAGGCACATTTGGCATTTGCATTTCATACCCACGAATGGTTAAGGAGACGCATGGTGAATAACTACGGTGAGTATTATGCGTATATTTATTTTATTCGAATAAACATGCACGTTATGAGTATAAGCATACTCTGAGTATAAGTATGACGGACACCCAATACGCCTGAGTAATTGTATTTATAGATGCTTTTGTGTGTTGGAATCGGCTATAGTCATAGACTTCTCTAATTTCAGATACTTCATAAGTAACTTTAAGACATTTTGTACCACGTAGAGGCATGCCAGTTTATTTTTATATTTTTTTGTCATGAATTTGTTGAGTATCTAGTGTTATCTGATGAATGTTTTCAAAAAGTTAAGGGACATTTGCCATTTACTTTTAATACGCATGGTGAATAGCTACGCTGAGTATAATGCGTATATTTATTTTAGTCGAATAAACATGCACGCTATGAGTATAAGCATACTCTGAGTATAAGTATGACGGACACCCAATACGCTTGAGTCATTCTATTTATATATTTATTTCGTTTAAATTTTCCACACAAACGAAGTAGAGATACTCTTGTGTGTTGGAATCGGCTATAGTCATAGTTGGTTGAAAGCAAATACGTGACTATATGAACTGTGCATTACAATTATGAATATACGCAGTTACTTGAATTAAGAGTAAATGCTTAAGTATAATTTTTTTTTAATAATTTTTGTCATTCTCTGGCAAGTGTATCGCAGTATTGAAATTTTACTTCGGACTTTTTTTTAAGTGGTCATGCTTAAAACCTCTGCCTGGCAATTATTGCACGAAAAATGTTATCAGAACTTTAAGTACATATTTTTCTCCATATATTTTCATCTTCCTCCTTAAGCAATAAGAGCTTAATTTATTAAAGTTTTTTTGTCGGCTTCTCCACAAGGATTGAATAAACTTTTTGTTTGGCTGAGGGTAAGAGTGAAAAAATTTGGTTTTAAGAAAATTAAAATTTTTTATGGCTTCAAGGTCAAGAATAGATACTTGTATTCACCTAAAAAACCATCTTAAAATATAATTAAGAATTCTGAAAGCACAAAGAAATCTTTTTTTTTTGTCCAGCAGAGCACAAAAAGATAAAAGCAAAATAATGCTGTGTTATAAATATAACAACTTAATAAGAGGATTATTTAAAACAGCTTTTACAAACGTTGTGACCTTTTTGTTATAATTAAAGAAAAGCCAATGAATTGGAGATAAAAAGGATATCAACCTTATACTCCTCTTACAAGTTAATTTAAATGCCAAAGAGAATTTTCAAAAATTTTAAAGCGAAATATTTCTAGATTAACACCAACCAGAAGGCACAAATTACAACATGCCTTAGCAACTTGTTAACGAAAAAAAAAACAAAATCAAATAAATTAAAAAAAAATGCTCATTCTTGGCTGCCAACGAAACAATGCCGATTTATCATCAGCTTAAACTTGTTGTTAGTACAACAAAAAAAAAATAAATGGATCAGCGAATGTTAAAAAAAAACATTATAACAACATCCAGATACAAGTAAGTATTAAAATATAAATACAATTTTCTCAAACATATTTTCAAATTAATGTTTTTATATATATTTTAAACCCTTTTCTGCAGAAAGATTAAATAGAAAGAAAGCTCAAAATAAAATAAAAAAATTTACAACTTGTTAAAAATAAAATTGTATAATTTTGCCCATTCATATTAAGACGCTTAAAAATAATAAAAGCTGGCGAGCAACACAATGTTCCCGGAATAAGATTTATGGGATTTTTACGTGCTTTTTATTTTTCAAAATAAAATTTGTGCAAAAATGTTGTGTAAAATTTCATAAGAAAATAAATGGAATAAGTTTGTATAGAGAGATTTTTCACATGAGAAAGACAAAAAACATTGTGTTGGTGACACTTCAATAATTTACAAATTCCTTTTGACACTTTAAATCGCGAGTAGTGAGAAGCCAGCAATTAATTTGCAACTCCATTAGTATTTAGTTATTAAAAAATTGTATACGACAGCGAGTACGGTTTTGTGAAATGACACACAAAATAAATATGAACTAAATGAAAAAAATGAGATACAGTTGACCTTGCAGGCCATGCCTGCAACTTTCAGCTAATCTCAGTACCAACTAGAGTTGGGCGCATGTCGAATTTTTCCAATACGATACGACCCAAGCACGAATAATACGATGTCGAGCACATACCATATATACACGCGAAAAATTCCCTCAACTCGATACTAAACAACACGTTCGATATCAAATTGAATATAAAAAAAATTATTTTCTCTATTCCAATTAATATATTCACACAAAAAAGTAATATGAATAATTTTGTAATATCAATTAAAAGATTAATTAAATTTGCACTTATAAGCAATTTGATAATAATAATAATTAAGTTTTTTTACTCAAATTAATTAATACAATAAAAAATTTAATTGATTCACTTAAATTCTTAATTGAAAACATTAATTTTTGAATACTGTTTTCTGTGTACCCTGTCGGAGAATGTGTGTGGTTGACTACAAAAATAATTAAGTTATAGTTAACTTTTCTTAGACTGACTAAAAGCTAACTACAATGTCATCCAGAACAGATCCAAAATTAATACTTAAGTTGAGTAAGTAATCGAATTTGGTGAGAGCCAACAAATTTATTCTCAGCCTGCAAGAAATGGAACTGACACAAGACTAGCCACGTGACCGATCCCCAAGTGATAGGGACCAGTCCGAGTTCTAACACTTCCTATGAAGTGGACCAGTCACTTTTCCTTGGGGATGGCCTTACTTAATTATCTTATAGAGACCTATTCCGTGTATTTTATAAATTATATATGTCATTTCGACATTTATGTAACTGTAACAATGCAAACTTGAACTTTTTTTATTATTTTATTTTTATTTTTCTGTAAAAAGAAATTTTTATATTCAAACTATCAACCTACGGGATGGCAGGCTTGCACACTACCTACCCGAGATCATAGGGGCACTCATATTTCAAAAGTATAAATACGTACCAGGTAAGCTTAGGGTAATATCTAAGTATAGTTATGGGACTTGTTCCAGAGTGACTTGGCAGTCTATTTATATTGATGCATTGTTTAACCTTCATAGTGAACAGCTGTCCCAGCGAAGTCTTTCTTATATGTATATACATACTCAACAAAAAAAAAATATTCGTAATATATAATACACGTCCCAGTGGAGTCTTTCTTATATAGACAAAATTTACCAAAAAAAAATATTCGTAATACATACACGCGTAATATTAGTAATAGTACCCTATTGAACTATGGATGGAGTTATGGAGAATAAAAGTGAAGTGAAAGTGAATAAAAGTGAAGTGAAGTGTGTTCAGCTAACATTTACTCTACAAAGAGAGAGAGATATATATATATAGAGAGATAGAGTTGTTCTTCAATAACACGAAATCAGGGGTCTAATAGTCGCTTTCGATAACAGGTTGATTCGATTTAATTTTTTTAGTTTGAGATTATGGCATTCGATATCGAAACATATTATTGCACTGTTCGATGGCGTATGCAATAATTTCAAACTGAAAAAAGGTAATCGAATCAGCGCATTGTGGAAAGCGATGATTAGACCCCAGGGCTCAAATCATCACATACGTGATCGTATCGACATTGGTACGAAAATAAATCAAGTAATACGTCAATCGTATAAGCTGAATGGGATTGCAGTACCTTCACGTATGCCACAATGCGAAAATGGCGTGTTTACGTGACGAGTTGTACGATCACGGATGTGACGATTTGACCCCAGATTTTTAGTACAAAACACTTCGTGTCAAGAAAAAAACACGACACGTGCCCATCGCTGGTCTCAACGTAATGGAAAGTCTGTAAATTTTGTGCAGTAATTAAAGAAAAACAAATTAAAAAGTTTCTACAATGATATCTCTCGAACCATTTAACCGATTTACATAAAATTTGAGTAGTTCGCTACAGTTTTTTCGAGTCCAAAAGAGTGAATGAGTCCTTAAAATGGATTTGACAAGAACTTTTACGGTAACTAAAATAAAGGACATTTTCCTCAACGACATTTCTCGAACAAATCAAGCGTTGGTGTAATTTTTTAAGTTTAAAAGCTGATTATATTTTGCATACAACCGAATTTTTTTTTCAAAATCTTGAAAATTCTCAAAATCTACACGAATCGAATCACACACCCACACACATCCACACACACCCACACTCACCCACACACACCCGTATACTTCATGCCAATTTTTGCTTATACATAGGGCCGATAAATAATTACATCCATAAGGACGGAGTCGTAAAATATCGTATGACCATGACCTCAAAACGTCGAGATATTTTTAAATAACAACACAACCCGCCAAACGATTAGCTTGTCTGCGGAAAACACCCAGGATCTATGGCGGGAATCGAACCCACGACCTCTGGACTGCGAGGCTATCGCTATCACTCAGCCGCAGGGGCACCCTGCCATAACTGCCGAAAAAGCTTAAGCGTCATAATTTTCGAACTTAATTTTTTTTGGCCAAAATCGACTATTTGCGTTTGTAAATAATAAATTTTCGTCAAAAAAACGAGGTTTAAAAAATTTGTTGGTTAATTTTTTTTTTCGCTTACCACTTCCTATTTTTTAAAGCAGCAAGTTAAAAATTTAATACGTTTTCATCGCCATTTCTGTGGAAAAAAGGAAAAAGTGCTTAAGTCGAGATAAGCTGATTTAGAGTTAACGACACCACTATAATCTTCATAGTCGAAGAAACCCTTGGGAAAAAATCTCAAATATTTTGTGCGATTTTACAGGAAGTTATAGCGCAATAACATGCTGCTTCAATTTGTTCGACTTTAAATCGAATTTGGAATACCAGCATAACTTAGCTTATAATTTGCTGTATTTCAAATTAAAACTATCATTTACGGTGTGTAGAAGGATATCTTTTTAAAAACATTTAAGTCAACACCAAATTTCTCAATTTTATTGTAAAAGAAATAAATTTCCGAAAATCGACTTGAAAGCTTAAAAGCAGAGCTTTCTTACCAAATTTTAAAATATGAATTAAACACTTTTTCCTTGTTGCCACAGATTTCAGAATAAACAACTTCCAAATTTTAAGAATTTATTTAACTTTTCGGAATCATCTCGTTGCGTACAAAAAACTGAAAATGGAATAAGTTCAGAAAATAATTATTTTGGTGTTATTTCGCCGAAGATATTGTATTTTTTGTTTAGTTTAATAAGATATCGTACCATAATCACCAAAAAAAAAAGAAAAGCTTAAGCGATATAATTTTTGAGCTTAATTTTTAAATGAAAATCGATTGTTTATGATCGTAGGTAATAAATTTTCGTCAAAAAACGATGTACAAAAAATATATCGGTTGAGCTTTTTTTGGCGGTTGTGGCTCGATATCGCAGAGAAGAAAATTTTAAAATTATCTGTCTTAGTTTTGTCTCGTTTCCTACACTAGAATTTTAGTGGAGCAGCTTTTTCGATTTTTTTTTTACTTTTTCCATATTTTTTTTGAGCGTTATTTGAATTATAAATATACACTTGTCTGTACATTTGCACTTTAATTGCTGTTTTATTGACACTTTCTAGCTTTCACGCTAAATGTTTTTTTCGATTACATTATATTCGTCTATTTTATTTGTACAGCATGACATGTTTTATTTTAATATTATAGAAATTAACTGTTTTTCGTTTCTTTTCTTCTTCTTTGTATTCTAGCTACTGAAAAGGATATTTAATATTCCATGTGCTTATATACATACTTTAGTAAAATGAAACATTAGCGTGCAAAACTGTAGCACATGCTTACAATTAAAATACAGGCAAATCTCTGTATTTCCTCATCTCATTCCTTCTATTGTATTGTATCATGTCCACAGTAATAAAAGTTAAAATAACACTTGAAAACAACTTTGCGATATAATGCATTTTTCGGTATAACTAATGGGCCTGACATTATATCGCTCGTTATACCGGGATTTGCCTGTATAACAACTATATAAATATGTCGTTAGCTGAAATGCTAAATCACGTGACTATTTTTTTTAACTCTGTGAGAGAAAGAAAAAAAGTGGCTAAATCAAAGTTTCTTTATTTGGACATTTCCACAGGAATGCCAACTTTTTGTAGCGTGCGACACCAAGCAAATATGCTTATTATTTTTCAAAGAAAACGAAACTTTTGTTTACTTCTTTCTATAATTCTGTAGGCCGTCAGCAGTTCTACGTTGGGTAAAATTTTAAGAAAAATAGAGTCACGTTGTTCAGATACACAAGGTTGATTGCTTGCTGTCGCACGTGACAAAAAAGTGGAATTTCTCGGAGAAATGTCCATTTTCAGTTTTAATTCGGTTGATTTTTATAATAAAGGTTTGATAATTAGTAAGGACATGTGTTTCGAAGTAATACCCAATATATATAATCAATAAAACATGTGATTTTGAAATTTTTGTTAGTTACGTGGTTTTACATATCAGCTGACGTTAGAAAATACTGTGCAACACAGAACAAAAATAGCTAATTTAGAGCAATGATTTTTTTTTTCGAAAACACCAAGAAAGTTTACATCAGAAATTGTGGCATATTGTTTTATTGAACCAGTAGAGAAACCCATGGATTAAAGGCAAAACTTTTATGTAAAAATTTAAGAGAACTGATTGGGTTTTATTAAACCTATAACTTGTCTCTTATATGAGTCTTCTTTGTCATTTCTGCAAGAAGGTATCTAATAAGCACAATTTTCCGCTAACTTAGTACATAAAAAGCTGCATCGTAAATCAATTGTGACGGGTGTGACCATGATACTAAAATTTTTTGTTATATGTAATACAAAAATATATAAAATTTATAATTTAAAATATTATAATCATTTAATAATAGTTAAACACTGAAAGAACATAGTTACTGAACAAAATGGTTATCACAAGTCGGTGACGGGTGTGACCCTTGTCAACTCAGTTTTCATAGAATTATTACTCTGAGGATATATTATGTACAACCATCCCTAGAACGCACACAGTAGTTTTGGTGTACTAAATTATTCAAAATATTTTTGATACTTACAGCTTTAAGCATAACGAAAAACTGCTACGATTTCTGTCAGAATTTTTTTCAAAGATAAGTAACACTCACTTAATGAATTCCTACTACTATTACTAGGTACTACCTTTTCTTTAGGATAGATATAGTTACAGGGAAGACAGGTGGTGAAGGCAGAGATAGAGGAAAGCTTCATTATTTCACAACTCTGCTTTTTGTACGTTTTTAATAAGGCAGTACTACAGCGCCTCTGGTGTCAATAAGGCATATTAAATTTTCGAAGCTGTGTTTAGTGGGCATTTTATTGGTTATTTTACTTCCCCGATGATTCTACCTACACAATACCGATGAAGGAAGGTGGTCTGTCGTTACATTAGGATTAGTATCCGCTGGAGCCGGATTTTGATAGTGGGTTAAAACTACATTAAGCGCCCAGTTGCAATGTCAAATTGTATGAAGGAAATCGTTAACACCTATTTCAATTTTGTCACTTATACTAACTTTATGCCAGTTTTTAGTTTTTCAAAAATGTGACGGGTGTGACCTAATATGAAATGCTTGAAGAGATAAAACCTTTTGGTGTCTTCATACGGCAGCAACAATCTCCTTTGACCGTTACGTGAGCTCCTGCTTCATTTTTGAAAAAAAAAAGATTCAATGGTGCCATAAGACATCGTCTATAAGCTGCGCAAATTGATGTTTATTTTTCAAGGAAAATCTGGATAATTTAGTAACCTTTATTCCAGCGCCAGTCTGTTTAAAATAGTTTGCCAGAGCATACTGATTACTGACACACAGCTTTGCGAACTGATGACTAGTTTTAAAATAAAATCTTGCTATTCAAGCGTGTCAATATATTCATGATGATTTGCCAGAGTATAATAATCATCAATGGCAAAAAGCGAGCGCAAAATGACAATTCGTTTGACAGTTCAGCCTTTCGTTAATTCTAACGGGCTTGAAAAAAACACCCTTTACCCTTACCATTTTTTTAATAGAAGGGCATTAATAATATTAAAATGAGACAAATATAATTTTTAATCAGGCTTAAGTTCAGTAATTTCAATTCTTATTGAATGAAATATTTTTATTAATTAATGTGAGTTTCTAAAGAAGAGAAGAAAAATTAAACTATACTTTTTTATTAGCGGGGGGAAATACCGATATTTTTCTTGGCAGCCACGCACTTCATCAGCACCCACGTCTATCTACTGGGTAAGAGTTTTTTAAGCCTGATTAAAAATTATTTCTGATTAAAATTCACTACAGTTCAATTAAATCTAAATATGTCTCATATAAGACAAAAATTTATATGATTTGTTTGACTTAAATATTTCTGCCTGTTTTTGTAAAATGAGTCGATTTAAAAACGCTCGATATAGAAAAATTAAATCCACTAGGATCGAATTGTTTTCAGACATTTTTGTAGTTTTCTATTTTTCGGAGCTTGAAATACCATATCTGAAATTAATTTAGTATGTATGCTTTAAAACACATCAAAGGGGGAGGCCGTTATTTATTTATGGAAAACGAGAAATTTACTCGGACTCGGATTATAGAATATCGCCGATTATTATAATTAAAATTATAATACAGTTTCAACTATAAAATATTTCCACTTAAATTCTATTGAAATTTTTAAAATTTCTTTGCACATCTAATGCAATAATTTGGCCACAGCTGTACTTGTATTACAAAATTTCAGCACCTCTGTTGCTTTTTATATATTTTTTTATATTTTTTTTGTATTTTTTTTTTTTGCAAAAATCATGCACAACACATTTAATGTGTTAGTATGCGATAAGATTGTATAGAGTCAGACTACAAGAGCCATTCATTGTGTTAAACTGGAGTGGCTGGAAGCCCTGACGATGTTGATGTCGATAACGGGATAACACTCTTCGCCTTGTTAATATGTTAACTTGTTTGCCAAGCCATTACCAAACTCATCACTAACACTTGAATACCGAAAAAAAAACACACACACACACAAACACAAAAACTTCGAAACGGAAGTAAAGAGCAATACACTCGCTGTGTACTCGTGCACTCACTCATACAATTTCAGATGTAAAAATTACGTATGTTGATGTTTTTTTTTTATTATTTTGTTACAAATTTAATAAGAAAATTCTTTTGCCACATTACATTAATATTACAAAGAAAGTCATGGTATCATTGAATTGTTTTTTCTTTCATTTACTTTCCCACTCCACTCCACTCCGGTTTTTCGAATTTTATTTGCACTTTTCTTTAAAAATTCTCATGAAAGTTTCAAATATTACAAAAGATTAGAAATTAAGACAAGGTAAGCACATGAAAAAAAAAATACTCTGTGACATTTTAGCCAACAAATGAAAAAGAAAAAAAAATTAAAATTTCAGTTTATATTTCAAAAAGGTCAAAGGAAAATGGCAACTGCTGTATGAATATGCTCATTTCACTTAATTTTCATTTCTAATTAAAGAATTTAAGCTTAATGCAAGATTAATATATTTGCTCCTTCTGTCTGTTAACAGAAAATTAACAATAATTCCTGATGTGGTCACAATAAATTAAGATCCTGCTGAATTGTTGGCAAAGTACACAAATTGCTGCAACACACATTTATTAACGACAAATCGGCAAAATTTAAATTAAAAAATAAAAGTATATGCCTGCTTCTGTTATGACTGTATTTATTTATAGTCTCATTAAACATTTCAAAATGGTTGATGGCGAACAGCACGACGTATTGCATAATTATCTGTCAAACCACATTTCATTGACAACGAATATAACGAAATATATGATCTGGTTAAAAGTGATGAAAAGGCCACGCAGGGCTATTGGAGTTTAAATAAATTACATTTAATGTAAGTTACAAAAAAAAATTATAATAAAGAATTGAAGCACTCTTCCTTGTATCCATAAATAAGCTGAAATTTAAGTTTTCATTTAAAAAGGAAAGTTTGTTAAATATATTTTACTTAAAATTAAGCGAAAGAAAAATTATGCGATTGAGTTAAAAAATAGTTATTCAACACAGAAGAAAGTTTTCTTCAATTAACGGCTTTAATTGAAAAATATATGCGTAAATAATCAATTAAATAATTAATAGTGTCAATTAAAGCTTTTAATTTAATGCTCAGATCCATTTCAATTACGTGGGTTTGATCACAGTTTTGTGTCAAACACGACCCACTGAATGAGTTCGAACCAAGTCTAACTGCGA
The DNA here is from genome assembly GCA_944452675.1 of Tachina lurida. Taxonomy (NCBI): domain Eukaryota; kingdom Metazoa; phylum Arthropoda; class Insecta; order Diptera; family Tachinidae; genus Tachina; species Tachina lurida. The sequence continues at coordinate 127,068,214 of OX101754.1, forward strand.
CTCTTTGAATCTTCAGTAGCAGAAGTATGAGCAATAGGATGTGATTGGGCAGTAAAAAAAAATTTAAAGTCGAACTGAAGGCACAACTTTACGACTTTTGATATTTCAACTGCAGCTATAGTGTGCACTTCGACTGAGTGCTATAGGTCGCTGATTACAAACTTCTTTTGGTCAAAATTATATGATATGGACTTCAAGGACATGTGGGTTAAAAAAAACGGCATTACGTTCCACATAGCTCATGCTACATTGGACATTCAGAGCGAGCGATTTGAGGTCCAGTACAGCATATATGCAGGTGATGTAAACTTAACATTAGAATTGTATCGAACTCATTAATTAGCTCGCTTTTGACACACAACAATGATCAAACCCATGTAATTTAAATGGGTTTGATCAAAGGTTTGTGTTAGACTTGTGTCCAACAGTTCTTTTTAAACTAGTTTGAGAGCGTTTGAATCAAAAGTTAATTTACATTGATGTTTTTGACCGGACTTGTGTCCAACTGAACGAACTAGTTCAAAAAGAACTGTTGGACACAAGTTTATGCACTAGAGTTGTGTCCAACAGCTCCTTTTTTTAATCTAGTTTGAGAGCGTTCCAATCAAACCAATTTAATTTACATTGACGCTTTTGACCGAACTTGTGTCCAACAGCTCATTTTAGTTGAAAAATGCTGTTTGACACAAGTCGAATTGGGCAGCTTTTTTAACACTGGCGAGGCCACCACTGATTGCAATCAGGCACTGATTAGAGACTTCTTTTGATCAAAATTGGATGATATGGACCTCAAGGACATGTGATTTCAAAAAAAAAACAATGGCTTTAAGTTCCACACAGCTCATGCCACATTGGACACTCAGAGCGAGCGATTTGAGGGCCTGTACATCATATATGAAGGTAATTTAAACTTAACATTTCGAATGTATGCTAGACTTGGGTCCAACAGCTCTTTTGAACTAAAGTGAGCTGTTGGCCAGAAGTTCGCTCAAAGCGTAAATTAAATGGGTTTGCAACAAACTTTTGATTCGAACGCTCTCAAACAAGTTCAAAAGAGAGATGCACCCAAGTGAAGTTGCAGTGGATATTTACTTGATGTTATATTTCATATATAATGAGTGGTATGAATAAAAAGTTATTTAATTTTTACTTAAAAATTTCTTTTAAAATTCAAATTTGGTAGCTTAAGGTCTTATTTATACAATTTATTTAGGCTTTATAAGAGCTTAATATGAATTTTATATGAAAATCTGTATTATAAAGCCTTTATAAAGAATTAATAATTTTTATAAATAATATTATGTTTTAAAACAAATTTTTAAATATTTAAAAAGCAAATATTTTTTTTATTTATAATATTCAATGGCACCAAATAGGTCTTGCAAAAAGAATATAAAATTTCGATGATATCTCCTCCCACACACTTTGTTTTATTCAACTTTAAAGATAGCAAGATCTTAATGAAAACCCCTTTTCCCATGAATTTTAGTAAATTGGTCATGGTCCGTCCTACTGTGCATTTTATATTTAAATAATAAAAATTCCGTTAAATATTAATTATGTTTACCATTTAATCTACATTTTGCGTGAGTTTTGGGACATTGTCTGGATAGGACCAGCAATGGCGCGTGTAACAGAACGCTCTACACTTAATGTTACTTAAACCATAATAAAAAAAGTATAAAATTCCTTTTTCTTTTAATTATATTTGTGTTTGATCTACTCGTACAATAGTTACCAGAAGTACATAGAACAAGTTTATGTTTAACTTTAACCATCCCCAACCACGTTTAATTTAAATAAAAATATGCAAATGTTTCATCTACTCACTTGCGCCACTCTATGTAACCAGAGTTAGTATTTTATTACAGATAAAGAAACCACAACAATGTTAGCTGGTAGCGATTTCGTAGTTTTATGACTTACCTGTAAATAGAAAGAAGGAAAAAAGTTATTTTTAGTAACAGGGAAGATGAAAAGATAAAGCTAGTTTTAATTAATTATTAGATATTCTCAAAGTAGTAACGAATGAAAGAACAGCAGACAAATGCTTAGAAATGGGGAGAAAAGATTTAAAGGAAAAGATTAAAAATATAATAACAGCTTGAATAAAGCACACCCACACTCACTAGGATATGTTTAATAAAATATTACGTTACCAGAAAAAAATTATTATTGTTATTATTTATTTTTTTTATAAGACTTTGCTAAAAGAAACATGCGCTGTGACTCAGTACATCTTTCTATAAGAAAAGTGTGACGTGACAAAGTGAAATGAGTCCAATTTGCTGTGACTAACTAGACTCTTCTATAAGGAAAAAGTGCTGTTACAGAGTCATGTTTCCCATAGAAGAAGTGTGACGTGACACACTCATCTTTTCTATAAGAAAAGTGTGCTGTGGCACAATCTACTTTTCCATAAGCAAAGTGTGCAGTAACACAGTCGACTTTTCTATAAGAAGGTTGTATTGCACCACGTTAAATTTTTTATAGAAAAAGGTGACACACTCCAACTTTTTTATAAGAAGAAACTTGCTTGGACACAGTAATCTTTCCTATAAGAAAAGTTTTATGTGACTGAGTCATTTTTTTAACAAGAAAAGTTTTTAGTTGCAACGTCTACTTTTCTATAAAAAAAACATTTGTTTTGAGTCGAGGTTTCTATAAGAAAAGTGTGATGTGACTCAGTAGACTTTTCTATAAGAAAAATGCGCTGTACAGTGAACTTTTCCATAGAAGAAGTGTGATATGACACACATATTTTTTTCCCACAGAAGAAGTGTGACGTGACACACTCATCTTTTGTGTAAGAAAAGTGTGCACAATCGACTTTTCCATAAACAAAGTATGCAGTGACACAGTCGACTTTTCTATAAGAAAATTGTGTTGCGCCACAGTCGAACATTTTATAGAAAAAGATGACACAGGCAACTCTTTTATAAGAAAAAATTGCTTGGACAGTCAAATTTTCTATATAGAAAAGTGTGATAGAACTGAGTCGATTTTTTTTACAAGAAAAGTGCCTTGTGACAAAATCTACTTCTCTATAAAAAAATGTGTTTTGAGTCGAGGTTTCTATAAACAAAAATGTGATGTGACTCAGTAGACTCTTCTATAAGAGGATAAATGTACTGTAACCCACTGTAAGCAAATTAAGCTGATGGGCAGTCGACTTTTCTTTAACAAGATTTGAATAAGCCAAGCAAAAATTTTTTCGAAAACTTTTTTTGAAAATTATTGCACTTTAAGAATTTGAATTGGGTTCCATTTCACACGAGTTCAAAGTGAGGTGAAGAGGCGCAACTAAAAATTTTAAAATATTCAGTAGCGGCAAAAATAAACTGTATTTTTATTGGCGAAAAAGTAGAGAAAATTATAAAAAAAATTTTACAGTGGGCAGATGTAACCACTGTGTATCGTTTTATTTATTTTTTTTTTTTTTTAAGTGAAAATTGCAAAAAATTTCAGTTAACTCTGTTTAGAAAAACAAATGCGATATGTTGGCTCTTGTTTTAGCTTGACCATATACTATATGTCGCTGTATTTTCCATTTTTTTTAAGAAAAATGTTTAGCCATTTCACATTTAAGTGAAGGATACATAAAATTGCAGCGCAGCTTTTCTTTCTATTACTTGTTAAATATTATTTGTGATGGGATAAAATAAAACTAAATAATATTTTCTTGATTAAATTTTAATTTAATTAAAAAGAAAACTTTGTAGTTAATGCGCATTATAAGAGGAAAGATGACAGACAGACATACAGACAGCATGATGACCATCCGTGGTGGCTTTTAAGCTGTTGGCTGTCATTTCCGTTTACGAATGTTTCAACACGGATGCAATGTTCTTTGTGTTGCTTAAGTACATATTTCTGTTGGAGTTTGTCAAGTGCTGCTGTTGTTGTTGTTGTTGTTGTTGCTGTTGTTGAGCTCATTACTTTTATGCGGCTTGCAAGTTTTACGAGAGCAGAACACAAAAACCCCGAGTCGAAAGTTTTTATTTCCTTAAAAACTCTTGAGATTTTATTTTATTTAGTTTAAAGTAAAATGGAACATACATACATACATATAAATAAAATTCAAGTATTTGAAACTTAAGTTAACAAAATATGTAATCTAAGAAAATGTTGTGGCCAAAGTTTAGGATAATTATTTGGTATGCCCAAGTGCATGCACTTAAAAAAGTTGTTGCGAACTGTGAGGTGGAGAAGCAATAAATAACTTTAGCATGAGATTAAGGCAAACATATAAATTTACTTATATTTATGTAGATGCAACATATAAATAACTTCAAAAAGATGGTTTTGCAGAAAATAGTACTTATAATAAGTTCGTATGAAAATTTTCAAAACCTCGGTATGGGTATACTTTTTGAGTTTCTCTTCCAGCTTATTTTGTTAAATGTTGTTTTTAGCCGTGTTTTGAATAGTTAAAACACTGAGTTATCGTTTATAGATTAACTACACTAGCAGTTGGAATATCTAAGCAATGGGGTTTTAATTTCTAAAAAGGCGAACATTTTTTGTCCTTGTAAAAAGAAGGATATGTTTCTTTTTAAAAAAGAAGAAACATTCAGGCAATGAGTGCCTACTACTACTTTTACCTTTTTTAAGAAAAGGATAGAGAGAAAAGGACAGATGCTAAAGGAAGAGTTAGAGGAAAGCTTCATTCTTTTACAACTCTGCTTTTTGCACGTTCTTAATAATGCAAAGTTGCAGCGCCTCTGGTGTCAATGAGGCGTATTACATTTTTGAAGGTGTGTTTAGTAGCCATTTTATTGGTGAGTTTACTTCGTCAATGATTCTACTACACAATACCGACAAAGGGAGGGGCGCTCTGATATTACATTGGGATTATCATCTGCTGAAGTCGGTATAGTTCAGTGGCCAGTGACTATGCCTTCATCAGTTAAACTTTCATATAGAAACTGATACGAAGAAACACTAATGCACGTCAAAAAAATGCGAGGTGTTTTTTAATGAATGTCTGAGACCAGGCTCAAGTCCAGGACCTTCGGTTTTGTAGTCAGCCAATGCCAACCACAATATATGGAAGAAGTCTACGAGTACTTGTATGAGATTTGAAGAAATTTGTGATTTATGTGAGAAGTTGGCTTGATAATATCTCCCATATTTATAAAATTCAAAATGAGTTTGAAATGTATTTTACGAGTATTTCAAATTTTTCACACGAAATATTCTTATGCCCTCATTCTGTTCGACGAATGTATCGTCTTGTCTATGGACGAAAAAAAGAAGCAGTTTTGATTCTTTAAAACGATTATTATTTATTGTCTATGCTAGAAGGTTCGTGTATTTGCTTTATGATTTTGTTCTAAACATTATATCCAACACATATTTTTTCATATATTTTTCAAACTATTGTATAATAGTTTAATTGAATTTTTATGTTTTAAAAACATGGCAATAATATTTATATTTTTCATTGTCAAAGACAACAACCATTTTTGAAGAAAATAATTTAGAGACTTCAAAGACAAGAACTCAGAAGCATTTTCAAACAAAAACGTCCTAAATCTTCTTACTGAATTAGGGCATTAGAATGGATTTGAAACACAATTTATTTTTTTTTATAAATATGGGGGTATATGTATGTATATGTTTGTTTTTGTTAACTCGTACAAGGAGCATAGGTGAGTAAAAAAGGAAATAGAGCGGAAAGACACCTGTTTCATTTGCAGACTTATGGATCCGTTCTTTATATTATTTCTAGAATTTAGGGACTGCTATATTTCATTGAAAAAATAAAATAAAATAAATGATCAAACAGAATTGGGGCATAAACACATTTTCCATACAAAATGACACAAAAATCTAGCCTCAGAAAGCAGTCGATAGATAGAATCTATTTTATTTTGAGAACGTTTTTTCTTATGCTCTCACATATAAATAAATATTCTCTCAAACATGTTACCATACTTTCAATAAATTTCACATATTTTGTGAACAAAACTACAAGGAAAAATAAGCACAAAAGAAAATAAAACAAAAATTAGAGAGCATTTGAAGTTACTGCCTTAGATTTTATTATGGGCTTTGTTAATTTGACAGCGATTTTTCCTGAAGTTGCGGACTTATTCTGTTTGATCATTAAATAATAATAAATAAAATAAATAAAAAATGGCACGAGCCACCAAAAAAGGTTAAGCGACATAATTTACGAGTTTAATTTTATTTTTAACGAAAATCGATTATTTACGATAGTTGATTATCGATTTTCTTAAAAAAAAACAAGGTTCAAAATATATGTCGCTTATGCTTTTTTTTTTGGCGAAACTAGGTGAGAACCGGGAATACTACGGGTACATTCGAAGAGTTCATAACCTCACAAGGAGTGCGACAGGGCGATATACAGAGTCCATATCTTTTTATAATGAAAGATGCAAGGTATCATTCATTCCTATGACAGATGGAATTTGGAACATGCAACCAGTGAGAGTTTCAATGATAGCATACGCAGATAACGTTACATTAGTGTCAAATTCAGCTGAATCTATTCAAAATAATTTGAATATTTTTACTGACGAAATGACTGGAAGAGGCCTGCCTATTAAAATGAAACATGATAATGGGTCGCGATAAAATGCAACACCAAGTACACTTAGGCGGATAGGGATTTGGTTCGCAGAATAGCCGCAACTGCCAATCTATATTGCACCTTAAACAAAAGTTTTATTGGTAAAAGAGAAGTTTCAAAGAGAACAAAACTCGCAATATACAACTCCACGTATATATTAACCCTCACGTTTGGATGTGAATCATGGGCGCTTGCATCTAAAAATTAGCAGCGTTCAGGCATCGGAGATGCAATATTTACGCCGTGTGGTCTGTAAAACAAGGCAGGACAGAATATGAAATGGCACAATACAAGCAAGACTATCGACAGAACCATTCAATAAAAGGACCCAGCGACAAAAGCTAAGATGGTTTGGCCACGTTGCCAGAATATGAGAGTACCGCCTGCCAGGATCAGAGGAAGAAAAAGAGTAACTTGGCCGTCAACAAAATTCTGACTGAACAAAGAATCGAGCCTAGAACAACCACGACAACGGCACAAGATAGACAGAAATGGAGAAGTCCTTGCGAAAACCTCTATACTGCAAGGTAGAAACAGGTCCAGAATAAGTTGTTGTTTGGAAAACCATGAACAGACTTTAAATTTTTACCACTTCATAAAATTTAAGCTTTTTATAAAATGTAGTGACTTTTTTAATTTTATTCTTATCATTAAAAAAATACCACCAACAAAAAAACTTACGGAGAAATCCGCGACTTTATCATTTCTAGCACCAGCATGGCGTGCGTAGAGGTCCATTAACTTTCTGAGCTGCAAAGATTTTCACTACACTTTTACACTTGTAATCTTTGGAAAATAAGTGTTACAAAATACATATTTTTATGGCAATAATTTTGTTTTTTACAACAAGGAAAACTCTAAAAAAAAGTACACACAAAATGAAACTTAAGACCCTGGCTGTCATTTGGCATTCATTGTATATTTAAGGAAATAAAAGTAAAACTGAGAAGTTGGAAAGTAAGAGAAGTAGAAAATAAAACCTATTGGTTTTGCTGGAAAAGTTCGCTCTGCTGCAACGTGTAGTTTTGTAAACACAAATATAAGAAGAGTTTCAAGAACTCTATATATTTTTTCACTTCCCAAAAGTTTATCTATTACTTTTTTTATATTGAAAGTATGTGCGAAATAAAATCGTGTTAAAGCTGCATCTGCCCTTGCAGTGTACGCTATGCCTCCTGCCTTGCTTTCGTTTCTACACAATTCTTATTTATTTTTATTTTTTATTTTTGCACTGCTTTCGTACACAACTTGTCAATTATGTTGAGGTTCATTAAACTTTTTGTCTGCCATCCCTTTTGCTCCTCAACACCATGGCTTGATATTTCTCCTGGTATTTTTGATTTTACTTAAACGCTATTATCATGTACTCATATTGAGTTGTTACCACTGCCCGCCAGCCCCACACCTTGTTAGCGGGTATGCTGGAAGTTTTATTTGTAGTTGGTACTGAGGCTGTTACTCCACTCAACCTTTTAATTTTTTTTTTCTTCCTTAAGGAGTTGAAGCAGCAAAAGTTTCAAGTTAGATTTTATTTTGTAATTGTTCTCTGCTTTATATTTAAAGGCAAAAGTTTTTACAGCAAAGTTTGTTTGTTTATTTATTTAGTTCTTCTGCTTCTTGCATTTTTCTATTAAAAAGTCATACAAAGATTTTAATTTTCCTATAATTATTTGTTGAGAAGGTGTGTGTGACATATTGAGATAAAAAAGTTTAATCAAAGAGTGTTTCCCATGAAGTTATAAGTTTGTACACGCCTCGTTGGCTGTTGTAAGGAAATTTTTATTAACATCTACATATAAGAAAAAAGATTGAATTAGCTTATAAAAAGCTGGCTTGGCTGGTATTATCGTGAGTTATTTAGCTCCTAGAAGTAGGCAACAGTTTTTCATTTCCAAAATAACTTAAATATTGCAGCTTTTAAAATGTGCCTGGTTGTTGCACTTGTGTGCTTCAGTTTTCGTATTTATTTTGAGTTTGAAAAGCATGTGGAAAGTAGATAAGTTAGAAATTTACACAAAAATATTTTTCGTTATTTGACTTGACTTTAGCAGCGATTTCAATAGGCTGTTTTCTTCAAGGCTTCTTCTCAAAAATCAATTCGGCTGACTGTGTTTTCTTTTCTGAAGTAGGGGTTGCTATTCACATATTACGTAACACTATTTTCGGAATTACTATACCCCCACCCCCTTACCCAAAACGTTACGTAATATGTGACTAGCCCCTTAACGATTTCGCTGCATAATGGCTTAAGGTTCATGAGACCAAAGTTATATAACACATACTTAAAACCTTGAATTTTGTTATTATTTGCTGAGCTAAACAGCTTCTGAAAGGATATGTACTGTTAGATGAAAAAAAAAGAAGAGAGGTGTCTTAGGACACCCGGTTATAACAATTGCTACTTAGCTATATAATAATATGTTTACACTTATGTGTTTAACGTCCTATTCATCTTTAAGAGCTTAAACACAATAATTTTTTGATGTTTTATCATACATTGACTTGTTTTGTTAAGCATCTCAGTTAACAAGTTTTAAAATTAAACTCATCGATAAGCACGTAAATGAAGTATGTTCAGTGCGTTTTTGATAGCTCTGGCAACTTTGTGTTGTTATTAAATAGTGGCACGTTAAAAAAATTATTTGGAACACAATAATTGCTTAAAAAATATTACATTACTTAGAAAAACATTTGTTGCTTAAAAATAATGAAGCAAACAAAAAAAAAGCATAGTTGTTCGAAATTTCTTACAAACACAATAATTTATTCACAAAACGTCAACCTTAAACATCTCAAATATAATGTGAACGAGTGTGTTTAGTTCTTAGAAAACTTGTTTTATGTTTGTGAACATAGTATAAAACAAACTTACGTCCCTTTTCACAATATATGGTTAAGAGTTAACTTGAACTTTAACTACAAGTTCTTCATACACAACTTGCCGTTAAAGTCTCTGTTATCTTTTAACCATACATTGTGAAAATATTATGTGATGATGTCAAATTCGCCGCAAATATTTTAAAACGTTTCCATTTGTTTCCCATTATTATATTTTCTAGTGGCGCACGATTAAATTAATATATTGTTTGCGGCCGGTGGCGGCTGTTAGCCGGATTACAGTCGATCGGCTGTGATCAGGACAAAAACAATACAAAATCAAATTCAGCAATGTTTCTCATTGTTTTTATTTTGTTTTTTTTCACTCACTTCAAAGAACGAAGCAAAACAAATTCAAAATAATTTGTTTCGTTTATTTTCGTACGCTGCTTTTAAGTACAAAGAAATCAAAACAAAAATAAATTTATAACTGTAATAGTGTCGATTAATTTTGTTACGAAAATTATTTTCTAACCCCTGTATCTCGCCATAAATAGTAATAGCTATAAAAATTAAGTCATGAAAAGCCAATTTATGGTCCACGGTAATTTTTATCAGCTCAAAGAAATTTAACCTTCTTGGAGCGCCTAAGAGTCTACCTTGAAATCTTTGTTTTTAATTAGCCTCAAGGTAGGCAATATATTTCTTACTCTCGCAAATATTTTATGTGGGTCAATAAATTCGAAACATTTAACGCAAAAAATAGCACTCGTGCGCTTAATGTGAGAAAAATCTGACTTTGCTGACAATCTGTCCGTCAGTCAGTCATCCACTTATAATTTTGTAAAACACTAAAATGTAAAAGCTTGTTTTGTCCTTATTTGCTTTTATATATATATATATTTAAAACTCATTTATTTAAGCGCACTCAATCAACTTTAAACAATTATGATGACAGCAGTTAAGTTGACATTTGTGAATCTAAATTAAGAGACTTGTACGAGAAAGTACTTCAATAAAAATACTGACAAAAAATGACTAAAAGCAAAAAAAAAATAAAAAATTTAAATGCAAACGAGTTGCATGGAGACAAATTGCAAATAGAAAAGGAATCAAATAAAAAGAAGCATGAAATAGAATTTATATAAAAAGAAACTAAAAGTAAGGAAAAGTTGAATACAATATTGTAGAGAAAAGAAAGAGGTCGCGTCAGAGCAGCGTGTTTCAAACACTGAAATCTCGCTTGTCTCTTTTTATATTGAATTTTATTCAGATATAAAAGGACATACATACTCGTACATCCATCACTAGTGATGCGAAGGAAGTTTGAGTTAAATTTTGTGATTCTGGCTTTAGGGTTCAGAAAGTTTAAACGTAACGTATAGAATTTTAGGAGTGCTGGTTCCATAAATTAGTTCTACGAAAGGAATATTCTTGTGGGCTCAGGTCTCTGCTTTGACTTTATCTAAGCCTTTTTAATGCTTCCTCTTGTGCACGTATAAGAAAGAATCCATACTTCTTTTTAAAATTTACACTCAGCGGGTCCGTTTTGTTTTTATTTTTTTGCCAATATGATATGTAAGGAAATCGTTATAAATATGATTTCCTAAATAGTTCGTTGAGTTATTTGAGGATGTTAAAAGCAAAACTAAAAAATTTAGTTAGATGCAGCAATCAACACTTAATAAAAATAAACATAGTATATCACTCTATAAAAATTCATATTTGCATGATAAATAATAATAAACAAACTTAATTCTATTGACCGAAAGTTTTACAGCTAGCACCAACTTAACATAAAAAAAACTTTGAAGCTCAGAATTTTCTTTTTTACATTTGGACCCTTCTGCTTTTATATATTCAGCCCCAAAAATCGTAAAATTAGGATTCCCCTCGTATGCGTAAAACATGGCTTAGAGTCGTCTATTGTTATACATTTCATATGAGGCCATCAGCGCAGAAGTGGTGTAGCCCACATTAATTTTTTGGTTGCTGTTCTGGTCACAAAAAAAAAAGTAAAGTAAACCACCTTTTGGTATTCTAAAGAAAATAGAGCTGCATAATCGTTTTCGCACAGATCATAATATTATGTAAGTAATAAAGCAATTAAACAATTAAAAAGAACAATTGTTTGAATTAATTGATGTCGGTTACACTACTTCTGCGCTGATGGCCTCATAAATAATTTATTAAATAAAATGAGATTATGTTTAGACTGCCCCGTAAGACCAGGTATTGATGTGATTCTTAGAATCAAACTAAAATAAAGTTAAAATTTATTATATTCTCAAAACGAATAAATAAAAAAAAGACTCGCTAGGTGCAATGGTGACTATGAATGCATTTGTCAATATGTATGTATGCATATATGTATATATGTACGTATATATTTGCACACAGCTGCCCAACAAGCACAAGCAACGAGCATTCGAAATACGATGCTACTAAAAGTTAAAAACAAACCAAAGTATAATCTAATAGTTTAAAACCACTATTTTTTATGATAATACTGGGTTTAAAATATACTTTGTTCTTACTAGGAATATGCGCCAATCCTTTTAAAAATTGTAGACACAACTGGAGTGAACATGGACTTAATACGCTTGCTTAAGCAAAATATTTCAGGCACCGATAATATGACATTAAAAAAGCAAAATATGCACTAAAAACTATAGTATATGCCCTAAGTAAAAAAGATATAATTCTTATCGAATGCCGTCACATTATTTCGCAGATGGCAAGAAAATGTTTGCCCGATAGATTTCATAAATTTTTCACGAGTTCAGTAGAGCTTTTGCAACGTTATTTCATGAATATTTCATGTAAACTTTTGCTATATGGACTATGTCTATATTTCGCGTGAAATTTTGAACAGAGAAGCAGGTTTATGAGTCCGACAAAAGGTTGTGAATTTGGCAAATAAAAATAGAAAGCAAAAAGTATTTAAAGGCCAATTCTATTCAAAAGTCATTTTATATCTATGCTATTTATTGCGCGATACAGGAGTTGCAGGATTTTCGTAACAAAATAAAAGCGGAACTATTACAGTTATAAATTTATTTTTGTTTTAATTTATTTGTACTTAAAAGCAGAGTACGACAATAAGCGAAACAAATTGTTTGATTTTGTTATGTTTCGTTCTTTGAAGTGAGTGAAACAAAAACTAAACAAAAACAATGAGAACGATTGCTCAATTAGTTTTTGTTTTGTTTTTGCACATGAGCACAAACCATAGAACATAGTTGATCGACTGTAAGCCGGCTAACAGCCGCTACCGGCCACAAAGAATACATTAATTTAATCGTACGCCGCTAGAAAAGAAAATAATTGGAAAAGTTTTAAAATATTTGCAGAGAATTTGGCAACATCATATAATAGAATTTTAATGCATTATTATTTCACGCATGAAATTTGTTTTATATAACTAAGCAGCGTAGCTATAACCGGGTATCCTAAGACACCTCTTCTTCTTTTATATATCTTTTTCTAATGAAAAAGGACTTTTAAAAATTAATTGATGTTTAAATAGTTTTGGATTGATAACACGGTACAATAATAAAAATCCACACGGTCCTGATAGTACAGTTTCGATGGTACTACCAAAGGGTAGTAAACCCCTAATGTTAGTGTGATAAGTCTGAGATATTTTGTTTTAAAAAATATATGCATGTTTGAAAATCTAAAATTTTAAATCAAATATGATCGGCTAAAGTTATTTACGAAGGAATTTTTATCTGAAGGTAAGCGTGAATACATGTGTGTGTGAAACAAAAAAGGAGTGATAAAAACAAGCTACAAGGAAACGGAAATTACCATGGTAGGGCAAGGGCAGCTGTAAGTGCCATCTTACTGCGCTAACAACAAAATGTCACGGGATAGGTAGAGCGAAGATTAAAGTAAATGGATTGAATTGTGACGTGTCGTCGGGCTCAGGTTAGGGTCAGGACCACACCCGTGAATTGCCTCCGCGTATGAGCTGCCTGAGCCACCTGACTGCCTATTGGGTTACAGAGATTTCAAAAATTAGTGCCGTGATGGCTCTTAGCTTTATATCACAACAATATAGCTAAGAGTTTACTCAAGAATTCTTGTCAACATTTTACGCCAAAAATAATTTTTTCGTGCACTTTTTTTTGCAAAATAAAGAAAACATTTTATTTCACTTTTCTCAGAATAACTTCCCAGGACTACTGATTTTTTGATAACAAGATTTGGCAAAGTTGTAGTTACTTTAAAGCTGAACATAACAATGTAATCTGAACGTGTCTAGGCATCCTAATAGATCATACAGACCACTTTTTACCCCAAACATTGCCATCATGTTCGTTTGACTTGAGTTCACGTACAAAGATTTTGTTAATGAAGCAACAAATATTTATGGGGCATTCCGCTTTTCAAAAAAATTTTGAAGTCATCCAAGACCGTAACTGCTTTTGTTTTATAAAAATTTCGAGAGATTATTTGTGATAACAATTTGAGTACAAATTTGTATGTTACCTGGGTTTCCATAGACTCTACTCTCATCATATTGAATACAAACAGCGTACACACAATTGTATCAGAGAACAGAAATGAGTAGTGACATAGTGAGTAGAGATGAATTATGACTTATAATTTCTTGTAATATATTGAACTTGTATACTACCTGCAAACTGTTTAATGACTAAGCTTTTAAATAAACATATATTCATGAATTGAATCAATTACTCACATTGATTCAGCTATTATAAGTATGCGTAAATCAGAGTAGTTGAGTTCAAATGATGTCTGTCTACTCACTTATGTTTAAAATTTTATGAGTCTTAATTAATAGCGATAAAGCGATTCATTGCCGATCACTGATTTGTATCTGAATGCACACAAAGCTGTCATAGATGTGTGAGTAAGAAATAACAAAACTAAAATAAAGAACTTTGCAAAAAATTCCATATGCTAAAGGAAGAACAAAATGGTAAAAATAAAAAAAATAAAATAAAATCCAAGTACTCTTGAAAATTTTCAATGACAAAATGCGCAGTTGACTCTTTGAATGTGGCACTTGTGCAAATACATAGACACACACACACACATCCTTGCAACAGCAATAGATATTTTACATTCATTTTGCATTTTCTGTATTTCAATAATTTTTTTTTACTTAAAATACAAAATTTTAACAAACGCACTTAAAACATTATTTTAAGGCATTAAAGACCCACATACACGCCGCCCGCCCTCCACTCAAAGTCGTGCTGGCAAACAAACTTATAAATACTTAAAACAAACAGTTTGTCAAATCCGTTCGGAAGAAGATGCTCCATGTTTTTTTCTCCTCTGAAATATTTGTGTGGATTTGTGCAATAACTTTGAGTATTCGTTGGTAGTGTGTGTGTGTGTGTGCAGTAATTTACTTAACAAATGCAACGAAAGTATAGAAAAACCTTGATGATTTTATTGCAGAATGTGTGCGTGTGTGTGTGTGCATATTGAAAAGGTTTTAAAAGTGTATGTGTGTATGTATGTATGGTATGCGTGTGAGTTTGTTGGTGTGTGCCGGTTCCGTTATGTTACTGGCAAATGCCAACCAATGTTGTTTACCGGGGTTAACCTCAAAATACAATATACAAAAATATATTTTTGCTACAAGTAGTTTTTTTTTTGTTTGAAACAAATCCTTTACAGATACTCAGGCCATAGTTAATGTGTGATAGTTGGTGGTTTTAGTTTCAACAGTTATAGTAACGATTTTTAATAAAAGACTACGAGGTTGGTAGCAAAAGGTGTCTAAGGAGAACGAAAGAAAGATATATAATTTCTAACAAGCTTTACAGCCTTGAAAGAAATTTATTTAGTGATACATACTAAATGTAATTGAACTAGAGTGAACTTTAATCAGGAATAATTTCTTAATCGAGCTTAATGACCTAATTCAGTAGGAATATTTAGGAATATTTGTTTGAAAACACTTTTTTCTCTAATTTTTCAGTAGATTTGTAGGAAATCTAATAAAAATCTAATGTTTTATTTATTCTTTACTACCCTGTACAACAAAAGGTGAGTGAATTAGCTACGGTCTGCTTAAAAAAGTGTGTGAATTGGCTACAATGCAGTTGTTTGGTTGTAGTTTTGGAAACAATTCAGTTGATGGTTTTTGTTTTGGATAAATAAATCTTGATAAATCGTCGGTTAGTTTCTGGTTTGCGGCACAGTATATACAAAATACATTATATCTGCAACAAACCAGAAACCAACCGACGAAATGTCAAAAAAAATTGGTGTAAAGTGTATAGATTTTCTTAAAGATTTTCATCAAAATATGCTAGATTTTGTGCTGATGTAAATGCCCTATAAGTAAGAATTTCTTATTCTTTTATTTATTTTTAATTCAAGTTCAATCGTTATTATTAGTAAAGTTAGTGTGTTTTGTTCTCTTGGAAAAAAATTGTCGCGTCCGCCTTGCCGCGTTCGTATTTGTACTTTACCCATTTAAAAAAAAAATATTAAAACAAAATTATCATATTTCATAAATCTACACATAAACGATCTTTCTTTCACCTTCATTTTCACATTTACAAAAAAAAATTCTTCACAAAATTTCGCTGAATTTTCTATATTTCTATAAATGCACAAAAATCACTTCTATTTTTGTCGCGTCCATTTCTCGCTGACATTTGCTTATATCTTTGTACTAAATGATTGATATCGCACAACATTTTTTTTTTAAATATGCTACTCCTTCATTGCTTTAAAACACTTAAGATATATATATTGGACCTTTCCATTCATTGCTTGTTTTTTTGCTCAACTAAAAGTGTACGAAGGTCGCACCCGTCACCTGGGAATTGCCCATATGTATGTTTGTATGGCTAAATATGTTTATGTGTGCGTATGTATATAAAAAATAAAATGTATTTGAAGTCCACATTAAGAAACTTTTTTTTAAATTTTTTTTTTATAAAATACATTTCAAACTGATTTTAAATTTTATAAATATGAAGGTCATAATTTAAGAGTGGCTTAAGCTTTCGCAGCAAAATTTAAAGACATTGACCACATTTAGATTTCGTGAATAGATTTTGAGAATTGAAATTTTTTTTTTAAATAAATTTTAAGCTACTAAGACGATTGAATCCAAAATTTAATTAGCTCTTTAACTCAAGTGCTGCAATAACGCAACGCGTTTGTTTAACGCAACGCGTTGCAGGTTGAAAGCTTTGAGTCACAATAAAACAAATATCGAAAATCTGACCCTCATTGGCATTCATTTAAATCTTAAACAAAAAGCTTTTATTTAAATCCTTTTACCCTCGCACATGCAATGCCATTCAACACATTTACATACATAAATATATGTACATATGTATGTATGTATGAATGTATGTATTTATATTTTTGAGTGTGTGAAATATTGTCACTCAGTGATGCCAACTATTTACAACCTAAACGCGCTATTCGCCTTCTCAAAACGCGCTAGAACGCGCTGAGTTACAGCATTGTCAACTATTTATAGCTAAAACGCGCTATTTTTCTGCGCGCTAAATTAAATTTTAATAAAAGTCGATGTATGTATTAGTAAATATACTTTTTTAAGCAACTCTTTTTCAGATTTTGCAATATTGCTTCTTCGAAATTATATCCTAAATAACTAAAATAATTTAATACAGAATCAGAATCACCAAATAATCGAAATCCTTAGTTTTTATTTCAATTTTCTTTAACAAACTTTGTACCAGTAACAACATACTCGTATAAAATGTCCTATAGTTTTGCGATTCAAATGATTTTTGTACTTCAGCTATAATAGATGCTTTATAAATTATATATAATTTTTTGGTCACGAGTACGACTACATATTTATTGTTGTGAAATTTAAAGATATTTTCCATTTACAGTATTAAAATGCGTTTTTACTTCTAATCACAGGCAAGAGAATTTAATTTGCAACAGCTGAATCATTAACGATTTTAAAAAAAATAATTGTATCAGACTTTTGGATACTAGAAAATTGGTAAATTTATACAAAAGAAGAAAAAAAATTTAACTGAAATGATGTTACTGACTTTATCCAAAACGCGCTAAGTTAGCGCTTTTTTGATTAAACGCGCTAAGACGAAAAAAAGCGCGTTTGGAGTAGTTAAAACGCGCTAAATCTAGCGCGAAACGCGCTAAATTGGCACCGCTGTTGTCACTGCTGCTTGCTCTCTTTGTGTTGTTTTCGTGGGTGGCAGGCGGTTTTACCGTTTTCATATTCAACGTGTTAGTTTTCTGTCTGCCTGAATGTGTGTGCGTGAGCGTTTTATTTTTTTTGCTCTTTTTGTTTTTAATAATTTTGACATTTTTGGTTGACGCTCTTGTTGTTTATGCTTGCCACATATTTTCGGATTATAGTAGTGGGTTGCAAAACGAGAAGCACAAAAACAACAGCAACAACGAACGAAAACAACTTCGCAGTGTTAAATGTCATATTGTGGTCTAGTCGGTGTTAGTATTGCACAGATCCATAAATGTGGGTGTGTGTGTGAGAGTATATATGATGCATTAAAGTTTGTTATTCAACACTATTTTATGCACATTTACAGCAGTTGATATTTGTTGCATGCATCATGTACAAAATCTATTATGGCAACCGTGGTATGTTCTTTGTGATTGTGGCAAAAAACAAAAAAAAAAAAAGATAACTGAACAGAGAATTTTATGTTGCCATGATTTTTATTTAGCTTGAAACATTTTGAAATGCTTTTCACTGATTTTTGATTGCACAATTGCAAACTTGTTATATAAAAATATTGTCCTTTGTGTTATTGTTCCAGAAAATAAAATAAAAACCTCAAAAACGCTCTGGTGATGTGACATCTGTGAGTTTTAATAGATGTGCTAAAGAAGTTGTGGCGTCTAATATTATGACAAGTGACAAATCATGAATCTACTAGTGGGAATATGAAACTATAAAATAATCAATATTTGTAATTAAAAATATCTAGCAAAGAGGTTTTGTTAACAACTAAAAATTTTAGCCTGATCGCTTGTCTAGTAAGATTGTCAACAGCAACAGCACAATAGTTAAAGTGTTGAGACTCTGGCCATGGCAGCTCAATCATCAGGTACCAACAGGTCTACCAATAAAATAACAACAGCAATAAATACATGAGTTTTGTTGGCTTAAAAAGCGTTACGAACTTTAGCCTATTCAATTCATAAGAATATAGAAACAAATACAGTTCGAAAAATAATAATTAAATTAACTAATTAATAGTCATTGGCTTGTGGCAAAAATTAAAAATAAAAATATACTTAATAGTAACAAACCAAAAAAGTTTGTCTTAGAGTCTAAACACAATGTTTGCGGTGCGGTGCGATTTCTCGTTGCGGGAAAGAAAAATAAATATAATACAACGGAAGACGGCTACGGCGATACTTGTCATTGTTTGTTTAAATATTTATTAATTTTTATTTTGTGAATACATTTTTAAAAAAAAAATTTCCATTTGTGTTAAATATTTTGTAATGGCAGTAACTAAAAACAAAAAATGATTAACATTTTATACATTCGCAGACATATTTGATATATTTTTTAAACTTTTATATTTTATGACAAAAAAAATCATGTTTTTTGTTGTGAACACCGCCAATTATTCAAAAACTGTGGCAACATCAGAAAGAGAAAGAGAAAGAGTGTCGAAAATTGAGAGAATAAGAAAGTCCGCAGAGAAAATAAAATAGATTTTAATTTTATTCCGTTCCGCACTGCGGTTTTTTACTTCAAAATCGTATGAAAAAACGCACGGCAATAAATTATCGTTAGATTGTGTTTAGACTCTTAAGTAGAACAAAAATAAGCAAATTAACAAACATGTGTATAGTTAGTAAGGAACAAAACGACAATGGTAAGACTGTTGTAATATATATAGAAGATGGTAATATATATAGAAGATGGTATATATATATAGATGGTAACTTGCGTATACATTACGAAACACATTAGCAAATTGAAATGCAATGAATCAAACCAATTCACATATTCCATTTGCAATAAAGTTACGTATATAAGGCAGACATCTACATCAACTGACACCACACACAGTGGACCAAAACACAGAAGAACGCTGATGAGGAAGGTTTAGTGGCCTTCGAAAACGGCTGGCTGTTCCGTTCAACTATGTGTTGTTGTCAGAATATTTACAACTAACTTTGATGTTATTTGTTCATTAATAATTATCACATGTAATTTGGCTTAAAAAGCGTTACGAACTTTAGCCTATTCAATTCATAAGAATATAGAAACAAATACAGTTCGAAAAAGAATAATTAAATTAACAGGCTAAACATTATTTGTTTATTATTATTTATTATGATAAACAATAAACTGAAATACTTGTAATTAAATAAATGTGGCAAAAGCTTAAACGTGACTGCTGATTACTACAAAAATATGTTTGGGATACAAGAAAGCTCAGTTCTATTGATAACAATGTAAAGTAGAAATATGGGAATTAATTATGGAATATGATGTCGGGATAATAACGTCCGCTCTTTTCAGAAAATTTGGAACCACATTTTGCAATAAAGCTTCGCCTTCATCCAGCGGAGCGTTGCTGTTGTTGTTTCTGGTTTATTTGTGTAAATTTTTTGCTTAAGAGTGTAACGTTCCAACATAAAATAAAATATAAAATAATTTTAAGTATTAAGCTTGTGCTTATGCAAAATTGGTATTAAAATATTAAAAAAAAATCCGGTTTTATGCAGACCTTTTTTTTATTAAAAAAAAACGTTTAAGTGTTTCTGCTACTTTGGGATTTTTGCATAAAAAAAGGAAACTATATTTAGCAATAAAAAAATGTTAAGCTAATAAAAAATATTTGCCCAAAATCAGAGATTCCCCCCTCATCACAATCTATTCAAGCGAAAAATTCAACACTATGGGCAAACTTTAAAATTTAAATATTATTTTTTTTATACTACAAATATTTATAAATATTATGAAGTTGCTAAAGCCAATTTAATTCAATTATCCATGAAATATCAAAAAAAATGTTTATGGTTTATAAAATAATTTCAATTGAATACAAGTGCTCTTTACATTTTAATAAAGCAATTCATTTTTAGACTCAAACCAAATGACTTTGGTTTAATATTTAACATTTGCTTTTAGATTTCCTTTTTTTTATTTATTTATATACTTGTCATAATCCATATATTCAATACATAAATCCTTTCTTTTATTCTATTATATCTTTTACAAATATATTTTTTGCTTCCAACAAATTGCCAACAATTCATTCATAATGGAAAAACCTTTTGCCATTTGAATGCGAACAAAAAAATGCCTACACACAATTTTTATGCTTTATTTTTTCATTTATTTACTTCCTTTTTTATATTTTTTTTAGTTATTGTTTTCCATTGTTAGTGGGTAAAATAAGCAATAAAAATCTACGTATTTATGTACTTACAGATATTTATAATATCAGGAATGAATAAAGAAAAGGTCACATAAGCCATACAAATCGCCAAGGAGAACAGATACCAGATAACAAGATATAAAAAAAAATTATTATAAAAAATATTGTACAGATGAAAAATTCTAATCTGCAGAAAGCAGATCAACAAGACTGCGTAGAGATTATAGAAATTAAATAAATTTAAATTCATTTTTATATTTAATATGCATTTAAATCTGGTATTAGGGGATAAAATTATTAAGAAAAAAAAATATTTTAAATTATTTTATAAAACTAAAGAGTTTTTAGAATTGCTTGTGAGTGGATTGGTTTTTGTTTAAATTTTTAATTGAATTTTTTTTAATGAAAAATATTTTACTGAATAAGTGAAATAATCGCCCTTATTCCAGTTGTCAACAACAACGTAACGTCAATACAATACCAAATAATTTAAGCTTGTCTACTCACTGTAGAGAAAAAATTTTTTGCTCTATTAACAGTCTATTTCTGTTCCCTAAGGTCTAGAAAATGCCATGAGCATGTCAATAGCAGTCAGTTGTTTTCAACAACGGGTAGACAAGCACAAAGTTTTTGGCATTGTAATGACGTGACGTCGATGTTGACAACTGGAATAAGGGTGAATAATTTGGGATTATTAGTGCGTTAGCAAATGTTAAACTTAAATTGTAACAATTTCCAAAAACAAAACCCCTAATGATTAACTTGACTGCACCCTGTCAAAAAATACTTGTGTAGCAACCCTCTACTGTTGAATAGCTGTTGTTGTTCTTTACATTTATTTTCTTAAAATACTTCTGGCAACTACAATTCGAGCTGGAAAAAACTCAGTCACTGTAGCAATGGTAAAGTAAGAAAATAAAAAACATTTTGATTATATAATTTTTGTTTCAACTAAATATATAAGTTAAACTTCTCATTTGTTTAAATGAAAGTTTAACATAATATCTCTAGTTGTTGTAAGAAATTTTTTGGTACAGGTTCTCTGCTGATCTGCATAACCAGCTGACTGATATTGTCTATTTAAGGCTTTTTATTTTTTTTTCAAGTATTTTTTTATTGCTAAAAAATTATTTAGTCATACATTTACTTTTAGAAAATTTTTATTCACAAATTCACGAATTTTTCTAAAATAGCTAAAAAATAAAACACTGGCAACACTGATGATGATTTTCTTCTTCTTTTTCCACATTTGTATCACAGGCGCTTAAATAAATGTATGCAATTGGTTAATTAGCAGTTTATGAAAAATAATGTTAAAATTTAATGGGCGTGTCCCACCTACTTCCCTAAGAACGTGATCGTATCATTAAAGCAATTCAAAGTATGTGAGAAGTTTCATTAAAATCAATTCATTAAATCAATATGAAATATAGAATTATTACGTTTTAATGGACGTTGGTCTGCGTACTTTTCTAGAAGAGAAAATTTTTAGGGAAATCAATAAAGCAGAAAAAAACTAAATACAGAATTATTTCATTATAATGGGCGTGGCTCTGCCTATATTTCTAAAAGAGAGATTTTAGCATTACAAGAGAACAAACGGTTGTGTTAAAGTCTGATGGGCGTGGTGCCTCCTACTTTTATAAATCTTAAGTCCTGTCATCATAGCAGCCCAAAGTGTGTGACTGAATCGACTCCCAGAACTTCAAAGCGTCAAAATATTATGATAATTCGATTTCCGAAAAATGGGGTAAAATAAGTAACATATTTTAAGGTGGGACGTTAAAAAATTAATACTAAAATTAAACTAATGGCGTTTTCGTTTCTGGAAAAAGTGTACCATTTTCTAACTTTTTATTAACAAAAACACAATTTAACGTTCGTTTAAAGAAAAAATTTAAGCTCGCAAGGCATGATATAATAATTTCTAGTAAAATTTATATTTCAGAAAATTATTTTATTGCGAATTTTCATTGCAAAGTGTAAGAAATGTAACATTTTTTTTCAGAAAAGAAAATGCCATAAATCACTTGGTTTTAAGAGACTTCAAAAAGAAGATTTGAAGGATTCAAATGGTAGTCTCAAGACTCATAGTGTCATAATGTGTTAAAATTTTTGTTTGAAAGAAAATACAAAAGCAAAAACAATTATATTAAAATACTTTTAAAAAATTATGACACTATGGCATTTAACCCTTTATGGTGCAACATCGAGAAAATAATTTCTTTCTACACATGTTAGGAGCTCGTAGCACAAGTAAAAAATTTTGTTCTATGTTTTTTTTTAAATTTCAATTATTGGCATAAAAAAGGGTAAATAATTAAGAAAAAAGAAGGTGGGATACCTTATGCCGGCCATACACTACACAAGTTCAGTGCTCAAGTCTGGCACTGCGAAATCTAAGCTTGTGACACACACTATACAAGTAAACTGTTTAGTTTTTATTTTAATGCATCAGTCATAATGCAGGTGATTCTTTGTATAATACTAGGAACTCTGTCCAGAATATTTTTACTGCGCTCATTTATTGTTTTGAACTCTTAAAAAATCACGAGATAACTGAGCGTTTGCAACATACACTGCACAAGTTCACTGTACAGTTTTCAAACTTAAGCAAAAATCAAAATCGTTTTGATATTTACTCAGTTCACTGTGTAAATAGCACAACCACCCCCATACACTACACAAACGCACTGCACAGTGCCAGACTTGTGCAGTGAACTTGTGTAGTATATGACATTAGCAATAAAAGTTCTAGAAATAATTTTTCTAATAATATTCTAATAATAAAGACATGAATTGACTTTGACATTCACAAAATTTATTGAATTAAAACGTGGGCAAAATAAATAAGTTTTTAAAAAATTGTGTTACTTTAAACCTGTTGTCATATAACAGATGCAACTTCTTATTATGAAAGAATTTGAAAAAAAGATATTGTAGCAAAGTTATTGCATTAAAATAAAATTAAAAATTGCCTGTACTTAATGGTTTTTATGAAGATTGAATAGTTTGTTGCATATCTGCAACATGAGGTCATAAAAGGTTAAGACTGCCATCTGAATTCCCCAATTATATTCAATTCGGTAACGATTTTTTTATTTTAATTAAATAAGATACGCTTAAATAAAAAATTTGCAAAACTCTCGCAATAGTACTCATATGTTTGGACTCATCTGCAATAACACAATTGCGTTAAAGCAAAGAATATAATCATATAATTTATATTCTTTGGTTAAAGACTTTTGGCACTAAAAAAGAAGGCGTATACGCGTTATTATTATTTTTTCAATATGTTCTTTTTAAACAATCATACGTACTAAAGTGCAAAGAATAATAATTTGGCTTGCCAATTCATTTATCACATTATGACATCAATTGTTTTAAATAAAAATTAATATTTTATAATTAATATAAAAAAAAACCTTTATTTTATGGTTATATTAAATTTTTACACTGATTATAAAATTTATTAAATATGTTAATTTATCAACCGTTTTAATAGAAGAGATTTTTGCAACTAAAATATCAAACAGCTGTTGCAAAATCTAAAATGGGATACGAGTATCTTGCTCCCTTCTGTATTTTTGCCCACACAATGGAACTAATTTGTCTGGCAAGCAGTCAGTCAAACAAACATTCAACCAACCAACCAAGCAACAAGCCTGTTTGCCATACACACACACAACCTGTTGCGTCAGTGCGAAAAAGGCAACAAATAACTAGAACAACTAAGCGGCTTAAAGCGAAGAGACAAAGATAGGGGACAACAAGTAAAAGAAAAGCTGCACCCCAACACAAAATAATAAGGGAATTAAATTATTTCCCCTAGAACTTAAAAAATAAGACAAATTGTAAAAAAAATATATAAAATTAATCAAATTCGTTTTTTTTCGTCTTACACTCCATCTGAAGCTATACCCAGCTTCTTGTTAATAAGTGCATAAAAAATATACAGGAAAGGCTCTCTGGTCCAAGGAAGGCCTATTATATAGTTCCCCAGACATTGAGCATATTTTAGATAACACGTGTTATAATTCCATTGGCAGATCTCTTAGGCCAAAGGCCTTTAAAACGCGAGATGCTCTTCTTATGTTTGTTTACTGTTTGTTCAAGCCTGTCCAAAAATATATTAAATTTGCTTGAAAAAAACATCCCTGCAGGAAATGAAACTGACACAAGACTAGTCACGTGACCGGTCCCCAAGTGATAGGGACCAGTCCGAGTTCTAACACTTCCTATGAAGCGGACCAGTCACTTTTACATGGTGATGGCCTAGGATGGGGTTAATTGATACTTTGTATGCACCTTGTGACTTGTCACTGAACTATCCCATAGGGACCTATTCGATGTATAATAATATAAATATAAATTATTTATAAATGTAATTTCGACATTTAACTGTAACAATTACCGCTTATAAATTTTTTTATTGTTACAAATTCAATGACATTTTATTTTTAATCTGAAAATTTTTTGAGATTCGAACCGACAACCTCGTGCATGACAGGCTGGCACACTACCCACACGACCACAGGGCCACTTATATTTCAAAAGTATAAATACCATTTAAGCTTAGGTTAATATCTAACTATAGTTACAGGACTGGTTTTAGAGTCACATTGAAGGGAGCAATTAACATTATATTTACACTATTTGATAGGTCCTGTATTCGACCACATCGAACATGTTCAGTGCAGTTTACTACAATACTAGACCGAGTCCGAATTAAATTGGCTCAAGATCAAGACGATACATCACGAAAATTGTCAATATGTCACCATTTCAACGATATTACTTTTTTTACCATACACTACTACGTAATTTTCTCCAGTTGTAGGACGAGTACGTTTGGATCAATTGTCACCAAATTTTCTGCAGGGATGTGAGGGTTGTAAGAAATTACATTTGCCTAGCGTAATTACAGACGAGCACATTTTAATGTGTTTCCCACCACCATCGCTGGCTGAAGGTCCTTGGATGTCTGGTGTTTCATCAATGCATTTGTTTGTTAGGACGCAGTCAATCAGGCACGTTTCTTGATGCTGTTGCCATTTAACAGATACTGTTTCTAATGGTGGCGAGTGGTTCTAGTAAAAGGGAATGTGTTACGGATTATTTTGACGAATGCCAGCATATCTTTTACTTGATTAATCTCTCCCATAACAGCCAGTTACCTTAAGCATTTGAGGCAGTGCGATATTAGAAAACTAACGACATCCAGCAAGATGATTGCTTTGAAGTCATAAAGTGCTTTTTTGGGGCACTTTAAGCTTAAGTTTACACAGTGTTGGGACAACCGCAGGACAAGGCCATCATGGCGCTACACACTTTGATACTAGACACATCAATCGTTGGATGTAGATGAAACAAGTGCGTTGACTACAAAGTAAGGGACGTTCTTCGATAGTCCTATGCTAATGCATATCACAGCACCTTCCTTCGACGGTATTTGTAGCAATGAATTGTCAGTGCAGTAAACTAACTAAACTAAACTAAACTAAATAGCTAAATAACTTAAAATAATGCAACTACTTAACACCAGAGGCGCTGCAGTAATGCTATAAAAAATAACAAAACACACAATAGCGGAGTTATAAAATGAGTTAAGCACAATAATTCCATACTTCACCACCTGCCCTCTCTCCACTGTGCCTTTCCTTAAGAAGGCAATACACAAACATATGGTGCCATAACTGCCAAAAAAGCTTAAGTGACATAGTTTTCGAGCTTAATTTTTTTACGAAAGTCGATTATTTACGATCGTAAGTCCTAATTTACACTATGCAAGTCTTATTGATAAGCTGATCAGTTTGTCGGTTTGTCCTAAAAAACTAATCAGCTTAGCAATAAGACTAGCATAGTGTAAATTAGGACTAAATAAGCAATTTTTGTCAAAAAAGGAAGTTAAAAAAATATGTTGATTAATCTCTTACGGCGGTTATGGTTCGATATGTATATTGCTAGCCATATTAATTTTCTGAGTGTTACTACTCTTTATTAAAAAAAATTAATAAAAATGTCAGGACTCTTTGGAGTATGGAAACTCACATGAGACCTAATAATAAATCTATGAAAGCCAGAAAGCAAATGTTACAATACTTAAAAGCAGCTACGTCCAAACGCACATACTGTGATATTTGCATTTACGGTAAACAGCTTTGAAAGCTCTAAAATTTGTTCTTGTTTCTTTGCAAAACAAGACCAAGCATTGTTCCCACCGAGATCTGGTTGAATGTTGCGCTCTCATCAGTGTGTAGGCACAAAAGCTCTTTTGTATAAGCTTGCATATGGCTTGGCGTAGCTGCTTTTGGCCAATGAGATCTCGGCAACAACAATGCTTTCTTTTATTTTGCAAATAAACAAGAACAAATCTAAGAGCTTCCAAAGCTGTTTACTTCAAATGGAAACACATCAGAGTATGTGCACCAGAGTATGTGTGTTTGAACATAGCGGCTTTAAAGCTTGAATAACTTTAAAATTCTTCGCTGGGTTATTTAACGAAAGCCAGTTGTTGTTAATGTAACGACATAAAAAAATCAAAGATAAATGACTATTATTGTAATGGCCAGCATCGTTGACACCATCACCATCATCATCATCATCCACTACTACCACCAATATAATTTTTATATCTAATCAAAATTTTCCGCATTTAGTTTTCTTTTTTCTTTTGATGCTAAAATTCTTGCTTTCTTTAATACTTTTTTGTTGTTGTTCTTGTTGTTGTTGTTGTCGACAAATGTGCACACTTTTTTAAAGAGGGTTAAATGACACGTAGAATGGCAAATGAAAAATAGACTTTTGGCCAGTTTGATGATGTTTTGAGTTGTAGCACCACCATCTGTTCCAGATTTTGAACAAGCAAATATTTTCTCAAATGTGCATGATGGACAAATGAGTGATTAAGTTCTTGTTTTGTATATTTTTTGCTTCAAATTTCATATGACTTTAAGCCTTTAACCAAAGTACTATACCGTCAATGATAAATAAAATGTCATCTATGTTTATGTCATCTTTTATTAAGAAGAAGCTGCAGTGCATTGAACAATCCCTTCGCAAAATACGAGTAGCTGCAGCGATTAAGTAAACAACCTGTGAATAATATAAGAACAACCAAAGAAGTGAAGTTCACCTTTATATCTATTATTCAGAAAGGTCTTTGGCGCACTATTAACTACCTTAAGAAACTAAGGAGTGCCAAGGGCAACAATTAACTTCATAAGGGCGATGTATGACAACGTCTCGCTGTAGCTTCGCCAAAACATTCTTACATAAAGCTATATTAAGCTTTATTAAGGTATGTATATAGGGTCAGACCTGCAGCGCTTGACGTACTGGAAGACAATATTGAAGAATTTATTGGTGAGATACCGGCCGATATGTTGGCGAGAGTGTGCCATAATTCGACCCAGCGTACGTCGTATGAACCATTTCAGGCGTAGCCGCAGTATCCATTGACATGAAATCATCTTTAAGCATTGAATTGTATAGATTGTCCTACCGACTCAAATACAAATTTCATAAATTTCTCTAAATTTTGTGTGCTTTTTTTATAAATCAAACTCGAAAGCTCCTAGAAAAAATCACTTTTTATAAATAGAATCATTTAAAAAATCACAACCGCAGGTGTTAAAAAGCTTTTTCTTTCAATAAATAAATGCATGTTCGTTATAAACGGACTTCACTGCATATTATTTTTTTAAATAAAAATATATTATTTCTTCTTCTTGTTTTAATTGGTTAACTCCTGTCGGACCTCAACATATATTATAATAAAAATTTTAGCATTTGGATTTGGCGTGTTGCTTTTGGTTAAAAAAACTTAAAATCGGTACATATTTATGAGTTTTGAAAAAAATGAAAAAGCTTGAAATAAGGCTAAATTGCTTTTTTTATAAAAAAATGTATAAGTCGGTCCAGGTAGTTTGAAAAATTTTTACGTTGTGTGAAAGAAGGCTTAAAGTATAGTAACTTGATATAAAACTCAATATGAATCCATTAATTTTTGTTCCATATTTTTTAAATCTACAAAAAAGTGATAAGTCAAAGGCTGCAGCTTAACAATTTTCACTCAAGATTATACAGCACTCTTTACATTATTATCATCTAAGTAATAAATAAGAAATTTTTTCAAAGAAAATCTCGCAAAATACCTTTTACTTCTGGACACCCACTGTTGCTTTTAATTCTTCCCTTCAACAGATAATGCATTCCTATACACGCACATTCACACACACACTTACATACATACATATATACCCAGGAGGAAAAAGAAGGATTATGGTTAGCTTCTAGACGGCCTCTATACTGCTTTTTAGGATGCACATCTTTTTTACACGCGTCGTCATTGTAGGGTAGAACTTCTGCTCTTGCTTCTTTCGACAGAGGCCCTTATTATGAGTTGCATTCGATTTTCGATCTTCGCTGGCTATCGAACATCGAAAATCTAATGTTCAATTCATATTATGAGCATCGAAAATTTCGTTGAGCAACGAATTTTCTATCGAACAGAATTTAGCTTTGGATGAAATATTTTAATATAAAAATTATTGTAAACGATTATTCTTCATTTTTAGGTAAAGTTGTTGCAAATATTAAAAATTGCTTTGAGTGATATTCACAATAAGGACATTCTTTGTCGAATGCTCGTCATAATACCAAATGAAAATTTTGTTCGATAAGTACTTTCGACTACAGTCGAAGATCGAAAGTTGCTCGTAATAAGGGAAAGAGAGTCTGGAAGGCCTTCAAATTAATGGACTTTGATTTTCCTTTGGTAAAAAAAAAATAAAATAAACAATGTTACTCCTTCTGTTCTCGCTTCTCATAGAAGGGAGTGTGGAATGTGTATCTGATTATCTTTTATGGAAAAGAGTCGAGGCCTTCTATAAGATATTTCTTCGTAGTTACATAAGAATAGTAATTGAATTCAAAAAATTCCTAAGCAGGCCTTTAATAAGGCTTGAAGTAAGAAGGTCTTCTGAATTTTCCCGCTGGGTATATGTGTATGTAATTGTATGTGTGCTTTTGTCGTCTATAGGCATGTGTATATAGAATTTATGACTTTAGTTTATGAAGCTTAACTAAAACTAAGTAAGATTTCCTTAGTCGAAAGCTTTTATGTACACAATGGCTTTTAATACCATTTTATAAGATGAATGAATGTTGAATAAAGACATGGCTGAGTAGGCACAAGTTGGTGAAGGCCTGAATGTATGAAAGAACGAAGGAACGAAAGAAAAATTGACTCAGTAAGTAAATGAATCAATAAGTGTATTTTATAGTACGAGTATGTTGGAATTAATTCCTTTTACTTAAAGTATATTTAATGAAATTTTTTTTAAAGTTATATTATGAGTTGTTGCACAGCATGATGATGTAGTGACGCAGACAATTTTAATAAAATAAATGTACTGATTTAAATATACAATAAATTTTTCACAAACAAATTTAAAAAAATTTTGTTATATACATATGTGCCAACATACAAACATAAGTTAAATAATATATAAAATGCAATGCCTACATAAAATAAAATTCATGTTGTTTCAACTTGAAGTAACTTTGATTCAATATAGCTCTTCGTTTTGTTTCAGTATCGAATTTACGTAGTTCCAACATGAAATAAATATGATTTTTCATTTTGATTTAACAGTACGGTAATGTTAAATCACTATGAAATAATGTTATTTCAAAAGAAAAAGTTTTCTTTGGAGTTTACTTTAAATCATGTTAAATTAATATGAATCACATATAAATGAAAATCCTTGCCGAAAACGGTTAAATTAATTTTGTTTACGGAGATTTTAAGTTACAATTTTTTTGTGTATTTTAAATGCTTGTAGCAATGTTAAGGGCCCTTATTAAGAGCAACTTTTGATCTTCGACTGTAATCGAAAGTACTGATTGAACGAATTTTAATTTGGTATTATGACGAGCATTCGACAAATAATGTCCTTATTGTTAATATCACTCAAAGTGATTTTTGAAATTTGCAATAACTTTACCTACAAATAAAAATTAGTTGTTTATAATAGTTTTTATACTAAAATACTTCATCGAAAGCTAAATTCTGTCCGATAGAAAATTTGTTGCTCAACGAAATTTTTGATGCTTATAATATGAATTGATTTTCGATCTTCGATAGCCACCGCAGACCAAAAATCGAATGAAACTCATAATAAGGGCCAAGGTTTAAAGGGCAATGGCGGCATTTGTGGTAAATGTTTTATATTCTTAAGGAGTTAATGTGAACTATTACTATTTTAAGAACATATTATTATTATTTTTTCATGCATTTTATTTTTTAATGTATTTTAGCCCGTATAAATATTTTTGACCAATGCCTTTTTAATATTCTTGTACTACTGTTAAGATAACAATAAGTATAATTATAAATTACTTTTTTATTTTTTATATAAACATACTTACTAGCACTTGAAATATTGGCATAATTTATTTTTTTATGGGTGCACAAATAATTTTGTCTTTAGCTGTAACAACTATTTTTATACACATATTTTAGATTGCGCAGCACAAACAGCTATAACTAAAATTTATAGCTACAATTACATACATATATCCATGAGTATAAAAATACTCTAACTATTAATCGGCTAAATACATATACACAGGGATATTTTATTTACACACATATAGCATGTTTTTAAACAGCCATACACCCATACACACACACACATATTTTCCATTCCATCTTATATATACAAATGTAAGTATACCGTGCCGAATGAAAATAAATATTCCGAGTATAATTCGTAAATGTTTTTGTCCGATTAAATATCCATAGCCCAAGTATATATGCGAAAATCAATGCGCTTGTGTGCCTTTTTAAAGATGCTCTTGTATGTTGGAATCGGCTTTAGTCATAGTTGCTTGAGAGAAAATATGTAATCGTGCATATTGCGCTACAATTATGATTATATGCAGTTACTAAAATTAACGGCCAGTTTACAGAAACCATGTTGAAATTCTCGTCTGCCTATTTATACTGAAAACAAAAACAAAATTTGAGTGCTTTGGCAGACGAGAATTTTTACATGGTTTCTATAAACTGGCAGTAAGACTATTTACTTATTTATATTTTTTATTGAGCACTCATTGTCATTTTTTTCCGGTGTGTATAATTAACGACCATATTGGCTTAAGTGGTTGTGTGGCAGTGATTGGCAATGAATCGTTTTTTCGCTATTCATACTGACTCATGAAATTTTAAACATAAGTGAGTAGACATCATTTAAACTCAACTACTCTGATTTACGCATACTCGCAATGACATTGATTTATAAGTATAGGTTGAATGCGACGTCGTCATCATAGTCATACCACACTCACACTCATAAATCACCTCAGTTTGATTTCTAATTTCAAGAAAATACTTATAATACTCAACTCATGCATGTATGTTTATTTAAAACTTTAGTCATTAAATAGTTTGCAAGTAGTATACAATAGTAGTAAATAAATTTGTTTTTCAATTCGTGCAAAAAAAAAACAAAAAAAAATAAAAAAGCAACAGCAACACATAATCTCATAATGAGAACTTTAATGTTCGTATGAGAAGTTCGCATTGTTAAGCATACTTATTTTGCATCGTCCATAGGCATTGAGTTAAGGGGAGTCGAAATCAACAACGTCATAAATGTTGCTAAGTATGAGTTTGATGCGCACTTCAAATTTTAGAGTGAATATGACTCATGGACAACATTGCATTAAATATGAGTGCGCGTAAGTACAAGAAACTATAAGTCGTGATTTAACTCTACTCACTTTTTCACTACTCATTGCTGATCTCTGTTATGTAGTTGGTTATTTCTTAAGTCCATACCCGAAATGTTTTTTGCATCTGACTTTTTACGTTTAATAATTATTACTTAATTGTGTTTGTCTGTCAAAGTTTTTATGAAAAAGAAGTGTATTAGGTCTGTTCACGGTGTATTTATGTAACAATGCATTTTATAATTGCAATAATTAAACATATTTGCGAAATTTTAAATGAAGAAGAGTCTCAACGAACTAGTATATGAGATGACATTAAATAAAAAAAATTTCCCAAAATGCTGCCTGGGTAGTAGTGGTCATTCATGCGATTCTGTACGTTCGTAATATATATATCAGACATTCGGTTGGTTATGACACATCCAAATGAATTGTAAATCCTTTTAATTGATTGTCATCTGTATGGATTCATTAAGTGAATACAAAAAAAAAGAACGACCATACATGCACACACATAAATATTTATAATTTTGCCTTAATTGTTTACATGAATGAATTGTGTAATTTTTTTCAAGATAAAAAATTATATGAAGAGATATTTTACATAATGTATTTAATTAAACGGAAGGCAATTACGCATGTACAACATACAAATATACAAGTATATGCATACAAATATTGTTTTTTTTTATTTTCATAACATAAATTGAAATTTAATGCGAGGTCGTAGCGAAATAAATGTATCGTTACCTTGAAAAAGAAAGGCCCTAACTTATAATTTTTTTTCAAATCGAGATTTTTGCATTTTTCCATACATTAGATGTTTTTCCATCTAAACATACACAAAACTTGGTATAAAAAAAAATAGTGAGTTATGGCCTTTCTATATTAAGGAAACGGTATTTATGTATGCATGCATGTACAATGCATATTTGAAACAATGTAATATTGTAGATTAACTTAAGGAATATTACAAATACCTTTGACCATGGATTTATATCCGACACAGTTTCCCTGCAGCTGTATAAAACACTTGTTTTTTTTTTTAAAGGATGCATTTCAAATTAAGTAATTGTAGGACCTTGCAAAGCATTTGATTTGTATGTTATTGCATAAAAATAATTGAAATTATTAAAGAAGAGTTTATTTTTATTGTTGGTTGAAGAATTTCTTAGCTCTTAAGGCAACAAATTAGCAGATTTACAGATTTGTCAATTATTCGCATCCTGATGACAATTGTAGTCAAAATTATCATTTCCACTAATGGTATACACATGTGTGTTTGGTAAGCTTGTCCTAATACTTAAGTAAATTGCAAATATTTACATTTTAGCCTTCCAATTTTTTAAATAACTACAGCTAAACCCTAAGTTTTTAATATGGGAATACGAGTATATGCAAGTCTATTGGCTCTTTACGGTGCCATCTTGCAGTTATGCAATGGAAAAAGTTTGGTACAGTATCTAGTTTCAAATTGTAAAATTCTTGTTTAATAAAAAATTTTATACGTTACCTCACAATAGATTGAAAGCAACCCTAGGATTTTATTAAATCAACAACTTGTTTTAATAATGCAGTGTTGCAGCGCCTCTCGTGTTAAATGAGTCATATCAAGGAATATAAATTGATATTGAATAAATGATTTATATTCTTTGGTCAAATTAAATTTTTTTGAAGGTGAGATGCATCATAACAAGAAGGAAATATTGTATTATCGAAAGGACACAATTAATGAATTTGACAAAAGTTTTAAAACGAATATTGTGTTTTCTTTTTAGTGGACATTATTATTATTTCAATAGCATTATTGAAAAATTTTATCTTAATAAGAATTTAAAGTCTTTTTAACGCTGTGGATAGTAAATGTTTCTTTTTTCTAAGTAAACATTTAAAAGAAAAACAAATTTTCTTACTTCATTATTTTTATTTTCGATATAAATTCGATTAAAGCCAACATATTCAAATTCAAAGAAATATGAAATTTTATAAGGTGGGGTGGTACTGTCTACTTGTTTTTTAACTGCAATATTTAACTTTAGGCTACAAACTGTCTGAGTGCGAAGTTTTGCCCATTTAACGAGTTTATAATAAAAGCAGAATAAATGTTTAATTTTCTTCCAGCATTTAATTGTTAAATTTAACAACATATCTATACATACATATACATATGTATGTGCATAGAAAACAAAGGCTTTAAAATAAAAATAAAATTATTTAACCCGCATATGATATGTTTAATTGCTTCTGTCAATTAGTTAACTAAAAATAAAGTGAAAAATACAAGTTTAATAAAATTTTTTGTTCTACTAAGACAAAAATGGGACGAAAACGACTTTGGTTTATGCTAATTAAAATATTAAATAGTGTTTTGCATTTTGCTAAGAAATAAAAAAAATAAAGTCTAAGCACAGACAAATTTCAACTTAAAATCTACGTAAACAATGATAATCTAATCTTTTTCGGCAATGATTTTGCTGCATATGTATTTCACGTTAATCTAACATGATTTATAGTAAATTTCAAAGAAAATGTTTCCTTTTGAAATAACTTGATTTTATGTTGATTTAACATTTACTTATTGTTAAAATCAAATTGAAGAATCATGTTGAATCAAAGTGGGAACAACATGAATTGAATTTAATGTAGTAATTGTATTTTATTAATTATTTACCTTACGTGTGGTTCACATAGACTTTAGAAAAATTTTTGTTTGTATATAAATTGGCTTCCCCGCCCAAGATTTGAACTCGGCAGTCATCGCGTAGTAGTCACCGTGCTTACTATGGTAGCCACATATACTTTAAATATTCTTTAGATACACACTAAATATGTTTTTAATTCAACATTATTTCATTGATCATTTAACATACAATCTATTTGAAAAGTTTTAGTTCAAAAAAAAATACAAAATACTTTGACTGGACTCTAGTGTTCGAACCTGCGATTCTGCGAATACCAGCCAGCAGCAGTTTGTCGGCTGTTTACAAACATCTAAAAAAGCAACAAGCACAAAACTGTATTGCAGCTATTAACAATGCAAATAAACACCAACACACTTAAACAAGATATTATTTCTTGTAAATTTAATGTGATTTGAATGAATTTGAATCAAACTTTTTGCATGGTGATTTTACATTGGTTTTTTTTCTGTATATACATTTAGGCCTTACACAGTGTAAACTAAGTCATCATTGTGATCATATTATAATCAGATTGATATAAAATGTTTATTCTGATCATGTTACAAAAGCCAAATAGCGTCACAATTCTGTTAATATCAGCTTTTGCAAGAAGCGGCTTAAGTTTAATTTCGATTTATTTGCACTTCTGATCAAATTAAAATTAATTCAATTTAATAAAAATAAGCATGAGCACAATACAAATCAAATAAAACAGATATTTATAAGGTGATTAAATTTTAATTTGCCGCAAATAAGATTTTTTTTTTTTTTTTTTTTATTTTAAACGAGCAAATATATTTTTAAATATGAACAAGATATTTTATTATGTATTTGAAAAAAAAACCGATTGTTTTAAGAAGCACAACGAAAAGAATAAAGTAAAGGTTATTAGAATAGCACATCACAAAGATAGAAAATAGTAGCAACGTGCACGTACACATACACCAGTAGTTGTAGGATAAGGTTGGTTGCTTTAAATATACTAGTGCTTATGGTCCTTCTGGTTTCCTTCACCTTTTTAAATTCTAATTGCTGTAAAGTATCGTGCTTATCCATCAATTTAGCAAATTATGCTCAAAACTCTGTTAAGCTGGCAGGTAAATCTTTTGTAATCGTTTTAGAGTTTGAAAGAAGAACAAATTTTATTGAATGCAACAGGAAAATAGGCTATAATACAAACAAGTAATCCAGAGCATAACTAAATTTAACATTTATTTGTGTATAAAAAATAAATCATTCAACGTTCATTACCGTACCGCTAAAACTCTTTTCTACGCTTTAAAGTGCGCTGCTGACGGTCAAATAAACTCATCAATCACATAGTTGTGTGTGTGTGCGATGTGCGGCAAGGATTAATAAAAATAAAAAAAGTTTTGATTTCATTATTTGACGGCTGTTTGTTGGATCGTGTGCAACTCTAGTTGACAAAAAAACATCAAATATTTGGTAATTCTTGTTATTGATGGGGAAATGCATGGATGAACAAAAGTTTGTATTGCTCTAAGGCGTCAAAGTACGAAAGGTGATTGTGGTATTTATTTGTACGTCTGATTTTAAGCGCCAATCATAAGATACACACTCATATCGTCACCTTAAATGCAAAGGGACGTAACCACACTTTTATATTTTTTACAGGAGAAACAAAAAACATTTTAAAATCAATAATACTAAAGTGTTCTTGAAAATTTTCTTCGAAATTTACTTGTAGTATCCATACTTACGAGTATATGTTTTTTATCATTTATTTCCTTTTTATATTCACATTTCTGTTAGTTACTTTCTTTGCAATAAAAAAATAGATGCATTCGTAGTTACGTCTGTTTGAATTTATTTAATAAAGTTGTCATTTTTGATCGCAGTGGTCTAAATATTTGCGTGAACATGTAGTTTGATCAAATGAACCATAATCAATCAAAAACTCGATTTCGAATTTTTTGTATAGCTACGTCCGTTTGCATTTAAGTTGACGATATGCATTTAGCAAAAGATTGGTTTAAAAACAAAAATTATACGGAAATTATAAAGCAATGCTAGAAAAGCATATAATCATAGCAATTTTGTAACGAAAATTACGGTGGACATCGTAATTGTCAAAGTGTGGTTCAGAGAACAGCAATAAGTAGTGAAAAAGTGAGTAAAATTGAATCATGAGTTATAATTTCTTGTACTTATGCGCACTCATACTTATTGCAATGTTGTCTATGAATCATATTCACTCGAAAGTTTGAAGTGCGCATCGAACTCATACTTAGAAACATTTATTACTTTTGTTGATTTTGACTCTCCTTAACTCAATGCCTATGGATGATGCAAAATAAGTATGATTATAAATGCGAACTTCCCATTCGAACTTTAAAGTTCTCATCATGACGTTATGTGTTTCTCTGTTGCTTTTTTTCCTGATTTTTTGCACGAATTGAAAAACAAAGCTATTTACTACTACTACTACGGCCTGCAAACTATTTAATGACTAAAGTTTTAAATAAATATACATGGATGAGTTGAGTGAGCTGAATCAATGTGAGTAGTATAAGTATGTTCCTGAAATGAGAAATCAAACTGAGGTGATTTATGAGTGTGAGTGTGGTATGACTATGATGTCGACGTCGCATTCATATTTATTTCAACTTATACTTATAAATCAATGTCTTCGTGAGTATTCGTAAATCAGAGTATTTGTGTTTAAATGATGTCTACTCACTTATGCATAAAATTTCATTAGTTGGTTTGAATAGCGAAAAAACGATTCATTGCCGATCACTGGTATGGTTATGTATATACACGGTTTGGTGGTTGTTCTCCGGAACCACCGGTATGATTTAAAAAATTGCTCCAGCAAAATGTCAAATGGATCATTTCAAGCGAGAAGGGGTATTTATTTCCCCTTTCAAGTACTTAATATTAGGCCGTGGGATGGTAAGTCCCCCATATCTACAAAATATTTATTTATAAATAATAGTTATTATTTAATATGGCCTTAAAGTCAGTTTTAAATCACTAAACTTTGTCTAGGTAAGAAACCTAATACACAAACATATGTACACACATATGATGTTTATACAATTTCATATTCCTACACTCAATCACATATTCTCATAGTGAATTTCCTACAATCATTAAGCCATTGAAACCTAAATTCGCATACATATGTTAGTTATATAAATTATATAAATTTCTTAAGCGAAATTTCAATTGCATGTAATTCGGCTGTAATTATGTTGTGTTATAAATTATCTGGTGCTGACATAAATACCAACAATAAGAAGCTAAAACTATTAAATGAGCATAATGATTTATGATAGTCATATAACAATGATTTATCATCAGTTATAAGATTAATATACCTTTAAATTATCTTACGCAGGAATTCAGGTGTGGATTTAAAGAGGGAGTCATGGGGTCATAATGCCCTCAAAAGGGCTACACGAACTCTGGTATTCATCCTACAATACCAGTTAGTGTAACCTCTGTCCCGACTAAATTTACTTTATGTTAGCCCCTCTCTAAACTAAAGGCTGGATCCGCTCTTGCCATCATTTACATGTGTGTGTGTTTGAGTATGTGGCTACAAATACCTATGATTACATAAGTACTTTCATATCTACGCATAATTAATTCAATATTTTTATGCAATTGTGGGTTTATGTAAGATGATTGTACCCAGTTGACCAAATAACCTGCCGACAGAAAATTAAACTCTAATGAATGATGCTGGTAGAGGAGAAGAAAATGCTGTTTGTTTTAAATTTCCAGCAGAATTTTCATTCGTAAATTAAATTACTATCGCTGTCGTTAATGTACGTTTTAGTAGTGAATTCGAGGGCATCTTGCAGACATGCTTAACAGGGTATGCTTTGTTTATTGTGCAATGCAATGTTTATTGTGCCTGCACCTGCATGTATGCAATATCTCTAATTAAGTTTGCTTTGACCTTATAAAACATTTCTGAGAAAAACTTCTTGATTTTATTAGGTTTTCTTATAAATTGTAAACTATAGGGATTTCTTATTGATTTTATTAGGTTGCCTTCTTGATTTTTTTAAAAAGGTTTTCTTCTTGATTTATTTAGGTTGCCTTATTGATTTTTTCATTAAGGTTTTCTTCTTGATCTTAGTATGTTCCTATATGATTATGTATAAAGCATCTTATTGGTTTTTTTTAATAAGGAAATCTTTTTGATTTTATGAGGTTTCTTGTTATTTCGTTTCTATAAATATACAGACAATTTTTTTTAATGATCTTTTTCATTTTTGTATAAAAATGTTTGCACAATAATTTCAATGGTTTTTCAGGCTGCTTGTTAGCATATTGGGTAGAGTGCTTGTCTATCAGGTAGAAGTTTGCTGGTTCAATACTTGGTGAGTAAGTTAGTTAAGAATATAAAATAATGTGTATGTATGTATGTATGTATGTATGTATAAATAAATAACATCTACAATATACTACATGCATACATACATGATTTTTTCAAAAAGGTTTTCTCTATGAAATTAATAAGGTTTCCTTATTGAAAAAAACCATAGAGATTTCTTATTAATTCTGTTCTATTTTATGAGGTATTTAGTAGGCACTGTTTTCTCTGTGTATGGTTTACTCCATGAGCAGCGTAAGGGGAAGAAACTAATTAAGCTTTTAGTAAAATTTGTTTTCTATTTTTGAGAAGTAATCCTAAGGCAATGAATGCATACTACTATTACTAGGTGTTACCTTCTTTAGGAAAGGGATAGTGATAAAGAAGACAGGTGGTAAAGGAAGAGATAGAGGAAAGCTTCATTCCATTACAATTCTGCATTTTGCACGTTTTTTTTTTCAATAATGCAGTGTTGCAGCGCCTCTGGTGTTAAATGAGGCATAATAAATTTTTTTGAAGCTGTTTAGTAGCCATTTTATTGGTTATTTTACTTTGCCGATGATTCTGCTACACAACGAAGGAGGGCGCTCTGATGTTACGAGTACATTAGAATTAGTATCTGCTGAAGTCGGTATTGTTCAGGGACCAGTGACTTTGCAATCATCACTTGAAGTTTCCTACAACTGATACAATGGAACACTAATGCACATCAGAAAAATGTGTGGTGTTGTTATTTAGTGACTGTTGGATACCGGTGCGCGAATCCAGGACCTGCGATTTTGCAATCAATCTAATTATAATCAAAAGTCAGACAAATGGCCTAAAAAACTTTTTTTCTTATTTGTGAAAACTAAATAAAAAAGAAAAAAGGTTAGGACATGCGATTAGAGCTATGCTGCTTAGCTGCATATAGAAGACAAATTGTATGTGTTAAATAGCAATGCAATAAAATTATATTATATGATGATGTCAAATTCGCCGCTACTATTTCAAAACGTTTTATTTTCTTTTCTAGCTGCGTACGATTAAATTAGTTAAAATAAAAGAAAAATGGCGCAATCATTTTAATTGTTTTTGCTTTGTTTTCGTTTCACTTACTTCAAAGAATGAAATAAAATAAAATCAAATATTTTGTTTCATTTTATTTTCGTACTCTGGTTTTAAGTACAAAGAAATCAAAACAAAAATAAATTTATTACTGTAATAGCGTCGATTGTTTTTGCTATGAAAATCACGCCCTAACTCCTGCGCCTGGCATAAGGAGCATAGCTCTAAAAAAAGTGTCGCGATTGCAGAAGAAGCTTAAAAGTTTCGGATCTTGTTCTTAGAAATTTTATAAGGACATATATATTTTTCCTTATGTGACACAAAAGTGTTTTTTTTTCAATTTGTGTATTAATTTAAGGCTTTTATAACTTTTTTTGGATGGCACTGCGTACACAGGTTGAAGTTGAAATCAGAAACATTAAGAGTAAATACTTCAAGCTTTTGAAGTCCGCTAAGCGGTATAAAGAAATAATATTTCGGACTTAAAACCAAAAGTCTTAAAGGGCGACCTGGATAACAAATGTTTCGAAAACTTGCAGTGGCGACGGAGAAATAGACACAGGACTAAAATTTCCCTTAGTGCGCCAGTTCACACTACTCAAGGTTTTATAGCTAAGCTTATCACTTTTTCTTCTTTGAACTTGCATCATAGTTCACACAATACAAGTCTTATTTTTGAGCTCATATTTTTCATGCATAGTTTTGCGCATGCATGTGTTTTTTTTTAGGATTGGGATTGAGAAAGCCAAATGTATGGACAAACTTGCATAATGTGAACTGAGACTTAGTAAGAAGCTTAAACAAATTTAAGGAACTACAAGACAAGTATGTGCATGAATTTATTTTTAATTTTTCATCTCTACAACAGTTGCTTAGTATGGCCACAAAAATGCAGGTACCTGCTGTCATTGTTTTCCAGTTTTACGAATGTACAAAAATTGAATAAGAAAACAACAAAACTAAACCAAAATTAAAAAAAAAATACATATAAAAAAAATACAACAAAAACAAGAATTAATTGAAGCGTTTTATGAATACAAATGACAAGAAATTAATCTCCATTAAAACACAAACAAACAAAAACCAACGGAAGTGGTTGCAAATTAAAATGAAGTTCTAAAGCAAAAATGTCTTAATGATGCAGAGCGAAGAGAATGTCAATAACAAAAATCTGCTTCTCTTTTATATGGACTGTGGGTGGAAGATTGTGGCATAGGGGAAAATTCTTATTTGTATTCAAACAATTTAAAGCAAAACTTTTGTTTGAAAATTACAGTTTGAAGGATTTTTAACAGGATAATTCAGGTGATTGCAGGTTTGCTTACTTCTTTTTTTACTTTTAAACAAATTATTAAAGGATATTTATTCATGGGGTTAGAATAAATGGGAAATCAAAATGATAATCTCGTCTGGGAATAATAAATTGCGAGCGAATTTTTTTTTTGGCAATAAAGCGCTCATTTACTCAAAGAACGTCATAACTCAAAAAAAAGAACAAGTTTGCCAGAAAACGAATTTGATATGGAAAAAGAATATTTACTGCCTTATTCATAAAAAATACTTCTGTTTCATAAGAGGCTTATGAAACAAATTTTCTATGGAAATTTGATTAATAACCCTTTTATAAAATCAAAATATTTTTTATGAATTGTGCCCTTAATGTTTTTCTCAAGAGTTGAGTAAACAAGATATTTGTATAAAATTTTTACACAATATGAAGAAGGATATGTGAATTAATTATGCATCATTAACTGAAAAATTGCATTTTTTGAGTTATGACGTTGTTTGAGTAAATGAACGAAATGTTTAAATAATAAAGTAGCTAAGTGTTAAATTTGCGTGTTGCCTGGCCATTTGTTTTTATTTTTCTTCTCACGTTTTGCTATCTCCTGAAGTATTTGAAAAAAAAATCAATTAACTCTCGTATTCTTTTTTTTTTTTTTTCTAGTTTGATTAACTAGATAAAGTTGAAGAATAACTTGTTAATTTTATAATCGCTTCCTTTATTTGAAATTATGGTGGCGTTATAATCAATAAAAGTTAAAAGTTAAAGTGCTAAAGTAGATTTCTGTCAATATTTATGATTATTTATATCAGGCTAAAGTTAATATCGCTCTGTAAGCCAAATTACACGCGATAATTTTTAAAGAAATTTGTAATTGTAAATATTCTGACAAATGTTGGCAGTTCT
Organism: Tachina lurida; assembly: GCA_944452675.1. NCBI lineage: Eukaryota > Metazoa > Arthropoda > Insecta > Diptera > Tachinidae > Tachina > Tachina lurida. The sequence continues at coordinate 127,111,016 of OX101754.1, forward strand.
TGTATTTGGTTAGTAGTAATCATGACTGTACACCATATTTGACATCATTTATTTGTGCGTTATCTATTTCAGTGAACCAGTTTTGGAGATTTAAAATTCCATTTGCAGCGCAGTGATGCATTTACGAACACACCCTATTTTTGAAATGAAATAGAATATGTGAATTGTTTTGATTCATGGAATTAGAATTTGCTGCAAGCTTTTTTTTTGTAATGAAAGCTCATTTTTACCACCTCCTATTTACAGCAGTCTTGCCATTGTCACTTGTTCTTTACTAATTACCCACATGTAAGTTAAGTTTTAGTTTAGTTGTACTCTGAAATAATCAACTAGCTCTCGTATTCTTTTTTTGTTTGTTATTTGTTTGGCGTATAATTTTGGCAATTTTGTAATTGTTCATGCTTCAATTGCCTGCTTTATTTGAAATTATTATTGCGATTTAATCAATCATAGTGATTAGAAAAAATGTACATATAAATAAAATTCCTGCAACTCAATTTCAGTTTTTTTAATTGTTTCCAAAGGCTTCTTTTATTCATACACCAAATGTGTGTTATGTTTCAGGAAATAGTTGCTGCTTGTTGCCGGTGCAACTATAAAAATAAGAAATTTGAGAATTCGTTCGTTGATTGCAAAAAGTTGTTTAAAACAAGAATAAGGATATAAAACACTAACTTTTTATGTTGTTAAATTTTATTTATTTCTTTTTCTTCTTGAGGCCTGCCTGAGGGGAATAAGAAAGCAAAAATCTACTTTAAATAAGATGATGATGTGGTTATTGGAGTGTGTTTTTTAGAACCCTTATACACTGGTAAAAAAAATTTATTTTATAAGCTTCACTTCATCAATATTTGTAGTAATAAATCGCTGGCAAAGTGAAGTAGCTAATAAAATGTTTACATATATACTAAATATATACTAAAAGGATCAATACGGAGAAGAAGTAGAGCGTTAATATAATACTCGTATATAAAAATGTTTCTCGTAAGATTTTATATTAAAGTTGTGCAAGGGATTAACAGATTCCCCTGCTGATTCAGTAAAGCGTTTCACAATGAATGCGGGGCCATTAAAAAAGGTATTCGACATTTTTTAAAAATATTGTTTTTTTCAAACCTAAGATTTTTTCAAGTGTATACTCCAATATGAGGGTTGTTTGCTTGATTGCTAATTTTATCATTTTAGCTGCAAACGTTATTCCTGCGCGCCTCATGATAAGTTTATTTATTTACTGTTGTGCTAAAGATTATTCCTTGAGGTTTTTATGTTCGATTTTTTGTTTCCTCCACCTACGAAGGAAAAACAAACTTCAAAATCCAATATTTGTGTTGTATGCTTTTTTTATTGAAGGATCTGTTGTGTAGTTGACCACACAGAGCGTTAAATAAGAACAATTTTATTTTATTCAGGCGCATAATAAAAAGGTATGACCATAATTTTGACTTTACTTGAATTTTTTCCTCATTTTCTTTTAAAGCAAATTAACAAAAGGTAAATGGTAACAGTGTAAAAGGACAAGGGAATGGCTTTTAATATTGAAATTTTATTTTCCAGTTGACATTTTATTTATGTAACATTTTAAGATTTTCTTGGGAGATTTTTTTTATGATAATGATTATAAACTTGGTGGGCTATGGTTGTAATCATTATAAACAAATTTTAAAAGCGAATTTTTCAAATCTACAAAAAAAAATTAAGCTTAAGTGCAGGCACATGTTTCCAAAAGGACTCTTTTAAATAGGATTTTTTTCCCAGGAATATATGATTATCAGCATTGCTTAAAATTTCTTTTATATTTTTATATATTCGGTTTACCAGCCCCTTTTCTTAGCATTTTATGTTTTTAATTATTGGCCTTCCAACAGCTCATTAAAATAATATTTATTTTTTTTTTACTTATAATTAATGATGTAACTTTTCATTGATATATTTAGTGTTGTCATAAATATTTGTGGCTTTAATGCTTAAACTTAAGTTGTTAGTTTTATTACATCAAAAAGTTTTCTTATGTTTAAGTGATGTAGCAAAAATTAATGATGAAATTAGCAAAATTAAATAGATAATGAATTCATGGTAGTGGCATTTTATATCGAAACTTTTTGCAACACAAAGCTTATATGCTTATAATTATATGAAAACTGAATTTTCTGCAAGTTATTCAAGTTCAGAAATTATGGTAACTATTCATAAGGATAAGGTGAAAAGCACCTTCAAATTAAACATCAGAGCGAGCCGTTGATAATTATTATTTAATAAAAATATTTATGTGTTACTGTTCTCTAATGTTTTCCAAAAAGCATGGAAAACAATTAGAAAGCGTCATAAGGACCCAGATATCAATACACTTTAAGGAATCGCATATGAATATTGTGAAATAAACGAAATGATTAACCTATTTATACCCTTAATATCGAAAAATTTTTTGCACCCAAATACACACACTTACAGGCACTCACATACACACGTGCGTTGTGCAAGGACACGAGTACATTTACAATTTTGTAATAACATTTGTGCGTGTGCAATCATTTAAATGAGTGAATATTTCCGATTCAAGCAAAATTGGTATTGTAAGTGACTTGACAGTGTGTTACGCAGCCTTAAATCCACACACACACACACACACACACACACACGCATACAAATATTATTTATAAATTTAGTGTTTACACGAACCTTTAGTTATTGTAATATTTTATTACACAGTAGTTATTTGCTGTGTTTTATTTTTATTACTTTTTGCTATTTATGTTGTATAAAATAGACTAGAACTGTATGTAATATGACTGACAGCATGCAAAAAATAAAAGGAAAGAGAAATAACATGACACAAGTAGTTGTTTCCGGATTTGAGAAAATCATTTCTAAAAAGCATTGAGGTGAAAATGCTGCTGTAATGTATGACTTCCGTTTTAGGCTCGGATAGACACATACACGCACACACACACGCACACACACGCGCACATACAATAACACACATTATTCCTTCGAGCTTCTTTGTTTCCTTTTCAATTGATAAATTTATACAAAAATATATGTACCAGGTTTTTCTTCATTTTATTGTTTAAGGGTTGGTGGTTTTTAACCTACCAATTTCTCTTATTGCAAAAACTTGTTTTCTCTGCCATAAAAACATTTGTATACAATGGAAATAATCCCGAAATTATTAACTAAAGAACATAAATAAAAAAGCACACAAAGACACAAGACGATGTAGAAGTAACATGAAGAACAACTCTTATATTATGCCTTTTACTTATTAAGAAATATACAACCACACAAACACCTAAGCCCAAACAGATGAAAGACACAAAGAACAACAACTATAATATTTCAACAATGTTCGTACTTTAGTACGAACTATAGCTGGAATTACTGATGTGATCCCAAACTAAGATGACAGACTATTGATTTTTTTTACATTCTCTGTGGAGCTTTGTTTTCAGTATAAAAAAATTTATCAGTGTGTTAAGAGTGAAAGCAGTCAAGTCAAGTTGAGTATTAAGTAGAAAACAGCAAAGTTAACATCGTGGTATTACATTAGTGAATAGTTAACATTGTGCGTTTTTAAAGCTCTTAATGACAGTGTTTAGTGCCAGTGTTTGAAAAACTGCCAGCAAAACAGCAACAGCACTAAAAAAACTGCTTTTGCTGTACTGCGAAAAGTTTATTGTTTTTTTTTTAATTTTGTTGCTGTGCTATGCTGCGCTCATGTCTGCAGTTAAGTCACAGAGCAGCTACATCACTGTTCTGTTACTTTAACTTCGAAATTTCAAACAGTTCAGTCAAAGCACAGTTTCAAAAGTTCGTGGTACATTTTGTGCTATAACTGCCGTGGCTTTAAATCATTGTTTGTTTGTTGTTGTTGTTGTTGTTGTTGTTGTTGTTGTTGTTGTTGTACTTAATTGTTTAAGAAGTTAAGCCTAGCTAAAACAAAGCGACAGCAAAAGCAACAGTCGAATTTTGTGTGCTGTTGCTTTGACTTTAACTGCGAAGATCTTAACAGCACAGCAGTTAAGTTAATTTTTTTTCGTTAAACACACAGTCGACAGTGGTTCAATTTTTTTTTTGTTCTGCTATCGGCTTTGAAAAATATAAGAGTGACAATACAGTCAAAGCAAATGAAATAAAACGCTGTTTAGTGCATCAATTTTTTGGATTTATTAATAATTGTGCAGTAGGAACTTTTTATACGAGTTAATAGCAAATTTGCGGCCATACAAAAAAAATTTTTTAAAAGGAAATAACGTATTTTATACTGTTCATACAACAGCCCCAAAACATAAAGATCATTAACTGCTGACTGGGTGAGGGAACTAAAAACGTTGGGAACAAAAATTCCAGAGGGCAGTCTTTTTCTGGAATATAACGATGCAATGATAATAGAAGGAGTTGACTTTACATACATCTCTTTCGCATACTTAAAGTTTACTTTGCAAAGCTTTGAATTTACTGGCTAGAAGGGACTACAGACTTTATTGGACTCGCAAAGTTGCTTTATTCTGCACCCGATTCCGTCATTTTATACGCTTCACGTTCCTTAAATTTACGCAGAAACATCCTGCATTTATCATTATGCAAAAGTAAAAAAATTCGCAAACAAGTGCTTATAAGCCTCGGTTTTATATTCTAAAGATTTATTTTAACAGATAAATAAACATAAATGCAAACAAAAAACACATTTGTGTTCAAATGTGTTCGAGGCATTAAATTAATATTTAAGAATAAAGAATCCATAAAATAAAGTATCATAAATTTAACAAAACAAATACATGTTACATGTGTGCTGTCATGTCGTAGCCTGAGCGAAATAAATTCTTATCCATACAGTTGGCATGTCAGAATCAGTGGCAGGTAATAAAAAGAGTTAATTGTTAACTTTTATAGATAGGAGGCATTTAATAAAAAAAAAATTTACATATATTTATTTCTACATACATATATTCTGCCTTATCGTGGTTGGCGTATTTCAAATACGACTACGACTGTTTGGTAATAGATTTAAGAAAAACTGTTGAAGTCTTCTTTAATCTATTACCAAACAGTCGTAGTCGTATTTGAAATACGCCAACCACGACAAGGCAGATTATATATTTCTGCTTTTTATTTAAAATTGTAGAAGTTTTTTTAAAAACAACTTTGGCTGTTTTTTGCCGCATTAATATTTGTATTTTTGTGTGCGTACAGTGTTATTTGCAATACAAACACCCGATAGCTATCAGAAGTGGCATCTAAAAATATGCTAATGATCTTAAAGCATAAGAAAGAAAGCATACTTTTAGGTAACTTTATAAGCAATAAATGCTTTTATTATACACATATGCGCTGACATCTAGCTATTATTTCGAAATAGATACAAGATACTTTTTTATTATCGAAATGAATGAATAGATAAATAATGGAATAAAAGAAAAATTACAGATAAGAAAACAAACACACACACACACACACACACACACATACACACCCACACCCATAGGAAACCATTTTCAAATAAGAGAATACATTAGATGTAAATAAAGCAAATAGGAATTTTATTAACATTTGTATAATTTTATTTTTCCATTACCCCTTAAACACCAACGTTTACGAGTATTGCAAGAACATTAAATGAAAGGTTATGGTCAAATCAATAATGACTTAAAATGACTGCACAATGTATCCTTAAAAGGAATAAAAGCGAAACATACATACATACATACATACATACATATGTTTAGGGCACGCACTTTAGATTTCAAAGGCTTTAAAATAGTTCTTCTGCTCTCGCTAACCCTAAAGTCTGCAAAGTTTTCTAGCACGAATAGAAAAAATCTTTTTGTCGTCATTAAAAAAAAAACAAAATTATGTATATCGAGCCTTATTTTGGATTTTATCGTAAGCGACAAAAATTAAGTTGTTCAGGAGTAGGTTTTTTCTATAGTATTCAGATTTGTTTTACATAAGTAAATTGTCGCTTAAGATAAAAAGATAAAATGTTACAGCCCGTATCATAAAAGTTATAGAAAATGTTGGCATTTTGATAATTCTAAACTATGGGTAAGCCCATAAAATTTTAATTTCAATAAAAAAAGATCTATATATTCCAGCCGAATTTATTAATATAACTTCATCCAAATTTTGATTAATTAAAAACTTTGTGCTTTTTAACGTCATCTCTAACAATGAAATTTTATAATGTATTTTTCTTTTTTGATTAATAAAAACCTTCATTTGATATACTGCAGCTGTTTCCTGCAGTTTTCCAAACATATCCGCTTTTTTCCTTTTTTTTTGCTCTCCTTCAAAGACATAAACAAACTTTATGTTTTCATAATATGACAGCAAAAAATCAAACTTTAAACAACTTTTTCCTATTTATTTGAAAGGAGAGAAAAATATATTAAGAAGACTTAAAAAGAAATGTGTCGCTGAATTAATGTGAAGCTGAGAGAGAATAAAAAAAATGTATTTATGTATATTAAAAAACTTTTTATTGTAGAAAATGTTCAAGGCAGAGGCAAGGAAAATTTTTTTTCTTCAGACAAGTGTATTCACATATAAAAAATTGTAAAGAAGTTAACAATTATTTCAGATTTTTGTTTCGTTTTGAAGGGGCTCTCGATTAATTTTTGCATCAGCTGAAAGCACACACATCCTTATATATCTACGAGTAAAAAGTTCATTGAATATTTCCACGAAATTTTCGGAAGATAATCACAGTTTTGGATTGTGCGTACTGAAAATGCCAATTTTAGACTTATTTAAAATTATATAGTTTTAAGCCTTGGATGTTTGTTTAAAGTTTTTCGCTAAATATCTATTTGTTGACAATAAAATTTAATTTAAACTGAATCAGCCGTTTGTTAGGGGAAACTACTATTGCAGGCTAAAAGCATTGTCAATTGTTTAAATGATCTCGAATATACGGATGACATTTGTCTTCTCTCTCACCGATACTCCGATATGAATATGCAATTGCATCGTCTTACGGAGCTGGCTAAGAACGTGGTCTCAAGATTAATATTGGCAAAACTAAAGCGATGCCAATAAAAACAGAAAACTTAAACAACTTTATAATTGATAATGTGCCTCTGGAGGAGGTTAATTCGTTTTGCTACCTCGTAGCTGTCATCACAACATCAGGCGGTTCGGGTGCAGATATTGCCAATCGAATAAAGAAGGCGACTCAAGCCTATGGCCAACTTAATTAGATATGGAACTGTTCAACTCTCTCTCGCCGTGTTAAGCTAAATATTTTCAACTCCAATGTCCGATCTACATTGTTCTACGGATGCGAAACATGGAATGCGGCCCATCGTGATATGCATGCACTGCAAGTTTTTATAAATAAATGTCTTAGAAGAATCCTTCGAATCTTTTGGCCACCATACATATCAAACGATAGACTATGGCATCAAACGAACCAGTCCCCTATAACTACAGATATACAAAGGCAAAAATGGAAATGAATTGGTCACACCATACTAAAGCCGGCCACAGATATTGCTAGAACAGCGATTGAGTGGAATCCTCAAGGCAGCCGTAGAAGAGGTCGACCAGGGCCCTATTCCACAAAACAACTTATCAACTTTTCACTTTGCACTTATCAAATTTTTCATCAATTCGCAAAACTTTTTGTTCCTCATAACTGTAAAATTTGATAAGTGATAAGTTGAAATTGATAAGTGTAATTTCCAAAGTCTTTGCAATTTTTATGCTCTCTTTCCAGTTTCTGTTCCACGTACGTTCTCTTGTGCAAAGTGAGAAGTTAATATTGAAAAGTGTAATTTGCAAAGACTTGGCAAATAATTATGCTGTTTCGTTCCACAATAACTGTAAATTATATTTTTGCAAAGCAAATTTTGATAAGTTTGTCAATAATTTGCAAGGTAAACGATCACTTTACAAATTCATATTGTTATAATTAGTGAAGCTTTCAAAATGTTAAGACGTGAATTTCTGTTCGACGATAGTGAAGACTCGGTTATAACAAGAAATTATAGAGACCGAATTAATTTTTCGGGATAACAAAACCTTAACTTTAAAGTGTGCTTTCGTTTAAATCAAAATCAAGTTGATTTGATTTTAAATAAAATTGGAAAAAAATTAGAGCACAACACACAGCGCAGTCATGCCTTGTCGGTTGAAAACCAACCAACTACTAATATGTTTGCATTGGCTTGGAAGTGGTTGCCAGTACCATGGAGTTGCAACTATGCATGGTGCTGTTATAATAGATGTTTTATTTCAAAACACAATTCGGTGGCCTGATGACGTTCATGACTCAAGGGTGTTACGAAATTCGGCTGTAAGTCAAAGATTTGACAATGGATGGAGACCATTTCCGGATGCTGTTGTTTTGGGTGACAGTGGTTATGGACTGAAAAACTGGTTGATACCACCATTACGCCGAAATCCCGATAACCCTGCTGAAGAGACTTTCAATCGTTGAATTGAAAATAATTTTGGCATTCTTAAAGAGAGATTCCCATGTCTAAACTATTTGCGACTGAGACCTGAGTTTGCAGGAAAGTTAGTTATTGCTTGTGCCGTCTTACACAATATTGCCTGTAGCATCGGATTCAGTAGTGAAAACATGCAACCGATTGAAGAAAATGACAGTGAAATCCAGGAATTGGATGTGGAAAATGTTGAAGGAGAAAATGATGCCCTTAATAATATGAATAATGCGAGCGGAATGGAAAGGCTTACTTCTTTGCTACAATACTTTTCCTAATGCCTAGTTTTTGAAAAAAAATTATCTTTTTGCTGTTTCCTTTTTCCACTGCAAAAGCGGTGTTTCTTTTGGGGCATTTTTAGGGTTTATTATTTACCAATGTCCGACTCTTCCAGAGCCCAAACAAAACGTCCCGCGCATAAATACATAAGCGCCAGTTTTCAAAACTTCCTCCCAGGCAGCCTGTTTATATAATTTATTAACCTTCAAAATGAAATTTAAACTTTAATATGATCTAAGGATTATATTCACTAAAATATAAAATGTATTTGAAATCTATTTTAAGTAATTTTTTTATGAAAAACTTCAAATAAATAAATTTAAGATTCATTTTAAATTTTAAAAAATTCGGGGGTAAGTATTTATGATAATTTTAGAAAAAATACTTACTTTATTGCTTTCAAAACTACCAAATAAATTTATTTTTCTTGGATTACATTTAAAACTGCAAGTTTTTTTTCCATTTTCATTTTGCGGGTCATTTTAACAACTTCTATTAGCACTACAAAGTGAAAAGTGATAAAACAGAAATGCAAGATGATTAAATGTTTTCTGGAACACTTTGCACACTCACTTTGCAGGAGAACGCAAAGACTTTACAAAGAGCGCGAATACTTTGCAAAGAGTGCAATAAATTTACAAAGAGAGCAAAGTTTTTGCAAAAATATGCTTAGTGCAAAGTGAAATTTGCAAAGTATATTGTGGAACAGAAACATTTATCACTTTGCAAAAAAATGCAAATTGATAAGTGCAAAGTGAAAAGTTGATAAGTTTTTTGTGGAATAGGGCCCAGCTCATACATGGCGAAGACAAATTTAAACCGAAGCGTCAAAAATGTAAACGAGCTAGAATGAAGTTAAAAACATCGATATGGATAGATCCAGATGGAAAGATTTTGTTGAGGCCCTATGCTCCTTATAGGGAATATATATATAAAAGCGTTTTTACATGTCGTCTGACGTCTTTCTTCGTGACTGAGAGTGAGAAATCGATGAGGGGAGAAAACAATTTTCCTAAGTGACAAAATCTTAATTAAGGTCCCAACTTCCTTAAATAAATCACTAAAATGATATTTATATAAAAAGAAAACAAAATTAAAAAAAATTTAAAGGAGTTATGTGTAGTTTTCAGAATATTTTTTCTAGACAAGTCGCTTGCTTGCATTATGGCAACTGCACATTATTTTTGTTTTTTCATAAAACTTTCACCGAAAAAATGCAAAAGAAATCAGGCTTGGCTGGGCCTTTTTTTATAATTTTTAAAACTTGTATGAAAAACAAAAACCAATTTTCGAACTGTTGTAAATATCACTTTAGTAGCGTGACTTAGGCCCAGTACACACTATGGCATTTTGTGACATCGCAAGCTAAAATATAAGTGGGAACTAGTGGCAACGATTAGTATCCGTTGAAGAAGTAGTTCAGTGACTAGTGTCTATGCCTTCATCACTTGAACTTTCCTGCAACAACTAATATAAAGGAACACTAATGCACATCAAAAAATTGCGTGGTTGGTATTTTTTTTAATGACTGCCAGAATCGGGCTCGAACCCAGAACCTTCGGTTTTGTAGTCAACGTGTAGTCAACTACTTCACTACTTATTATATTTTATTTTATTTTATTCTATTTTATTTTATTTATGCCCTAATTCTGTTCGACGATTGTATCGTCTTGTCTATAGACGAAAAAAGCCGCAGTTGTGATTCTTTAAAGCAATTATTATTTATTGTCTATGCTAGAGGGTTCGTGTATTTGCTTTATGATTTTGTTCCAAACATTATATCAAACACACATTTTTTTAAGTATTTTTCAAACTATTGTATATTGCTTTAATTGAATTTTTATGCTTTAAAAACATGGCAATAATATTTTTATTTTTCATTATCGAAGACAATAACCATTTTTGAAGAAAATAATTTACGAGTAGATAATTTAAAAAGAAGAACTCAAAAGTATTTTGAAACAAAAACGACCTAACTGCCTGGCTCACGATGTCGACAAGAAATTTTCGTTCGCTTATTTATATTGAAAACAAAAACAAAATAAGAAAATTTGTTTTTGTTTTCAATATAATTAAGCGAACGAAAATTTCTTGTCGACATCGTGAGCCAGGCAGTAAATCTTCTTACTGAATTAGGTCATTAATCTTATTCTGTTTTATATTATTTTATGTTTAGTTTTTATTTTATTTTTTTATTTAATTTAATTTTATTTTATTTCAGTTAATATTATATTATTTTCTTCCATTTCATTTAAAAATATTTTTTTCGATCAATTTAATTAATGTGATATAATTCTAAGGGCAGAATTAATGTATAAGCTTCAAATTTTCGAAGCTCGTGTAGTACTCAACACCTTAAATTTATGTACTCGATTTCATTTTAAAATAAAATATTTCATTTGTGTAAATTCACGTTCTTACAGCATCAATTTCTTATGTTATGCCATACAGTTCCCTAATGGAAGTAGTTCTTCCAGATTTGTGTACAACTTCAACTACACATCACTCATTTACTTCAAAAAACTCATAACTCCAAAACTTTCTGTTTAGAATAATATTGCATTTTATATTGCAAACAAATAAATGACTTAAATTTTCACTTTTTGAAACAAAAGCATTTTTTAATATCTTTATTAAGCTCATTTTCGGTGAATTAGGCTTTTTCGAGTTATGACTATGTTGCAGTAAAGGAGCGATATGTAGTATATTGATTTATACATTTTATATCGTGCACTATATTTTCTTAAAGCATAGGAAAAATATAATAAAATTTCTTGACTTACCGTTGTTGTTGCTGGATTTGTTGCTGTATGCGGTGTATATGCAGCATATGCTGGTTGCGGCATTGGTGCGGTATAACGATACGCCTGCTGAGCAACGGCGGCAGCAGCAGCTGCAGCTGCCGCAGCTGGTGCATAGCCTTGTGGCGCCCAAGTAGCACCGCGATATGGGCCGCCAGCTAAGCCACCGGCAGCAGCTGCAGCAGCAGCGGCAACAGCTGTTGCTGGACTAGTCATGGCTGGTGGTCGAGGAGCCCCTTTTAGAGTGACCGTAGGAGCTGGGGGCGGGGCTCCCGGATAGACGTTACGCGGTGGTGGAGGTGGTACAGCTGCTGTAACAGTAGCGGCAGCAGGGGTGGAAGCACTACCCTGAAAGTACAAAAAACAGAATTAAATATTAAAAAATTTCACTAGCTCTTGACCCTTAGAATATCATTATGCTTCTGTCATTGGCCTAGATAATAAATGTCATCTATTGTCAATGTTTATTTTGTGCATTTAGTGGCCAAAATTTTTGGTAAATATATTTTATCTATTTCTACGTTGGCCTGGAGATTTTGTTATTTTTTTAAACTATCAAATAACATGATTTTACCGTTCAGCAAGTATAACATTGTAATACATGCTACCGCGCGCCCTCAACCACTTGGAACAGAGAAAAATAAACGAATGCTACAACAAATACAACTTCGTACATGCAATTTCCTGTTTCGACATTTGCCATTTCGCTACTACATCAAGGCGGGGGTTCAACATTTACACCCACACGTATAATAACAATTACATACATATTGACAAACAAAACATTACAAATAGATTTGTTTTCGTGTTTTTTTTTGCTATTATTTTGCTTGCAGTTGTAATGATATCGAGAGCGCACAGCATTTACAAGTTGCCTGTCGTTGTTTTTATTTGTTGCATTCTGCGACAATGCAGCCCTTTGCAACCACATCCGTTAGTCAGCAAAAGAACAGGGAACAAAATAAAGGACAATTTAAAAAAAAGGTCATGCTTTAATAACCAAAATAATACACGTATCTAGTGTCCGTGCTATTTTAACAGGTCTTATCTGCTGCTGGTTATTTATTTCAACAAAACTTCCGTCCAGCAGTTCATGGGAACTGGGTAATAGTGAAGTAGAGTCTTATCAATAAGTACCCCATTTCCAAAAAAAATAAGCCAAACTAAATAAATAAAGAATGAATTACATAGAAATGCTTGATAAAAAGCAAGCGCTAAAAACAAGAAAATATTAAATAAATAGATTTTAAAAAATATGGAATAATAACGATAATCGCATCGTTAAAATAATTACAACGAACATTTATCGGAATTTGCTATTCAGAAACATTTTAACGACCTTCGCTGTAGGTTAATATCAGCTGTGTCGTTATTTAAGCGACAACAATTTTTGTGTTTTTAATTTTATCGAAAAAAATCAACAGAAAATATCAGCTGCGTATTATCGTTAAAAAGAAGTAACAGAAACACACAATCGTTATTGCAAGCGACAAAAATTACGATTGTCGGATCTTTAAAAGTTACTGAATCGCACTACAGGAAACTGAATTATAAAATTATAGTGAAGAAATTAATAAAGACATATTATTAAAAATTATTTTTTTATTTAGCAATAGAAATGGTGTTCAATTAATTTATTATTTACCAACATAGATTGCAAACATTACGCTTGAAAGGGAAATATATATACACATGTCGTTTTTCTTGTGTTATTTTCATCCCTTGATTAAGAAAGTAGTCGCTGCATACAGATGACTTGTGAAAGGGTTAATTGGCACTAGATCAGTTGTAACAAAAATTATAGAACACAATTTTACGCCATAACACTCATAAATTTTTAAACTTTTGCTCATACCACACAGAACTTTACTCAAACTGTGCTCGTATTGGCCATTTATATTCAGCTGTCAAACTTAAAATAGTTGCAGCTGATATAAATCATTCTAGGTTAAAGCAATTTCAGTTGCGGGGTTGCCAAATCTCACATAATACATATCAAATACCATAATTGAGCAATTTCAATTACAATGCTTTCCATTACATTAATTTTAATTACATTAATTTCAATTACATTAACTTTAATTACGTGAATTTCAATTAAATTAATTTCAATTACATTAATCTAAATTACATTAAATTCAATTACATTCGGGTATGTTCTGTATTCCAGGTGAAATTAAATCGTTCGGAATTGCCGTATCATTCTTGTTATAAAAACATATTTCCAACAAAAATTCTATGGCAATTCTGCATGTTTTAATACAGAACATACCAGATTAATTTCAATTACATTAAATTCAATTGCATAAATTTCAATTACATTAATTTCGATTACATTAATTTCAATTACATAAATTTCAATTACATTAATTTCAATTACATTAAATTCGATTACATAAATTTTAATTACATTAAATGCAATTACGTTAATTTCAATCAAACTAAATTCAATTACATTAACTTCAATTACATTAACTTCAATTACATTAAACTCAACTACATTAATTTCTATTGCATCAATTCCAATTACATTAAATTCAATTACATAAATTTCAATTTCATCAATTTCAATTAGATTAATTTCAATTGCATTAAATTCAATTACATAAATTTCAATTACATTAATTTAAATCACATTAATTTCAATTACATAACGTCAATTACATTAATTTCAATTACATAAATTTCAATTACATTAATTTCAATTACATTAAATTCAATTTCAATTTACACTCATTTAAATTACATTAATTTTAATTACATTTACATGGAATGATATTTCAGAGTTTTTCAATTACAATTACAAAATGTAATTGTAACTAAAAGCTTTAAATACAATTACTTGCAATCCAAACAAACATTCAAAACGATGTTGAAGTAAATATTTAAGGACGACAGCATATTTCTGTGGCAATAAGGAAAAAGTGCTTAAGTCATATTTTAATCCCCTTATTGTGAATGACGTCATCGACGTCACATCAAGACGACAGTAAATATTGCTAATTGCCTACTCTTTATCGGCAACAATTGCCTCTTACTGACAATATCTTACTAATCCCGAAGGCTTTGTAAGTTAATGGAGCATCCTAATAGTAGTTAATTGTTGTCGACAAAGAGTAGACAGGTGACAATTTTTACTGTCGTCTTGATGTGACGTCGACGACGCCATTTGCAGGAGAGCACTTTTAAGCGTTCAACTCGATTTTCAAAAATTTATTGCTTTTACAGTTAAATTGGGAAATTAATTCTCTGTTAACCTTTCGTTTTTTAAGCAAACATCATTCTACACACTGTAAGTAATACATTTAAGTTGAAATATACCAAAGTATAACCTAAGTTAAGCTATTATTCCAAATGAGATAAGAAGTCTAGAAAAAGTAAGTCGCAAGTCATATGGCCTAGCTCACGATGTCGCTTGTTTATCGCGAGCCAGACAGATAGTGCTATAACTTCCTGAAAAATCACAAAAATCAATTCAGATTTTGACCAGGGGTATTTTCGAATGTGCATATTGTGGAGGTACCATTAAGTCAAAATCGGCTTATCTCGACTTAATTTCTGTTTCCTTTTTGCCACAGATTTACTGATGAATTAATTAGTTACTGTTTAGTAAAAAAAAAAGTATCTCCTAGAAAAATATCCTCATCAATTGCAAAATATTGAAATTTTCGGCAACAACTTCTTAAATAAATTTAAGTAACTAAAACAAATAAAAAACTAATAAGAACCCCAACATATTGTCTTATGCTATCAGGATTGAGATTAGAGGTGGCTAACGATCACATCGAAGGCATAAATTATATGCGAGGATTATCTTCTGAATGTTTTTACATTAAAGTGAATGTTTTTTTTTTTAAATAAAATTTGCGAATGAAAACTAAATGTTGCACATTGTGTAGCAGCGTTGCTTACCAAGCCATCATTAGTACATACATACATACAATATTCGCATAAAATTACTCTGCCATTTAATATTGTCATCAACATCATCATTTATAAACAAACAAACTCCTACACACGCACAATATGTATATACACATGTACATATTGCAAAAATGTCCTTTTTTATTTTATATGTGATCCAATACAAACAGACACACACACACACACACACACGAGAAAACAAACACTCATATGCTTGATTACATGTGCATGTGTGTTAAAACAACAGCTTTTGTTGGCTGTTTATTTCCACATTGTTTGCAAAAACAAACCAAGAAAAAAAGACAAGCCATTAGAGAACAATAGCGTGGAGTGGTGGGTAACGGGAAAGTGAAAAGGAAGGGGGAGGGGGGGGGCGGGTAGGAGAATGCATATGGGCTAAATGGAGACGGAAAGAGCCATTAAAAGCCATATTGCCGTATGCCTGTTACGACTACTTATATTGTCCTTTAACAGCATCATTGTAACGTTTAAGAAAGTTAAGGGTGGGGGTGGGGGCCGTTGATGGAATATGTACATACATACACCGATATGTATGTATGTATGTATGTATGTATATATTTTTTGTGCAAACATCGAAATAAACAACAAAAGTAAAACTAAATCTTTTTCATGTTTAAATTTGCGTCAGCTGTGCTTTATTGATGACTTTTTTTATTGTAATTTCTCTATTTCAGTTTCATGGCTTTGTTTCGTGCTACATCCATTCGTCTTTGTTGTTATTTGGCTAAAACAAATAAAGCCCAACATTTAAGCTGTCATTCGAGCCAATAATGTATGTATGTATGTCCATACATACATATGTATATGTCTTTTATATGGTAACAAAAACTTTTACATCCACGCACGCATTTAAATACATAAAACTTCATTTTAATTGATGAATAACATGATTACAATACGTGATAAGACGGCTCCTGCTCACGTCTTGCATATCAAGAAGGTGTCAATTGACTTCAACTTTACGTCAAAACTGACGTCTTGCCAGTAGAGCTGTCCGCATTAGAAACTTTTCGCTTGCCTTCATGATGGCAGCAAAAAAAGTTATTTAACCAAATTATTTGTAAAGAAATAATTTGTTGAATGTTTTTTTTTCAAATCGTTTAGTAAAGAATTGCTGCACAGAGAAAAAACTGCCTCAAAGAATCAATAAGATTTTCTCTATGAAACGTTTTTAGGCTAAGGGGTATCCCAGCAGAAAGAGGCGAAGATTTTTACATAGAGATTCCTTATTGTTTTTATGTGGTAAATCTTATTAATTTTATCAAGAAGAAAACCACATAAAATCAAGAAGAAATCTTATTATTCACAACTTTTTTTACTCAATTTCCGTTATTTTTGGCACCAAAAAAAGAATCCATAGAGAAAAACTTCTTGATTCTATTAGGCTTTCTTATAAATTGTAAACTATAGGGATTTCTTATTAATTTTATTAGGTTGCCTTCTTGATTTTTTTAAAAAGGTTTTCCTCTTGATTTTATTATCTTATTGATTTTTTCAATAAGGTTTTCTTCTTGAATTTAGTAGGTTCCTATATGATTATGTGTAAGGCATCTTATTAATTTTTTTAATAAGGAAAGCTTCTTGATTTTATGTGGTGTCTTGTTATTTCGTTTCTATAAATAGACATACAGACAAATTTTTTCATGATCTTTTTAATTTTTGTATAAGAATGTTTGCACAATAATTTCAATGGTTATTAAGGCTGCTCTTTAGCATATTGGTTAGAGTGCTTGTCTATCAGGTAGAAGTTTGCTGGTTCAATACTTAGTGAGTAAGTTAGTTAAGAATATAACATAATGTGTATGTATGTATGTATGTATAAATAAATAACATCTTTAACATACTACAGACATACATATGTATGTGGTATAGAATTTAAATGAAAATACATAAGTACAGAGAATAAAGACGCAATTTTTTTTTATTTTTTATTTTGAAAAAATCAATAAGATAATCTCATAAAGACTACAAGCTTTCTTCTTGATTTTTTCAAAAAGGGTTTCTCTATGAAATTAATAAGATTTCCTTATTGAAAAAAAACCATAGAGATTTCTTATTAATTTTGTTCTATTTTATGAGGTATTTAGTAGGCACTGTTTTCTCTGTGTGAGTAGCTTCCATGATTTCCATTTATATTTTGTAACACATGCAAAGCTTTTCGAAGTTAGCTGAGATATTTTAATATTGCATTTGAAAAGATTTCCCTAATCGGGTCAAATTATTTAAAAATATTTCATTTGACTTGATAATTTGCCTCCTCTTTTTATCTTACAAAGTTTTAAGATAATTTAGTTTCACATTTATTATTAATGAACTAATAATTCCAAATTATTTTTTTACTTATTTAGTAAAATATATTTTTTTAATAAAAAAATACTTTAAAATTGATTTTTGAGCGGTTATCTGGATCCTATGCTCACTGTAGCTCATCATCAGGGAAACTTTACCTAAAAATTTCTTACAACAACTAGAGAGACATTGAAACCGCTTATGAGATATGTAGTTGAAAAATTATATTAAGAGTAGACTGCTTCAGCTAAGATTGATATAAATTCAGCTGTTAGGTTTCAAAATGAATTTCAATGTGTTTATTTGTTGGAATACAAAAAAGTCATCTCTAGAAAAATTTTTCGAACAAGAGTTTGTATAAAAAATGTAGCAATATGAATTCTTAGTACACACAAAAAACTTTACATCTTCGCAATTTCACGCAGCTATGAATTAAATTTTTTATAGCTATGCTCATTAGCTGCGCGATAGAGAAGCTAAGAAGTGATTTTCGTAGCAAAAATAATCGGCACTATTACAGTTATAAATTTATTTTTGTTTTGATTTCTTTGTACTTAAAAGCATAGTACGAAAATAAACGAAACAAATTGTTTGATTTTGTTTTGCTTCGTTCTTTGAAGTAAGTGAAACTAAAACAAAACAAAAACAACAACAACGATTGCTCAATTTGTTTTTGTTTTTGTAGAAAACGTTGTAGGAAACGTTTTGAAATATTTTCAGAGAATTTGACATCATCATATAATATAATTTTATTGCATTGTTATTTCACACATGAAATTTGTTTTATATAACTAAGCAGCATAGCTATAACCGGGTGTCCAAGACACCTCTCTTCTCTTTTTTTTTTCTTTAATTGATAAAAACAATTTTTCCTGTGCAATTTTGGGACTTCTTCAAATAAACAGCAATTTATTTACCGTCTTCAACCCACCAGCATTAATATTTGCCTTAAGCAAGGAATCAGCAATATCATTGACACTAATACAATTATGAATCAAAGCTGAATAAAGAAAGATCTACTATTTAAATGCAACTCTTGTTGCCGTGCATCACCCCTTCCGTCCGCTTACAAGAGGTATTTAGAACAATATTATTAAAAATTTAGTGTCCGCGTCCGGTTATTAGCGTGTCCGGTTATAGGAATGCATTTTGTATGGCAAAATTAATGAACATATTAAGCGGCCCATCCATCCAGTTGCAATATAATTGTGCAATATTTCGTATTGTGCAATAATATCGTCAATGTGTATGTCATATTCAAAGGTTGCACAATATATTGGCAAATATCAAAAGTCCTTTGATTTTTATTCTACAATCAAAACAATTGTGCAATGTGGTGGCAATATTGTTCAATATTGTTTACTTTTTCACTGTCAGGAAAATTTTGCAATATTTTCTTTAAAAATATTGTGCCATTTATTGCATAGTATAAGTCAAAACGACAATAATAATGTGTGAAAAAACATATGCAATAATATTGTTTCAATGAATGGGCCGCTTTAGATCTACAAAACTTGTCCGGTTATTAGAGATGTTCGGTTATAGGAGGTGTCCGTTATGCGAGGTTTCACTGTATTATTTGAAACTTGCATTTAAGCAATAGTTGCAATAAAAACTCTACAGTCAACATATTTTTTATTTCTATGACTTTTTCAATTGATTTTTTTTAAATTTCTATCGATATTGATTTGATATGAAAATATTTTAATATTGCTATCGCTATCGAATGCCATAAATCCTGTTTTTATCGAACAAATGTTGAAAATAATAAAATTCACTTTTGTTTTAATTTCTATCGATATTGAATGCCATAATTTGGCAACTGTTTCAAATAAAATTATTTTTTTCCACATTAAAGAATTCATACGATTTACGAAATTTCTGACTTGCTATATTATTCTTAGAATTGATTTTTCTTAAGAAAGAAAAATTTAAAAGCTTTTTGAAATACTGTACTTGTTCCATTTTGATACTGAATACTGCAAAATAATTGTTTTAGACATATAAAAATTATACTTATACAAAACCTTTCAGAAATGCTTTAATATAAATGCTAAAAACAATTCTTGAAATTTTATACGAAATTTAAATTGCTATCAGGGACACTAATAATACTGGTGTTAACAAAAAAGAAATATTGCATTGCATACAAAAATTGGTTCATGCAACGGCCATGAAATTCCTATTTTTTTTCATCAAAACCCATCGTTGTTTTCGTTCTTGCAGCAATTGCTGCTGATGCGGATGCCGATGCTGTTGCCAGTTTTGTGTTTGACTTTTGTCTACAATTTCCGTTTTTGAAGAATATTAAGGTATTACGGAATAAAATCAAATATTGGTGCTCTACACATACACATACACATATTCACACTCCACTACGTATGCATATATACACAACCCAACAAACACAACTTTAAATGATTAAAACATAGCTGGCCACCGAGAGAAACAATAGAGAAATGTATAAGCGTATGTGTATTCATTTGTATAAAAAGCCGATTGCTGTTCGGCACTCTGGCGTTTCTCTGGGCAGCCTGGGATTAAAATGTTAAAACAAAGTTGGATTTTTCATATATTTTTTTTTTAATTTGATATCGAATTTAATTCTTAAACTATTGTCAACGACTGATAAAGATAGACTCCTAGATAATTATTTGAAAATAAATACTTCGAAAAAGGCGTTAACTTTGCTTTATAACAAGTTTATTCTCCCAACATACAAATAACACTTCTTTTATAAAAATTTAAAAAAAAAATTAAATGACTTCAAAAATTAGCACTTAAAAAATTTTATAATAGAAGTGATTTGTAAGTTTAAAAATAAATTTTCACAACAAGCTGGGGTAACTTTAAAAAAAGCTGTATGCCAATATTTATAAGACAATAGTTTGGGAATTAAATTCCATATAAAATTAAAAATATATGACAAATCTAACTTTGCTGCAACATTTTAATTGTTTAAAGTTGAGTTTGTTGGGTTGTGTTTGTATACGTAATTGAGTGCAGTAGCGGATTTAGGTCTGCTGCCGCCCTATGCACTCTTAGATATGATTATAATAAAAAGAGCATACATATAATTTTTAAAAACTTAAATGAATGCGCATTAATTTTATCAGTTTAAGAGCGCAACTAAAAAATAAAAAAATTGACTTTTGGATTCATAATAATCGGCCATGTCACAGGTTTCGATTCCGTTCGGAAACGGAATTAAATCTACCCCGTTTTTGTGGGAAATGATGTCTAAAAAGGAAAACTAGAATACGAAATTTTGTTAGGGATGTTCAGACTGTTGAGGGCGCTGGTATGCTGGGGTATGCTTCGGCTAGGGCTTGATATCTTGAGGTGGATTGAATTACGTTTCCGAACAGATTTGAGCTCTGTAACATGGCCGAATATCAATAACAAAAACACATTTTTACTTAATACACGAATATGTTAACGATTTTATTAACGGAATTCTAAAAGCCCTTAACTACATTGCACACAAAGGCGTAATCCAAAAAACAATAACTACATTTTTATATAAAATTTTCTGAACTCTTTTTTACATGGTTTTTGTTTGTATTTTTAAGCTCTGACCAAAAAAAGGGGTGTTATAAGTATGATGTGTGTGGCTGTGTATTTCTAAGGATGTACGAGTCCACGTACAGACCAAACGGCTTGACCGATTTCGTTTTTTCTGTTTGAAAGGTAACTTGGTCGAGAGTGTTCTTAGCTGTGTTTGAAGAAAATTGGTCCAGCCGTTTAGAACGTATCACATCTTTTCTACATATATCGGGGGTTTTTAAAATTTTAAATTTTTTTTTTTTTCTTTAACACAATACACTTTTCTTTATTTTTTTTTTTTAAATTTGTAATAAATTTTATATATTTTAGGTTCAAAATAAAAGCAATACAAGGTGAAGGCAGACTTTGTTTTTACTTTCTGTTCTCTTATGAATCAGCGTACTCTCTATTGTTTACAGAAATCTTATAAATACAAGTCGTTAATTTTTCTGTTCCGTTCTCTTCTATTTCGGTACAAAGTGTGAATTAAAACACAATTCTCAAGTAATTGACAGTGAATTACATAAAAAATATTTTGAAATAAACTGTGATTGTGCTTTTATATTGAAACATAACAATGCACGTTGCAAAAATCTTCTTCTTCTTCTTCTATGTTTGCCAGCAACAGCTGATAAGTTGTCACAGAAAAAATAAAAATTAAAATTAAGCAACAGAAAGGCACAGCAACAAAAAGAAGAGACTAATGTGACGCCTTAAGAAAAATAAATAGTTTGACTATATATAAATTTAATTTTTAATTTTATTAAAAAAAGTTAATACGCTTACGGCTTTTATGGAGGCTGGAGGTACCAAAATACCTATTGTTTCTCATTTTTTTTTATTGGATCACATCTGCATTGGCTTTTCTAACCTTAATTCTATAATTTGGTTACTAAGAAATTAATACTCTTAGTTGTATAGAGTTTTTCGCATACATAATATAGCCTTAATATAGAACGGCCTTAACTCAATATTTGATTTTTAATCAAGTTTTTAGTTTATTTCGATAGAAGAACATCTAATGTATCGAAAAATGCGAAAATCTCGATTTCAAATTAAAAATGAGTTAGGGCCTTTCTATATTAAGGTATCGATCTATATGTTTCTTTTTAAGGAAAGGGATAGTGATAGAGAAGGAAGAGATAGAGGAAAGCTTCATTCTTTTACAACTCTGCTTTTTGCACGTTTTTATATATTTTTTATTATGCAGTGTTGCAGCGCCTCTGGTGTTAAATAAGGCGCATTAATTTTTTTTAAGCTGTTTAGTAGCCATTTTATTGGTTATTTTACTTAGCCGATGATTCTGCTACATAACGAAGGATGTTCCATTAGGATTAGTATCTGCTCAAGACGGTATAGTTCAGTGACCAGTGACTATGCCTTCATCTTTTGAATTTTCCGACAACAACGAATATAAAGGCACACTAATAAACATCAGAAAAATGTTTGGTGTTGTTGTTTAATGACTTTTGGATACCGGGCT
Source organism: Tachina lurida (assembly GCA_944452675.1). Taxonomy (NCBI): domain Eukaryota; kingdom Metazoa; phylum Arthropoda; class Insecta; order Diptera; family Tachinidae; genus Tachina; species Tachina lurida. The sequence continues at coordinate 127,133,800 of OX101754.1, forward strand.
CGAACCCAGGTCCTTCGGTTTTGTAGTCAACGTGCTAACTATTTCAGCCAACGCCACCTTCAAGTTTCTTTAGTTCATATTTAATTATTTTTTAATTTAATAGAAATTTCATATTCTTTTAAATCAAAGCTTAGGCAAATAAAATTTAGAATGTTAATTGCACTTACATTCTTTTGCATTTGAATTTTGGCGCCCTAGGCCCGGGTCTAACGAGCCTAGGCCTAAGTCTATCAGTTGTGTGCTTGTGTGTGAATGCATTTGTGTGTATTAGCCATCAGCGTTTGGTGTTATTTCGCAATACCTTAATATTCTTCAAAAACTGATACTATTTAAACACAAAAAAGGCAACGACATCAGGAATCCAATTTTCGTATTTATAATAATTATAAACAGCTAAAGAGTTTATTTTGCCCCCCTACACTGTGGAATTATGTTTGTCCACAAAGTCTCAAAAACTTAATTTTATCAATAATTTTTTATTTACAGGGTATGCACCAATTTTTAAAAATGACAAAATTTCATGCTCCTTGTGATTTTAATATAATGAATTCCCCAAAATATAAAATTTTTCATAAGAAAACTCCCTAAATACACCTGCCGCCAATCCTCATTGTTATTAAAATAATTCTTTCGAATCATAAATCTTCTAAAGCCTAAAAAGAAATGAATTATTTGTGCCTTCAGCGGAATGCCATATTTTAAAAGCAACAAAAACAAAAACTAAAAATGCATAGCAATTGCTGAGCATGCAACAGCCCTCACGTTTGCATTGTTCGTATCATAAATGCATTTTATTAAGTTTTAAAATTTAAATGCAAAAATAAAGAGAGATTACACAAAAAAGATTTTCAGCTCTTCATTGTTCTAGGACTTTCTTCTTTGGCTTTTATGATAATTTTCTTTTTCTTTCTTGAAAAAAATATTACTATATATGTATATGTATTTTAAAACACAAAGACTTTTTATTTTGTTGTCAGGTAATTGACTAAAGAAAGCATCCCACACACACACACACACACACGTAAGCACAAAAGAGGAACTTAAAAAGTTGAGAGAAAAGAAAAACTAAAAGAAAGTATATTGTATATTGTTGTAGTTGTAGTCGAAAGTTTCCTGTTCGTGCATTTTTTCTTAATTCATTAACAAGTTAGTTTTTTCTTTGCTGTCTCTCTCTCGCTATTCTTGGCTTTTGCCAGAAAGAAGTCAGCAGAACAGAAAGAATTATTTGCTTTTTTGTTGTTATTATTTGAGTTTGAGTTAACTTTGTGAGTATATGTGTGTTTGAATATGACTAAATGTTAAAAAATTAAGGTGTAGGTGTAACACCCAGCAAACACAAACTAAGAAGACAATCGGGGATGTGCTCGGAATAGCTTCTTATAGCGCTCATTTACTCAAACAACGTTATAACTCAAGTGAGTTTAAAGTTTTCAATTTACAACTTTAATTTTATTTTGCTTTAAATTAATGATTCCAAAGCCGGGCAAAGATCTTACCAAAGCTGAGTCATATAGGCCAATAAGTTTACTGTCAACAATGTCAAAGCTTTTCGAAAAACTGCTCATGACAAAATTGTCCCCAATTCTAGTTAGTAGCGGGTGCATACCGGGCCACCAATTTGGCTTTAGAAGTCAGCATAGCACCATTGAACAAACTCATAGATTGGTTCAATTTATAAGAAAAACTTTTGAAGAAAAAAAGTATTGCTCTGCGCTGTTCATTGACGTTTCTCAGGCATTTGATAAAGTGTGGCATGAAGGCCTAATTTTAAAATTAAAGACTTACCTACCAATAAACATTCTAAATCTGCTGGAAAGTTACATTGTTGCCCGGAAGTTCACTGTTGTGGAAGGAGACTTTATGAGTACGCCTGAAATAATCTCATCCGGTGTGCCACAGGGGAGTATACTGGGGCCAGTTTTATATTTGATTTATAGTTGTGATATGCCCTTGAGCAGCAATATCCATACATCTACGTTTGCCGATGATACAGCCTGACTTAGTATGCACGAAAACCCACACGAGGCTTCCCGATATCTTCAGCAACATATTACTCAGCTAGAACTATGGTTAAACATGTGGAGAATAAAGGTAAACGAACAGAAGTGTGCTCAGGTAACATTTACCTTAAGAAAAGACAGTTGTTCCCCCGTTACAATCAATAATCAAATTGTTCCTCAAAACTTACATGTGAAATACCTTGGTATACATCTTGATCGAAAGCTCACATGGAAATACCACATTGACTCCAAGCTAACGCAAATGAAACTTAAACTAACTCAGATACATTGGCTGGTTGGTAGAAACTCAACCCTCACCCTAGATTGTAAACTTTTAATATACAAGTCGCTCTTAAAACCTATATGGTGCTACGGAATTCAGCTATGGGGTACTGCTTCAGCTTCTAATGTCGAGAGAATCCAACGAAGGCAAAACAAAATTTTACGGTTAATAACATCGGCTCCATGGTATATAAAAAATTCAAATATACATCGTGACTTAAATATGCCACTAGTGACTGAAGAAATTGCAAAAAACGCTGGCAAATATTTAACAAAACTCGAGTCACATCCTAATCCGCTTGCCCGTAATATTTTGAACTTTACTGGACACATCCGCCTAAAAAAGAGGGATACAAGGGCTCTTATTCACAGCACTCCAGATGGGACTTCTTGAAAATACTTTTATTTTTTTTTTCCTTTTGATTATCACTACTTACATATGTATTATATATAACTACTACTAAGCTTATGTCCGACATTGTTCGGGCCTAATTATATTTTTTAGATTTAAGATTTGAATACTTATTGTTAGTTCATATATGAAGATACAATAAATAAAAATCATGTATTAAAAAAAAAAATTTTTTTTGCTTTAAAGAGTTGCGTAAACAAGATATTTGTATGAAATTTTTACACAATATTAAGAACAATATGAGGATTAATTCGGCATCATTAGCTCAAAAATTTTAATTCTTGACTTATGACGTTGTTTTAGTAAATGAACGATATGAACAATGTTTATTTGATGAAAATTTTAAAAATATCTATCTATATAACATAGGAGGCGAGTTACGGCCAGCATACGATATCGAGCAATGTTTCCAAGCATTTTAACGGACGAGCTTTAAAATTTCTTTCAATATCGAATGCCTTATTTAAACTTGTGGCCTAGAAGAATATTTAACATTCAAAAACACACTAAAATCAATAAATAATATTGACTAATTTAGTGTATGTAATTCACACGATGAATACTTTACTTTCTAACATCGGAGTAGACTACCTGTTTTTTTTTTAAGATGAAGCAACTGATTTCATTCCTGATTTTCGATAACTGAGTTCTTTTTTTATATCAAATCTCAACAGTTTTAGGGCTTCAGCAGATATTCTGATTGTTTTAACAATGATCTCCATATGAATGCATGTAGAACCGGGTGTATGTAAGCATCTCTTAAATTTAGAATCGCTGAAACGATCGGAACAAGGAGACTTCTAAAAGCTTGGATCTTGTTATGAACCGTTTTAGTTTCGTTGATCAAACGAAATTTTGGAAATAAATTTATTTTAAAAGTTTTCTTTTGTAAATTTTGAACTACAACGCCAATGGGTTAAAAAAAAACCTTACTTTTTCTTAAGCTTATAAAACAAAATCTACTAGTGGTGTAGTGATGCGCCCCCTCAGCCTTTCCTGCACAACTGTCAACCACCCCTACACGTGGAGTACCCTGCTGTTACCTGACGATCAATCAATCAATCAATCAGCTAATCATCTTAAATAAAGCAAAGATTAACGAAACCTCAAGTAAAACTAGAGGCCCTATGCTCCTTATAAGGAGCCAAAGGAACCATTATATTTACTATATATAAAACAAAATCGATTCTCCTAAATTTGATTAAAATCTGTTAGTCCATGCAATTTCAAAAAATTCTTGATAAACGGATTTTCGGGATTCGTTTACTTTTTTCTAAGCTTAGAACACTGTATGGAATTTCGAAAGTTTTATCTAATTCAATTAAATTTTTCAAGACGTCATAGTCGAAACTTCTTGAAGAAGGCGCTTTTTCAAATTACTCCAAAAGTTTTTGTCAAATGGGTTCTCTCGCTTGAGTTTATTTTACTGGACTCAAAAAACTATATGAACTATTAAAAATTTGATTTAAATGGGCTAATTGGTTTTAAAAATAGTAAATTATTGTTGAGGTTTAAAAACAAATTGTATGTTGGTACAGGTCAACCATTTTCCATATTTTTTTGTTTATTAAAAATTTAATTATTAAAAAAATTCGTCAAATTAATTGTTCTCAAATAATTTTCCAGCAAATAAGCAATTTTAAGCTTCCTTTTGACTTTCGATTATATTTGCTTTAAGCTTGACCTCAATTGTTTGCTGGGTACGCTTATGTGGCAAGAGTGTGTGCGTACAATGGTTTCCGCTTTTCATTTAAATTTATTTATTTATATTCCATTTTTTTTAATTCGTTTCGTATGTGTGTGTATGCCGGTAGTTTATGCAGTTTTTCTTATTGTTTTCTTAAGACTTATTTAGTTTTTTTTTTTATTTCTACATCTTTGCAATTGTGTTCTTGAGCACAGGATAATAGAAATAAAAGTGCGTGAAGAAAATAAAACTATTTTCTATACTTAGTATATAATTTATGTACTTCAAATTGAATGCTAATGACTAGAGCATAAAAAAAGCAGTAAATTTGAATATGAAAATAAAAGAATAAAAAAAGCCTTTAGCTAAAATATTAAACATAACCAGAATAACATAATGCAAGCAATTAATCATTTTGAATAAATGTTAAGTTAAGTAAAGTAACTTTCTAATTATGTATTGAAATACTCGCACCCCAAATTTACGCTTCCACAACATCTTGATATAAAACAAAATTAAATTTCATTTATAGGCACGAAATAAAAAATTAAAACCATTACAAGCCGCCAGCAAGTACATGCTTTAGAGATCTAAGACAAGACACACACCATGGATTTGAAAATGAGCCCGAGAAAAACGTCTCTAGATATTTAAATATAATTTGAAATAACTTAAACAGTTTGTTGGGAGTTTATTTGAAAAATAAAAATACTTATTGGAGGCCTCGTTGTGTGGAACTTTAAATAACTTTGAACAAATGTATTATTAGGCAGTCAGCTGCAAAACTTAAAATCCATACAATTAAATTCATTAATTTTATAATGAAGAGACATTAATCATTAGCAATAACTGTAAAAGGATGCAGCTCAAGTACTCTCACGAGTTCCTTTACAACACTGAAGGAAAAGAGAGGCAAATTTAAGTATATTTTAAGATATTTACAGTGATGGACAAATTAATAGATACTTTGTTGTAAATGAAGCTCACGCTCACATTTTCGTTTATATACAAAATGCTTGAGGTAAACTTAACGAATAACTCCTTTTGACCAATTGAGCCTTTGCTGCAAGAGAATCACAATTCAAAACAAAATTTGTTTTGCAGAAAACAAATTTAAAGTTTTAAATTTACGTCCTGTCCCACGATGTCAACAGAACATGTTCAATCCTTTTTTTTTTATTAAAACTAGAAAATTGCATAAATTGCCACTTAAGTTTTTACATACGAAATGGACGAATTATAGTCAATTGAATTTTTTATAAAAATTTTAAAAATGGACGATGTATAGTCCATTAAATTTTGTATATTTAGTCAGTCTATTTAATTTTTTGCATGAAAAATAGACGATGTATAGTCTATATAATTTTTTGCATACGAATCGGACGATTTATAGTCGATAAAAATTTTTCTTAAAAACTTTGAAAAAAAAATTTTTTTCATAAAAAATTTTTTTGCATGAGAAATGGATGATGTATAGTTTATTAAATTCTTTGCACAAAAAGAAGACGACGTATATAGTCCACTTAAGTTTTTACATACGAAATGGACGAATTATAGTCAATTGAATTTTTTATAAAAATTTTAAAAATGGACGATGTATAGACCATTAAATATTGTATTATAGCCAATCCATTTAATTTTTTGCATCAAAAATAGACGATGTATAGTCTATAAATTTTTTTGCATACGAATCGGACGATTTATAATCGATTAAATTTTTTCATAAAAAATTGAAAAAAAGACGATGTATGTATAGTCCATTAAATTTTTTTCATAAAAAATTTTTTTGCATGAGAAATGGATGATGTATAGTTTAATAAATTCTTTGCACGAAAAGAAGACCATATATATAGTCCACCTAAGTTTTTACATACGAAATGGACGAATTATAGTCAATTGAATTTTTTATAAAAATTTTAAAAATGGACGATGTATAGTCCATTAAATTTTGTATATATAGCCAGTCCATTTAATTTTTTGCATGAAAAATAGACGATGTATAGTCTATATAATTTTTTGCATACGAATCGGACGATTTATAGTCGATAAAATTTTTTCTTAAAAACTTTGAAAAAAAAGACGATGTATGTATAGTCCATTAAATTTTTTTCATAAAAAAATTTTTTGCATGAGATATGGATGATGTATAGTTTATTTGTGGGCTCTCCTTGATGCTTTATATCAGCTACGTCCAAACACGCATCCTCTGACAATTGCATTTGAGGTAACTTTTGAAAGATCTTAAATTTGTTCTTGTTTCTTTGCGAAGTAAGTGCAAGCATTGTGGTCGATGAGATCTGATTGGCTGTTAGGCTCTCGACGAAAACTTTGCGCAGCAATATAAAACGTTTTTGCCATTCCCATTTATACTTTTGCCATTATATAAATACCCATAAGCTCACTGTATTGCATGTCCTGTATGTGTATGTATGTATGTGTGTCACACATGAAAGGAGAAGCTTTTTAAAGAGGTTTTATTTTATGCTGAAAATAGCACAAACATGCACAAGTATGATTTGGAATTTATGATTTCAACACCACAACGAAAAAAAAAGTAATTACTAAGCAAAAATTATATAGAAAAATCATTCACTCTCATTCACATGAGTTTGCTGCTACTTTAGGTGTTTTTTTTTTTTGCATTTAGGAACATGTCATCATCATCACCACACCACACCACACCACACCATGTCATAAGTAATAATTTTCTAGTCTTTTGAAATATATGAGTACTTTTTAATTTTAAGTAATGTTAAAAATAGTAGCATACAGTCAGTTATTATAACTAAGCAAAAAAAAAAAAATATATAAAATATAAGGGAAAAAACATCAAGAGCAGTGTAAGCACCTGACAAACAGTCAGTTGTTACTAAGAGGCCGCATATTAACGTTTTGAGCACATCTGTATATAATTTTTTTATTTGTCACAGCAAGCAAAAATCTGTCTAGCCTTTGGACTAAATGAAATGAAATACATATATACTTTAAAAGATACGAATTATGTTCGTTTACTAAAAACTTTGCAGTGAAACTAGTGAATTATTTAAGAAATTATTTCAATAATCCTCACGTTGTAGACAAATATGCTGGTCTAATATTCAATAAAAAATGTTTCATATTCAAATCAAAAAATTGTAAGTGGCCCGATATACATATACACACATACATACAATGTATATACATACATACATACATACATACATACATACATATATGCATAAATATTTGATAAATTTATCAAAAAAATTGTATTCGATTATTCGAATAAATTTTTTGTGATTTTTCAAATAAATTCTATTCAATTGTTTGAATAAATTTTGTGCAATTATTCGGATAAATTTTATTCGATCATTCAAATAAATTTTATTCAGTCATTCGAATAAATTTTGTTCAATTATTCGAATAAATAAAATATATGAATAAAATTTTCGAAAAAATTTTATTCGATTACTCGCATATTTTTTTTATTGTTTATTTATTTGAATACATTTTATTCGAACATTCGAATATATTTATTAGATTATTCGAATAAATTTTTTGTTATTGCTTAAATAAATTTTATTTAATTGTTCGAATAAATTTTATTCAATTGATCGAATAAATAAGATATATGCATAAATATTTGATAAATTTTTCGAAAAAATGTTATTCGATTATTCGAATATTTTTTTTTTTTGTGATTGCTTACATAAAGTTTATTCAATTGTTGGAATAAATTTTGTGCAATTATTTGAACAGATTTTATTCGAACATTCGAATATATTTATTAGATTATTCGAATAAATTTTTTGCGATTGCTTGAATAAATTTTATTCAATTGTTTGAATAAACTTTGTTCAATTACTCGAATAAATTTTATGAGATTTTGTTCGACCATTCGAATAAATTTTATTCGATTATTCGAATAAGTTTTTTGGGATTGTTTATAATAAATTTTATTAGATTATTCGAATTAATTTTATTCGATTATTCAAAATAAATAAATTTCAAACCGTTTTAGTAATTTAAGCGAATGAATTGCATCCGATTAATCGAATTAGTTTCATTAACTTACCCAAAGATACTTAGTTCGATTTGATTAGAATATACTTTTTTGCATATTCATGTGATTATTCGTAAAATTTTCGAACGAATCGGGCTTGTTCTGAAAATGGAGGTGATTTCAAATCACATGATTCCAAAATTAAACTATTTTTAGCTGACGTGTTAGTGGGTTTTATTACATATATTTTTCAACTACCAACACTATAAATCCTGCTATGAAAAATTCATGATTTAATTTTAATTAGTTTTTTTAAATAACCGTGATTTGGCATGTCGTACTTTTGCGGAACAGGTCCGTACAGCTGTCTTTTCTTCAAATTCAAAGCTTTTCAAATAATAACGAACAAAGTTGCTCTTAACTATTTAAGTGACGGACGGTCTTTGCATGACCGTATTTTAAAATCTTTAGAAATTGGATCTTATTGATTTTTTTTTTTTGAATCGCTTTTTACACCATCATTGACTTTCTTTTTAGCTTTAATCAAGTTTCTACGAATTCATTTTGAAATAATTTTACTCTGAAAGAATTTTATCATGAAATACTTTGAATATTATAGCTGGAGCAAAATACCATTCCACTAAAATGTGGTATCGCCACTAAAGTTTTGCCATTACGAGTACATTTTGTGTGTATGTACTTGTAAAGTGTGTGCGTGTGTGTGTGCGCGTTTCAGTGTATGTGTCATGATATTAAAATCACCTTTACGTGATTAATGACCAAATTGAAAGAATGTTAAGCATTTAAATAGGAAAAGCGTTACACAAGTACATGCACAATGTAATATACGAGTAGTGAAATATTTGTGGTGGGTTAGAGAAGATTCGACAAGATGGTTGGTTGATTCAATTCAAAGGATTGTTTTGCTCTGCTCCTCTAAATTGCTACAGATTTTGGCAGAGTTGGGAGTAAGAGTGCCAGACAAATGCATACATAAAAATAGTTATATGTAAATATGTTTTGCTATACCCTACATTAGGCATTACATTTTGAATTTACTTGTCATTTAATATTACTCGAAAGTAATGCTCGTTTTTTGATTAAGCAACATCTATATCGTTACCTTAATATCGAAGAGCCCTAACTCATTCCTTTTTTTGAAATCGAAATTTTTGCGTTTTTGTCCATACATTAGAAGCTCTTCTTTCGTCAGTAGACTTCAACCTAAAAACTCCCATGTTATGAATTTCATAAAAATCTGTTAGATAGTTTCGGAGAGGAGAGCAATCACCCCCTATGGGCTCTTGCTACTACTGTTTTCTTTTTAAATATATAGAGTATGTGTTTTTTAGCAGGAGACCTTTAATTCTTTTTTTAAATGCTATAGCGTAACAAACAAAAAAGACACTTCTTCAGTCGCTCATTGGAAAGGACTGGCAGGCAGATGGACTGTAGGGCGAATAGCATATGCACGTTAATAGGGTTCTGTTTTCTTTCTGAGTACCGAATACTAAAAACTCTCTGCTTAAACGATAAAAAATATTTTCTGGGTATGGCGGCCTACCAGGTCTCCTTGACCCTATCCTAATCACTTTAACGGGGCAATAAATACCCTTTGCCCTTTGTAAGGCTCCATTTAAGATTTTGATGAAAGAAACTTTACCTCTTTATCTCGACTTAAGCACTTTTTCCTTTTTGCCACAGATGTGATTTTATGATATTCTACTTATTCGATTGCTAAGAAACCTAGTAAACATCTTTGGTTCTTGTAATTAATCAATTTTAAAGTAGAAAAAATAGGTCGGTTTACGCCCATTAAAATTTACTATTATATTTCACGTGGTTGTACTTAACCGATTTTTACGAAATTTACTTTATACACACATTGAGCACTCAAATGGAAACAGTTTTTCATTTAAAAAAATGGGCGGAGTCATGCCCATTTAAATTTAATATGTTATTTTAAAAGGTTCTATTTTAACGATTTTTAAGACACTTACCACATTGGGCTCTAAGATGCAAACAAGTTTTCATATAAAAAATGGGCGCAGTCATGCCCATTTAAATTTAATATGTTATTTTAAGTGGTTCTACTTAACCGATTTTTAAAAAACTTAAAACACACCCTGAGCTCTAAAAACACTTAATCTTGCATTTAACAAAATAGGCAGAGGTACGCCCATTAAAATTCAATTTTGTATTTCACATACATACATCTTCTTATTAAGCAGCAGATTTTCAAAATTTGGTTTTTCGTTTGAAAGATTTTTTTTTTCTAATTTGGTCCCATACATTTTTTTCTAAAATATTTTATCAGATCTTTGCTTTAAAGTCGGTTTTTTTGGCAGTATTATTATATTTGATTATAGGTGACTCGCCATAACTCCACAGCCATTTCCATAGAAACCAATTGAATTTTGGTTTGGTCATGGCATTTTGGCCATGGCATGTCTATTTTAAGCTTAAAGCTTTTAAAAATAGTTTAATTGAACATATAGAAAAAGGTCGAAGAATTTGATAAAAAAAAATTGTTTATAGAACAGTAGAGAGCATTAAATAAGGAAAATTTCTCCCCACTAGTTAATCGCTCAAGTTTAAACTACAGGGTGTTTTTTTAGAGGTATAGAACTTCGAATTGAAATAAAACACAAGAAAATCGTTTTAATGTCCATCAATTTGGCTTTATTGGAAGGATAATTTTATGCCATTAATGTTTAAATATGATTTCGGGCATGTGGCCACCGCGGCTGGCTCGAATAAAGCCAATTCTACAGGTCCAATTTTCAACCACTTTTTCGAGCATATGGGGCCGTATGTTGGCAATAACGCCACGAATGTTGGCTTCCAAGTCCCCTAACGTTTCTGGTTTGTTGGCGTAGACGAGCGACTTCACATATCCTCAAAGAAAATAATCCAATGGTGTCAAATCACACGATCTTGGTGGCCAATTGACAGGTCCATTCCGCGAAATTATGCGCTCATCGAATGTTTCCTTCAATAAATCGATTGTGACGTGCGCTGTGTGGCATGTAGCGCCGTCTTGTTGGAACCACAACTCATCCACATTCAAAATCTTCAAAATCTTCCATAAAGTTGATGGACAAAGCTCCAATTGCTGTGCACGGTGGCGAATCGATTCATTCGAGTCCTCTTCAACACTTTGCTCTACAGCGGCAGTTGTTTCTTCGGTGCGCACTGTTCGACGTCTCTGCGGATGCGTATTATCACATAGAGTAAACGTAGTGCGAAAACGATCCATGGTTAACCGAATTAATTGCTCTGATGGACGATTATGTCGACCATAAAATGGACGGAGCTTGCGGTAAACTTCGCGAACTGAACCATTATTTTCGAAATAAATTTGCACGATTTGCAAGCGTTGTTCTTTTGTCAACCTGTTCATGATGAAATGGCAAACCAAACTAAATATTAATCTCTTGACAGCTGACAAAATGGCCGCCAGTTAAAAAAGTGATGCCAACTTAAAGTTCTATACCTCAATAAAAAACACCCTTTATAAGCAGAAGTTACTCAAGCAGGTCTCTAAGACAAACTGCAACAAATTTTAAACAAAACCTTATGATTATAGACCTTCGTACTCGAATGTATGTATGTATGCATTGGCAAAATGTAAATGTTTTATATACACCTTATCACCGAAAACCCCAAACGAATATCATAATTATCGTTATTATCTCTTTCATTTACAGCAACTGCAACAGTGGCAGCAAGCAGTAAGCGTATCAGTAACAGCAGCAGCATCAGTGCCCAAAAGCCAACAAATTTTCAAAATTTTCCATCTTTCAACCACCATTTACTACAATTATCTTCAGCTTCTCCATTGTCTTGTTTGCGATTGTAAGCAAAGATGGAAAAAAATAAACCAAATCATGGGAGTGCTTTTTAAATTATGGAAACATGTTACTGATAACCACCGTCGTCTGTCCTTTTTAACTTGCAAGCGCTTTCATATTTTGGTATTTCAGCTGAAAAATTTTGCAATAATAAATTAAAAATTTACGACAGGCAAAAAAAAAAAAAGAAGGTAGATGATGGTTTCTGCTACAAAAGATTTTTCCGCAAGAATTTTTTTATGTCATCCCGTTAAAAACTTTTAGTTTAAATATAGAGATCTAAAGGATTTTCTTTTTCCTGCTGCTAGTAAATTGTACATGTTAAGCAGATAAGATTTTGTTCCAACTAAACGTGCACATACATACATAGCAGAGAACAGCAATGAGTAGTGAAAAAGTGAGTAGAGTTGAATCATGACTTATAATTGATTGTATTTATGCGCACTCATACTTATTGCAATGTTGTCTATGAATCATATTCAATCTTAAGTTTGTAGTGAGCATCGAACTCATACTTAGCAACATTTATGACGTTTGTTGATTTCGACTCTCCTTAACTCAATACCTATGGACGATGCAAAATAATTATGATTTACAATGGGAACTTCGCTTACGAATATTAAAGTTGTCATTATGAGATTATGTTTTTCTCTGTTGCGTTTTTTTTTTTTTTTGTTTCTTTGCAGGAATTGAAAAACAACCCTATTTACTACTACTATTGTATACTACTTGCAAACTGTTTAATAACTAAACTTTTAAATAAACATGAATGAGCATGAGTTGAGTGAGCTGAATCAATGTGAGTAGTATAAGCATTTTCCTGAAATTAGAAGTCAAACTTAGGGCAGAGCTGGCCATTGAGAGAAACATGCATTTGTATAAGAAGCTGATTGCTGTTCTTCTCTCTGGTGCTACTTTGGGCAGGCTGGAACTAAGGGGATTTATGAGTGTGATGTCGACTTCGCATTCATATTTATTTCAACCTATACTTATAAATCAGTGTCATGGTGAGTATGCGTAAATCATACTAGTTGATTTTAAATGATGTCTACTCACTTACATATATTTAAAATTTCATGAGGCAGTATTTAAAGAGAAAAAACGATTCATTGCCGATCACTGAGGCATAGTTAGTTGTTTGTGTTAGTTACGAGTATTTCCCAGTAGTTGTTTTTGTTACAACAAATACATGCATCTAATTGTTTTCACGGCAACATACACGTAGAATGCAAGAATAAAAAAAAGAAAAAAATAGATGGAACTAATGCATTTAAATGATTTGTTAGAGAGATAATAAATAAAAAATTAAAATATGAAAAAAAGCAAAAATTTTTACATCCTATGGCAGCCCTAAGGAAGTCAAATCTGTAAAAGATTATAAAAATGATAAATTTCGGCATTACATTTTTTTCGTATGGCAAATTTCATTGTAAATCCAAAATAACGTACATTGACTTAAAATATTAGAAAAGGATTTGAACAAAACTGAACAAAAGAGAGTTTGCAGTTGCATGGCGAAAAGTAAAACTTATCAAGACAGTGCCTGAAAATTAAGTAGCTACTAGAAGTGAGCGCAAGCCATTTTTTTAAACGAATATTGTTTGTAGTGTTGATGGTAATAAGTGTAAGGCAAATATAGAGAACAAGGACACAAAAAGCATACAAAACCATTGTACAACAGTTGTATAGACAGTTTTGCCAAATGAGAAATATTTTTATTGTACAGTTCATAGTGCACCACAGTTCATTTCACAAACTCAAAATTTCATAACATATTAAGTGATACTCGTAATAAAACTTTTTACAATTATATCCATTGTGAAACATATTAAGGGTTTTTATGAGAATGTTCAAAGGTCTCGCAAACTGTGCAATTGTGAATTTTTACACTCTCGTAAATAAAATGCCAAAAATTATATAGAAATTTATTTACACAAACCTGTTAAGTTTGTCCAATAATTTTGACTCGTAAGCTTAAGCTGTGCAATTGTGCATTTTGTAAACCACAACTTCTTGCTTTTTTGGATTTCTTTAGGCGTTTTTATACACACACACTTTTTACTTTTATAGAAATATATAATTATATTTTTGAATTAAAAATTGCTTGAACTTTTCTTATTTTATTTTTATTAAATGAATTTGTTGATGTTTGTTTCAAATTTTCATAAACTGTTTGCGCAAAAGTTCAAAAAGTGCCTCATGAGTTTCGCAAGTTTGCCCAATTGAGCAAATATTAATTTTAAGTGTTCTCATGAAAACCCTTAATATTATTATTTATTTATTTTATTTTTAGTCTTAGTTAATAAATTATAAAACTTAGAACAGTAATACGTTCAAATAATCTACGCTGCTGAAAAGTAGGCATTAATTACATAAATAATAGCAGAAATAATGTATTATTTTCTCAAGCAAGGCAATGCATTCCATTAGAAACGAGAGGGTAATTTTATCAAACACAATAACTACACATGGATTGGGACGTGCATTACCACATCTGCAGAAAAAGGATGAATAGTTTTTGCTTGTGACGAGTGTTATGAATTATAGAATTCATTCCTCGGACGTATGAAAATAATTCAGTACTTTCCTAGGACATGTTCTGTGTTAACAGTAATGAATACTGGAATTAAAAATTATACATGCTGTTCATTACCTCCTCCTTTACTATTGATTACCTTTTCCCACTGTGCAATGCCCTCGCTTGGCAGATAAACAAATGCCGTTGCATGCTTTTGATAAAATTGAATACCAGTTTTAGTGTTCCCATAAAATCAAGAAAAATCACTAAAAAGAGAGAACAATTCAATAATGTACATCATGAATACTAAGCAAGCAAAGAGCTTGTGCTCAGCTCTAGTGCATACAATGAACATGACCATGTGAACGATATGCACCAATAAAAATCACATATATTTTTTTCCCCCAAAAAATAATATTATATTCAACATCCTCCTTATTCTGTAACTCAATGAAGCTAAATCTCTGTCGCTAAAAATTTATAGAAGAAATATTGATTTTAGGCTTCAAATCCAATTTTCCAACGTGTATTGCTAAATCAGTGCCCATGTTTTGCTGTAACTTTGGTGAAAACTTCTCGCGTTGAAAAGATGTGAAACAAAATATTCCATCATTTCTCGAAAGCAGAAAAAATCTTTTTTAAAAAGTCCTTGTTTCAAAAATATATTTTTTTTAAATTACTTTTTTCAGGTAATTTCTTGAAAGGTTACATGGAATGAGTCCTTTATTAAAAGGGACAAATCTTAGTAGAAGGCACACTTTTTCTAAAGTGCATCCTTCATCTATTTAGAATGCAACTTTTCAAAGCAAGCTTACAAAAGGATACATACTTCTGCCAGCATGCAAATGCCTCTAATAATATTTAAAGGAGCGGATGAAAAGGTGACATTTTTCAATAAGGAGAAGAAAATAGATTTAATATAAGGCCAGCAAATTTTTACTTAAAAAATATTGTGCAAAAAACCAGGATATAATCAAAAGCATTATACACAAAAAAAAAACTGTACATTTAAGTATACGTTGGGCTTTCAGTTGCAGACAGCAATTAACTTTTGTAATTTGTACTCTGAAAATAAATATCCCAATAAACAATGACAATGACAATGAATCACAAAATAAAAAATTCTTTATTCTGGGAAAACTTATAATTGTTAGTTGAAAGTCATCGGCAGCACGATTTTTTAAAATATATAGCTTTGTTATAATGATTAATAAATTATTGAATTAAAACCATAAGTCCTTTTATATATAAGAGTAGCACAATTTTTTCTAACTGCACATCGAAATGTTTACTGGGTGTTTAGCAAGACTTTGGTTATTTATTTAATTTTGGTGTTTTTCTCCATGATGAGAAAAAGCCACAAACATGAAAAGCTCTTAAGGAAAAGGCAAGATGACAACTAATTAAATGATGAAAATCTTTATCAACAAGAAACCTAAAGAAAAACTATATTTCATGTCCAGGCAATAACGCAAATGAAAAATTCAAACCAAAAAAAAAAAATAATAATAATAAAATATGAAGAACTTTGTAATTTAAAAGCAAATATTTTCTTGCGAAGGTTAGTTGGAATTATTTATACTTTACACTAAAATTGTAGCAGTAAACAAAAAATTAATAAAAAAAAAAATTAGTAGAGTTAAACCGATAGTTTTTAATGAAATATAATTCCGCTGTGCCTCGCATAATTTTTAAGCTTTAATTATTGTGATGGCTTTGTAGGAATATATCGCAACTACACAAAGAATTGCTGTATATTAGTGTTGATGAAATAATTTAATTTCATTGATTTATATATTTGCTGGCTCCTGCTTGCCTAAGTGTTCTGAACTTTGAGGGATATATTTTTTTGGTACTGCTGGTGTGGAAAAACGTACATAAGCAACATATTTATGCACCGTCCAGCACAGACATGACCATAATCGTGCTTATTAGAATTAAAAAAAAAAATAAGTTTGTGGAAAATCGGACCTTAATTCCAAATTTCTAAGTCCAGCTACATTATAATCAGAATAAATTTCAAAGTTAAAGCTGTTTCTACAATTACATGGCTAAACTCTCTACGAAGTTTTAGCTTACATCCAGCAAGGACACGCCTACCTCTCGTATGTCCTCTAATAGACAAATTTGTTTTTAACAGCAACTGTGATCAGAATAAACTACAAACTAATAATTATTCATAAAATTGTACACCTAAGATCTCAATAAGATTGCAACTAATTCGTTGTAAGGACATGACCACTCGAAGCATTAAATTTTAGCCACAATTATCAACAGATTCTAACGAAAATTAATAACTATTTATATTATTAATCAGCTAATCTGTTTGTAAAATTTCACCTCAGTTGGTGAAAGGATATGACTTTCTCTCATATATCCTTTATTTGAAAAATGCATTTTTAAAAAATTTTTCTGAAAAGAATAAATACACTGAAAGCAAATAGTTGCTACTATAATAATACACTTAAGGTCTGACATTTTTTTTTTATTAAAATCGGAGTCAGTCTTTCATTAATCCTTAAAATACAAATTTCAGATTTAAGCCACACTTATGCTAGTAATGAATCAAAAACTTAAAACTATTTCTAAAGTCGTACGGCAAGCTCCCTGAAAAATTTTCTTTTAATAGCTAAAAGCACATTCGTTTCCTCCATATATCCTTTATTTAAAAAACAATATTTTATCAGCAGCCATAGTGCAAATGGAAATAAAGCGAAAACTTATGTATATGTACTTATAAAACTGTCTAGTAAATATTTATAGGAAATTTCGTTTCAATTAGTTCAAGGACATGCTGGCTGGCGTGGATATATCCTCTCTTTGGAAATTTATTAAATAGCAACTGCTGCGACTAGAATACACTAAAACACATACAATTTTGCCCATATTTAAGACGGAAATGCAGTGAAAACTTATAAATATTTATAGAATTGTAATAGTAAAGTTTCTGCCAAATTTCGTTTCAATCAGTGGAAGGACATGTGAGCGTGCCATATATCCTTTTTTTAGACAACTAGCTTAGATCAACTTTTGCGACAAAAAAATACACAAGAAATCATGTATTAACTTTTTCTAGAATTATACACTTCAGCTTTGTGAAAGGAATACCGTAAAATGTGTAAGGACTCACATAGTAAATATTTCCGAAATAATTTATATATTAAAAATTTACTACAAATATATGCGTAAAGCAGTGAAATCTTATAACTATTTATAATAGCGTGTGGCAAAGCTTCCTAGAAAATATCAACTTAATTCTTACCAGGATATACCTACCTGTCATACATATATCCTTTATATGGAAAACTAGTTTTTAGCAATAGTTGTGATTGTAATATATGAAAAACTTTTAACAATTTTAAGAAGCGAACCTGTAAGGCCTGTTAAAAGTTGCAGCTCAATCAGTGCAAGGACACTCTTCTCTCCCATATACCCTTAATTTACAAACATGAAGCTTTGAGCATAATTGTGGTGGAAATTCAGCAAAAAATAATTACTGTTGGGAAAATTATAGGATTAAGCATTGTCCAGCTAAAATTAAAGCTTAGCGCTATAAGGACACGTCAGTAAAAAAAATTTTTGATAAGAAAATTGTGAATTATTAAGATAAAATAAATCGAAATGCAGCGGGAACTAATAAATATTTACAAAACTTTATGGTTGGGAAATATCATGTCAATCGGTGCCAGGACATGATGGCGTGCCGCATATCCTTTATTTGCTAAAAAAAGGGTATGGAAGCAGTAGCAGCTAAAACACACTGAGAGCTGTTAGCCTTTATTAAGAATAATAAGCTTTAGCTCGGTAAAATTAATATCTCCAGCGGTGTAAGGACACACCTAGTAAATATTAAATATTGTTCACAACTATGCAGTAAAATGCAGTAAAAACTTATATAACTATTTATAATGTCATATCGTTAAGCTATTTGGAAAATATCAACTTAATTGTTAGCAGGACATGCCTGCCTGCCATATATCCTTTATACGGCAAATTAATTTTTAATAAAAGTTTTGATTATAATAGATCAAAAACTGATAACTAAGTTAAGATACATATAAAAAATTCATGTAGAAAGTTGAAGCTCAGAAAGAGCAAGGACATGTTTGTGACCCATGCATCGTTAATTTCCTTAGGTTAAAAACATGAATCTTGAGACATAATAGCGGTCGAAATTCAGCGAAAGCTAACAGCTATTGGCAAAATTATTGGATACAGCAAGTGTAAGAGAAAATAAAACTTAGTTTGTTTAAGGACATGCTACTTACCAAATATCCTTCATTGGAAAATATGAATTTTTAACATAAAAGAATACGAAATGTAGCAAACAAAGTTAATGTAAGCGCAAAATATATGTCTAAATGTTTTTAAAATTCGGTACTATTAAGTGCTCTCGTAAATATCGTATTAATCGCCCAAAGGATGTGTCTACTTCCTTATATCCATATTTGAAAAATGTTGAATTTGACAATTTTTAATATCAAGCTGCGCAACAAAATTGGTAATTATTTTTAAAAATATGTATGTAATTCAACTTTCTGGAATATTTCCTTTCAAAAGCGTAAATTCTGGATTACACTATTGACAAAAATGTATCGATTTTCGTGGGCTCACTGAAATAACGAAATGTCGTCAACTTACTGCTCCTGGAGGGCTCTTGCTATTTTCTAGACCTTAGAGAGTAGAAATATACTGTGAATATAGCACAAAATTCTCGAAAAAATGTTTTCATTATTGTAATGACGTGACGTTGATGTTGACAACTGGAATAAGGGTGATTATTAAACGAAAGTTTATCAGTATCTGAGATATAACATTGTTATCACAAACGATTGCTAAGGTCAATATTGGAGAAAACCGGTTTAAAGAATGCTTTAACTTTAACGATGGTTTATGAATAGCATTGTTAATATATATCAAACAATTTCGTAAGCCTCCAGTGCAGGCAGTAGTGCATTTTTTGTGTGTTTATGTATGTCATGCTCTTCAGAAGTCTTTTGTAAAATTGAAAACTGAGCAAAATAAAAGGCAAACAAGCAATTAGGCTTGGTTGGTCAGTTTGGTCGGTCGGTCGGTCGGTCGGTCGGTTTGATGATGCGTTACTTGGCTGACTGTAAGATATTTCTTTGCCTTCTTGCTCTAGTCGTTACAAATAGTTTTCATAAAAACTAAAAAAAATCCTTGTGGGTAATAAAAAACAAACAAACAAATACAGATAGTAGTTTGTTAAAATCCGAAGTATCTAATAATACCAAAAAAAAAAGAAGAGAAATAATCTAAACAAGTCATCATCAGGCTTATCTGGGTTGCTGGTTTAGTTGGTCGTCTACAGCCCAATATTGCTGCTGTTGGTTGTTTTGTTGTTATTGTTGCAGATACCAAACATTGATTTTAGATTTGTAATCAGTCGCAACTAAATAAAGGGAAAATCACAGCAACCAAAAACTTAATTAAAGTAATGATGCTTTAAAAAAAACAAAAAAAAATCTAGAAAACAAAAGACTTATTAAGATATTTTAGATTTAGACATGATTTCTATCTAACAATTGTTTAAAACAAACACACATTATATGACGAGTTATATGACGTACTTCATTAAAAGTAAAATACGGAAAGCTTTTTTATATTTACAATTTCTTCAAGTTAAATTAAGGGTTAAGCATAAACTGCATTCTCCTTAACATCCTTGAAGAAAAGTTGGTAACAATTGATCCAATTGATCCTTTGACTTGAGAAAATGCGAGTGTTATCAAAAGTATGGAGTAGTGTATTGTGAAAAAAATACATATTGAGTAAATGGTTATATCATTTTCCTGATGTATCGTCTTGATCTTGATCTTATCTTATTGATTTTAAAAAAAAAAAAATTGCGTCTTTATTCTCTGTACATATGTATGTATGTATGTAGTATATTGTAGATGTTATTTATTTATACATACATACATACATACATGCACATTATGTTATATTCTTAACTAACTTACTCACCAAGTATTGAACCAGCAAACTTCTACCTGATACACAAGCACTCTACCCAATATGCTAACAAGCAGCCTGAATAACCATTGAAATTATTGTGCAAACATTCTTATACAAAAATTAAAAAGATCATGAAAAAAATTATCTGTGTGTCTATTTATAGAAACGAAATAACAAGACACCTCATAAAATCAAGAAGACTTCCTTATTTAAAAAATCCATAAGATGCTTTACACATAATCATATAGGAACCTACTAAAATCAAGAAGAAAACCTTATTGAAAAAATCAATGAGATAGCCTAATAAAATCAAGAAGAAAACCTTTTTAAAAAAATTAATAAGGCAACCTAATCAAATCAATAAGAAATCCCTATAGTTTACAATTTATAAGAAAACCTAATAGAATCAAGAAGTTTTTCTCTATGGATTGTTTTTTGGTGCCAAAAATAACGGAAATTCAGTAAAAAAAGTTGTGAATAATAAGATTTCTTCTTGATTTTATGTGGTTTTCTTTTTGGTAAAATTAATAAGATTTACCACATAAAAACAATAAGGAATCTCTATGAAAAAATCTTCGCTTCTTTCTGCTGGGATACCCCTTAGCCTAAAAACGTTTCATAGAGAAAATCTTATTGATTCTATGAGGCAGTTTTTTCTCTGTGTACATGGACCTATCAAATAAATATAATGTTAATTGTGGCCTCCAATGTGACTCTGGAACCAGTCCCGCAACTATACTTAAATATTAACCTAAGCTTCACTGGTATTTATACTTTAGAAATATGAGTGACCCTGTGGTCGAGTGCATAGTGTGTAAGCCTGTCATGGTCGGTTCGAATCTCAAAAATTTTGAAATTAAAAATAAAATATCATTGCATTTGTAGCAATAAAAAAGTTTATAACTATTTATTGTTACAGTTAAATGTCTGAATGACATTTATATATAATTTTTATTATTCTACACCGACTATGGCCTTATTTGATAGTTCAGTGTCAAGTCACAAGGTGCATAAAGAGCATCAATTAACCCAATCCTAGGCCATCCCTATGTAAAAGGGACTGGTCTGCTTCATAGAAAGTGTTCGAACTAGGACTGGTCCCTTTCACTTGGGAACCGGTCACGTGACTAGTCTTGTGTCACTTCGATTTCCTGCATAGGAAACATGGTATGTATATAACAAGTCATCCCAAGAAATTTAAGTCTCTTTTAGCTCTAAATTGTGGTTAATAAAAATTTTTAGGAAAATTGTTTATGAACAGGCAACAAAATAAGTTGTCTTACGCTGTATAAATAAAGCTCAAGAAAATGCATGAACATGTCTTATGCTGCATGTATGACACTCACAAGTGCCAAGTTCACACTCTTTAGTTAGCTAGTGAAGGTGGTTTAACCAATGGAATTGATAAGAAAAATCGTTAAACTGAGTTTATATCTGGCTCACATGTGCCCACAAAAAGCGTAACCACTAAATACTAATGAAATACTGTTTGACTCAGACACATATTTATTAAGTAAAACAGTTTCATACATAACTAATAGACAATTTTATAGAATCCAACATGATTGGAAACTATTTTAATCAATAATTAGTGGTTACGCTTTTTTGGGTACATGTATGATAGATATAAGCTCATCCTTAGTTACACCACGGGAGTCAGTTAACTGTAACCTGTGAATTTGGATGTTCGAGTTTAAACTAAGTTTAATCTAAGATAATTATTTAAGTACATACTTTTAACACATGGCCTTTTAAATCAAATTGAACAAAATTTTAAAATCCCTTTTATTTTATTATAAAAAAAAACATATTGCAACAACAAATAGAAAAATAATGCATCTCAATTTGGCTCAATTAAACAGACACTGTTGGGAACGTGGTAAAAATAAAAAAATAAAACGTTCACAAGCTTGTGAAACTCCCCTTCAAACTGTTTTTGTAACATTGAAACATTTTGCCAATTTCAAGACTAAAACTCTAAAACAAAACGAATTAGGGATTTAAAAAAAAAAGAATAATATTTTACAAAAATACTGACAACTAAATTTAAACAAATTTTGCTGCTCTTGTTCCCGAGAGTCTTTTTGGCCACTAAATGACTGCCAGAATCCATTTCAGCCTGACATGCTGCCTGCACCTCGTGCCAAACAACAAGTTTAAAACATTAAAATGAGCAAAAAGTTTGATTTTTTTTCTCTAGTTGTTTCATATATTTAACATCCTTTAGTATCCTTGAACAAATAAAGATGCAAGATAAGGCAGTGTGTATGTATAGTATATCCGTACAGATCCTTACAAATGTTAACTTGTATGTGTGTTTGCGTTGTGCGGTTACATTAAAACCAGACATAATAATTTTACTAAGACAAAAGTACGACGGGGTTTGTGTAGATTTGCGGTTGCTGAAACTACAAACATTTCAAAGCAGAAACTTGTGTAAATTAAATGTCAACTGAAAATGTTCATTCTTTTTTTTTTTTTGCTCTTCTTAATATAATTCACAAAAAAAACACACACACACACACACACACACACGCTCGCAAGGAAACATACTTACACTTGCAAAAGGTAAGAGGGGTGTGGTAGAGTATTGTTGGGGTGGTGGGTTGTTGAGTTTTTGGTATGATTATCCAGAACATAATTGTCACACATAATAATGGGAGATGCAAATTAAATTCCATTATTAAATTTTTTTATTTCGTTTAAAAATTTTTTGGTGTGTTTGTTTTTTATCCCAAATTAAATAAATGACATTTGACTGCAAAAGCAACTAAATTGACATTTAATTAACTTAAGAGATAAGGAAAAAAAGAAAATAGAAAACAAGACTATGTTAACAGAAAATTTTAATATTTTTTCTTACAGTAATAAGAAATAAAAAGTAATTGAAATTTAGGGATGTTTTTTGTTTTATTTAATTTTAAAGCTTTTTACTACACTGTGCTACAAATAAATATACTAATAAGTGAGATTGTGAGAGGAGATCCAAAAATTAAACGTTTCTAAGAGTGCTTCAAGTGTTTGCTTCCTTCGATCCAACTATGAAACTTTATAGCGGTAACTGCTAAATGGTGACTGGAGTAAACGTAAAAAGTCTTAAAGCTCAGTTACCCGACTGTAATGTAATGTAAATGCAACAGTAGGAAACAGCTGATCGATATTTTTATATAAAAAGTAGGTTACGTTACATTCGATCCCTATAACCAGTTGCATTACTTTTCACATAACAATATCGATCAGCTGTTTCCTACTGCTGCAGTTACTTTACATTACAGTCAGGTAACTGAGCCTTTATAGAATGATTTGTGAGGCTGAAGAGGGGGAGGAAACTAACGCACATCTTATCTGTCACTGTTCCAGATTCAAAGAATTAAGAGGTAAAATGTTTGCTGAAAAAATAATGACTGACAAAACCTGTCACTTTTATAATTTTATTAAACAATCTGATTGGTTTTTATTTATTTATTACAAAAATTTACTAAAGTGGTTCTTTGGACCACAATGTAATTTAAAGCGCTCTTAGTTGCAAACGTGACTCCCCAAAAATTATTAATCTAATCCCGTTTTCTTTTCTAGAAAAAGTGCAAAAAATTTTTTCTACTTTTTACTAAGAAAAAAAACGGAATGTGAGCCTGATCACAGGGGAGATGTGTAAACATCTAGTAATGAATTTTTTTTTTAATATTGGCTTATGGTAACTAAAATAAGCCTTATAAAGTTTTGACTCTACTCTATTTCAAAATCTATAGAAAACTGCATCTATAATAGTGGAATTATTAGTTGTGGGGGTTTGTGGAGAATTGCGCATATTGTCGCTGTTTTAACTAACACACCTAATTAACATTTTAAAAATTTAACAGGAGAGCAGCTTTTATGGTTGTTTTATTTATACATTGATTATTAAGGCTGCGTCAGAAGTATTTTTACTTATATAGGTACAAAAGTAATGCTTACAGCCATGAAAATTGTAGGCAATGTGTATTATGACTTATAAAGTCGAGTAAAGACCTTAACTCATTTTTCAAAAAATTGTCAGTTAGGTCAGTTAGTTAAAACAGCGATGATATGCACGTGGAAAACGTCAAATTAAAATTTTGATAAAGCTTGCGACCGTGGGTTTGCAAAATTTGTATTAAAATCTCCACCCATAATAATTGGCATGAGATGGAGATTTTTACCCAATTGTTGTGCACCAGCTTCAGTGTAAGGCAACAGGACGTAATAATATTATAAATTCTTTATAAAAGCTGCTATATATACATATCTTTTGAACAAATATTTGACATTTAAAACGCTCTTTTATTTAAAAGTTTATATTTATTTTATCTATTTTATATTTTTCAAAATTATCCCCACTGGCAGGCAACACTATTACACTTCACAAGCAATTTCTATTAAAATTAAAATTGCTCCTGAAGGTATACATTAAAATTCGGTTGAATGTATTTCTATGCAGCTGTTAAGTTTCTCTGTACTTCTTGTTGTCCGTATGATTACACTAATACACTCATACATAGCTCACACCGATTTCATAACGCTTTACGATCTTACTCAAAATTTGTGATTGTATTGTGAAAAAGATTTTTAACCCCTAGCGTATAGATGCTTACACATCAAAAATAAAACTTAGCGTTTAAAGGAAAATGTTACGCTCGTAAGGGATGATACAATAATTTCTAATAAAGTCTTTATTTAAAAAAAATTACTCGAATTTTCCTTGAAAAGTGCTATAAATGTAAGATTTTTTTTAAACCCTGTTCAGTGATGTTAGATGTCAAGCTGTTCACGATAACACACTGATTAACTACACCGAAACAATTATTCAAAACAAAAAATCCAAATAAATGTTTATTTGAAATAAAATTTGGTTTCAAATAATATTTTTTACTGTTCCAGTAAATTTTTTGTTTCAAAAAAAGTGTATAGAGCAGAAACAGGCCACGAAGTTTGTCGGCTATTTTTCGGCATTTACATGAGTACAATACGATCAATCAAAATAAACGTCAACAAGAGCACAACAGCACGTTGTGCCTATCGACAAAATAAACACCAATACAGCCGAACTCTGTTATATTAAAATTTTTACAAAACTATTATCAGAATTAACAAAATTATTTAGCCGATGGCCTTAGCAGCCAGTGCTATCAATGTATATATTCGTGTTATATTTTATATAATTTTAATATCAAGTAAATAATAATAAATAAATAATAATAACAAAATTGTTTGTAGGAACGCATTCAAACAAAATATTTACTGATTCAATGAATTTGGTTGTTGAAAATGAAATTTAGTTTTTTCTGTGTGCTTTTATGTTGTAACCGGCGTCCACCAGTGAGGCATTCTAAACTGTTTTCTCTTCAAATCTAAACAAAGAGAGTAGTAAGGTAAGTAATAATAACTAAAGAGCTTTTAATACGCTGCCTACCTATGTACATCTGCTTTTTATTGCACAACTGTAACCATATGGCTGCCAAACTCAAATCCCTCGAAATCTAAGCCACCAGAGTCTGTTCTAAAAATAAATATAAAGAAGTCCAAGGTGATGCGTTGCAACACTTTAAATATTAATAAATTTCACATCCAAGGCTTTGAGCTGGACGGAGTACACTTATTTTGCTATCTCGGAAACTTTTGAAAGCACAAGGGACAGCTACAGAGATGATATAGCTTATGGCATTTCAAGGCTAACCCGATTTTTGGTATGCTATCCTGAAACACAACAAGATCAGGATCTTCAATTCTGGCGTCAAATTGATGCCTTTATACGTCCATTAAACTTGGAAAGTGTCACATACGATATAAAATCGATGATCCTAGTAATCGTTAACCGATGCCAACGAAGGATCCTATAGATATTTTTTCAAAAAACCTCAAAACCAATATGTCTCAAGATAACTAGAGCTAGAGCTGCTATTGATTGTAGCACACACTTGACGCCGTTCACTCGAGAACAAAATCATACCAAGCGGCCTGGACTGGAGACACATGAAACAACTCTCATTAAAGCGAGCCGAATGGAGAACTAGAAGACGAACTTTTTGAATTTGTTTTTCAACTTTATACAGAATTGAATATCTATATTTTCGCTTCTATTTCTATTTTATTTCTATTGCTTCCATTTTAAAGTTATAATAACAAAAATTAAAAATTTTAAAACCCGCGATATATCTAGAAAAGATGTCATATCTTCTAAGTGGCTGGACCGAGTTTCTTCAAACATAGCTAAGAACCCTCTCGATCAAACAGAAAAAACTAAATCAAAATCGGTCCAGTCGTTTGGTCTGTACGTGGACACGGACAGACACACAGACATACACTGCAAACTTATAACACCCCTTTTTTGGTCGGCGGTTAAAAATTGGGCAACTTAAATTTAATTATGTTCCATAGTGAAATTAAAAATTTCAACATTAGTATAAACTATAATTTTTTCTCATTTGCATTAATTAATTACCTGCTTTCAACCACAAAGTGGGTTAGTTCACGTGTCACTTGACATGTTTCCAACAATTCCATGTCTACAATATTTCATGAAAAATTGTTTTAATTATATATAATTTGTTGTTTTCGTTGTAGTTTGTTTAATTTTAATTTAACACACAAAATTTAATTTTGAAAACTTTATTATCAAATTTAAATATTATAAATGCATACTAATCCTAAAAAATCTGTGATAACAAGTGTTACAAAATATTTTTTTTATCCTTGGTTAAAGTCATGTGAAAAAAATTAACCTTTTACCAATAAACAAGTAAATACATTTTGCCTTTTACGAAAAGCCTTAAGCAAATCCATCTTAAGCTTTTATTTTTTCTTTTTAAAACACATGACTAAACAAGAAAAGTTTTTGTTTTTATTCAGGGAGAGGGGAAATAAAACAACATATTATCAAATTGTAACACTTGTGAAGACAACGTCATGTCACAATCTGAAAACATGAGCAACCTAATAAGGGATTTTTTATTTAAAAAGAAAGTCAGAGTTCTATATTAGGTGGTACCGAATCTTATATACCCTGCACATGATTAGGTGTTACCAATTACTATTTCAAATTCACAATTTATTTGATTCAATTAAATTTTTAGTTACTTCACTTACTTCAATTGCAAAATCTTAATCGATATTATTAAAATGTTTATTGGTGAACATTTAATTAATCAGGGTTTCGAACACCAAAGGTAATAAAATCAAGTATTTATACAAAAAAATCAAAAAACCCGACTGCGACCAACTTTAAACCCTTAAATATTTTATATGTGGACATTCGAAATGAAAAATTATAAGAGAAACCTAAAGATGATTTTAAAATACCTGTCGAATGATACGCATTTCTATATAGTTCGCAGGCTTTTTATTATTTTCGTATTTACAAAATGGGCGTCTATTGGCCGCCGTATTGAATTTTGGCAACCGACATATCTTTAGTGACACTCCCGCGACTAAGACAAATCGATTGACGTATGAATCATCATCGGTCCACGCGTTCGGTTTATATAGTGCCGCAAAGGAATACATACATACATACATACGTACGCTGATAAACACAATACCCTTCTTTGCTGCGCAGGGTAAAAAAAACCCTATTGTTTTCGCTACGCTGTCCGTCTGTCTGTCTGTCACAGGCTTTTTTCTCAAGAACCGTAAGAACTACGGACCTGTAAAGGTTGTTCCAAAACCAGCAACTAAAAAATGTTAAAATCCCATGTAATATACATACAATTATATATAGACACTTGAAATTTGCAAAGTTAGTGTATTTTTATACAGACTAAAGTAAAAGGTATTCCATCAATTAATGTAATTTTGACAACTTGCTGTATCTTGGATATCGTAAGAGGCAAACCCTTGAAATGTTTTTAAAGTCTATGCACAAGATAAGAGGTTTGTGACTGTTCAAAATGCGTGGTTGAAGTCTACTGATGATTTGTTACAGCAACAATGAAATGCATATAGACAATGCTGAACTACCAGCAAATAAATTTCAAATTAAAATAAACTTTTGACAATATGTCAAATAATAAATTTCTTAAATTTTTGAAAATTATTAGTACAATTTTAAAATTCTCAATGCCACCCCTGTCCATAACAGTAAATAAAACCTTAAGCGACATTATTTTTCGACGATAATCAATTATTTACGATGTTAAGTAATAGATTTTTCTCAAAAAATTAACTTCGAAAATTGTGTCGATTAAGCTTTTTTGGCAGTTATGGCTCGATATGGTGTGACAATCAGCTGATGTTTTTTTAGATCATGTAAAAGATTGTTCTGCTTCAATATATCTCGTTAAAATTTTTTTTTAAATTTTGTTTAATTTTGAAAATAGATAATCACTTGCCTGTGGCGATTATAAATCATGCTTGTCATTTGCTAAATTTTGCATTTCAATTTTGTTTTAATTTCTTTCTCTCACTTTTGGAAGATTGTCAAAATATTACTTGCATTAAATTTGAAAATCTCAATCAATGATTATTACTCAATTACAAGCATTTACAGCCAAATGGGCCATAAAATGGTCAGTGATTATTCTAAACAGTTTACAATTCATTTGGATGACATTTATGTTTTTTTGTTTGTTTGTTTTTTTTATGTTGTCATTATTATTTTTATGACACTCTATTAAAACAAAATAAATATTAAGTACATTTTGTTGTAATTTTATGGTTATGTATGTTCATATTTAGGCATTTATGTGAGAAATTTTGGCTTTCATTTTGATAAATTTGTAATTAAAAAAAAAGAAAACAATGGCCAAATAAGGGAAGTTTTACTTACCTGCATATACAAACATGCGTAGGTATGTGTATGCATACATCCCAGTTGGCCACGTCTTTAAGACATCTTTGACGACGGGTACAAGATATTGAACACAGCTCCATGCAAATCGTCGACGAAATTTTCATACAAATGGCAGTGAGGTCACAGATAACGAGGTGAGTGACAATGTAGCTCAGATTATCGTCGACACTGCTTTATTGAAAGCAAATCGAGTGACACTGTCACTCAGATTGTCCATAACAAAGTTTTATTGAAGACAAATGTCACACTGTCGCTCAGATAGTCATGAATACGATTTCCTTTAAATTGTCGATTAGAAAGCCTAATCGACAGGCGACATGTCATACATTAATCGTCGAGGACAATGTCGTCTGCGACGATTTGGCCAACTGTGATGTTAGCATGTTTATATGTATGTATGTACAGTTATGGTCGCCGAAGTGCTGCCAACTTCACGCAAATTTAGCTAATTTGACATCTAATGGCTGCAAGTTAATTATTTGTCAGCGTGTGTTATATTCTTTGGGCGGCAGTTAAGCAAAAGTCATTGAAATCTCATTCAAGCAGAAGAGAAGGACAAGTATTCCTTAACCCTTTGTGGCGCCATGTTGCAAATATACAACAAAACATTCAATCCTCATAAAAACGATTAAGTACATGCAATTGTTAATCATATTTTAATTCAATAACTTTGCTACAATATCAAGTTTGAAACTGTAAAATTCGTTTTTAAAAACTTTTTTATCTATTACATCACAACACCCCTATGATTTAATTAAATCAATGTTACCGTAGTGCAATTTTTAACATTTTATTAGGCAAGTGATTTAATTTAATAAATTTTTTAAATATCCAAGTCACTTATTATTATATGTATGTTAGTTGTAGGAATATTATTAGTTAAATTATTTTTACTTTTAAACTTTTATTGTCAAAATATATGACCTTCTTTCCTTTTAATTCTTTACCACATTTTACTCCAATAAAAAAATTAAAAAAAAATCCTAGGAAGATATTTTTAACGTGATACATATTAAGTTTAATTGAACTAGAGTGAATTATAATCAGGAATAATTTCTTAATCGGGCTGAAGTTCAGTATTTTTAATTCTTATGGAATGAAATATTTTTTTTAATTAATGCGATTTTCTAAAAAAAGAGAAGAAAAATTAAACTAGACTTTTTAGCTGGGGGAAATGCGCATTTTTCTGTGCAGCCACGCAATTCATCAGAATACCTGCCTATCCAATTGGGAAGAGATTATTATTAACATCAGTTATTTAACGTGAACTTTTAATTATCTTTATAACAATCTCTGCCCAAATGAATAGACAGGGGTGCTGATGAAGTCCGTGACTGCACAGAGAAATCCGCATTTCCCCTTTTAAAACTATAACTGTTTTAAAAGGGCAAAATGTTCTTCTTTTTTTTGGAAAAACTCATTAATTAATAAAACTATTTCATTCCATAACAATTAAAAATACTGAACTTAAGCCCGCGTAAAAAATTATTCCGGACTAAAATTTTTACCATTGCTTCGAGCTACTAGAAGCTGTAGACAAAAGTTGTTTACTCGATGTTGCGCTACAAAGGATTAAATTATGCACGCTTTGCAAAAATATACAAAATTTAAAATATATTCTTAATCAATATTAAATTTGTGTGGCTTGCTGAATGAAAAAGTTTTAGTTATTTTCTAAAACTAGCAAAATCACCTTAAACAAGTGATGACAATAAATTACATTTTAATTTCCCATGGATCCATTACAAACTTCTGTCTACTGTCACTCTTACGGTTGTTTTAACAAAATCCTTTTTGTTACTATTCAAACTACTCAAACTATATTCTACGTTAATAAAAAAAAACACTCAAATCATGTTCAAATTAGAAATGTTGTGATAAAAAAAAGGAAATAATTGTAAAACAAACAAATACTAATTACTTCTCCTGCACTTAGAAATTTATAAATATGCATTTATATGTACATATGTATATACAAATTTAGGAAAATCAAACAAGAATAATGGAAAACACAAATTTACCAGGCAACACCCAATTACATACGTTTACATGCACACAAACACACGCGCACATACTTACACGCAGGAAAATTGTTGTTCTTAAACACATGCATACACAAAGGATTTTCCTAGAAGTAATGCCAAGTACTTATCTGGCGTTTCTTGTGTTGTCATTTTCAAAATGTGTGCAACGCCGTTCCCATTATTTTTTGTTTTATATGGAAAGAAAGAAAAATATCGAAAATGCCAAACGTTGCCACCAGTATACACTATTGCGATGTCACAAAATGCCATAGTATGTATGTATTCGGCATAAGAGTCAGTGTTGAACTTCTATGCTTTTCTTCTAAGAGATCCGGTTGAATGAAATGGCGCCCAAAATAAATACATACTTCTAATGAAACAACTCGCAATGAAATGAAAAATGACATAAGTCCCAAAAAAAATTTATGAATTAAGGCCTAAGGAAATGATATTACTACCAAAGCTGTAACTGGGTTCAATAACTTTTATTACGATAATCCTCTTGCTATAAAAATCATAACGAAAATTTAGCGACTTTGCTATCCAGTAACATATTTTAACGATAGTCGCTGTCGGTTGAAGTAAGAAAAGTTAAACAACAACATCACATTCATTTAGTTTTTCTTTAATTCTTCTTTGTGCTTTTCGCTTATTTTGACTCAGGACCGGGATCGGAACTCAAATCATAATAAAACAACTGCCAGGAGGAAAAATTAAATATTTTTTAATGAAATAAAATCCAAAGGACGAAGGTTGACAACGCAAATTATTTGATAGTCGAAGATGATTTTCGACTTACTTTAGAGAAGGAAACCCGTAAATCTGAACAGAGACCGACAATGCAGAAATGCTAAGCTGGTCTTGGTCAAACTGTAGAAAAGGAAATCATTGATATTCATTGGAGAAATCTCGGAGGAGGAAATGCTTGAGGCCGATGTAAGAAATCTTTGGAAAGCGAAACCAGTGTTCGACATCCTTGCGGGAGGAAATGCAGGAACAAAGAAATTAAATAAGTTCCAATCAAAATGAAATACCTGAAATTTATTTGCTGATGGTTAAGCATTCTCTATATTTATTTCATTAGTGCTTTGCCAAATCATCAGTAATAATAATAATAATATTCTTAAAATAAAATACCACTTAAATTGTTTCATTATTTAGGACATAAGCCCTAAATATAATTAATTAAATCCCAAAATTTCTTCGCCGATGAAATAACTTCCAAAAAAAAGTTTTTGAGAAATATTTAATTTAGAGAATTTCGATATAATGAAATAACTCCAAAAGATAAGTGAAACCATTCCAAAAAACAAAAATAAATAAATTCCAACATGTATTTTGGAATTATTCTTTTCTGGGCCTTATTTCATACAGCCAAATTTCAACCATTGTCGAAAACAACTGACTCCTGTTGGCAGGTTTGTGTATTTTCCTAGTCCTTAGGGAAAAGGAAATAGATTGTCAGTAGCAAAAAACTGGTCTCGAGAGCGAGTAAATAAGCCCCAATTTTTTGGTATTGTGTTAAAGTGACGTCGATGTCGGCAACTGGAATAATGATGACTATTTTTCAAATGAATATCACAGCGAACAAATGTCCTGCCAGTTTTAGGGCGGAGGTATGTATGGTCTTAATAAATAGAAAAATTCAATGATTCCTCAGCATGAATGACGGAATGAGTTCAAATTGTTATCGGAAACACAGAATAGTGCAACCGAAAAGATCTTTTGTATCCCTTGCCCTGTGCTAGAGTACTTCATCTAGACTTGCTCTTCTGAGGAATCTCTAGAGTGTCATTTATTTTAGTATTGGCAGTTACCGAACTTCCAACAGGTGCTTGCCCAATTGGTATAAAGTTTCACTGCTTTTAAAAATGTGCTCTGGCGTTTCATCGTCATTGCCACAGAATCTGCACCGGCTGTTACTCTCAATGTCAAGTCTGTTAAAGTGTTTTCTGAACCTGCAGTGGCCTGAACCGAAGCCGGCAATAATTTTTAAATTATTTTCATTTAAGGATATAAAAGCTTTAAAACAACTTTTGGCTATACATTCCACTCATTAGCTTTACATGCCTCTATCCAGGGATAGTGATTAAAGGTATTCTTGATCTCGATCCACATATCTTCTCGTATTCGATTAGATACAATTCCATAAAATAGTTATGGTTGTGCTTGCCCCCTTCTGGCCCCTTCTGACCCTTCTGGCCCCTTCTGCTCCTTTCTGGCCAATTTGAGTTTCGTTATCTTCTACTCCGACATATCCTGTAACCTAGCAGAGTGTGGCCTTATTCGTTCTGCTTAGCTAGTTTATGCGGCATTTCCAACTTAACTTGGAGGTAAAATAATATCAACTGCGTACCTGAATGGCAGCCTGACTATCCCAAAAGATGGCTATTGCAATTTCTCGCTGGTACCACCTGTAGCATAACTCCTAATGAGTTTTATTTACCTACACATCAGCAGATATTTAGGGTTCATTATCACAGACTAAGGCCGAATAATTGACTTATCAATTAAATGTCATTTAAATAATTGCCACTTAAATTTAGGCTACACTTAAATGTAGTTAAATTTTTTTCGCTGGTTAATTAAAGTTCTTACTAAATTACTTTGAAAGTACGGCAGCCCTAAAAATTTTATTTTCAAACAACAGCTGTTAAACATAAATAAGAAAGTAAGGTTATCGAAATAAAAGAAGGAAAATTTGCATAAAAACACATTCTATGAAACGAAAAGAGTATCAGAAAACTTTTTTCTATGTATTTTTTATTTCGTATACTTATAAATGAAATTCTTCTTAATACGGCCACATGATGTTCATGTCCATGTTTTTAATAGACACACCCAAGTAAAAAAAACATATGGCATCCCTCGTAAGATTTAAAGAAAATTTAAATATACAAGGTTGGGCATTTACGTTTTATTTAAATGTCTCTCAACTTTGTACTGAAAAAATTTATTTAGTTAAGTACTGGCACTTAAACATATATGAAGAGTAGTTGAGAAGTAAATTTTTGGCACTAAATGACGCTGTGGAAACGGCACAAAGCTTGTGAAACCCGCAAGAGACAGACAACCATATCATCAAACGTATAGGGTGGCCTTTCCCATAAGCCACATTGCAAGCACTTGCGGTTTGCTCAAGAATATTCTGTCGGACTTGTATGTTAACAACATGCGGATTCGAAAGGATTTTCTTTCGTTTTGAATTACAGAGTGGCTCCTCTTGTCGCCTATGTTCGAATTCGATTCCAAATAAGCCACTTGCAATGACTTTGCAGCGCTTGCTCTGATTTTCGCCCTCTAGCGATATTCCACGAGCTTGGCAGCTGCACTTAAATAAAATATTTAAATGTTGCCAAAGCCTCTTCGCGCCAGGCGCTAAGTTCTCCATAATAAATAATCGCCCTTATTGTGAATGGCGTCATCGATGTCACATCAAGACGACAGTAAAGATTGTCACTTGTCTACTCTTTGTCGCCAAACAAATTAACTCCACAAATTTAAAAAGCCTTACATATTAGGAAGAGATTGTCAATAAGAGCCAATTTTTGCCAATTTGTCAATAAGAGCCAATTTTTTTCAAAACTCTTTAGTAGACAAGGGACAACATTTACTGTCGTCTTGATGTGACGTCGATGACGCCATTCAAAATAAGGAGGAATAATTTTATAATTTTTTGGGCTGAAGAGCCGTGCAACTTTTCAAACTGAATCTTCTACAATTAAGGAATAATAAAATCAGCGTCGACAAAACTGCCCCTGTTGGAAAACCCTTTATCTACTTGCATATGTGATCAGTGTGACCATATTTTAAAATAATATTAAGCTAAATCACGTTTGAAAAAAAGCTAAAATAAGCTAAAAAGTTACATTTTAGGCTAGAAAATAAAGCTAAACTTTTTTCCACTTCTTTGATCACTTTTCAATAGTTTCTTATTGCTAAACTAACATTAAATATTAAACAAACATATTTTTTTATTATACACATTGAATATTTGCTTAATGAAATTATTTATTAATTATTATATTTTAGATTTAATGAAGAACAAAACAAAAACTTCCCCAAAATAATCTTAAAAAGTTTTTAAAAATGTAAAAACATTTATACTAAAATACGAAAGCTTTTTAAGTGAATTAATGCTATTTCAGGTAAAGCATGGATCACACTATCTGCACAATGTACCGAGTTTCGTCAGATCAGTGAAATAAAGTCATAAGTAAAGATTTTGCTCTAATTTATCGACTACTTGAAATACCAGGGGGTCGATTCTGTTTCTGTGAAATCGTGAAAATGAAAAATAAAATATCACTTCCTTGAAAATGCGATTCTGATTTTAGTTTTTTATGAGAACTACCTGTCAAGTGAAGTGAATATGATAAATTTTTTATCACTTCATTTTTATCATAAATTTAGAATCGACCCCCAGGACATAATTGCGCCACACTGCATTGGTAATAAGCCCATATAGACTTATTCCAGAATCAATTGAGGTGGCCCGACGAAAATCGGTACATAGTGTTATCCAGGCTTAAGGCTATTTCAGGTTTTTGTTTTAAGTTAATTGATGTCGCTGAATGAACGTTCAACTCAAGTCAAATAATTTTATACCCAAAAAACTCAAAAAGTGTTTTGGCCACTAATATGAATTTAACTTTTTCCATTGGAATTCTAACCATTCTGCCATTATCTACTATTTTTCTTCTTTCCATTTCTGTTATAAAATTGTCGTATAATTTACATTTTGTATTTTTTGTAAACTATTTTACAATGCTAAAACATTATAATTTTTATGAGTTGTTTATGTTTTTAATATATTTTTAGAGAACACGCAATTTAGACTAAAAAAAGGCTAAAAAAGCTAAATGAGTTTTTAAAAAAAGCTAAAAAATAAGCTAAGAGCTAAATGAAAATTTTAAGGCTAAATCTGAAACAAATAAGCTAAATTTAGCTCAAAATAAGCTAATATGGTCACGCTGTATGTGATACACACATACACACACACACGCATGCACTCGTATAATAGAAATGCTTGCTAGTTTTATAAATAGAAAGCCTCCTCTTTCATGTTCACCCAAATGTTAGTTTGAATTTCATTAAACAAAAAAAAATAAAATAATAATAATAAATAAATAAACAATATACATACTCGTGCATACATACATATATGTATGTTTATGGACGAACCAAAGGAATATCTAATGCCTTATTCATTTTCATGAATTTCGAATATAAACTAAGCAAATTGAATTTGTTTTAGCCGCTGCCTTCCGTTTCCTGCTATTTTCAAACTTTATTAAATTCATACATGCTGTTGTTTGTGTATATAAAGAAAGAAAAAATAAACTGGTCAACTTAAGTGTAATGGAAGGGAGAAAAAACTGTTTTGAAAAAAAAAATTAAACCAATACACACAGTAACTGTTGCTTTGGAATTTTTTTAATATTTAAATAGAAGAACCAGTTCAAAGTAAATACATTCGAAGGAGGAATTTTGACAAAACTTTGACTTTAGTTAAAAAAAAAAACAGCATACACACTTACATACACACACTTATTATACAAAAATAAAATGAAAGTACTTTAGATTTCAATTGTTATATACCAAAAATAGTTTTTTTTTTTAAGAAAAGTTAAATTTTTTATTCAAAAGAAATGTACGCCCCTGTTTTGTAAACCGAATCGATTTGAAATTGTGCGATTTTAGAAAACTAACTGCGATAAGAGAAATATTTGTTCAGAGTTTTTTTTTTTACTTTTCTATTGCATAGATTCTCAAGTTTCATATCTGAAAGAAAATTATCGCATACGATTTTAAACGCATCTGCAGGACCATTAATAATTTTGGAACAGGACCGACTAAAAATTATTAGTAAGAAGCATTTTTTTATTACAATAAAACTTTTATATTAAAA
This sequence comes from Tachina lurida, assembly GCA_944452675.1. Classification (NCBI taxonomy): domain Eukaryota; kingdom Metazoa; phylum Arthropoda; class Insecta; order Diptera; family Tachinidae; genus Tachina; species Tachina lurida. The sequence goes on from OX101754.1 coordinate 127,171,252, forward strand.
ATTAAAAATTTATTTTACAAAAAATGTATTTCGACTTTAAAATTTTTTTTTTTTTAATTCTACTATCTTGAACTCTTCCGTACTGAAGAATATTCGTTTTTTGTACATAGTTTTTGAAATGTTGTTTTATCAAATATACATATATTTAAAATATGAATTATTTTCAAAAAACCAATGCAAAAAATAAAGGCAAAAACCAACATCAACAACAACAACAACAACAACAACAACTATAACTACTTTTGTAACACGAACTAATGACGTGATCGAAAGCTTGTATTGAGAGGCTGTTGAAAGCGCTGTCACTTCTAGATGTTGTTAACATTTTTATGGAAGCTTTATATTAAGTATAAAATGGCTAAAGCTTAACTAATAGTGTTTTCACACTGACTTGGTTTTAATAAAAGTTGGTTTTAATGTTAAAACCAATTGTTAAAACCAGGTTTTACCATACAAATTGTTTTTGTTAAATCGAACTTAAAACCATTTCTGAATTGGTTTTATTTTGGTTTTATGAAACGCAACCCTGTTTTCGCTGTGGTAAATTCAGTGCTGCCAAGTTCAAATGACCGGCAGCAGCTGATAATGTTTACGCCAGTGAATAACAAGAGATGGCGCTTGAAAGATTTTCAACTTAAAAATGGATGCAGCAGCAACAATAAGTTAAAAATTATAGAAAAATAAGAGTTTTTTGGAAGGAAAACAACATAAATATTTTCATTGACCTCTGGAAAGTGAAAATAAACGATCTGACATATCGATCCACCGATAAAAAAGTTGTATTTTGTGATTTATTTGTGCATTTTTTATAAACAATAACTTGATTTCCAAGCACTTCTTCACTTTATATAACTAGTTCCATAATTTTAAAATTGTAATTTACAAAATATAAAATAATTTCGATTTTAGAGCGCATTGTAAAGTTTCTTAGTTTTTCATACAAACAAAACCAATTGTACAGTTTGTCAAATAAGTGTTATAAAAAGCAGAAAAAAATACAACAACAAACACACACATTTCTGCAGGAGATTTATTTTATTTTGAGCAAAGTTATTAGACAGTCTGTGAGTTAAAACCTGAATTTAACAAACTTGCAGTGTGAATGCAAAATCAGCTGTTTATGGTTTTAACGTTAAAACCAGGTTTTAACTTGCAGTGTGAAAACACTATAAGCGGACAGTCTTGTGTCAAGAACAGCGAATCTAAAACATCGTGGTATTTTAGCAATGATTAATTTGACACTGTGGGTCTCAAAAAGTTTTTAATATTAGCGTTGAGTAAATAAATTGTTCGGATTTGATAAGAATTATACAAAAATTAGAGTTTAATAAAAATGTAACAAACTATATTTATATAAATTTTATTGTTTATTATTTTTAAGATATACTTTTTGTTTGTTTTTCTGCAACTAGAGAGAAGTCTTCGCATCGAGAAAAATTAAATAATTTTATTGGCTGTCTTATCTTTATTCATAAATATAAAAACATACAAAAATATCCTTATATCGAGTTTTTTTTTCTTTCACCTTATCTTTTATTATTAGATAATGAAAATTTTTTCGAGCCTATAACTTTCTCAGATTCGTTCCAAAAACGAAGCATAGATTTGATTGCTTGGTAATTTTTTCAAAATGAATTTTCAAAGAGTTGCCCAGTGAAAAAAAAATGGAAGTAATTATTATGGAACTACCTTTTCTCTACTTGCAAAGTATCAATAAGTGTGTACTTTTGATTTTTCAGGATAATTAATAACAATATTCAGATAATTAATTAAGAAGCTCTTTCGTTTTCACTTAACAAAAATTTTAGATAGTTTGTAGTTTTCGCAAATATTTAAGATATATCTTGATTTATTGTAAAGGAGAATGAAACTGCTATCATGAAGTATGTATAAGATTTTTATTTACAAAAAATATATTGATTTAAAACAAATTTATAAAAAGAAACAAATAACATACGAAACATCAGATTTACTTAACATCATGAACATGATTTCGGAATCAGTGAATCTGTGTCAAAGAAAAGAACTTTTTACAATGACAACCCTAAGTAAAAATCATTAAAAAGAATCAAAACTTGCACTACTTGTGTATAATAAGTTCTGGATTTTATTGACTTCCTTTGAAGCTCTTTTTGTACCGGGTTTATAAAGGATTTTTCGCGGGACTTCTTTTTCAGACATTTTATATAAAATTATTCCTCTTTACAAATATATTTGCTTCTACACAGAAAGAAAACTTTCCTGCGATAAGCACGTTTAATTAAAAAAAACCAAAAATTTAGTAAAAATTGTATATTTCAATTAAACTTGCATTTAATTATATTTTTAAACAAAAGTTTAATTCAATCAATTACATTTTTAATTGATTTTTGGTTTTTATAGCTATGCTATTTATTGCACGATACAGCAGTTAGGACATGATTTTCGTGGCGAAACTAATTGTCACCATTAAAGTTATAAATTTATTTGTACTGAATGAATTATTTAAAATATTTATTTCAAGTGAGTGAAAAAAAAAACAATGAAATCGATTGCTCTATTTACAGCCGATGGGCTGTAAGCCGGCTGACAGCCACCGCCGCCCACAAACAATACATTAATTTAATCGTATGCCGCTAGAAAAGAAAATAATGGAAACGTTTTGAAATATTTGCGGAGAATTTGACATGATGATGTTTTGATTTTATTTTATTAAAAATGTTGAATGCAAATAAATTGTAGAAAAATTTCACAATTTTAATTCAGTCTTAAATGAAAATTTTGATATTATAGCGGAGAGAAGAGCCAGACTAAAATTAACAATATTTATTTTTAAATTTTAACAAAATGTTTTAAATGTACGAGTTCAGCAAACTTCACTGTGTTCCTGTCCCTCCTTCTTTCTTTTTTTGTTTGTTCATAATGCCTAGAAAATTTTTATGATTTCATGTTTATTAATAGGAAAGGGTAGCAAAGGAAAACGTTGTAGATAATTTTGGCTCACAAAATAAATATGTATAATTAGTGTGTGGTAGTAGTAGCACATACATACATACATACATACATATGTATGTATATCAAAACATTGGAGTTGGTTATGTTAAACTATCCCAATGGGAAAAATCGGAAGACCTTATTGAAGGCATGCCTAGGTATTTTTTTGACTCAATTACTATTCTTATCTAACTGCTGAAGAATGCCTCGATTTTTGGCGTAAAAGATAAGACAGTCCACATTCCCTTCTACGAGAAGGGAGAAGAGAAGGAGTAAAATTTGTTGTTGTTTTTTATATCAAAGCAAAATCCATTAATTTGAAAATATGAGTATGGAACGGAGGGAGCTGGCCTTGTATATCTAAAATAAGGAGTGCAGAGGTCTTCTAAAAAGCATAATACTTTTTCTTTTTCCCGCTGGGATGTTAACACAATTCTATTGATTTTCTTTACAAAAGCTTGTTTGTAAATTGTAAATAAAAGAGCTATTTACTTTACTTGTAATAAGTCTAAAGTCTAAGTATTAAATATTTTTTGTAACTTGTTTGCTTATCACATTTTAGTTTACGATCTTAATTATTTTAGCAATCGAGCCATTATGTCACAGGTTAATGGATTTGTGCTCTTATACAAATATTTAATTTCCCAAAAAAAAACTGCAATTTCCTCAAGAGTTTTTTCAATTGCTATAATTTTGTATATAACTGTGTGCATATATGTATATATTTGTCTCACTGTTGCAGTAAACGGCCAATATATGTGATAGATAATTTTCTAATAACCCTAGAAAATTTTCCTAGCAAATCCTAATTGTTTTATTTGCCTTGTCAAGTCAAATGAACTTGACATTTATAAAAATTTCTGCTCGAGATAAGACTGCTCACATAAAACAATTACACACACACACACACACACATGCTCCAACAGAGCCTTCAAGGCTCTCATATATGTGTGTGTGTGTGTGTGTGTGTGTGTGTGTTTGTGATTAAGTATGTGTAAGTGTTTGCATTGTGGTATAAAGATTAAAATAATGAAAAACTTAGTGAAAACACTGAAGGTCTTTAAGGACTGTAAGGCACAATAAAAATGGTCCATATAAAAATGTTCAGTCAGGCTGCGCAAATATTTGATAAATTTAGCTTATATTTATTTAAGTTTACCTTACAAGACACAAGAGGAAATAGAATTTAATTGAAAGCATTGAAAGTGATAATTTAAGAAGAAGAAGAAGCTTTTATTACAAAAAAAAGCTTTCAGCAAAATTTAATACGATGAATCAAAACAATTCACATATTCCATTTGCAATAATGGGTGAGTATATAAACCAGAATTGACACCACACACAGTGGACCAACCATAAAGAACGCTGATGATGAAGGTGTAGCGGCCTAGCTGTTCCGTTCTACTACGTGTTTGTCAGAATATTTACAATTAATTTTGGTGTTATATGTTCATTGATAATTACTCGTATCACATGTACTTTCGCTTACAAAGCGATACGAACTTTAGCCTGATCAAATTATATATATAGAAACAAATTAACATAAATATATTTGCTATAAGTATTAGTGCTGTCATTACTATAAACAGCTGTTTATGTTCTCATTTATTTATTCATTTCAAAATTGCATCAAGAAATATTTCTAATAGTAAAGACCTGCCGTTCTGGTTATAGCCAAAGAACCAAATTCAATTGGTTTCTATGGTTATGGCTATAAGGCTCTGACATTGTCTAAGGACACTGGGTTAGAGCTTGGGTCTAATCGTCGCTTTCGATAACGAGCTGATTCGATCACGTTTCTTCAGTTTGAGAACAATGTAATAATATGGTTCGATACCGAATGCCATAATCTCAAATTGACGAAACGTGATCAAATCAGCTCGTTATCGAAAGCGACGATTAGACTCCTGAGCTGCTTAGCTACATAAAACAAATTGCATGTGTTAAATAACAATACAGTAAAATTATATTATATGCTGATATCAAATTCGCCGCAAATATTTCAAAACGTTTCAATTTATTTACCATTGTTTCCTTTTCTAGCTGCGTAAGATGAATTAATTAATTACAAAAATAAACTGTGCAATCGTTGTCATTTCTTTTTTTTTTGTTTTTGTTTTTGTTTCACTCACTTCAAAGAACGAAACAAAATAAAATCAAACATTTTGTTTTGTGTATTTTCGTACTCTGCTTTTAAGTACAACGAAAACAAAACAAAAATAAATTTATAACTGTAATAGTGTCGATTGTTTGTGTTACGAAAATCACGTCCTAGCTCCTGTGTCGTGGCATAAAGAGCATAGCTCTAAGAAATTTACAAACATTTATTTTTAATGCATTGCTTTGAAACTCAGCATTTTAAGTTAACAACTTACTATACGTACAATAATCACAATGGACCCAATTGGGTCTCCGAGTGGAGGTACGGTATAGCACCACCCTTCCACCCACCCTACTATACGTACAAAAAACCGAATATATTTTCGGTAAAAAATTTTCATGATACCAATTTTTAGTGGTAACGAAAATTTTTGAGATTTTTTCATTGAAACTGACAAAATTGCTTAAGTTTGGTAGAGGGAAACAATAATCGTTTAAGGAGCTGCTAATTTTTTATTTACTTGTAACTTTAATACATTTTCGAATGCTTAAGCAGAAACTAACAAGAAGTTTTAGTAATGAATAAGATGTTAAAGTGCATTTCCGCTGAGAAACATTGCAGGATAACTATAAGCCGTAGTGTTACCAAATTTATTCCGATTTATTCAGATTCTATTAATCTCACTCTCTCATTCTGCTCTAATGCTTGGGTAAGAAACATTTGGCTGCTTTAATATATACAACAAAAGCAATTAAATTGTTTAGGGTAATTGCCTACTATATTGTCAGCTAAGCTCTCTCTGTAAAATAACTAAAAGATTAAATACCCTCAAAACTTTTTCCAAAAGAAAATCTTTCTTCATGGCGATTCACATTACAATGGAACTTATTAAAATTTAATATTTTTTAAGCTACTGCTACTGGAAAGTTATTAAACAAACCAAATGGGAACAATAAAACCCCACCCAATATACAAAGAACCGTCAGGCACCACACCATACACACACACACACACATCCATTACAGCCTGACTCTCAAACAACCAACAAATTATAAAAACAAACAATTCATTGTCTTGTTGTCAGTTGTGAATCTCGTCCTTAAATGCAAAGGGCTCCTGCACTGCTAAAGGGAGTTAAGTTACTTGGCTGTCAATGTGGTGCCAGAATAGTGGGGAGGGTTCCAAAAAGTAAATGTTCAAATGTGAGTGAATTCAACACTTCTGCTAAAAGCTGAGACAATAAGCTCGGCTTTTGTTTGTTTGTTTTTTTTTTTTTGTTTTTGCTAAACTTTATTTTGTTGAATATATTCATGGCTGACAGAAAGTGATGTATTTTATGGGCAATAAAATGTTTGCTCCTTTTGAAAATTATTTGCGACAAGTTGAAAAGTGCAATTGTGTGAAATTAATGATTGTTGAAAATTTTCTATGAACAAAAAAAAACCAAAGTTTTTGTATGAATGTCTCCTCTTCTCTCCTCCTCCTCTCGTCTCCTTTATCAAGGAACTATGAATGTTTTAGCAGTAGAAATATATGTGTATGTTTACATTTTTGTGTATGTGTGTGTCTGTGTGTGTGTTGTAAAATTCATTTGTATGTAAATATTTGTGCATATATTTGCGAAAATTACAATTAAGTTTCTTTGTTATCGTTGCAAATAAGAAAATTGTTTGTTAAATTGGATAAAGATTTGTAAGATTTTGGGTTGAAATGTTAAATAAATTTTACCATCATCAGTGTTTGCTTCAAAATGTTGTTAATTAAATGAAATTGAAACAGTTTGAAGCAAATAGAAAAGGGTGCTCCATTCTATTGCTACACATAAGGCAAAAAAGGATATGTACGAGCAAAAGTTCAAATATATTTGTCATTTGTACATACAAATTTCAATTAAAAAAAATGTTGAAACATTTCTATAAAAATATTTTTTTATAAGAGTATTTTTTATTGCTATTCAGCTCGAATCATTATTGAATAATTATCCTTTTATACATTTTTGAAAACAGTCTTTTTCAAAAACTGCTTTTTTGGAAAAAGTTTCTATAAAGAAAGTAACTTTTTTTGGAAAATGTCTCATTTAAAAAAATACTTTTAATAAAGAGTTTAAATAATAATAAATAATAATAAAATATGTAATAGTAATTTGGCTTACAAGGCGATACGAACTGTAGCCTGATCAAATTATAAATATAGAAACAAATGAAGTTCGAACAATAATAATTAAAATTAACTAATAATAAATAACTTCAAAAAATTACTTTTTAAAAAGTACATATTCAAAAAGTACCAATGAGAAAATATCTTTAAGAAAAATGCCTTACGAAGATGTATGTATCTTTTAAATGTGTAACTTAAAAAAAGTATATTTTTCAAAAAATAATTTTTTTTTTAATTTACTTTAATAAAGGATACCTATCAAAAATATACTTTTAGGCAAAGTAACTCATAAATAAATTAATTTTTAAATAGGTATCTTTTTTTACTTCTCAAAAACTACCTTTTTGAAAAGATTACCTTGTTGAAAAAATATGTTCTTGAAAAAAAGTATCTTCTGCGAAAAATAACCTTTTTGATATAAATACCTCTGTGCAAAAAGTACATTTTTGAAATAAGTACCTTTTTGAAATAAATACCCTCTTGGAAAAATAAAATTTTTGGAAAAAGTATTTTTTTGAAAAAAGTAACTTTTTTCAATAAGTAACTTTTTTTAAAATGTAAATTTTTTCAACAAGTACATTTTTGAAGCAAGTACCTTCTTGAAAATAGTACCTTCTTGAAAAAAAAGAACTTTCTTGAAAAAAATACCTTCTTGAAAAAAGGACCTTTTTGAAAAAAAAGTACCTTGCAAATCGAACCTTTTTGAAAAAAGTTCCTTCTTGAAAAAGTACCTTCTTAAGAAAGTACGATTTTACAAAAAGTACGATTTTGCAAAGAGTACCTTTTTTACAAAAAGTACTTTTTTACAAAAGGCACCTTTAATGAAATATTAAAAAAAATTAAGAATTGAAAAGAATTCGCCTTAAGTATCTATAAAAAATGCTTTTCAACGAAAGTACATTTAAAAAATTACCCTCAAAAAATAGCTTTTAAAAAAGTACCTATTAAAAAAGTACCTTTACCTTTTCAGCAAAATAAGCTTTAAAAAAAAACCTTTTAACAAAGTACTTTTCTGAGAGGTATTTTTTAAGTGTACTTTCGTTGAAAAGCATTTTTTATAAATACTTAAGGCGAATTCTTTTCAATGCTTAATTTTTTTTAATATTTCATTAAAGGTGCCTTTTGTAAAAAAGTACTTTTTGTAAAAAGGTACTTTTTGTAAAGTTACTCTTTGTAAAATTGTACTTTTTGTAAGATCGTACTTTTTTAAGAAGGTACTTTTTCAAGAAGGAACTTTTTTCAAAAAGGTTCGATTTGCAAGGTACTTTTTTTCAAAAAGAAAAAAAAAATACATTTTAACAAAGTACTTCTCAAAAAAGTACCTTATTTGAAAAATGTATATCAACCCTTTAAAAAAGTCCTATCAAATATGTAATTTTTAGAAAAATTATCTATAACAAAGTACTTTTGCGAAAGAGTACCTTTTAGTCAATGATACTTTTTAAAATTGTGTTTTAAATAAGTTTCGAAGCGAATTCACGTAAAGTAATCTTAATTCACCAGCTGTCAAATAAACTAGAGCGTTAGGAAATATTCTGACAGCAGGAAATTTTACACTAACAAATATACAAGGCGAATACGCACAGTTGCAAATTAAGACTACCTTGTATCAATTCGCCTTGATAAGTTCTCTTCGAACAAACGCTGATAAAAAAAAATCCAGATTTGAAAAAAAGTACCTCTTAACTTTCTCACAGAATTAAGAAAATTATTTTGGCAATTTTATTTAACCACACTCTGTGCGATCGACGTTTATTAATAATTATCATTATTTCCATCTTTTGTTACATTTCTCTTGGTATCGTTTGCTTTTCAACAATTTATTCCTGGAATATTTTTATTTATTTTTCATTTATTTTTTTCTTCCTTACAACTAGTCATATCAATTTATTTAACAAGAAAAGGAAAAAGAATTTCTCAAACAAGAATTTTTTTTGTCTCGGTATTTCTTTAGACCACCATCTGGTCAGAATAAATGCAACAAAAATTTTTATTAAAAGAATACAAAAAATGTACATGTCCTTTTCTTGTCATATTTTATTCTTTAGTTACGATTACTCAATTTCTCCTGACAAACTTTAAAAGATCCGGCATTATTGAGGCACACAGTACTCGTGTTGTGCAAAAAAAAAAAAAAAAATATAAAAAAAGTAGAAAGGAATTTCTTGAAGTGAGAATAATAAAAATTGAATTTTCTTTTAAAGACTTAGTTAAGCTAAGACGGAGAAAAGTATGAAAATGCTCGTAAACAATAGTTTACAAAAAAAAAGTTTAAAATATTTTGAACTCAGTACAAACAAATATTTCACAGGGAGTGGGCCAGCAAAAAAAGAAAGAGGAAAACATGAACATGAATGCATGCTTATGCAAGCAAGAAAAACGCAAGCATGTTTTTTTTTCAAAATAAAACACATATGGACAAGTGATTGCAATCTTAACCCAGCAAATATTTTCATGTAAATGAACAGTTTTTATGTACACACTCATAAGTACATACATATGTACATATGTATATCAGTATGACACGGAAAATATTTTATTTCGCTGGCAAAACCTAGATGAGCATAAAAAAATTATTTTTCTTTTGGGTTGATGTCTACTGTGCAACTTTCGAATATGACATACACATTGGCGATATTATTGTAACAATATGAAAAATTGCACAATTATATTGCAAGTGGGTGGCCCGCTTAACTATACATTTCTGTCTAAAAGGACACTCGCGTTTTATATATTTTAAAAATTAGGATCAAGAAGGCGCCAGGAGGGGGGCAACTTCTGCCTCTCCAAAACTATTAAACAGTTTTTTAGGTATAACAAAGTAAATATACATCTGAATCTAGAAAGATATACTTGCTTTGTATTTTATTTAAGGTTAGGACCACGAGGGGCAGGGGGTGATTTCTGCCTCTCCGAAACTATTTAACCGATTTTCATGAAATTCAAAACACACACTTAATTTATATATTTTTAAAACTAGGACCAATAAGGGGGACAGAGGACCATTTCTGTCTTTCCTATGTTATACAACAGATTTGTTTGAAATGCCAGCCATAAACATGTCAGTATTCAAACGTCAACACACGATTTTTATTAATTTTTTTTTAACTAGGACGTAAAAGAGTTCAGGGAGCAATCTGAAATTAGCCATTAGATTCTTATAGCATTTAAGAGATATACACAAATTTGGAATATATTTTGAAACTAGAACCAAGAGGGCAAGATTCTTTCTCCTCCGAAAGAATTCATCCGAAAGTATTCATTCGAATGGGCGTGACTCTGCCCATTTTTCCAAATGGAAGATTGTGTCTATTTTTGAACTCAAGGTGTGTGGTAAGTTTTGTAAAAATCGGTTAAGTATAACCAAGTGGACATAAGAATAAATTTTAGTGGACGTAGCCCCGCCCATTTTTTCAAACTCTAAAATTGTGTAAATACAAGAAGCAAAGGTATTTGCTAGGTTTCCCAACAACCAAATAAGTAGAATATCATAAAATCAAATGAAAAACAATTGTGGGCGTGTAACCGACCATTTTTTTAGAATGGCACTAATGGGAGGCTATAGCCTCTCAGACAATAAAAAAAATTTTAAAATCGGTCTAATATGAACCAAGTTATGAAGTAACACCCAAAAAAAAAAATTAAAACGAAGTGAAAACCTCCTTCTTTTTTTAAGTTGGTTAAACATTAAAAAAGCATTGAGAACAATCACAACAAAGTTTGGCGTTTGAATTTAGAAATAGTTCAACAAAATATGAATTAAGTTCGATAGACAACTTGTATTGCAAACAACAACAAATTTTCTAAAGTTATTGTTGTTTGCAATACAAGTTGTCGATCGAACGATTTCTGGTGATATCGTGGGCCAGGCCGTTAAATTATATTTTGTTTAATTACGAATATAATTCATTGAATTATTAACTTTATTAAAATTCGATTATGTATAAAAAAAAATAATTTTTTTCTGTCAACATCAGGTGTGTCATTGCCTATGTTTGCTGGGTTATTTGCTTAAATATAACATACGCATACTTTTCTGTTATGACTGCGACTAGAAAGGACGTTGTCACTAATACAACAGTATAGTTTAAATTGAATTTATCGTTCAAGGAAAGAAGAATAAAAAATGTTCGGGCTGTTTTCTTCTGATATTTGCTTAAGGACTGTAATCATTATTAAGACAAATAGGAATTGTCATTGAGGATAAATGTATTTTTTTCTAAGAAATTGATATCGCCATAGTGGGTGGGCATTATAAATGCCAAATTAATTGAAAAAAATTATTAAGAGTCGATTTATGTGTAGATATGTATACATTCATCGTCGCCTCAGAGACCGAGAAATGGGACCTAGTGTGTCAAAAAACGGGTGTGTGTCAAAATCGATAAAAATGAGAAAAACATTAAAATTGTATTTTTTTAAATGCGTTTTTCTCAAAACTTCATTTTCACACACTAGGTCCCTTTTCTCGGAGAAGGTCACATATATTCCATACCTAACTCATTTTTTTTAAGAATATACGGTGCAGCAAAACAATTCTGCAGCGACCACATATCGCTCATTTACTTAAAAAACGCTATAACTCATAAAAAACTACTTCAAACGAGTTTAAAGTTTTCAGTTGAAAGACAACTAAATGGAAATGAAAATTTAATATCATGACTTGATATTATCACATATTTTTATGAAATTTTTACACCATATGAGACGTTTTTAGATTTAATTGAACTGTAGTGAAACAGAAATAATTTCTTAATCGGGCTTAAGTTCAGTAATTTCAGTTCTTATTGATTGAAATATTTTTATTAATTAATGTGAGTCTCTAAAGAAGAAAGAAAGAATATAAATAATGATATGGGGATTATCCTGCACCATTAATTCAATAGTTTAACTTTTTGAGCTATGACGTTGTTGAAGTTATTGAGGGAAAGGTAAGCGCAAGCATATTTTCCCACGAAATTTTATTTTACTTTATTTTATTTTAATTTATTTTCATTTAATTTTTATGCTATACAATATTATTGGGCAGTTTTTCTTAAAGAAAGGGTAAATTAAAACAGATTTAAAACATGCACCTCCTAGACAACATTTCTGAGATTGCAGTGTCTTTATTGGAAACCCCTTTTAAAGAAAAAGTGTCCATATGTTCACAAGAAGGCCACATGTAGGGAAAAATCATCTAGAATTTCATTTCCTTAATAAAAGATTCAAGTTTTGTACTCTTCATTTTTCTACTCTTTGCAGTTCAAGCACAACACACACACACACACACACACTCACTCAAAGCAAAATAAAGACAAATAAAAAGGCAATTTGCAGGAATAAAAACCATGTGTTTAAGGATCTGACGAATGAGTATGTGGGAAGAAAAATATACAAAATTGAATAAAACTTATTTTCTATAGGAAATGCCTTTTAAAATTAAAAAAAAAAAATAAATCGCTATAAAATTTAAACAATTTACAAGAAAATGTTCGGAAGAAAACAAAACAAAAGAACACAAAAACCAACAAACCAATGACCAGACCAAATGCTGTAAAAGAAAAAATCTTTAGCATTGTGCAAAATTGTAATTTAAATCAAAGAAATGTTAACTATTCATTTATTTTTGTTTCGCATACAAAAAGAATTTGTATATCTCAAATTTTTTGGTATTTCTATTTAAGAAATTTTACTACAAATTAGAAAACTGGACGACGAGCGAGGACGAGAGCACAAACGGAAAAGCATTAGTAACAACCTTTCAAAAAAAAAAACTATGTACGCAGTTGAAATAATGATTTCCTTGGTGTATTTGTGATTTGCAAGTTGAATATCCCAAAGCTCATTTCGAACTTAGAAATTAAACTAAAGCACACACACACATACTCGTACAAAAAAAAGAAATAGAAAAATAAATCAAATACAAGCAACAGAAGAATGCATTTCTCATTTTGTGGTTTAGAGTTTTTCATTTTTGCTTTTATTTGTGTTTAAGTGTGGGTTTTTCTTATTCTTTTGCAAACAGGAAGTGTTATGGCTGGACGAAACAGGATACAAAGCTTGAATAGCAAATAATAAAAACAGGAAATGACAAGTATTTTATAAATACTCACACAGCACCATGCTTGCAAATGCAAATATTTTATGGTATAAATATTGGTTAGTAAACTTTTTTCTTTTTAATCATCCAACTAAATTAATGATGAAAAATTGTAGAGTAATTAGACTGCAAAAATATTGAATGAATGAAAGAAATTTACCACTTAAGAAAAGCAAAGACATTTGTTTCTGTTAAATGACGTTGAAAGTGGTATTTATTAGGAGAGAAAAAGTAATAAATAAAATATATTTTTAAAAGAAGTATAGGTTTAAGAAATTTATCAATTATTCTTTTTAAATAAATATATTATTCTAACGGCCCTTTTCACAATGTACAATTAAAAGCTAACAGCAGCTTTAACGGAAAGTCTTGTAAGAAGAACTTGTAGTTAAAGATCACGTTAAGTCTTAATCATAAACTGTGAAAAGGGACTTAAAATGCATTATTTAATATAAAAGAAATATATTTTCATGATAGTATATAATTTAATGAATTTGTGCAAGTAAAAATCGAAATCGTCCATATAGTGTTCTGTACCACTATCCAAGTTTACAAATTTCAATTGCAATTGCATTTGATGTAAACAGCTTTGAAAGCTCTTAAATTTATTCTTATATCTTTGCAAATTAAGAACAAGCATTGTTGTCGGCGAGATATGGTTGGCTGTTGTGCTTCCATCTGTGTGAAAGCACAAAAGCTCTTTTGTAAAAGTTTGTAGTTCTGGTTACTTTTAAAATTAAGAGCAATCCGAGATCTCGTTGGCTGTTGTGCTCTCGTCGGTGTGAAAGCACAAAAGCTCTTTTGTAAAAGTTTGTGCATTGTGCACATGGCTTGGACGTAGCTGCTTTAAAGACATATACAAAAATCACTATTTATGCCGAAAACTGTCAAATTAAAAAAACCGGCAAGTGGCAAGAAAATCGTGCGAACTGGAATTCCTATGTGTTCCCAACTTCGTCAAAATCGGTTGTATAGTTTTAGAAGGGTGGAAATTGCCCCATTGCCCCCTGTTTTTAGTCCTAGTTTTAGACTCATCTGCATCTGCAGATGAGTCTATGTTTTAAATTTTATCAAAATCGGTTATATAGTTTCGCTGAGGCAGAAAAAGCTCCTTTCCCTCACCATGATCCTAGTTTTAATATAATATATAAGACAACTGTGTCATTTTAGGAGCAGATATATCTCTTTATGCCCTTCACAACAAGTGGTAATAATTTCCACAATATTAATAAGTGACCCATATACTCTGGACCCTTATGAGTAGGGAAGACGAATAAGCGATGTCCGTCTGTACGTCTGTTTGTAAGTGAAGTCGGCTTTCCGAAGCTGCCAGAATAGCTAGACTTCGGTCTTGGACTGCTGTGTCAGAAATAGTTTTAGGTAGATTGGTATTGAAAATCAGGAAAATCGAAAAGACATTTTCAGGGTTGGAAAATTTAAACTTCTTTTGGATATAAAAGTAACTAACTGAAACTAACTAATGGTTTTTTTTTTTGATTAATAAACCTATTTTTTGTATCAGTAAGAGTAAAATTGTCATCTAAAATAAAACAAATTCAAAATACCATTCCAGGGTTGGACAATTTAATTTTTTTTTTGTTATATAAACATATTTTTTATAATCAAATATTTTTATCTAATTTTTCGACCTTTTTTTATGTGAAATTAAACTATTTTTCCGAGCTTTAGGTCAGTTCTTAAATTCTTATATTTATTATTAAAATATTTCGTTAACCTTCGGTTAACTTCTTCAGGATATAGTATTCGAAATACTAACGAAATATTGTAATAATAAATATAAGAATTTAAGAACTGACCAAAAGCTCGGAAAAATAGTTTAATTTCACATATTTTTTATAGTTTTAAAAATTAGAAAAATCTAAAAGAATGATGCCAGGGTTGGAAAATTTATCAGTATGCATAAAATTGCTATTTTAAATAGAAAAAAAAAATAAAAAGACGATTCCAGGGTTGGGAAATTTTAAATTATGTTTGGTATATAAAAGTAACCAACTAAGATATATTTGCTTTGTCTTTACAAATAAACGTATTTTATACTTTTAGAAATTAGAAAAATCTAAACTGATGATTCCAGGGTTGGAAAATTTAACCTTTCCTTTTGGCATACAAAAGTAACTGACTTAAACTAACTAATGTCTTTTTTTATAAAAAAAACCTATTTTTATTTAAAATAAAACAAAATTAAAAAGACGATTCCAGGGATGGAAAATTTAAATTTTTTCTTTGGTACATATAAAAAGTTAAGCAACTGAATTAACTATTAATTTATTTATTTTTTTCTTAATTTTTGTTGTTTATAAATCATAATTTTTATAGTTTTAAACTTATTACCTTACATAACATTAAGATATTTACTTATTTTTGCTAACTAAATTCCTCTTAATTAGAAAGTCTCACAATGAACAGGCTACATGCTATAACTATAGTTTTGCCAACTTCTAATTGAGAAAATTATTTAAAAGAGCAATTAAGGCCTTAAGGAAATTTCACATGACGAAACTTTCTTATGAAATCGCACCAAACGAAAAACTGCATAAACAAAAGAAATACAAAACTAGCAGCACAACTCTAATGCGTGACTTGAAACTTAACATTAGGGTGTAACTTACGAGTATATTAATTTAATTTACTTTTAAAAATTTTATCTGGGTAAAAATATGATTAAATAAAAACTAACAGCCTTATTTATAAAACTTATTAAGACTTTATAAAAGTTTTTTAAAACAAATTTTCATAAAAAAATTTTCTTACAAAGCCTTTATAAAGCCTTAATAATTTTTATAAATTAGGCTGTAAGTCTTTAACTGATTCTAGTGAAATAGATGAGGCTAGATTTATATTTTATTAATAAGCCATATACATTTTAATATTTTCATTTGACAGCCTCCTTAATAACTCTGTTCAGTGTGCACGTATCATGTTTATAAGATAAACCAAAAGAGCAGCATAATATAAAACAAAAAACTTAACACTTTATGTCTACTATTTTGGGCATAGAACTGGTAGAAACTTTTAATGTGCTTTTAAGATTTCCCAATTAAAAGATTTATTTAATTTTTAATTAAATTTAACTCTAATGGTGATAAATTTTTGTTATATGAATTCATAAAATAAAAGGAAAAAATTAAAAGGTCTTCCAATAGGCATTAGTAAAATTTGACAGTTGATAGTGGCGGGTATACGGTTGTCATTTCTTCAGTCTGCTTTTTGAAATCACCATGGACGTATAGAGCATTCAACAACACGTGCAAACAATGATAAAATTGTTTTATCAAAATGAGTGCTCTGTCGCGCCAATGTTACATGCGTTTTAAGAAAGCGAGAATCGACCTACGTAGAGCGCTATTCGCTTGGTTTGGGGGATAAATTGGAGTCCATTGGTTCAGTAAACAAGCAACCAATCGTACCAGGGTTACTACACAGAAGTGTGCACTCATTTATTGTCATAATAAAACAAAATTTTTGTCTTCAATAGATGAGGTTCTTTTTAGGATTTCGTACAAGCATTGCGGGCAATGCACCCCCCGGAATGGCTTTTCTGCGCTCATGCGAACAAGGTGAAAAGCATTCCTATTGTTTTCGCTGCGATGTCCGTCACAGGCTGTTTTCTCGAAAACTGTAATATCTACGGACCCGACATTTTCACATAATATATATAACCGCTATAAAAACTAATATATGATAGCTGAAAATCAAAGGGTGTTCTAAAACAAGCAACGAAAAATTTTCAAATATTAATGCAATATACCGACAAAATTATATTTATATAGAAACTTTAAATTTACAGTCAGTGTATTTTTATGCAGACTACAACAAATTAACACTGAAATTTAAACAATTTACATTAAAGGGTATTCTATCAGTTTCGACTATGATAATATGATAATGATAATGATAATGAGGCAAACTCTTGAAATTTTCAAAAACGCTAAAAGTAAAAAAAAACAAAAATGAATTGAGCGTAAAAACGAAATAATCGCCAAAAACTGAAAAAAATCGCAAAACGAAAAAAAGCGCCAAAACTCAAAAAGTCGCTAAAATTAAAATAACTCGTCAAAAACCGAAAAAATCGCAATAAATGAAAAAAAAAACATCAAAAAACCAAACAAATATTCAAACAAAGTAAAAAAATCGCCAAATATAAGTAAAAACGCCAAAACTAAGGAAAATCGAAAAACCGAAAAAAGCTTTACCGGGTATTAACATCTTTTTAAATGTCTAAATCAGGTCATATATTCGACTATTGAGACTAAAGTTCGTATAGTAGTGAGGAAGGAGTTGGCTGAAGTAGTTAGGAGGTTGACTACAAGGCCGAAGGTCCTGGAATCGAGCCCGGTCTCTGACAATAATTCCCCCTTACCGTGATTGGCGTATTTCGACTTCGGCTACGACGTTTTTGTAATAGACTAAAGAACACTTCAACAGTTTTTTTTAATATATGACCAAATAGTAGTACACTGAAAGAATTGTCGGCATAAATTCTATGAATTTCGACATTAATCTAACGAAAAATTCATTAAAATTCAACCAACGTCACGCTTCGTTGGATTAATGAAACCAGTTTCGTCAAAATTATTTTATTGAAAACTTTATCAAATTTATTTAACAGTGTAATTAATGCAGTGCTATAACTTCATCGAAACAATAAAATAATTTCATGAAAATAATGAAATAACTTAAATATAAAGGGGTTTCTTAATCATTAGAAAATATTGTTGTCATAAATCCAATAAAATATTCTTACGAAACCAGAATACCAACGAAGCAATTCCAATAAAATTCTTTCACAATATATTTATGAAATTTTCATTGGATTCGTGAAGTTATCATTAGATTTGTGAAAAAGTTTTAATGAAATTGTTTCATTGGACTTATGAAGCAAAATTTTTTCGGTGTAGTCGAAGTCAAAATATGCCAATCACACGATAAGGGCCATTAAGTACCAAAACCCCTCATTTTGCTGATGTGCATTAGTGACTATTTGTATCAGTTGTTGTAGAAAAGTTCAAGTGATGAAGGCATATGCACTGGTCACTGAACTGCACCTGCTTCAGCGGATACTAATCCTAATGTAACATCAGAGCGCCCTTAACACCTAGTAATAGTAGTAGGCATCCAGTGCCTAAGTGTTACTTGTCTTAAAAATTAAATATAAAAAAAATTACATACATATCGCTCCTTTATTGCAACATAGTCATATCTCAAGAAATAAATTTTTCTAGTTGATGATGCAAAATTAATCCTCATATCGTTATTTATATTGTGTAAAAATTTTATACAAATATCTGGTTTACTCAGCTCTTGAGAGAACAATAAAATTTTTCAATTAAGTTGTGTGTAAATTGAAAACTTTAAACTCGTTTTCTGGCGAAGTAGTTTTTTTTTTACTACATATGTGGCAACAACTGTGTGGTCCGAACAAAACCCTTCATATGCAAGTCGAACTTTACTGAATTTATTATTTTATATCAATATTGAATTTGTTCAAAAGCTCATTATATCCTTAGCAAACAAAAAAAAAAAAAAGAAAACTGTTACCCTAACCTTCTTGGCCTTCTTTGATGTACTATATGCACCCAAAAATAGCCACTCCTTTTTGCTTACTCTTTGGTCTTTGGTGTACTGTGGTGGATCCGTCCAAGGTTACTCGAAAATGCAAGTGATTCAAAATTTTAAAACAAATATTTCTTCAAAATAATTTCAAAACAATTTTAAATATTGACTTCATCTGCGCTGAAAACATAATAGTGGGATGTGCATACGTTCTCATTCACTTTGGTTTTCTAGGCGACTCACAGTCACGCAGAACAATTGTTTGTCGTCTTGGATGCTCACGAGCGAAAACTTTCGATATAGTGAAACAGACTTACTTAAGTGTATATGTATACCAAAAACAACTTTCAATACCAAGAAAATTAAAACAAATAATAACAAAATACCCGCAGGTTTGATTTGGAAAGGCCTCCGTCCGTCCGTCCGGTTATGTATGTATGCTTATGTGTTTATTATTATTAGCTTAAATATGTAACTACACGTAATTTGTGTACAATTGTAGCACGCCTCAGTTCGTATACAAAATACTTTTGTACACACCGAGGCAGCTCTTTAAGCCTCTGGGGCATTTATAAAATTAGACATTACATGGCGATTGTGAGTGCCACTGTAAGTTTGCCTACGAGTATAACCAACAAGTACACTTATACACACTCATTATGTACTGGCTGGGAAAAGTAAAGAAATGAAATGAGAATAATGGCCACGATTGAAAATACTGGCGAGCAGAGCAAACCCAAGCAACGTAACAACTACGAGTACTTTTGTTTTAAATTTATGGCAATTGGCTGTTGGTGTTTTATGTTCCCAAAATGCTTTAAAGGCAAATCACAACCTTACTTACGTTCATGCAAACAGCAACACACACACACACACACACACTCATAGACTCTTTCTCGGGGGCCATTATACAAATAAAGGCCACCTACAAACACCCATAAATAAAGAAATAAATACGAGCACAAACTTGCCTACAATCATTTTTTATGTTTAATTTTCTACACCGAAAGAATTTTGCTTCATAAGTCCAATGAAACAATTTCATTAAAATTTTTTTTCACAAATCTAATGATCATTGCACAAATCCAATCAAAATTTCATGAATATTGTGAAAGAATTTCATTGGAATTGCTTCGTTGGTATTATTTTCTAATTATTAAGAAACCCCTTTATATTTAAGTTATTTCATTCTTTTCATGAAATTATTTTATTGTTTCGATGAAGTTATAGCACTGCATTAATTACACTGTCAAATAAATTTGATGAAGTTTTCAATAAAATAATTTTGACGAAACGGGTTTCATTAATCCAACGAAGCGTTACGTTGGTTGAATTTTAATGAATTTTTCATTAGATTAATGTCGAAATTTATGGAATTTAGGCCGAAACTTCTTTCAGTGTAGCCTGTTGTTGTTACTGTTGCTTTAATGTAAAATCGATTTTTTTTTATTCGTTTTCCTTTCTTTTCGTATTGAAATATGAAAATATGACAAAACATTATCATAATTATATGGTTGCCACAGCAGAAGGATGACAATCGATGTGGAACAAGTGCGGCCGCAGTGCCAATAAGAAAATATATTTGAATAAGAAAACGTTACAAAATGTTATTTTTGCTGAAATGATTTATAATGGCTTCCACTTAATAAAAAAAAATAATTGTACAGATAAATTATCAAAGACCACGCAAAGTTCATTAATAATTAAACGATACTCATTTGTTTTGTATAATTTATTTGTTTCGATGTTGAGCGTTGCTTGGTTTTTGTTCCTATACTTAAGGATAAATTAGAAAGGAGACATTTCTAAGAAATTAATCAAATTAATAGCGAAATAAAGTGAAATTTGAAAGGTAAAAATTGCCCTAAAAATTTATGCAATGAACAAATAGCAGACAAATTTTTCAAAAATGTTCACAAAGTATTCATGAGTCAAATTTCTCCGTCAAAAGTAACACAAAGGCAATGAATGCCTAATAATATTACCAGGTGTTACCTTTTTTAGGAAAAGGATAGTGATAGAGAAGACAGGTGGTGAAGGAAGATATAGAGAAAAGCTTCATTCTCTGCTTTTTGCACGCTTTTAATAATGAAGTGTTGCAGCGCCTCTGGTGTCAATGAGGCGTATTAAATTTCCCAAGTTATGCTCAGTAGCCATTTTTTTTTTGTTATTTTACTTTGCCGATAATTCTGCTACACAATACCGTCGAAGGAGGGCTCACTGATGTTCCATTAGGATTAGTATCCGCTGAAGTCGTTATACGAGTAGTTCAGTGGCCAGTGACTCTGCCTTCATCACTTGAACTTTTCTACAATAACTGATACAAAGGGACACTAAGCACATCAGAAAAATGCGTGGTGTTGTTATTTAATGACTGTGAGATACCGGACTCAAACCCAGGACATTCGGTTGTGTAGTCAACGCGTTAACTACTTCAGCCAGCGCCACCCTCAGTTGAAAAAGGCGACATAGAACATATCAAGAATTATATGTGACTCGGTCTTAACAGACCAAAAAGTTAGTTTAAATGTATTAAGTATGATGTTGTCACACTATCACTGGGAAAAAATGGGGAAAGCTTATGGGTATTTTTTAACCGACTTCAAAAATAGGAGGAGGTTATCAATTCGTCTCTATTTTTTTACATTGTTACTTCATAACCCGTTACATTTTAAAGCGATTGTAAAAATTTTTCTTTTCTCTGATAAAGTATAGCTTCCAATTGGTCCCATTGTAAAAAAGTGGGCGGGGACACGCAAATTTTTTTATTGAATTTTATGACATTCTGCGAAATCAAGCAAATAGCTTTCCTTCTTGTAATTGCATAATTTTAAAGTAGAAAAAAAGGGCGGGGCTGCGCCCACTAAAATTTATTTTTATATTTCATATGGTTCTACTGAATCGATTTTCACGAAACTTACTACACACATTGAGCTCTAAAATAGACACAATCTTTCATTTGAAAAATACGCGGAATTACGCCCATTAACATTTAATATTTTATTTAACGTGGTTCTACTTTTCAGATTTTAACCAAACTTAATATAAACCATTAGCTCTGAAAAACCAAGATTTTGCATTTAAAAGAATTTAATTTAATATTTCACGTGCTTCTTCTTAAGCAAAATATTTTCAAAAAAGGGTTTACTTCCAATTTGATCCCATACATTGTTCTATCAGATCTTTGCATTGCAGTCGGTTTTTTTGGCAAATAAATACATCAGAAAATGAATTAATGGATACATTCCGGTTCATAAGAATTCAAGAAAAACGTGTTCATCAAAAAGGGCTCCACAAAATTTTTGCAAGGTTGTCTTATTTTTTGTCCACTTTTAGAATATAACTATGACTCTTTGGCGTGGGAGTCTAACACTGCTCCTGGGAAATGCTTTCTACAAAGTCATATTTTGATGCATGTGCTTCCCCTCTCTTTTGAAATCCACAAATCAACGCTGTCATGTTAATAGATTTTCAAAAGTTTGTGGGTAAACTTCCCCCATTTTTTCACTGGTTTTCAATTCCTAAAGTAGACCTTATCTTGGCAAAAGTAGAATATAACAAGTACAAGTTAAAAAAAAAATAAGAAAATCCGATGAGAGACACTTAAAGATGAATTTTTATACTTGTCGAATGATGCCCATTTTAATATAATTCGTCGAATTTTTATTTTATTTACAAAATTATTTCTGTTGGCCGCCATATTGAATTTTGACTACTGTCATATCTCTAATGATAATCCCGGAATAAAGGCTAATTGGTTGGCGTCAAAATTCGTCTCACGCGCTCGCAATGTTGAACCAACATGATATAAAGTTATTTAAAAATGAAAAATTTTCTTTGAAGATTACTGCAAATCATGTAGAATTAACATGAAACGCATATGAATCAAAATCATTGCTGAAAACTGTTAAATTAGCTTTGTTTACGTAGATTTTAATGTGAAATTTTTCTGTGTGTTTATAGGATGTGTACATACGCTGTTAAAACTGCGCCGCACAGTCGGGTAATAATATTATGTACTCTCCACCGATGTACGTCTGGAGTGTATGCTCCTACATACATATATACGTATATATAATCAGTATAATTCTTGCAGAGATTTGTTGATGCATGCAGGTTTTGTGTATTAAACGTTACTTTTTAGCAGCTCTCAATATTTAAGATTATTTGTTTGTTTTAACTTCAAAGTGATTGGAAATATGTATGCATACCCTTTATAATTTAATTCTCTCATAGAGACTTTTATTTAAATTTCAGTTAATTTTCTAAATGACTTGAACTCGGAAAAAACCCTTCCTTAAAATTCTTATAATTCAAGTCAAATATTAGGCGTCCTCTAAAAAACCAAATTCATGTGAATATCTTTCATTCTTAATTTATTTTTGATGTTGTGGCCGTCTTTTTCTTTCTTTCTTCATTTTCCGCTTTAAGCATCAGTGATAAAATTTACATTTTATGAGAAATTTTATTTCTGGTCATTTGCAATAATTTTGCTTATTCGTTTTTTCATGCATTTTAATTTGTTTCAATGTTTCGGTTTTTACTCTGTTTGTTCTCTTCCCTTTTTTTCATTTTATTTTAACTAACGTTTTATTTTTATGTTTAGCTATTTTTTTTTTTTTATCACTTTTCCACTAAAAGTACTGCCATCATAAATGTACGAGTAACGAGTGTAACTCTTGATTTCCGCCAGAGACTGACTGACCAGAGTGAGTGGTGTATGTGGAAATTTGCCAAAATGCTTTGGTCATAAATGGATTTTATTTTATATATTTTTTATTCTCTGGCTTTTAACTGCTTTTTGGTCTCCTCAAATCAATTTTATGAAGTGTATAAAGTATGTGTCAGTTGTACTATTGCTACTCTTGGAGTTAAGTGAATTTTTATAGAGTGATGAAATGAAAATTTGCTGAAAGAATATAATCAATTATCAGCAATTAGAGAAAGAGAAAGAGCAGAAAGCGCACAAAAACCAAAATATTAAAAGGAAGTAATAAATTTTACTTCCAATTTCCTGTTATAAGACTACGAGTACAATACAACAATTAGTTTGATTAAATACGAGTACTGAGGCAAAAGTGTTAATCAAAATACAATATAAATTATTCAGCAACACTTCACGCCCCTTGTAGACGTAGAATGAAATGAAACGAAACGACACGGAATGCCACACCACTTCACTTCATTTCACTTCACTTCAGCTGTAATTGTCTTTGCATTAATTAAACAAAAAGTAAACAGAATCATCAACATCCACCCATTCAATTCAATTTACACGTGTAGCTTTACGTAGACGTGTTAACGTGTGAAAAACACGTTTTTTATTGTGCTTTCTTAAACGAATGTGTGTCACAGAACTTTTGTAAATAATTATTAACAATTAATTTTACTTCAGCAGCTTAAAGAATTTCTTAAATTATAAAATACGAAAAATCAAATTACTGGCAACGTTGACATGCAATTTAAACCGAAGAAAAAATCTTTCGTATTGAAACTTTAATGGAATTCTCTTCGTATTGAATTACAGAACAAACCGCAGTTGTTTCGTAAGAGTCAAGTTCTCAGCAAAGCAAAGTCTAAGCAGCAATTTATTTACTTTCCCGGCAAGAAAAAAAATGTAGTTGACTGTGCAGTGCATGCAATGCTTTAGACTTCCCATTCATTTCAACCAAAATTTTCAATAATGGGATCTGCTGAAACATTTAACCTATTAATAATAAAATTTACGGTATTTGACGCAATTTCAGAAATTGAAAAAAAACTTCATTGAAATAACACTTTTTCATGAAATTTTTCCCCAACCATATCGCCCGAACGAATTAATCGTTTTAATCAAATTTGCAGCAGTCAATATCATTTTGTTTTGCTTAAGATACGATCGATAATTCTCAAAATCTACCGAACAGTGATTCAATATTACATTAAATCTAAGTGAGGTCAATATCAAACATACACACGCACACACACACACTTACAAACAAACACAAACACTTACATCCACACGGAACTCATGATAAAAATAGTCAGAATAGAACCCCATGACCTCCAAAACGTGGAGATCTGTTGAAAATTCGATTTTCGAAAATCGGTGTAAAATCAGTAACTTGCTGATTGATCACGGCAGAAAGGAGAATTAGTGATAAAGCATTTCAAACAAAGACAAAAACAACAAAAAAAAATAAGTCTCATTCTGCCGACGCTCACTGTTTGTGCAACAATAATGACTCACTTTTACACACGTATGGCTAAAATCCTAAACTTCGGCCAAAACCGAAGCCGAAGCCGAATGTTTTAAATTTTAAAAATGATACTTGTTTTATATGAATTAAGAAAAAAGTTTCCTTTTTTGAGATCACTGAAATAGCTGTAATATCTATTGGATACATAACAAGAAAAATAAAACCATTTTGCAATTTCTAGATTGCTTTTTCATATGATCACTCACAAGAACGTCCAAGTAAAAGAAAATAGAAAGCAAGTGGGTTGTATTTCAAAGCAACCCTTTCAAAACGTTAAACACAATAGAGACTGTCGGCGAGCAACGACCAAACATAATCTTATTTTTCAAGCTTGGAATGAAAAATATTCGGCTTCGGCTAATCGGCCGATTTTTGCCGTAGGCCGAATGTTGGCCGATTACCAATTTTTGGCCGAAGGCCGAAGCCGAAGCCGATTAATCGGTTGAACTCTAGTATGTACTTATGTGTGACTATCAGTGCTGCCACAACCAAAAAGTTTTTACAACCAACATTCGCTTTAAAAGTTACCAAATGAGAAAAAAATAACCAAATTTCAAGATGTAGTATTTTTATTAAATAAAAAAAAAATTTAAAATGCATACACTTTGTGCCGCACTACAACAAGAAATCAAGGTATGTACATGAAGCTGACTTGCAAGCAATAGTTCAATGGTCATTTGTAAGGTATATGCCAGTCGGCAGCTGATTAATTTTTTCTCGTTGAATTTTCCGTTTTATTGTTGAATTTTGTTTTTCTTCACACGTTTAGTTTTTGAATTTGACAGCCGAACAGTATTTTTACACAAACAACAACTTACATACGTGCATATTCTTTATATAAATTTACTTTGTAAAATCTTTTTATTGAATGTTGCCGCCATTACAAAAGACATGTCATTTCTGTAGTACGGAGTTGCGATCATTTAGTAAATTTAAAAGCTGTTGACAGTGTTGTAAAAGTGTTGTAAACAAGTGAGTAGCAATCAAGGCGAATTCATAACAGGTGGCTGCACTAGCGATTTTAGTCACAGCTGTTTTATTTTCAGTTGGCTTGGTAGCAATACTAAAAATTTAAGAACATAAAAGCTTAAAAAGTATAACATAAAAAATATGTACATGTGTATCATTATTTTGGCAAAAAAAAAAAATAATAACCGAAATGAGAAAAATATTCACATCTTCGCATTAAAGAAAAAAATAACCACTTTTGGTTAGAAATAACCAAAAACGGCAGCCCTAGTGACTATCAACTGCTCTCAACTAAGATTTACTCTTTCTTCACAATAATGAACTGAATGAGAGAGAACTCTTTAATGACAACTCTTTAAAATAAACAACTGAAATTCAGACAAGGCTTCCAGAATGTGACACAAGCGTCTAGATAAGCTCAGCAGCATCTCCAATGTTTATTTGCGATCGCGTCATTAGGTCATGTGTATGTGCCAGAAGCAATTTATGGGTGTTGTTTACCCAGCTAACCAAAACATTCGTAAATAATATCGCATTCGAATGTTGCGTAAACATTTCTCGGACAAAACACTCGAGAACGACTATCGTAAATGGAAAGAGGAAGTGCTGCTAGAGTTCACTCGTCGCTCAGTTTGTGGCAGCAAATATTTCGATGTTTCGCTCCCGAATCAATAGCAAACCTTTAGCAATATCATTAGCAATCGATTTCATTGCTTCTAAATAGCAAACAACGTTATTCCTCTTTTGTTGTACATGCAAAAATAAATAAAAAATTGAGAGAAACAAAATGTTGCTAAACTTTTTTTTTAACGAGAATGTTTCGAGAATTGTTGGCTACAGCGAACGTTCGTTTATTTTCGAAACTCAGGTTGGCTGGGTGTGTGTGCTACGCGTGTGTATTTAGTTCTTTAGCTAAACAATTCTGGATAATTCTTTATGTTTCACAAATATTTGTTTTTTTATGAAAGCAATTGCTCTTAAAAGGTTTGTTCTAATATGTTTGCGTAACAATATTTGAGTGATTTAAGACACTATGGTAACATGACCATTATGACTATCGTTTGAATGCCCCAAATATATGTATATGTATTTAGTTTCGTCACAAAGCAATTTGGTTTTTTTACATACACACAAAAAATTTTCATACGAGTATAAAAATGTACGAAAACAAGGCCAATTTAATAATTTTCGGTATTGGTTTTGTTTCATATGTGTTTCATGTTAATTCAACATGATTTACAGTAATGTTCAAAGACAATTTTTTCTTTTGAAATAACTTTATTTCATGTTGATTCAATATTCTGGAACTGTGAGGGTTGCATTGGCTGGGGCAGTTAGCACATTAAATACAATCCCGAAGGTCCTGGGTACTTCCCCGGTCTGCGACAGTCGTTAAATAACAACACCACGCATTTTCCTGCCGTGCATTAGTGTCCCTTTGTATCAGTTTTTGTAGGAAAGTGTAAGTGATGAAGGCATAGTCACTGGCCATTCAACTGTACCAACTTCAGCAGATGTTAATCCTAATGTAACATCAGAGCGAACTCCTTTGTCGGTATTGTGTAGCAGAATCATCGACGAATTAAAATAACCAATAAGCACAGCTTTCAAATTTTAATACTTTTTTTAATGCATAATTAAAAAAAATGTGCAAAACGCAGAGTTGTAAAGGAATGAAGTTATCCTCTATCTCTTCCTTCACCACCTGTTCTCTCTATCACTGTCCGTTTCCTAAAGAAGGTAACATCTAGTAATAGCAGTAGACATTCATTGCCTGAGTGTTACTTCTCTTAAAAAAATTTAAGAATCATGTTGAATCAAAGTTATTTCCAAATGAAATAAATATTCCCCAGCTACGCACAAGAAAAAATAACATCATGAATTAAATTTTAATTCAACATAATTTAATTGAAATTACATTTATACAGCCTTATTTATAAAAATTATTGTTAAGGCTTTATACAGGATTAAAAAGAAATTTTTTTTTATGAAAATTTGTTTTAAAAACCCTTTATAAAGCCTTAATAGTTTTTATAAATAAGGCTGATAGTTTTTTTCTAATCAATACACACAAACTTTGAAACTACTTTGGATAGTCTAAACCTAAAGAAATACGCAGGAATCGAAACTGCTACTCTCCGACTACAAGACTGCTACACTGCTTACTAGCCAGAAACAGGAAGGTTTCGCTTGTAATACGAAGTTTTTCGGCTATTTACACAGAACGAACATAAAAAACAACGACAACAAAAGAAGAAAAAGTCAAAAAAAACTGATTACAATAGTTCATTGTAGCAATGAAATCAATATGTTTTCATTTTGATTTTACATTGGTATTTCTTTCTGTGTGTAGTCTAGCATCTAACTTGTTCTTCTCTTTTTACTGCCAAAACTCAATATATTATAGTGATCGTGATTGTGAACTTGTTGAGCTAAAACGTTTTAGTTTGCTTTCTGTATTAGAGTGTAAGTGATTGTTGTTGTTACGAGTATTTTTATTTAATATAATTCTTGTTTTTCATAAATCCTAAGCAATTCAA
Organism: Tachina lurida; assembly: GCA_944452675.1. NCBI lineage: Eukaryota > Metazoa > Arthropoda > Insecta > Diptera > Tachinidae > Tachina > Tachina lurida. The sequence continues at coordinate 127,199,887 of OX101754.1, forward strand.
ATATAAAACAAGATTTGTGACAGAATGTTAAAATGTATAACTTTTATCATTTTCCAGTAAATAGTCAAGCAAAATTAGATCCTATTTAAGTTCTTCCATATTTTAAGGAGAATAACTTAAAAGTTTTTATTGCCTTCTTTGAAAGCCCTGATGAAAAGCCTTGCAAGTTCGCTACGGTTTTCATCCTCTAAATACCTGTTACACACACATACACTCACACAGGCATGCACACACACGCAAACATACCTTCATACACAGATATGCGTATAAGATCCATCCATTGTTTTATTTCCTGAGCTGATGGATTTCTTAAAAAATATTCATGGTATTTTTTCATTAACTTTATATTGAGGCATTCCACTTTGTTTTCATTCTTTTTTTCTTTTACTTTTTGCTATTTTTTATATACAACCACATATATTCATATACATATGTATCTATATATATATATAAGGACATCTGGTTGTGAAAAACGACACACGGGTGATGAGTGCTTATGGTTCGCCACTTTATTGTTGTTTCAATTTAAATTTTATTATTCATTGTGGAGCAAAGAAAATGGTTTTCCAGTAATCCACCCTTAACGAGCGAAAGATGATTCCAGCATCCAGTAAACTAATAACGACTGCAATGTTATTGGCAGTTAAATCAGAGTCATAATTATATGGGTTTTGTGGGGTGTAAATTTCATTGAGTTTTTCCCAAGTCTGCTAAAATTGCACTATGGCATGTTTGAGAGTAAATTTATAAGGCAATCCTAAGGGAAATTGGTATTTTTTTATTGAGATAAGAATAAATGCTTTTGAGTGCCAACAGCATTCATACATTTCTTTAATGGTCAATTAAAATGCTTTGAAGGAATATCCTTTTCTGCCCAACAAAATTTCCATTAAGAAAAGAAAATAAAAAAGAAGAGAAAAGAAAAGCGCTTAAGCAGCGCAGTGTGTTTGGGTCATGTTATTGAAAGCCCACCACTACTTTTACATATCAAATTCATATGGCGTCAGCTAGAAAGAATGTGAGTGATAAATAAAATATAAGAAAAACGTTTGATGAACTACAACAACAAACTGCAGCAATAAAAATGTTGAAAAACTAAAATAGATTTGTGTGACTCACAGCCGTTAGTTTTCTCATCCATCTTAGTCACTTGCACTCACAAACAAATGAAATGCATGACTAGAAAGAAAAACGATTAAAAACAAAATCCACAAACATCTCAGAGTTATAGAAACCCCCCTTTTTGTTGAAATTTTACAAAAACTACTGCGTTGAACTGGATCCAAAAACCTACAGGAGGCATAGCAAACAAATAAACCATTAAAATAGAAAAAAAGAAAATACATGCAAAATATAAATAAAACCAACCAGCTAAAGTAAGAGAGATAATACAAGTGGTAGAAAAAACATGACATTTAAATGCACTTTTTGCCATTATCTCTTTCACAAATAAAAAGCCTCCTGCACCAGAAATTACACACACAAATGCACAAAGAACACGACTACACACTTAGAGAAAATTTATAACACAAAAGAAAATTTTACAATACAAAAAATATTGGCTATTGTCTATTTGCTGTCGACAGTACTCGAATACTATTGACATTCAGCAAGTACAACATCAACATCAATTTTTTCCACAATAAACTGACTAGTTTCAAAGGATGTATTAGTCTTTTGAAACTAGGAGGGCTTTTGAATTTCCCGTTTCTTAAACGAAAGGGCAACACTGTTCTTATCAACAAGGAACTGCCAGCTGACTTCTGTCAAAATTTTAACAAGTTTAAGCCCGGTACGGAGTTCTTACGGAATTTCAGGTTTGAAAATTTACATTTATTTCTACACGGAAAAATAATAGTGTAGCCTTTTGTGTAGAATTATGTCTGCATAAACACAAATTCGTTTATTTTTGAATTTACGACGCACAAAAACATTAGAAATTAATTACAATTTGATGAAAATTAGAAATGTCAAAAATTTCGTCACCAAACAATTGTTTGAACATTAATTTTTGTTTCAGTTGACTGAAAAAAGTCTCCACTTATATGAATAAATCCCTAAGATAGGCAATAAATTTCAAAAATTTTGTGTATTTTTCTGTTGAAAGTCCGTACTAGCAAATGGAAATTTCTTTATGAAATTTACCAACCTGAATTTCCGTAATTTTTTTTACATACAATTTGTATGAGAACCTGAAATTCCGTATGAACTCCGTACCAGGCTTTATGTTTGACATCAACTTATGGGACACTACCACGTGATTTTAGAAGGCAATGGAAAAAAGTTAATTTTGTGTACTCATGAAGCATTATTTTTTGCGGAAAAAAATAATCACTCTAACCAGGCCGCCAGGGCCTAATAACTACGCAGAAAAAATTTTTTCTGCAATAAACAAGTTTAATTGAAAAAAACCAAAATCAATTACAACTTGTGTTGAGTCAATCAAACTTTTAGTTAAATAAAATTTTTAAAGAAAAGTTTAATTGATCCAACTAAATTTTTAATTGATTTTTAATTTTTTTTATCGTGTTTATTGCAAAAAAAAATTCTTTATGTGTGCTATGAAGACTCTTTACAGCCAATTTCAGTGGTGAAAAAAGTGGTTCCTTGGACGTACAAGCACGAAAGATGCCGAGAGTTCTGGTCGCCCGAGACAATCAAAAAACAAGTCACACAACTGAGATATTGTGCAAGCAACAGACAGCTGTGATGACCCGATCAGCTCAATTTTTAAATATCACTTCGATATGAGGAAGCTTTCTGCAATATGGGTCTACGCGTTTGCTCACCATCAACCATGAACACAGTCCTGTAGTGCGATTCATTAACTTATTTTAACGGTAATCGCATCGTTAAAATAATTATAACGAAAATTTATCAAATTTGCTATTCAGTAAAATTTTTAACGACATTCCTTGTAGGTTAATTTTATCAACAAAACTCAACAGAAAATATCAGCTGCGTTCTATCGTTAAAAAGAAGTCACAGAATCGCACAATCGTTATTAAAAGCGACAAAATGTATAGACAAATATTACGATTGTCGGATCGTTAAAAGTTACTGAATCGCACCACTGCAACCAAATATCTTTCGTGATATCCTAATTTTTATGCCAGATTCGAATTCTGCGCACCCAGATTAGTGCGTTTCTGCAGCCAATTTTTTTCTCTAAGTTTGCTCACCAGTCTTATTTGTTTGCTTAAAATCAATTCATAAGTTTTTCTGTGTAAGTATTTCATACAATATTTTCAGTGTTCCAAGCCTGACCTTGACCTTAAGCTTTTTTTACCGGCCATTACACAAATATTTCTAGTTTTTGTTCTTAAATTTTTTCTTCATGTGTAATTGCGTTATTACTCGTACTGTTGTTGTTGTTATAATTATTATTATGCTGTGTTGTGTTTGACATGACAGTAACTATTTTCCGCAGGTGTAAACACATTGCAAAAGGAATCATCTATTCATTTATCTATTCACATGCATCTTTAATAGCGACAACCCATTTTATTCACACAACAAGCAAACTTTAATCCAAACAAGCCACCACCCATCCAGATAAACTCGCAAGCAAGCCAAGCAGAAAGGCAAACTGTCAAAGCAAGCAAACAAACAAAAAATAGTTCGAAGGTAGGGGAGTCTCAAATGGTTTTAATTTTCGTGAATAAATTATTCAAAATTAACTAGTTAAACTCAAAAGCAAGGTGGAAAAAATATTAAAAAAAGAGTTTAGAGTTTATTAAAGCTTTTGGCACCTCTTCATTTGGGAACCACTGCACCAGAAAAAACAAACAAAAACCAACCAATGTGCCATGGCAATCTTTTAACATGTTGGTGGCGTTTTTTTTTTACTTTTCGCATAATTTTCTTTTTTCTCAAAATATTTTTGCTTATAGGTAGACTTAGTCGCATAGTTTTTGTTTTTCTTTCCTTTTTTTATTGCAAATTTCGTGCTTTAGGTTGACAGCGTAAAATTAATATAAATGGAATATTCATGCATAAGAAGACGAATAGTTAGATACAACAACGAGATGAATACATCGTAGCAGTCATCTTCAACGAAAACCCTGACAAGTATTTGAATCGAGTTAAAAGAAAAAAATTTGCATTTATTAAAATAGAACAGGAGTAGATTATTTCTTTACGATTTTAATATTGTCTAGTGCTAGAGATACTCGTACGTATAAGCATGGCGAGTATGGCGAATGTCAACAGGATTAAAAACTGTTTTACACTATTTCCAAAAAAAAATACAGACGAGGACTACAGAGGGAGAGAGAGAGACAGAGAGAGACTTAAATGCAAAGTATTTGTAACATACCTGAGGGCGCATGAAATAGCAAATGTGAAATATTTGTTATATGACTTACCTGAAAAAAGAAGAGAATAACAGAAAAATAAAATCAATTAAATTTTCTACAGTAAAAATTAAAGATACTCGTATTTAAATAAAATTATTACTTAATAAAATATTTATTTCAAATATATAATAACTTTATTAAATATTAATTTAAGACATAAGACATAATTTCAATTTATCTATCATTGTTACGACATATACCTTTAAAGCAGAGACAAGCAAAAGTCCGCCCGTGGGCACTTCGTTATGCCCTTGTTTACACGTACTTATATCAGGGATGCGAAATCAGATTTACAAAATTGTACTAATTTTGAAGAAAAATTGTACTTGTTTCAGTGCGATTGCTTGAACTAAAAACGCACGCATATGAACATTTATATGTGTAATAACTTAACAAAAAATTAATTATTATCATACTATTAATTAATACAATTAATTAATATTATTCTTTAATGTCAGAAGGTACTGTTAGTTGCTGAGATCTGAATATAAAAATAACATTTAGGATATACTTTTCCATCCTTTGTTTTGATTCGATTGGAGACAGTCGATGCAAATAGTAGGCTTCTCTACTTGGTACGAAAACACACATTTTCCACAATTGCAGATGCATTTAGAATAGAGAAAATTCCTCCAGCAAGTCTTGGAATATCGGAAAACATCGGTTCATTTACTTAATTTTTGATTTCTAATACCTTGGAGCAAAAGGAACATCACCGTGTGTAATTTTTTAAGTCATGGAAATATAACCATATACGGACAACACTACTAGGTGATAAAAGACAAAAAAAAGGACCCAAGTCTCCCAGTTTTGCCCCACGTCAGGCACTTTTTTATGTCGCCCCAAAGATTTGGGGCCTCGGTGTCATATTTGCAAAAAAACTGCTCATTTTCTAAGGCTCATATCTGGCAAACCGTTCGGAATTTTTATTTACTCTCTGAAGCAAAGTTGTAGCTCTTGTCAACAACAAAAATTGTGAACATATAAAACAAACAAAAAATCATTTCCAAGATCAAAATTGCAAAAAATTATAGATTCAATATTTTTAATGCTATTTTTGGCATGTAATATAATATAAAGTGCTAAATTAATCATTATTGTGCTACGCCACTTTTGCCATTCACATAGTGCTAAAAACTTTACAATTGTGCTAACTTTTCCATCCCTGACTTAAACACACATATGAAAGAAAACAACTCAATCTCTCATAAGCATTCTACACAGCATACATTTTACGCATTAAACACATTCACTACAGCTGGCTACACGACTTCAAATGCAATATTTGTCGCCTCGTTCGTTCGATCGAATATTTATATTGAAAACAACCAATTCACATATTCTATTTGCAATAAAGTTTCGTATATAAGGCAGACATCTACATCAGCTGACACCACACACAGTGGACCAAAACACAGAAGAACGCTGATGAGGAAGGTTTAGTTGCCTTCGAAAACGGCTGGCTGTTCCGTTCAGCTGTGTGTTGTTGTCAGAATATTTACAACTAACTTTGATGTTATTTGTTCATTAATAATTACCACATGTAATTTGGCTTAAAAAGCGTTACGAACAGTAGCCTATTCTATTCATAAGAATTTTTCTAATGTTATTGTTGTTTGCAATACAATTTGTCGATCGAATACAATTTGTCGATCACCAGATCTGGTGACATCATGGCACAACCCGTTAATTATTTTGGAGACGGCAGCAGCACCATCTGCAGCTGATATTCAAGTACAAATACATAGTTCAGTATTGCCACTTTCAAATCCCGATAATTTGTACCCCGATAAATCGTAGTTCCCGATAATTCGTAATAAACTGTCGGCCCCTTGAAAAAATCTCGTTAATTCGTAAAATTTCCATACATTTTGGACCCCTCGCTAATTAGTAATTTTTTTTTTTTTTTTTCAAATAAAATTTTCTTTTTTTTTTTTTTGTTTGCTAACTACCTCTTATAATTCGTAATAAAAACAACAAAAACATGGAAAGAATGATGAAATTAATTTGTCAGTTTTATTTTTATTTTATTGTTTTTTGTTTGCTATTAAAATTACACGTATTTTACGCTAAGTAAATGAATTTGCTATTTTACTTTATGTATTTATTTTATTTATTTTGTATTTTATTTTTGACAATTGTTTTTATGTTAATTTTTTTATAATTTTAGTAAAACCCCCGTTAATTCGTATTTATTTTATTTTAACACCGTTAAACCGAAACCCCGCTAGATCGAAAACCCCTATAATTCGTAAGAAATGACCGGTCCCTTGCGATTACGAATTATTGGGATTTGACTGTATTTTGCATTTATACAAATTAATTACTCTTTTAAAATGTACTTATTTCACGTAAAAGTAGAAAAATGAATCAATTTATTCCTTACATCAATATATTGTTTCTGGTAAATAATATGAAATAATTGTACGATATCAGTTATTCAACATTTTGCATTATGCTGGCAACACTGCATTTGCTCATTGCGACCAAGGAAACAGAAATTAGTTTAATTGGAGTGCAACGACAAAATCAGCATAGACAACAACCTGTCGCCCTGTTGCTCAGCTGTCTTCAGAAGAATTCTTCTCATATAAACATGTGTATTCTATCCTTGACATTTGGTAGTCGGTAGCATGCTGTGGTGAATGTGTTTGATGCATAAGAAATTTTTATTTTTGTCTATCGAGCCATAACCGTTTTTTGACGAAAATAAATTTGATTATTTACAATAGCAAACAATCGTTTTCGGTAGAAACAATTAAGTGTTGAAAACTATGTCGCTTAAGCTTTTTTGGTGGTTATGGAACGATATGTTAATTATGCATATAGAAAATGTATTTTTAACCTCCGACCAAAAAAAGGGGTGTTATAAGTTTGTAGTGTGTGTCTGTGCATCTGCGGATCTGTGTATCTGTGCATGTGTGTGTCTGTATTTTTTCGTAGATCGCACGACTTTATATGCTAGTGTATCCCGGCCTTTAGCAGATTTTCCAAAATGTTTGGACTTATATTTTATCACGCTAGAAGAGCTTGCTCCCAAAATGCATCCATGGATTTTCGAGCGCCTTTTTTCGGAAACAAAATCGCCAAAATGAAAAAAAAGCCAATGCTAAAATATCGCCAAAAGCTGAAAAATTCGCCAAAAAGAAACAATTGGAAGGATTAAAAATGAATCACTGTAACTGTAGGCTAGTAGGTTGCTCGCAAAAATTGGTGAAAACTAAAAGACCAGCTCACTTGGGTCCACTTTGTGCTGTAGCATTTGTAAAAAACAATTGAAAAAAATCGTAAAAACCACAAAAACCCGCCAAAGCGAAATAATCACCAAATCTAAGAAAATCCTTTAAAACTGAAATTAATCGCCAAAATCTGAAAAAATCACCAAAACGAAATAAAAAACGCCACAACTAAATAACGTTAAAAACCGACAAAAACGAAAAATGAATAAAAAGTCAAACCTAAGAAAGAGCGCCTAAAATAAACATGTGTATTAAAAAATATCGCCAAAACAAACAAAAATATGCTAAAACTAAAACAATCATAAATGTTTTGAAAAAGCGCCAAAAACTGAAAAAACCGCTAAAACGAAACAAGCGCCAAAAACTAAAAAATTAATCCCAGTAACTCTAAAAGACAATTGAAAAAAAAATCGACAAATTAAGAAAAAGCGCCAAAACTAAAATAAATCGCCAAGAACTGAAAATATCGACGAAATTAAAATAAAGACGCCAAAATTCTAAAAAAAATCCCAAAAAAGCGAAAAAAGCGCCAGAATTAGAAAAATCGCCAAAAACCTAAAAAAAAGGTTAACGGTTACTTAAATTTTTTTAAAAAAATGTCTGCATCAGGTAAGATATTCTATAATATGGGGTAAAATTCGTATATTATTACATATGTAGCGTCCATACGGAACCCTCCCTGTGCGATTCAAAGTCGCACTCGCAAATAGTGGGCAGACAGTCTGTAATTGAAAACTTCAAAATGTTCGAGCTTTTGTACAGCATTTTTTTCATAATTAACTAGATTAACATTTTTAGCAAAAGGAAGCATTGTATGCTTTTTATTTTTCTAAAATTTATTCCATTGTTTTTCCTAAAACTTTTTGCTAGAAACACAACTGGGATGAACGACGAATATTTCGGTGCGAACTTTCGTCATAAAAAATAAAACACATTTGCGCATAAGAAAATGAACACAACACCACCGTAGAACGAAATTCGTCGTGTGTGACGAACTCTGAGATAGGTTTATTTCTATTTTGTACGCCGACGAAGGACGAAAAAACAATTTTCTCTCTCTCTCTCTCTCTCTCTCTCTCTTTGCATACACAATAACCAACTTTATCAATTATGACAGCAGAATTCGGTGAGTAAATTCGTAGTTATTGTGCTTCATACGACAAATTTACTCAGCAAATTCTTATCGACGAATTCGTCAACGTGAACGAAAATCGTCGTTCGTCCCAATTGTGTTCCTAGCATTACTTGCAATATTTAACCCAATCAGTTTAACATGTAATTACGCAAAAATTTAATTTTATAAAATATCTAAACGGAACAATGAACGCTAGCTGGAAGTTTGTGTTTTACAGTAAACGCAACTACGAGTAGAAAACAGGTATTAAACAAGCTTTACAGGAAACTGCCATAGTTTCCGAATATATCACGGGACCACAACAAGCGCTTCGCAGTTGAAAACTTTTAAGCTGCTGCAAGTATTTTAATCACCTGTAGTTGCATACATGGCCATGGTAATGTTGTTGTGCGGTTTGTGTTGTTTGAAACGGCTTAGCTGAAGGGGCCTCACACCCACCCAAGCACTCCCTATACGACGCGTGGTAGCCTTTAGCCGTTATCTCTGCACATGTGTGTGTGTGTGTGTGTGTGTGTGTTTGTGTGCGTGTTGCATTGTATGTGTGTATTTTCTTTTTGCAAATATGCAAATACGAAATAACAACACGAACAAATTAAATACTCTCTACACACACGTAACGTTGGGAAAACAATTGAAGGACTAAAAACAGCATTAAAAACGGAAATAAATAAAAACAAAACAAAATGAAATGAAATAAACAAATAAATGAATATTTTTGCTATTTGCCGTTGGTTTTTTTTCTATCTTTTTTTTTGTTGTTCTTTCTACCTTCGTTATTTAGTTTGCAGTTTATTTTATTTTCGTTTTTTGTATTTCTTTTTTCACTGTTCACTTGCATAAAATTTTCTATTGGTATCTTCTATTGTTATCTGTATTGTTAGAATTTATAACTTTAGGATTTTTGATGTAGATTTTACACAGTTTTACGTTTATTTATTTATTAAAGTTTTTGCTGCCTTTTACAGTGTGGCCTTGATAGAAATGAAATTCGTGGTTCTTATTTTATGACATTTCATTGTTGAACAAATTTTTGTATGTATTTATAAATTTTTAATTTTTGAATTGCTGGCCGGGCCCATGGATAAAAGATTTTTGTTCATATTGTAGTGTCTCCTGTCAATCAATATTTTACTGTTTATTTTAAATTTCCACTGTGATCTAAAGTTTTGCCATGTTTTTATTTTTATTTTTCCTCCTCGCAAATAATAGTGCTTCATAATTAAATTTGGTTGTGTATTTATTTCCCAAATTAATCACGCCAAGTTGTTTTGTTTATTTATGTACCTTTCAAAGTTTATAATTTCAAAATTTTTTCTTTTTCCATTTGTTTTTTGATAGTAATAAAAATTATCTTCCTATTCGCATTGAAGACAAACAATGTAAGAAATTTTAAGTTGGTTTGGTAAATAAATTTTCTTTGGTTAAATTTTCTATTTGATTTAATTGGTTTTCATGTAAAACGCAAAAAGAAAACAAGTTAATTTTACTAGAGAGCTATTTCAAGTTGGTAACTAGAAGGTTAGGTGTTTATAAACCTTCCTATAATGCGTATTCCTATAACACGTTTTAGATACAACGCGGTTCCCAAAATGAATTGTAACCCTCTTATAACGCGTTTTATTTTAACACGTTATTGTTTTTATGTGCTAAATCTTATTAATTTTATCAAGAAGAAAACCACATAAAATCAAGAAGAAATCTTATTATTCACAACTTTTTTTACTCAATTTTCGTTATTTTTGGCACCAAAAAAACAACCCATAGAGAAAAATTTCTTGATTCTATTAGGTTGTCTTATAAATTGTAAACTATAGGGATTTCTTATTGACTTTATTAGGTTGCCTTCTTGATTTTTTTTAAAGGTTTTCTTCTTGATTTTAGTAGGTTCCTATATGAGTATGTGTAAAGCATCTTATTGATTTTTTTAATAAGGAAATCTTCTTGATTTTATGAGGTCTCTTGTTATTTCATATCTATATATCTTTTTAATTTTTGTATAAGAATGTTTGCACAATAATTTCAATGAATATTCAGGCTGCTTGTTAGCATATTGTATAGAGTGCTTGTCTATCAGGTAGAAGTTTGCTGGTTCAATACTTGGTGAGTAAGTTAGTTAAGAATATAACCTAATGTGTATGTATGTATGTATAAATAAATAACATCTACAACATACTACACACATTTGTATATGGTATAGAATTTAAATGAAAATAAATAATGACAGAAAATAAAGACGCAATTTTTTTAATTTTTTTATTGAAAAAATCAATAAGATAACCTCATAAAAACTAGAAGATTTCTTCTTGATTTTTTCAAAAAAGTTTTCTCTATGAAATTAATAAGATTTCCTTATTGGAAAAAAAACATAGAGATTTCTTATTAATTTTGTTCTATTTTATGAGGTATTTAGTAGGCACTGTTTTATCTGTGTGCAGTTTTGGAAATTTTTCAGTTAAAGGGCTTTGTTTTATATAAAAAAATCTTACTAAGTGTCAAAAAAAAAAGTTGGTGTCAACGCTATAGATTTTCAAAAAGATTTTAATTAAAATCTGCTAGAGTTTATGCAGGCGTAAATGCTCTATTTGTATGTTTCAAATTAAATTAAATAGTTACAGGGTGTAGATGAATATTTTTCTAAATAAACTAAAACTGTACACCGAAATTCCCAATTGAAGCAAAAGAAATAAATATCTGAAAATCGAGTTGAAACCTTAAAAGTTCTCTCTGTCTCCCTCTCTCTCTCCTACAAAACAGCAAAATATGACTTCAGGAATTTTTCTTTATTGCCACAGAATTAATACCTTGCCTCATTGTAAGAAATATTTATGTCCTAATTCTGTGCGACGATTGTATTGTTTTGTCTATGGACGAAAAAAGGCAGCAGTTGTGATTCTTTAAAACAATTATTATTTATTGTCTGTGCTATAAGGTTCGTGTATTTGCTTTGTGATTTTTCTCCAAAAATTATATCCAAAATATATTTTTTCATATGTTTTTCAAACTATTGTAAAATACTTTATAGTGCATTTACACTGTCTCGAAATCTAGTACTTTCGGGATTTTGTGCTAAATCAAGCTGCTTTTTTTCCAGATTTCCCATACAAAACCAAATCTAATTTTTCAGTAGATTTGTAGGAAATCTAATAAAAATCTAATGTTTTTATTTATTCTTTACTACCCTGTACAACAAAAGGTGAGTGAATTAGCTATGGTGTGATTAAACAAGTGTTTGAATTGGCTACATTTCAGTTGTTTGGTTGTAGTTTTGGAAACAATTCAGTTGATGGGTTTTGTTTTGGATAAATAAATCTTGATAAATGTCAAAAAAAGTTAGTGTAAACGCTATAGATTTTCTTAAAGATTTTAATTAAAATATGCTAGATTTTGTGGTGATGTAAATGCCCTATTAATTTAATATTTAGTTTTAAAAACATGGCAATAATATTTATATTTTTCATTATTAAAGACAAAAACCATTTTTGAAGAAAATAATTTGGAGAATTGAAAAAAAAGAACTCAAAAGAATTTTCAAACAAAAACGTCTTAAATCTTCTAACTGAATTAGGGCATTAATTTAATTTGCTTCTACTCAATCATTAAATTATATGTAACGTAATGATATGCCTTCTATGCTGACGAAACTTTCGATATGCCTTAACAGCTATGCATTTGGAATAGTGGGCGGAGTCAAGCCCATAGCACACACATGTGGCAATGACATATTAATTGCAGCTTTGCAACTTGTGAAAATAGGACGCCTACTCTATCGGCCATGTAAATATAGTTCGGAAACGGAATTCAATCCACCCCATTTTTGTAGGAGATAGGGTCTAAAAGAGAAAACTAAAATACGGGAATTTGTCTGGTGTGTCCAGACCGTTGGGGGCGCTGGTATGCTGGGTTATACTCGGGCTGGGGTTCGACATTTTGAGGTGGATTTAATTCCGTTTCCGAACGGAATTGAACTCTGTGACATGGCCGAATAATTCAAAATGAAAGAAAACACCATGGTGTAATTATACAGGTGACTGCGTAAGGATTTGTTATACAAAAATACGGCAACCATAGCTGTGTAAAGAACCGAAGAATGTCAAAAGCACAAAAATAATTGTACCAAAACCAAAACAAAACGAAGTTTTTGACATTCGTTAGCTACAAAGCACATAGAGCAAAAAATTATCAGCTGAAGTAACGCTGCCACCTGTTTAAATACACCTTGGAAAACACTTTCGAAGTTGTGTCATAATGAGATGGAAATTCAACGCCTTTTCCTACGTTTCGATTTACAGAGTAGAACAACAGGCCTTAAATTTCATATTTACAATCAAAATACGTCTATTCTGAAATGGTTTGGTTTGCTTAGAAAAAAACTTCGCTGCGGTATGCCTTATAAAACTGCATTTAAATAGTTGTGTATAAATATGGGGAAGATATCTTTGGATAAAATGTTTATAATTACCAAAAAATCTGCTTATTTGAAAATATTAATTTAAATTTCGTACGAATTTTGACTGAGTTGCGAATTAAGAAACAAATTCAGAATAACAAAAATTTTTTTCTAAATTTATGAAAACAATATAACTTAAAAATTGAACAAGATTTTACTTCCCTATTAGCATATCATTGGACCTAGGTGGGTAAAACGGGATGGTTTCGTAAATGCATCACTGCTGCTGCTTCGCGGGTTGTGTTGTGTTGTTTAAAAAAAAAAAAAAAAAATATTAAGAAAAAAAAAATAAAGTATGGCTGCAAGTAAAAGAGATTATCAGCGAAATTGTATTGCATTTTTAATTAAAGTTTGCTGGAATGATGCAGAGCATCACTCGAATATTTTCATAAGCTTAGGAGAATTTTTTTAGCTCTTAGAGAGGAAAATCTACTTGCGAAAAATATATATTATTAGTTAAAAAATATAAGCTTGTCATAGGTTTAAAATTTTCATTAACTAGAAGTGGTCCACTTTGGGGTACTGTGGCTCAACCCCTTTTATTATATAAAACCTGGGACCAAAACTTAAGCTTATTAACATCTGCTCAAATGCTGTATGAAGTTTTTTAACACTCGCTTAACACATTTAGAAGCTGCAGAATTATTTCCATTTTGTTCCCCAAAATGCTCAACAGTGGGATGTCTCAAACGTACGAAAGTTAAACATGCGAAAAGTGGCTATATCCTACCAGTTCAAGCCACCAACATGAAAGAAGTCATACGACTATATAAGCACTAATAGTTTTTATAAAAAAAGTACAAATTCATGTTTTTCATGATATCGACATATTATATAAATTAAAAAGTTGACCACCCTAATAAAACTACTTGTGCAAAAAGGACAATTTGCAATTCACCCAACTTTTTCGATAAAAACTACAAGCAATGCTAAATTATGTGTTAGCTATGGAAATTTGCAATACTTTTGGACTATTACTTTTAATTTACCACAAACTATTAATTTTTATTTTTTGTTGCCAAAATAAATTTGAATCTCAGAATTATTTTGTTTCCAATCCAAAGTTTCAAAAGCACGCTCTATAAAACTCATATTTTTTTTTAATATTAATAAAATTAATTAATTTTTAAATATGTAATTTCAACAATGTAGTCAATTGTTGCATCTTTTTTTTCAAATTTTTTAATTAATTTATAAATGAAACATTCCGTGATTGCAATGCATAGAGCTGTTAAGAACACACTACCAACTGCAAACTGCATTTGCGATTACACGCGCATATGCACATACATTCGCAGTTGGTATTACAACGTGCCAGTTCGATGTGATGTAATACCGGATAATCACGATATTGCTGATGAAATGAAAAAACAAAAACATAACAAAACTTGTGATTGTAACCATCAACCAATCATCATGACTGGAACGTTAAGTGGACTCATGCTACAAAGTGTACTTCCACTCAATTATTCACACGCTTCAAAAATGTAAAAATACTCGTACGGTTGCACTTTTTCTTTCCATTAATACAAATGTTAAAATATAAATATGAAATGAAAACAAGTACGAGGGTTGTTCTAAAACTGTATTTGCATAGACATGTTAATATAAAAATAAATAAATATTTGGCGAATTCGAACGATAGTCTTAAAGTTTTAAATTATTTCAATATAATTGTTTTTCCTTTTGTTTTTTTTTTTCTTTCAAACAAAAATTTTAAAACATTATGACACTATGACACTCAAGACTACCGTCAGAATCCCCCCCATTAAAATTAAAACGTGAAAATTTTTTGTGCGAGAGGAGATTTAATAAACAAATACATCTACTGAGTATGTAAATGACTATTTTTAAAATACATATCTAAACCCATTACGAGACTAAGATTAAAATTTATTTCTCTTTTTGCAAATTCTTATGGTCTTTCAGCACAAAAAAAAATTTTTTTTTGTCTTAAATCAAATATCATCTAAGGAAACTATTTCTTGAGAATTTTGAGTTTAGCTCAAAATGCTTTATCTGGTAAAAATCGGATAATTTTTAAAAAAGTTGTAAGCCTCATAAGTCGCAGGTGGCCAACTTGTACCCACTGTAGCTCCTGTAAAGCTTAAGTAAGAAGGATGTCAAGAACTGTGCTATAAAGACGAAGTTCTCCTCTAAAGATGCTCGAAGTTCCATATAAATTCAATCAATAGCTTAGAAGTTCCAGATATATTACCATTTATTTTGCAAAACTCCCCACTGTGCAATGGTTAATTTAACCAATTTTGTTGGTTGGTGCAATTTTGATCCTAAACATTTTTAAGTTGTACCTATGACTTTTTTTCTGTTAAATTTAGCCACGTATGGGTCCTTACTTTCGAAAACTTAAGCAACATATCGTTAGCTAAAATGCAAAAAGGCGCAACTAACAAAAATATAATTTTACAGGAGAAACAAAAAACTAAACAAAAAACTGGACAAACGTGTAGTTAAGTCCCCTTGTTATTTGTTAATAAAAGCGTAATTTTTCATCGCAAAAGTGTAATATTTTGTCAAGACATGTAGTTTAATGGCATTCATAATAATCAATAAAAAACTCGATTTTGAATTTTTTGTTAGTTACGCCTTTTTGCATTTTAGCTGACGATATACTCATTACCGGGACTATGGCGGGTTAAAACTTTGATTGCGTTTAAACAAACAAAAGCTCAGTGAAAATTTAAATACATTTAAGACTTAATTAAATTCTTGCATTTGAGTTAAAGGAAATGTTTGGTAGTTTTATGTAACGCCGTAGTAGGCGTTCTGCATTCCTACTGCGAACATTTTAACCCTTTAAATTTTCTGCATACAGCTTATGACTCAAAGGGTCAACCAAGTAGCACCAAACGTAGATATACCAAGTGCAAGCGTTCTTTAAAAATATTCTACTACAAACTGCTGAAGTTTTACAAACTTAAATGCGTAAAACTTCAGCCAAATCTTCTAAAACACACCTCGTATTTCTCTTGTTACAATCTTACTTACATATTTTACATTTCAATACTTTGAACGTTGTATTATTATACACATAAAAGAATACATCAATAGCAATAAAAAGTTGCAATGCAAAACAACACACAAAAGAAAACAACCAATATACAATGAAATAAATGCAATAAATTGTATGCATATAAGGAAAAGTAAAAAATATTTGTCAGAAAACTAAAATATTAAATCTAATAAATCTTCTGTTCTATCAAAAAAATAAATATGTAAATAAAATTGACAGCAAAAAAATATTGCAAATCATTTTTAAGGAATGACATTTTCAATGCTTGCAAAGTATTACGAGTATTAAGAGAATTTACGAATTCTAGACAAGTCGCGTTAATAAATTTAGCGGCAGTCATGCATTATATTTACTGAATGTATGAGTTATAGTTCTCATTTGCACATACCTCGGGGGCCTTCTAATGGCACAACCTGTGATTCAAGAAAGTTGTCCTTGCCACGCAACTTAAAATGTTAATCCAAAAAAAACTTTGAAAAACAATAACCAGATTCAGATCAAAACAAAAATTTGCCCTTAATTATGAAAGTGTTCCAAGTAATATGAATTTTTGCTTCGATATATTAAATTAGTCTTAAAAAAAAGTTTAATTTATATATAGTAAATATTAAAGAAATTTATATTAATCGATACTAGTACAACTCTAAGTTAAAAAGTTGCATAATATAAAAATACTCTATGATGTAGTCTACTAAATATTCCGACGAAAGAAATACAGGGTGTTTTTTAGAGGTATAGAACTTCGAATTGAAATAAAACACAAGAAAATCGTTTTAATGTCCATCAATTTGGCTTTATTGGAAGGATAATTTTATGCCATTAATGTTTAAATATGATTTCGGGCATGTGGCCGCCGCGGCTGGCTCGAATAAAGCCAATTCTACAGGTCCAATTTTCAACCACTTTTTCGAGCATATGGGGCCGTATGTTGGCAATAACGCCACGAATGTTGGCTTCCAAGTCCCCTAACGTTTCTGGTTTGTTGGCGTAGACGAGCGACTTCACATATCCCCAAAGAAAATAATCCAATGGTGTCAAATCACACGATCTTGGTGGCCAATTGACAGGTCCATTCCGCGAAATTGTGCGCTGTGTAGCATGTAGCGCCGTCTTGTTGGAACCACAACTCATCCACATTCATGCCATCCAATTCGGGAGCAAAATAGTCGGTTATCATGGCTCCACCAAACAGTCAGGTTTTGTGGATGTAATGGCGTCTCAAGGGTCTCACGTGGATTCTCTTCACTCCAAATGCGGCAATTTTGCTTCTTGACGTAGCCATTCAACCAAAAATGAGCCTCATCACTGAACAAAATTTTGCGATGAAAATCAGCATCGAGATCAATCTCATTTTCGGCCCATACACCAAAATCACGACGCATTGCATGGTCTCGCGGCTTTAATTCTTGCACAGGCTGGATCTTGTAAGGTCGCAAGCCAAGATCTTTGCGCAAAATCTTCCATAAAGTTGATGGACAAAGCTCCAATTGCTGTGCACGGTGGCGAATCGATTCATTCGGGTCCTCTTCAACACTTTGCTCTACAGCGGCAATTGTTTCTTCGGTGCGCACTGTTCGACGTCTCTGCGGATGCGTATTATCACATAGAGTAAACGTAGTGCGAAAACGATCCATGGTTAACCGAATTAATTGCTCTGATGGATGATTATGTCGACCATAAAATGGACGGCGCTTGCGGTAAACTTCGCGAACTGAACCATTATTTTCAAAATAAATTTGCACGATTTGCAAGCGTTGTTCTTTTGTCAACCTGTTCATGATGAAATGGCAAACCAAACTAAATATTAATCACTTGACAGCTGACAAAATGGCCGCCAGTTAAAAAAGTGATGCCAACTTAAAGTTCTATATCTCAATAAAAAACACCCATTATATGACTTAGACCACTTTCATAACTAAGGGCTCATATAAGAGCACAAATATAAAAGTAAATATAAGAACCACTTTCTATTCAAAACTCTCGACAGCCAGAAGTAGTGAGATTAAGATGAGAAACAAGTTCTTACTTTATATACTCCTCATTACTATAATTACCTATGTACATAACGCTCATTTACCCAAACAACGTCATAACTCGAAAAAAAAACAGTTTGCAAGAAAACGAGTCTAAAGTTTTAAATTTACACACAACTTAATGGAAAGAGAAAATTTTATTTTTCTTTCAAGAGTTGACTAAACAAGTTATTTGTTTGAAATTTACACAATATGAAGAACGATATGATTCTGCATCACTAATTCAAAAATTCCATTTTTTTAATGCGATATGTCTAAGAATATGTATGTATAAATTTTCTTTTGCCACCTTCAGATTGGCATTTTATTTCAAGACGACCTGCATCTTCAACAAATTTTTGTTTTGCCTTAAAAATAATGAAAGGAATTAGTTAAATAGTTTAATGCCCTAATTCTGTTCGACGAATGTATCGTCTTGTCTATGGACGAAAAAAAGAAGCAGTTTTGATTCTTTAAAACGATTATTATTTATTGTCTATGCTAGAAGGTTCGTGTATTTGCTTTATGATTTTGTTCTAAACATTATATCCAACACATATTTTTTTATATATTTTTCAAACTATTGTATAATAATTTAATTGAATTTTTATGTTTTAAAAACATGGCAATAATATTTATATTTTTCATTGTCAAAGACAACAACCATTTTTGAAGAAAATAATTTAGAGACTTCAAAGACAAGAAGTCAGAAGCATTTTCAAACAAAAACGTCCTAATTCTTCTTACTGAATTAGGGCATTAATCACATCATCAACAATAAAATATTATTTTCTTTTCTTGGTTTTGAATTAATTTTTAAACTATATTTTTTAATAAATTTTCTGTTCATGCAAGCCAGCATTAATTTTTTTGTTCTTTTCCCAGAAGTCATTTATCGATACCAACACTGATATATACCGATTCTAATCGTGGCTGCATAAAAATGGCAAGTATACACAGAACGATATAACTCGTCGTTGGCATCCTAGAAAATAAAGCAGTCAACGAGTTATCTCGTAGTTGGCCGTCAACGTGTTAGACATGTTTATGGTCCTTCGAATTACGTTATCCAAACTGCAATCAGTAAGAAAATGTATATGGACTTTGGAATAACACCTCTTTTAATTAAAAACGTTTTTAATTAACATAAATAAAAAATAAATCAAATTTGAACAATTTGCAAATATGTACTGCTTTTTCTCAAAGGTGGAGTACCATCATATTGGCTGCCACTGTATATAGTGTTGACAAATAAAAGCCGTACGTATATAGATATACAATGCAGTTTGAAAATTCCGTGAAGGTTTGCAAAAAAAAAATAATAATAAGAATGTTTTCAGCAAAAAAGCATTTATTTCTCAACATGCTCTCGACTCATTCACTTCAGTGACATCAAAGTTTCTTTATTCCCTCTAAACAATAGTATTTTTTAAGACCATCTAAATAGGCGTTTGTTTCAAAGATGACCTTTTTTCGTATGAACCAAGTCCCTAGCATGAAGCAATCTTTCAAATTTCAAAACAGAAAGCAGTCACAGGTATCAATTAATACACAACATATAACAGGGTCACTAATGGTCTCAAAGTAACCGATCTGCAAACAAAAAGTCAGCGAATTATCCACTAACACTATATCTTATTACCAAGACTTTAAAAAAAAACCATAATAATGTACTCAGTCTATTACATATCTGATGCCAAATGCAGACAAATTTATCATCATCATAACTGTTACACACAAGCAAATGCATCATGTCCTCTTCTACATATGTACACATATTTTTGGGTTGAATCCTTTGAAACAAAAGTACAATACAATCTTGCAAAATGCAAGGTTAAATTGTACTCTTCCTTTTTTTATTTTTCAGTACGAGTATGATGCATTTTTGCATAAGTAAATCCAAAATCCTTGTATACAAATGTATGTATCCTTTGCCATGCAATATTTCATATTGCGTATTGTAATACCTCTGAGTGAATCGCTTTTTAAAATTATATTTTTATAGATGAGTTTCTTTTTTTTCTTGTTTGTTTGTTTGTTCTTTTTTTTATAACTATTATCATCACTTTTTATTTTTATGATTTTAATTTTTGCTAAAAGAACAACAGCACTCGCATAAAAGTTATATTTGTGCAGATAAATATTAATGTGGTTGCTGGCTTCGCGTGTATACCCAGCAGTTCTAGAAGAAAATAATTTTTTTAAAGCACTCAAGGCGTTTAGTTTGTGGAACAATTGAAAGTGGAATTTTTTTAAACAGTATATACATATAGTTATGATAACTATAGTGTGATTAACAATTTTTGATTGTAGTAAACAAACTATTGTTGTTTTTTTTTTAATTTAATATATCTTTAGATGACTGGTCACTAATTGTAGCGCACACGAAAACTTTAATCACAATGTTTGTTAAACATTAAAACAATGTCAATTGAAATATATGGGTGTTTCAACAGTAAATGACTCCTTGCAGTAACGACCGTTACCCTTTTAAGGGCCAAAAAATATTAAAATTATATCTTTTATGAAGAAGATTGATTGATTTTGGACCTACAAAAGTTCAATCATCGGTACCAACCGAAAGAATTCATAAAAAAATTAATTTTAATACTTTTTATGACCGTTAAGAAAGTAACTGTCATTACTGGAAACACCCTTATACAGTCAGTCAATAATGACTACATTTTTAGGAATATTAAGGATCTTATTTCGTAAAATGCGCTGCATTCTATTGTACAAATATAATTACGAGTAGTTTTGTAGGTATTTTTCAAAAATAGGTGTAGCTGTATAATTACATTACATGAATATATAAAAAATAAATAAGTATTAATTTTCTTATAAAAATAAATGTGTACTAATTTTTTTATAATTACCTGAACTAAAACACTAAGGGCCATTATTACAACTTAAAGTTAGTTAAAAGTAGGATTTTGTAGGACATATAAAACGCTATTCATTATTATAAATTTAATTTAACTTACCAGGAAGCATACATTTATTTGCCTTTACCTTAGCGCTTACTTTAGGTTAAGCTAAAATTGTACTGATGGAAAACTTTTTATACGTCCTATAAAATCCTACTCTTAACTAACTCTAAGTTGTAGTAAAAGCCCTAAAAGGAAAATCAAATAGAATTTTCTTTGGAGTTCCCGGCAATTCCCAAAAAGATTTCATATAATCCCTAAAGTGGGATTTTTTTGGTATTTAAGCTATATTTTTCTTATCTTTCACCGGGCGCAGATAATGCTTAAGGAAATATTTAAAAACATACCATCCCTTAAGGTGGGATGACAAAGTTTTTGGTTGCAGCTTTGGAGTTCAAGAAAGAGGCCTTACATTTGATATTTATAACAAAAATAGGTCTGGCACCTTTAATAACCAAAATTTTTAACAAAAAATTTCTTTGGTATTTTTTTTATAGTATTACCTTTTGATTCAATAAAAAATATGGGCTTGGTATTTTTGCAATATTTTTTAATAGCGAAATAATTAACCCACTTTTTTTTGCCAAAAATGGCAAAAAACGAATATTTTCAAAAATTTATTTTAAATTGCGTATAACTTTTGACTTAAAGCTTAAATTAGACGTGACATAGCCATAACGCCATAGCCATAACCAAACCAAAATTCAATTGGTTTCTATGGTGAGAGTTATGGCGTTATGGCGAGTCTCTCTCACTCTCGCCATAGAAACCAATTGAATTTTGGTTTGGTTATGGCTATGGCGTTATGGCTATGTCACGTCTAATTTAAGCTTAATTAGACTTTTGATACCAAAATTTTTGTAGACGCTAAAAATTTTCTTCATAACCCACAATAAGTTTCTTTTTCTATATGGAACAAGATTTGACATCTGTATTAGCAGAACATTGGACCAAGGTTGGTAAAAAAAAGCCAAAGTTTAAATTATTTTGTTGAATATTTTCTAAACTGCAAGGGAAACTGCGCAAATATAACAGACTTTTTTTAGCTCTTGGATAGTGAAACTGGTATCGGTTTGAATTTTTCATTAACGCAATGTTGCCCACTTTGGGACTTTGTGGCGCCGCCCCCCATAGATAGACCAAACTCCACACATAAGCTCTGCGACAGCTCCTTAAATGCTGCGGATCGTTTAGAAACTGCAGAATTATTTCCATTTTTTCTAAGATCCCCCACTGTGCGCTGACAAATTTTCTGCGTGTTTTGTTTTCTTGATTTAAAATTTATCAATCAGCGTTGCATTATTTGATCGTCTCCAACTCCATACACATTTTTTTGTAATAATGCATTTACATCTAAGAAAAATCTAGCACGAGATTTCGGATAAAATCTAAAAGATTTTAAGTAGATTTCCCATTTGAAACAAAAACACCGTCACTATATTTTGTCGAAATCTAGCTAGTAGAACTTTATAACGCATCTATGGTTTTTTTTTTGTTCAAAATTGTACTAAAAACTAAACCGATGTAAAAGGTGTGTGAATTAGCTTTATTTGCAGTTCTTTGGTTGTAGTCTGGGAAAATTTTCAGCCAATGGTTTTTGTATTGCATAAGAAGTCATGATAAATGTCAAAAACACTTGATGTCAACGGCATAGATTTTGATAAAGATTTTGTGCGAGTGTAAATGATCTATAAAATATTAAAACAATTATTTTTCTTTAATGTGAAAACTCTTTCATGACATACTGTATATCCCTGTCCCTGTATTACTTTGCTAGGATATGTAAACTTGTATTGAACTTTGTGTAAATTTGTTTTATTTTCTTCTCACATTTTTCTGCCGTTTCCTGCATGACCTTAAGGTGTGACGAAGTTCTTGCAATGCAAATACTATTAAAATAAATACAAAGAGCGAAAAACAAAACAACATTAACAACAAAGTTAAAAAATGAACAATTCGTATAATGACACAAGGTAGCATGAGATATAAAATGATAGATACGAATATACTTTCTAAGTATTCAGTTCTGAAGTTGTCAACCTTGACGCTTAAGCTTTTATGGCAAAAATATAACGAATTATTGTAATTTTGATGATATTATATATAAGAATAATTTTCTAAATGAGTCACAAAAACCTCTTTGACATTCTAAATTATACAATTTATTATTTTCAGTAGAATAAACGAATTAAAATACGCTGCACAACAAAAATTAATTGAAGTTAATTTTAATTATTATAATCTAAATCTCATTTATTTCTATATGTAAGCCAAATTACCACCTGCGATAATTATTAAAGAACAAATAACACCACAGTTAATTGTAAATATTCTGACAAAGACTAGTAGAACGGAACAACTAGCTGTTTCCGAAACCCACTGCAACTTCATCATCATCGTTCTTCTCTTCTTTAGAGAATCACATTAATTAATAAAAATATTTCATTCAATAAGAATTGAAAATACTGAACTTATGCCGTAATTCAGTAAGAAGATTTCGGACGTATGTATTTGTTTGAAAACGCTTCTCAGTTCTTGTCTTTGAAGTCTCTAAATTATTTTCTTAAAAAATGGTTGTTGGCTTTGACAATGAAAAATATAAATATTATTGCCATGTTTTTAAAACATAAAACTTAAATTAAATTATTATACAATAATTTGCAAAATATATAAAAAAATATGTGTTGGATATAATGTTTAGAACAAAATCATAAAGCAAATACACGAACCTTCTAGCATAGACAATAAATAATAATCGTTTTAAAGAAAAAAAACTGTTTCGTCCATAAACAAGACGATGTACTCGTTGAACAGAATTAGGGCATTAGGCCCGATTAACAAATTATTCCTGATAAAAATAAAATTTTTATAAGATTTTCTTTTTGTTTCAAAAACTTGTTATTATAGCTATGCTATTTATTGCGCGATAAAGGAGTTAGGACGTGATTTTCGTAACAAAAATAATCGACACTATTACAGTTATAAATTTATTTTGTTTTGATTTCTTTATACTTCAAAGCCGAGTACGCAAATAAACGAAACAAGTCGTTTGATTTTATTTTTCTTCGTTCTTTGAAGTGAGTGAAACAAAAACATAACAAAATAAATGAGAAGGATTGCTGAATTTGCTCAATTTTTGTATTATTTTTGCACATGAGCACAAGCCAGAGAATACAGCCGATCGGCCGTAAGCCAGCTAACAGCCGCGACCAGGCTCGTTAATTTAATCGTACTCGTAGAAAAGAAATTAATGGAAATTAAATGTAAACGTTTTGAAATATTTGCAGCGAATTTGAAATCATCATATAACATTATTGTATTGCATTAAGTTTGTTTTATAAACATTGCTAAGCAGCATAGCTATAACCGGGTGTCTTAAGACACCTCTCTTCTTTTTTCAATTATTATTTACTTATTAATATATAAACGATTCTTTATTGAATTAAAAAAAAAGAAAATGATAACATTTAAGACGAATTCCCAAAACCAATAAATTTGCTTCATTTAGCCCCAAATGATTGAATTATTAGCAAAACGCTAATTTACTTTTACTCAAACTGAAAAGATCAATGTGTTTAAGTATTTTATGCAATGCCAACAAGACAGTTCGTTTTGCACATAAAAAAACTACATAAAATTAAATTGAAAAAAAAAACAATCGTAAACCATCGAGCAGTAACCTTTAACCCCAATGTACAACAATTACTTGATTACTTCGTTTGTATTTCTTACCTTTTTGATTGACAACAACAAAACTCTTAACAAACCCCAACGGAATACAATCAAATTTTACAAACTACAGCTACAACTTTAACTTGTATAAAATTTTTAAAACTTTTTTTTAGTTCTTTTTTCTTTCTACTAACAAACAAATGAAATGAATTTATTGCAAAAAGTGAAAGAAAAAAAAATAGCAGATATTCACAGACTTTGATGACGACAGCGATAGCGTTTGCTGAATAGTAGACAGTTAAATCATGCAGATTTAGACGGTAGAATTCGGTTTCTAATTTATAAAAAAAAATAAATTCAAACCAAATAAAAAACCCCACAGAGACTTAAGAAAACAAAAAAAAGAGAGAAGCAAAATTATACAAGTTTTTGAAACGCCTGCCTGGTTTTTTTATATTTTTAAGCCCAACAAGAACCGCGTAAATGCAAAACAAAAAAATCTCTAGTTAAAAGTCAGCTGGTAACAACTGCAATTGCAGCATTTGTAAAGAAACAAGCCATTGATTCATTCATTCATTCCAGTTGTACATTCATTATTTCTCACCCTTTTCACTCGCCGGCTCAATAAGCCAAGTGCATATAAGACCCAGACAAACCAATTCAAATCTAGTCAAACCAACCCAACCAACCAACCATCCATCTATGTATTCAACCAGCCAGACATTCAGTCATTTAATCAACCGGTAACAAGTTGCAGAACAACAAACTAGTAACTACAACAAAGAAGCAGAATAAAAAAAATACAAATACTTGATGAACGAAATTTCAATACAAAATTCCAAATACAAAAAAAGTACTTTAAGCTTAAAGGTAAACTCTGCTAAATTTTATTTACTACCAGTGGCAAATCAAACAAATGCAAGGCAATAATAAAAAAACAAACAAAGTACTTTTGCAATGAAAACTGGCAGCAAGAAAGGAGGGTTAACTTAACTCGGCTTTAAAAATAGACACTAAAAAGTCAAAAATAATTGAACTTCAGTTAGGAAAAATATTATTGCATTAGCTATCTCTACTTGTGTTCGTTATTATTTATCTCAAACTTAATTATTGTTAACTTTTTGAATCCCCTTTTCAGTTCGTTAAATAATTCTTTTTAAAGATAACGATTCCTCTTAGAAGAGCTGAAAAAAGTCTGGCAGCACTGGGGACATAGTACATCTCACAAATTGCCATTATCGCATCAAGGCCTTGCAAGGTTGAAACTTGAATACTTTAAGCTTTCTTAAGTCCATTTAACATTTGTTTTCTTGTTTTTTGAAACTCTGTGTCTTCGAAAAAAAAAACTGAAAGCAAAGTCTGGCAACACCGGCGACATTCTCTATATGATACATTTTAAATTTTGCTTATTCCACCAACGTTGAAGATTATTTATTTTAAGCTTTCTTTATTCAGTTTAATGTTTTTTTTTGGTGGAAGTTTTATATGCACTTAAATACGAGGTCTGGCAGCACTGGTGAGTGACATTTGCCAAAAACCAAAATCTCACCATGTTTTAACACCATCACACTAGCAATTTAATTAATTTTATCTTTTTTAAGTCAGTTTAATACTTTTTGTGCAAGACTTTTAGCCACTAAAAAGGCTAAACACAAAGTCTGGCAGTACCGGTAACATTTGCATTATCACAAATTGACCACTTGACTTACCTCACCAAGATCTCTGAGAGTTGCATATATAAGAAAGAACTGTGCAAGTAAATCTAACCAATTTCAACTGTCATGTTTGCAGTTCAATTAAACTGTTGCTGAAATTTGAATTAAATAAATTTTACATGTTTAATGTACCCAATAAGGATTTGTAATATTACTTTTAGTGCAAATTGTTGCTAAATTTATGCCCGACACTGGTCGGGCCTAATAATTATATTTAGATTTCAAATTTGAATAATTATTGTTAGTTCATATTTGAAGAAACAATAAATAAATACATGTATTAAAAAAAATTATTGCTGCTGAAATTTAGACGATGAAAAAAATTTGCTGGCGCAAATAACTAAATTGAAATGGTTACAAATAAAATTTAAAATATAAAAAGTGTTGCTGTAAAAAGCAATTTTTGTTGTTTAAAAGAACCAGTATTAACTGTTTCAGTTTGTCTAAAGGGTTGACCTACAGCAGCATATTGGTGCCGAAGCCCCATTTTCAAACTACTCATTATCCAAAATCGAATATTGCAGTTTTGTAGAGACATGTTTACATATGAAATATGCAATTATAAAACCACAAATTTTTTGTATAAAAGTCATATAACTAGTCCTAAAACTTTAAAAAATAAAACCATTGCATACATTTAGGCCAAGTGTTCATTGAATATTTACTATAACAACAACATATTAGCAATTGTAGCGAAAAGGTGCATAGAGATAATTTTAAACAAATCATATGATTTGTATGATTTGCAGAAGATTATTTTATCATTTAGTAGTTAGTTTAAAGAAGTAAATATAATATTTGCAATTTTAATATTCAAAAATTTAAAATTATTTTTATAAAATTCCATTTTTGTTTTTCTTAATTTAGTCAATATAGTTACTCGTTGCCAATTTTCAATGAACTAGGACCATTACAAATAGTCAAAAAATATATGAAGACATTTCAAGTTTATTTTTTATTAATCTTTTTTTTTTTTATTTGTTAATTTTCTAATGCAAAGTTTACTTTTTATCTTGGTTAATTCAACAGATTTACACAGTTGACAAAATAAGGGCAAATAGAAAAGATTGATCTAACAGATTTTTTTAGTAATTTTATTTTAATTAAAAGTGGTTGGGGGGTTTCGGTTGAACAAATTATTTTTGTTAATTAATTTTAGTTGCTACTGTTGAAATAAACAACTTTAATTTTTAATGCCATAGTAGCCATATTCCATCATTTTTCAGTAATGTTTTAAAAAATGTCTAAAAACTTTCTTAATCGGGTTTAAGTTTACTATTGTCAATTCTTAAACAATAAAATATTTTTATCAATAAATGCGATGTTCTAAATAAGAAAAGAAGAAGCTAAGAAATATGAATTTTTAATGAAATATAATATGAGAAATCATAGCTGATGTTAACAACAATCTCTGCCCAAGTAGATAGACATGGCTGCTGATGACTTGTGTTATGGAATAGCAAAATATCGACTTTTCCCCCACTAATGTCTAGTTTAAATTTTATTCTCTTTTGTTTTAGAGAATCACATCAATTGTTAAAAATATTTCGTTCTAAAAGAATATAAAATACTGAACTAAGGCCCGATTACGAAATTATTCCTGATTCATTATAGTTCATTTAAATTTAAATATGAAACAAATTTCTTAAAGCTTTGGCCAATTGATAAGTTACGTATTATAACTTTCGTATAGAAAAAAACTTTTCATTTAAACTGCTGTATTGGATTTAATTTGACGAAATTATTTTATATTAAGACTTAGTTGAACAAAAATCATAAATAGCGTCACCATAGTATTTAAATCAATTGATTTATAACTCAATGAGTATTTATTTAATGCTTATGCCAACTGACCACTATGGAAATCGATAAGTGGTTAAAAACCCCAATTTTTTTATAAAAGCTCGCAGTAAATAGTTGAGTGTTACAAGCAATTTTATTTATGTTAAGAAATTTCTGCAATTCTATTTATATCGTTTTTCATCAATATGAATTTAAGCGTCAGATATGAAAAAATTAATTAAATTTAATAGAAAAAAAATTACTGTTTTCCTCCTGTTTAAACGTCACTTTGCATAATCATTTTCCATTCAATACAAACCGAATGAGAATTATAAATTTTAATTGCTAAACAAAGTGGGTGCAGTAAACAAACGCCTTTATGATTGTTTTTGAGACCAGACACAGCCCGTATGCGATTAGTCTCTTACTTATTCTAAATTCTAGGAGAGAGAGAGAGAGAGAGAAAATTGTTTTTCGTCGTTCGTCATCGTACACAATAGAAATAAATCTATCTCAAAACATGTCATGCTCGACGAAAGTTCGCACCCACCAAAAAAATCGTCGTTCGTCCCAGTTGTGTTCCCAGCATAAGTACTTGTAAATAAGAGAATAACGGGAGGCATTTTGCTTGTCTCTGGTCTAAAGCTTAAAGCTTAAATTAGACGTGACATAGTCATAACGCCATAGCCATAACCAAACTAAAATTCAATTGATTTCTATGGTGAGAGTGAGAGTGAGAGAGACTCGCCATAACTCTCACCATAGAAACCAATTGAATTTTGGTTTGGTTGTGGTTATGGCGTTATGGCTATGTCACGTCTAATTTAAGCTTATATCATAATAAAGTAATGTAGCTGCATATAACTTGTATTTCGTCTAAAAGAGACAGCAGATAAAACTTTATACACAGCTATTTCCTCTCTCATTAATTTAATAAATTTGGCAACTGATACTGGTAAAGATTGCTTGGAGGATTTTGTAAAGCTGCAGGTTTATAATCATTATAGTAAGAAATATATAATAAAGTTTCTTTTTCTTATTACAATTATTATTATTAAAGTATGAGCTTACATTTGCCAAAATATTAATTGTAGAATGCAAACGGTGTGTCGTCATTATTTCCAGCCAACTTAATGTAATTGTTGTGGTTTTTCCATTGCATAATTGGAATTTTTTTCTTACTGAAATATATGAATGTATTATATTAATTTATAGGAATTTCCAATTATTTAACTTCATATCTGGCATTTTAATGCAAATGAATTTTTACAGGGCAGCTGCTTTAAATTTAATAAAATACCAAACTGTTGCCTCTAGTCAAATGAATCAACTTTTAAGAGAACTAACAAACGCAAGTATTTTTTTTTCTTATTGGTTTAATATTAAAAATTTATTGATTTTAATTAGCAGCTACTTAATAGCTTTTATGGATTTTACTTATTACTCGACTGCGCGACGCAAAGAAGGGTGTTGTGTGTATCAGCATATACATATGTATAGTATTTATTATATATATGTATCGTTAACTTAATGCGAAAAGGCCCCAACTCATAATTTTTCGAAATCGATATTTTTACACATTTCGATAGACTATTACTAGATACACCTCCTCCAAAAAAATCAGATGAATTTGGAAAAAAAATATCGAAGTTATAGCCTAAAAACGAAAAATTTTTTTATCAATATTGCATCTTTTTTATTTAGTTTTTTCCTCCTCCTGTAAACTATGAAAAACATGAGTTAGGGCCTCTTCGTATTAAGTTAACGATATGTGGGTTTCTTTGCGGAACTATATAAACCGAACGCATGAACCGATTTTGCTAATTCTTACATCAATCAATATGTCTTAATCCTGGGAGTGTCACTAAAAATATGGCGGTCATTTTCTATATAAAAATAAAATAAAAACCTTGCGAACTACATATATCAAAAAGGGTATCATTCGATCTGATATGGTAACAAATCGGAAGTAAACTGTCTCAAAAAAAACAACAATTTTAAAAATCTTTTGGTTAAGACGTACGTGAAATATAAAATTAGATTTTAATGGGTGTGTCCCGCCCGTCTTTTTAAATGCACCACTGTGTGTTTTTCAGAGCTCAAGGTGTGGTAAGTTTCGTAAAAATCAGTCAAGTAGTACCATAATAAGCAGAATATAATAATAAATATTAATGGGCGTAACCTCACCCATTTTTTCAACTTTTAAAATTGTGTAATTACAAGAACCAAGGAATATACTAGGTTTCGCAGCAATCAAATAAGTAGAGTATCAGAAAGTCAAATAAAAAAAATTTGTAGGCGTGTCCCCGGTAATTTTTTTTTTTGCAATGGGAACAATTGAAAGTTATACCCTCTCAGACAAAAAAAAAAAAAAGAATTTTTACAATCGGTCTAAAATGTACCGAGTTATAAAGTAAAAATTTCAAAAAAAAAAATATATATATATATAGTCGAATTGATAACCTCCTCCTTTTTTGAAGTCGGTTAAAAAATAAAAATACAAAAAACGCATTCAAAGAAGTTCAATATTCTGTATCTAAATAACTTTATTTGTGTTTATTTAGAGACAGAAATAGTGCTTTAAAAATATTAACAAAAAATTAAATAAGAATACTTAAAATTATGAGTCATACCTGATAATTTGGTTGCAAGATTCATATTCTTTATTGCCATTCCTTTGACTACTTTTCTTTTTAGTAAATAAAACTGCTGTAATGGTTTTGCACGACAGCCTGTTTCTCAAATATGTTATACAAACGTTTAATATGACAAATATTCTCTCAACTAAAGCATTTTAATATGCCGAAATAACAATAATTTTGGAAACATATCTTGTTCCAAATCTATATTAAACTATGAAATCTTAAAAAAAAAAATTAAAGAGTGAGAAAATTATGTGCTTTCTGGATCAACAACATTTAAAATGACATAAACTTCATTTACTAAAATCAAATATTGGTTTTATGTGGGACACTATTTCTATATAAAATCTCTACTATTTTCAAGACTCATAGAACAAAATATTAATAAACAATTTTATTTACGCTTAGAAATAAATTGCCCATAGTGTCTGGGATTTTAAAACATAAGTTTTTATATAATTGGAACAAATTTATGAACGGGCTTGGCCTACACAATTAAAATAAGAAACATAAAAAAATTCCTAAAAATAATTTAGACATAATCTGTGGTTTTTATTAATAACAACGCGTGGTACATACATATTTCTTATATCGAGTTTATGATATCAAATTGTTATATTTCAAAAAAGTTCTAAGTCATTTTTGAAAAATATGGACGTATGTATTTTTTTTTTCTAAAACAACAACTTCTACCTTTTTTTAAATAAGCTTGAAAAAGAACTTTTTTTGGCTCTACTGAAAAAAAATAATTTTTGGACATACACTGTTTTAATGAAAATATATATAGATTAAATATTACAATTGGGGTTTAATTGTCGCTTTCGATAACGAGCTGATTCGATTACATTTTTTCAGTTTGAGATTATGGCATTCGCTGTCGAACAGTGTAATAGTATGGTTCGATATCGAATGCCATAATCTCAAACTGAAAAAACGTGACTGAATAAGCTCGCTATCGAAAGCGACGAATAGACCCTTGATATATCCTCAAAAAAAATTACCCACGCTCTGCCCACGACAGCAAAAAATGTGCACGAATTTGCAACACTGCTTGCTGTTCTAACTTTTTTGCGGCACAATTTTGTAATTAAATCAGTAGTTTTAAAGATACTTATTTAATACCATTTCTGTGGCTTTAGGTTCCACTGTGAACTCTCTTTTAAAATAAGTACATAATTAACAAATTTGACGTTCAAGGATCTCAGGACAATTGCTTGGGACACTTTAAAAAATTTCTTATTTTTTAAAGTTCTTTACAACAGTTGCTAGATATCCACAATAATTAATGAAAATAAATTTCTAGTTTAATCAATAATTAATATTATGTTAGTATAAATAATTTACCTGTTTTTGTCAGCATTTTAGTTCTCACGAAACAAATTAAAATTTGTAATAAACATCCGTGCCATAATTACAATTGGTTTTTCTTGGTACGAGTATTTTCAATTTTTTTACAATTTAAAAATTATTGACAAATTTCCAATTCCGTTTGTATTAAAAAAAAAGTTTTTTTGTTGTTGTATTCTTCCTCTTTATTGATAATTTTTCATTTAATTGACATGGAACATGAAGCAGTGAAATCATTGCTGTTGCCTTTCAAATACAAAAAAAAAGAATAATAAAGAAGAAAAAAATCGTTAACGTAGTATGCAAATGACACTTGGAGTGACAATGAATATTACGAATAATTGATTATGATAACAAAACAGACACATGCACAAACGCCAGAATGCAGACCGACAGACAGACAGACACCAGCAAACCACCCAAACAATGCAATATACATATTTATGTATGTACGTACCCTCTTGGAGAATGTGTGCTTGACTAAAAAATAGTTAACTTATAGTTAGCTTTTCTTAGACTGACTAAAAGCTAGCTGCAAAGTCATCCAGAACAAACCCAAAATTAATTCTTAAGTTGAGTACGTAATCGAATTTGATGAGAGCCAACAAATTTATTCTCAGCTACTTTAAAACTCATTTCAGTTTTATATTAACATTTTGCTGTTGTTATTTTAGATGGCAGCTTAGCCGAGTGGTAGCGCGTTGAGTACACAACATGTGATGTTACATGTTCGAAAAATTTTTTTTTAATTTACTGACTACCAAGTGATTTAAAAAAAATCAACTTTAAGTTAGCTGAAAGTAGTGCAGAGTGAGACAATTGACTACCGCCTAGGACATCGCAATGTTAAAATAGTCAATTGATTACATTGCAAGGTAATCCAAGTGTCAGTCAGTACTAGTTGCGAAATAGTTAGCTTAAAGTTAGTTTAAAGTTAGCCAAATTTCCGCCACGGTATATATGAATGTACATATATGTATATGAATGTATGTATGTATGCATGTATGTATGTTTGTATGAACGTTAATTCAAAAGAAGAAATCTCCCACAAAAGTCTTTACGTGCCAACGATTCATATTTGCAATTTAAAACATCATTTCATTGAACGAAAGTGAAAAAGTGGAAATTATTCTTCAATAATTTGATTTTATAATTCTTTTCTATATATGTGAAGGCAAATAATGTGATTCAGCATCAATACAAAAACTTAGCCTGAAGTCGAGCTAAAATTGTTGGCGGCGGCGTATAAAAAAAGAAAATATCGGCACCGGCTTGTAGTCGTCATAAGCCAGTTATGGGAAACTTGGTACGATCGTACATTTTTTGATACTCTTTGACATAAAAAAGTACCGTAGCACTCCCCCAACACATTAGATACTCTCGCTCGCGGCCATCTTAGAAATGCAGGTAGAAGACGCACATATGCATATGTTTTGCCAAGAATTAAATATCTTTTTCGACAAATGGAACGAAACTTTATTGGTAAATTTATTTTAGAAAAGTGCAACCTTTCATAATATTATATATATATACGAAAACAATATTTCACTCAATGATATTTTCTGTGGCAAAGAAGTTGATATATATGTATGTATTAACTTCTGTCAAGTTCTAAGGACAAAAGTGGACCTTGACAATGAAATGAATGTTAGCTCGGTTTAGTAAGTTTCCCACTGAAAATGTTTTATCTGGTAAAATCGACAGCATTATACCACTTTTGATTAAAATGTTCCCAGTGGAAGCCAACTATCGAAGATATTAACAACCAATACTGGATACCAAAGTCGATGAGTTTTCATTATTTTTATTATAACGATATATTTATCGTACTAAAAGCTAGTGAATCCTGGTCTGGTCCTTTTTTACTGTTCTTAAAATAGAACAAAGCAGCATTTCTTTATATTTCATGCCATAATTGCTAAGAGAGCTTAAGCGACAAAATTTTCGGATCTAATTTTTTGGCGAAAATCAAATGTTTAGCATCGTAAATAACCGATTTTCGTAAAAAAAACAAAGCTACAAAAATATGTTGTTCAAGCTTTTTTTTGCGGTTTTAACTCGATTTATTTATACTTGTGAAATCATGTAGTGCTGTGTCTAGTAAACACGTCAACTTATTGCCACAAATAATTTTTTATAGCTTTGCTATTTATTTCGCGACACAGGAGTTAGGACGTGATTTTTGTAACAAAAATAATCGATAATATTGCAGTTATAAATTTATTTTTGTTTTGATTTCTTTGTACTTAAAAACAGAGTACGAAAATTAACGAAACAAATTGTTTGATTTGGTTTTGTTTCGTTCTCTGAAGTGAGTGAAACAATAACAAAACAAAAACAATGTGAACGATTGCCCAATTTGTTTTTGAGCACAAACCAGAGAGCACAGCTGATTGGCTGTAAGTCGACTAACAGCCGCCCCCGGCCACAAACAATACATTAATTTAATCGTACGTCGCTAGAAAAGAAATTAAGGGGAAATAAATGGAAATGTTTTGAAATATTTGCAGAGAATTTAACATGATCATATAATAGGTTGTATTTATTATTGATTCTGCACTGAAAGGAAAATTCGACGAAAAGAACTATCGATCGATATGCAAATTGCGATTATTCATTCCTGCGGTATATGGGGGCCGTGAAATTGGTTTAACGTTCCTGTTTTTATTAATTCTGACGTGGTGTAGTGTCGGCTGTTGTTAAAAAAGCATTTTAAAAAATATACATACGCGAATATAAAGTATTGTTCCAAGGACATTTCAAAAAAGTAAAAAAATTTTGCCGAACGTAGGGGTCGCCGTTTAGTTTTTTCATTATATCTTCCATATTTACACTCCGATCTTAAAGTTTGATATAGCGAGGCCAATATTTTTGCTCTTAAGCCCATTGACCTCAAGTGTACCGTTCTAGTACTTAGCCCCAAAATCTCATTTTCTACCACCCTAATGTGACACCATAATGTTAGAAATTTATAGCTCGAAAAAAATCATAAAACTTTTGCAAAGAAAGTATTTCGATAATTACAGCACAACTATTTAAAAAATGCTTTTATAAATTCATTGTTGCAGACCGTAGGGGTCATCTTTTTAAATTTGCAATAGCTTCACTATTTACATTCAGATATTAAAGTATAATATATCAATGAGTTTGTCTGAGGCAGACAAAAAAGAACATTATCAATTCGTCTGCATTTTTTTTTTACATTGTTACTTTATAACTCGGTACAATTTAGACCGATTGTAAAAATTCTTTTTTTTTTGTGAGAGGTTATAGCTTTCAATTACTCCCATTGAAAAGCAAGTGGGCGGAGAACCACCCACAATTTTTTTATATGATTTTATAATATTCCACTTATTTGATTGTTGCGAAACCTATCATGCCCATTTGCTTCTTGAAGTTACACAATTTTAAAGTAGAAAAATGGACAGAGCTACGCCCATTAAAATTTATTATTATATTTCACGTGGTTCTACTTAATCGATTTATAGGAAATTTACTGTATCTTGAACTCTCAAATAGACACAATCTTTCATTTAAAAATTTATTATTTTATTTTGAATGCTTCTATTTGACCGATTTTTACAAAATTTAACACACAACCTGAGCAACACACGGTATTGCATTTAAAAAATGGGCGGGTTTATGCCCATTAAAATTTAATTTTATATTTCACATACTTCTTAAGCAAGAGATTTCAAAAATATTTTTTTTTCAACGAGTTTACTTTCCGTTGGGTCCCATAAATTTTTTTCGAAAATGTTTTATCAGATCTTTGCATTGAAGTCGTTTTTTTGGCAGAACTATTACTACAATACTTCACAGAACGATTTAAGAACAGAAAATGCTTCAAGGAGGAGAAAACTATAACGCTTTAAGCCGCTTAAATCAGCTGAAATTTTCAGCTGCATTATTCGCCGGCGGCTCTAGATATGCAGAATTTTTCGGCGGCTGATGTTAGTCGAACAAATACAGCTCATCTGCTGCGTCAGCTCTTAGCATTAAAACGGGTGACTTGTTGAAATCGTCAAATTTGCTGCTCATCTTAAAGGTTAAGCAATTAATGTGACTTCATAACGTGCAGCAAGACAGAATAAGAACTTGGCTATAAAGTACTCGTAACAGAGTTAAATAATTGAAGCACAGCCGCGAATAACGTTGTAAAAAACATTTTTTAAAAAACCAGTTTTTTCACAGATTACCATTAACATAACTCTCTTGCGTTGTTCAAACATCAAACCATCCAAAATTATGCACCCTATCGCCGTCAAAACACAATTACAATCAGTCAGTCGGTGGAAAACTTTGTAAGTAACTAATTATTAAAATCATACAAACGAAATTTTCGAAAATAATTGATAAATGTAGCAGAGATACAAAAAGAAAAGTTAATGCTAGTTATGATTATTTTCGATAAGCTAAAAAAATTTAAACGAAAAAACCAATCTTGCTTTAAAATACTTTTTTGGGCTCTCGTGAAAAATTATTATTTTGTTACTTAAAACGTTATTCGCGGCTTGCCTTCAATTGTTTTTGCTAAATAGTCAAATAATGAAACATTTTGTATTTTCCCGCTAACTTCGCACAATACTTTAAATAAAACCATTATAGTGCAAAATATTTTCATGGCAAGCAAAACTTTAAAATACAACATCATTAAATATACACACAATTTTAATTGAAGTTTTGCTTTGTGGTTGAATATTTTTAAATATAAAAATTTTGTCCACCACTTTTATTCGCAAATAAAAAAAGAAAATAATTGCCAACAGAAATTTATTTGCACAGAGTGGTTAATAGTTAAATTAAATGGCAAGTCATTGGAACAACATAGAATGAAAATTATCATATAAAATCTATATATGTATATACATACATATCGTTACGTTAATATAGAAAGGTCCTAACTCATTATTTTTTTGAAAACGAGATTTTTAAATTTTTCGTTATATTAGATGTTCCTCTATCGAAAAATACAAAAAAAAACTGGATTTCAAAAAAATTATGATTTAGAGCATTTCTATATTAAGATAACGATATGTACATGAGCGTAACTATTTTTAATTCGTACATTTAATGATTAAAAATTTTCCGAACAGTGGGACTATCAATTCAATTGCAAGCACCCTTTATACCACTTTTATAAGCATTAACCAATCTGTGTTGGTAAAATCACCTTTAAGGCAATACAAAGATTGATAGTCACCCTTATTCCATTTGTCGACATCGACGTCACTTTAATACAATACCAAAAAATTGGGGCTTGTTTACTCGCTCTCGAGAACAATTTTGTGCTATGGATAGTCTATTCCTCTTCCCTAAAGTCTACAAAAGAGTTTGAGCCTGCCAACAGGAGTAATTTGTTTTCGAGAACGGGTATACAAGCATCAATTTTTTAGTATTGTGTTAAAGTGACGTCGATGTCGACAAATGGAATAAGGGTGAGTGAAAGATTAAAGCTAGTGATAAAAACATTCATAAAAAAATTTTATTCTATATTTTCACCTTTCACTCACCCATTAATTGCAGTCACTGTGTGAGTACACGTTTAAAAAAATAAATATGCTAACCTTACATTAATTGACTGATGGACCTTAAACAAGGGTCAGACTAATATTTGCCGACCATTCGGCAGCAACAACAATTATTGCAGCAATCGGCCAAACTGCTGAACCGTTGTGCCTGAATGTCTGGCCACATAGATAGATAATAAAACGAGAGAAAATAAAAGTAATTATATACTTTTTTTTTGCTATAAGGTATTAAACAAACGGAACTTAAAACGCAAAATATATCCATGGATGTAATCTATGTATATCTGTCTGTTCGTATCTGTCTATTCATGTCTGTCTGTTTGCACGTGTATGCAGAGAGGTTGAAGGTTGCAAATGTTGTACTTGTATGAGGTCAACAAGGTTGTTTTTGCTGTTGCCGCTGATTTGTTTGTTATTGCTGCACATGTTTTATTAGTATTATTTTTTTTTTATAATGCCGACATGGAACTGGAAATTAAAATGTAGCAGAAAAAAATAAACACAATGCGACACAAGAGATATTTAAAAAAAAAACATGATAAAACACATAAATAATTGCTTTTAAAATGAAGATCTATTTTTTATGAGCAATAATGAAGTAAAGCGAAACATTTGAATTAGGGACAAATAACAAGAACAAAATGTATTTATTGGCAATAGAACTGTGTGTAAGTGATTTAAAAGAATCATTTTCAAAATGTCTCATAATCTGTAATGGCGTGTTCAAAAAAAATAAATAAATAAATAAATCCAGAAGTATTGTCTCTTGGCAAAAGCTACATTACCATTTCGGAAATAAAAAAACCTGCTCTTACATACGGAACTTTAAAAAAAATACCTTTAACAAAAAGTTCCTTCCGCAAAAGTACCTTTAACAAAAAGTACCCTTAACAAAAAGTATATTTAACAAAAAGTACCTTCTACAAAAAGTACTTTTAACAAAAAGCTCCTTTAACAAAAAGTATCTTTAACAAAAAGTACCTTCTGCAAAAAGTACTTTTAACAAAAAGTACATTTAACAAAAAGCTCCTTTAACGAAAAGTATCTTTAACAAAAAGTACCTTCTACAAAAAGTACTTTTAATAAAAAGCTCTTTTAACAAAAAGTACCTTTAACAAAAAGTATCTTTAACAAAAAGTACCTCCTAAAAAAAGTACTTTTAACAAAAAGCTCCTTGAACAAAAAGTACCTTTTATAAAAAGTATCTTTAGCAAAAAGTACCTTCTACAAAACGTACTTTTAACAAAAAGTACCCTAAAGAAAAAGTACCTTTAATAAAAAGTACATTCAATAAAAACTACATTTTAAAAAGTTACCTCTACCAAAAAGTACCTTCTACAAAAAGTAACTTTTGAAAAAAGTACCTTTTGCATAATACACCTCTTACGGAAATACTTTTTCTAAAAATTGCCTCTTAAAAAAGTACCTTTTACACAAAGTACTTCCGTATAAAGTAGCTCTAACCAAAAGTATCTTTTACAAAAATTACTTGTTAAAGAAGTACCTTTTACAAAAACTACATTCCGGAAAAAGTACTGCTTGCAAATGGTACCATATGGTACAAAAATTATTCTTTGCAAAAAAAAAACCCATTTACAAAAAGCACCAATAATTATTAGTATCTTTTAAAATAATGTCATTTACAAGAAGTACTAATTATAAAAAGTACCTTTTACGAAAAGTACTTATAACAAAACTTACCTTCTATAAAAATTACATTGTAAAAAACAAACTCTCCCAAAAAGTACTTTCAATAAAAAGTAACATACCTCTTTTTTTTCCAAAAATTACCTTTTACAAAAAGTACCTTTTAGAAAAAGTACCTCTTAGAAAAAGTACGTACCTCTTACCAAAAGTATATTTAACAAAAATTACTTGCTAAATAAGTACCTTTTACAAAAATTGCTTTCTACAAAAAGTACTTCTTACAAAAAGTACCTCTTAGAAAAATTATTCTTTGCAAAAAAAGACTTTTCCTAAAAACCCCAAAAACTATTAGTACCTTTTGAAACAATACCTTTCACAAAAAGTACTTATTAAAAAAAGTACCTTTTACGAAAAGTATTAATCACAAAAAGTAGCTTCCACAAAAAGTACCTTTTACAAAAATTACGTTTTAAAAAAGTATCTTTTACAAAAAGTACCTCTTACAAAAAGTTTACTCTACAAAAACTACCTTTTAAAAAAAGTACTTTTTACAAAAATTATTTTTGGCAAAAAATATCTTTTACAAAAAGCACCGACCACTAAAGGTACCTCCTAAAATAATACATTTTACAAAATGTACCTTTTACGAAAAGTACTTATTGCGAAAAGTTTATTTTACAAAAAGTACTTTGTACCAAACGTAACTTTTGAAACGCTTAACAGAAACATATGATTTGCAAAGAACCTTTGGCAAAAGAAACTTTCGCAAAAAGTACCTTTTACGAAAAAACCATTAAATAAAGGCAACTGTTGCAAAAAGTACCAAATTCTTTCAGTTGCGTTTTGGTTTTATATAAAAACTAGCTATTACCCGCGGATCCGCACGCGTTCATCTGCAAACAAAGTGCATAAAAACCGGTAAACAATCAAACCTGAACCGAAAATTACCCTATCCAACCCAAAAATTTATTTTTTACAAAAATTCCGTACCAAATATAAAAAACCCGGTTGTGAACCGGATAAAAAAATATACTACATTTGACGCTGGTAATATGTATAGCTTTCTTTTGGTGAAAGAATTAGGCGTGAAAGCGTCACAAGCAAACAAACTCACTTTAATATTTACGAGTATAATATTAAGTAAGGATTATCTTCTTAAATATACGTTTTCTTTTAAAAAGAACTTTAAAAAACATTCATTAAGATAAAGGCTGCAGCATTGACGGACGTACTATGCAGACGAGTGGGTTTGGTGGTCGTGCTTTCTAAAATACTTTCTTTTCTTTAGCATTACACCAATTTTCCAAAAAGAAAAAATGAAGAAAAACTGTTTTGACTTCGTGAACTTGTTTTATTTATTTGTTAAGATTTCCACAGCGAAAAATGTTTGAAAATTCATGCAAATTTCTTGTAATTTATTCAGTTCATTACAGAAGTTTAACTGATTTTCTTTTTTTTTAATTTTTCTTAAATCGCTGGCAAAAGAAATGAATATATAATGATTGTAAATAATTCATGTGCTTCAATCATGCAATAAAGGAATTTGTAAGTTGTCATTTTAACACTTTCCAGCTCTCAAGCACGCACACAAACACACACACTCACGCGGCAAGACTGAAGCAGCACTTTGGTGTGAAATTTGCAAATTCACACCTTCACATAATTGTTTTCTGTTAAATCAAAATGTTTGTATTTGAATGGAAAATAATTAAGGAAACTTCTAAGGCAACAAGTAAAACTTAAATGCTAAAATCTTATCAATGGACACCGTCCGTCTGTCTGCGTATCTACCACAGGCTGTTTTCTCAAGAACCGTAAGACATACGGACCTGAAATTTGCACGCAATAAGCAAAATTTTGACCGCCCTACAAAAACAAATATATGACAGTTGAAATTTAAAGAGTGTTCTAAAGCGATTAAGGACACATGTTGAAATTTTATTGTATTATACAGTAAAAATTATATATAGACACTTAAAATTTAACCGAAACCAATTAACAATGAAATTTAAAAAAATCAAAATCATAGGCTATTCTATCAGCTGATATAATTTTGACCATGTCATTTTGACATCTGTTGTACCTTTGAAACCGTAGAGGCAACTCTTAAAATTTCAAAAAACTCTAACCCCCATATTCATAAGATTTAAAATGAATTTGAAATGTATTTTATTTCAAATTTTTCATACAAAATGTTCCTAAAATGCATTTCAAATTCATTTAATTTTTTTTTTATGAATATTAGGGTAAAACTAAAAAATCCCATAATTAAAAAAATAACGAAAATAAAATCGCCAAAAGTAAAAAAAGACGACGCTTAATTGAGAAAAGCGTGAGGCTAAAAACCAAAATAACCCGCCAAAAACCGTTAAAATCGTCAGAAACGAAAAAAACGACAAAACTAAAAAACGCTGAAAACCACAAAAATCCCTAAAACAAAAGAAGCACCAAAACTAAGAAAAATCGCCAAAGCTAAAAAAAAATCGCCAAAAACCGAAAAGAAGAAGCGCCAAAACTAAGAAAAATCGCCAAAGCTAAAAAAATGGCCAAAAACCAAAAAAAGTTCAGCGGGTTCTTATTATTAATAAAAAAAAAATTTTACATCAGGTAAGATATTCATCTATATAAGCTAAAGTTCGTATAGTATTACCTACAGCTATGGACAGATAAATAGCGCACACATCAAGTCTATTATTCCACTCATATATTTTTTGGATATATTTATTTGATATTTAATAGCTATGTGAACCATTTGGTTGCTTTTCTTTACTTAATTTCTCTTAAAATTCTATGGAAAAAAGTTCCATTAATCTTTTTGAATGTTTGATTGATGAAGGCTTAAGTTTTTTCCTTGGACAGATAAATAGCGCAGTTTCATTTAAGTTTCGAGCAGAGTTAGTTGGCGCAGCATGTGGTAGAAAACTTGCATTAATTTCACATTTTGTAATTAAAATTGGTTGAAGGATATCACTGTTCACTTGTAAAAATAAGATTATTTGAAACATTTGTCAAAAAGACACAAACAACAAAAAGTTAAAAACTCCCAAATAATTTGTTGTTCTAGAAAAATAGTTTTATAGCTATGCTATTTATGTCACGGCAGAGGAGCTGGGACGTGAATTTTGTAGCAAAAATAATCGACACTATTACAGTTCTACATCTATTTTTGTTTTGAATTCTTTCTACCTAAAACCAGAGTACGAAAATGAACGAAACGAATTTTTGATCTTGTTTTGTTTCGTTCTTTAAAGTGAGTGAAACAAAAATAAATTAAAAACAATGAGAAGGATTGCTCAATTTGATTTTGTATTGTTTTTGCCATAAGCCAGATAACACAGCCGATCGTCTGTAAGCCGGTTTACAGCCGCCGCCGGACACAAACAAATACATTAATTTAATCGTACGCCGCTAGAAAAGAAAATAATGGAAAATAAATGGAAACGTTTAGCAATATTTTCGGAGAATTGGGCATCATTATATAATGCAATTTTATTGCATTGTTATTTAACACATTAAGTTTGTTTTAAATATGTAGCTAAGCAGCATAGCTATAACCAGTTGTCCTAAAACACCTCTCTTCGTTTTCTTATATCATATCAAATGTGTTAGTACGGATATAAATTTGCTCAACAAGAAAAACAAAAACAAAAGAAAATGACGCGAACTAGGACAATATATGAGTGAGTA
Organism: Tachina lurida; assembly: GCA_944452675.1. Taxonomy (NCBI): domain Eukaryota; kingdom Metazoa; phylum Arthropoda; class Insecta; order Diptera; family Tachinidae; genus Tachina; species Tachina lurida. Next base: position 127,243,062 of record OX101754.1, read on the forward strand.
TAGGGATGTGGTAAGAACAAATAAGCTTGAGCATTTAAGTCCCCTCGCACAATTTTGGCCAAAATAAATGATGAGCTTGGCCTGAATGTGTCCAATAGACTTGTACGAAGACGCCCTAATGAAAATAGTCCGTATGCACGTCTTAGTAAAAAGAAATCACTGCTTAACAAAAACAAATATTAAGCGGCGTTTAGCTTTAGCAAATATCCACTATAGTTAAGATAAAAAATATTGGAAAATAATTCTTTTTTGGGGACGAAATCCAAATAAATATGTAACTAAATATGTAAATTTAATTTATTCAACTTATAATAATACCTCTGTGGTAAAAATAGATTTAATTGAATTTTGAAATAATTTAATATCCCAATAAGCAATTTTGCTCGAAATCAAGTGAAAAAACAATTGTTGTTCAAGTCACACATTAAATTATGCTTGATTTACATCAAAAATGAAGTCAATTCTAATAATTTAGTTGTATTGAAGTTCAACTAAAGCAATTCAGCCTTGTACTACAATTGAATTCAAGTATATTTCAAACTGCAAAAACAATGCTTTTCAAAAAGAATGGAAAATGCAATTCATTTGTTTTCTAATAATAATTTTCTGCACATCTACCTTCACTAGTATTTTCACGATCTTAATCACCTTTTGTTTTTTAAAAATTCACCTTATTTATCTCTGATATTTTTCACCACAATTTAAATTTTATCATTAAATAAATTACGTATTTGACAAGGTTTGAATATATATATATATGTATGCTGTTTGATTTTTTATTTGAAAATATTTTTAAACTTGAAAAATACTTGAAAAAATACTTGAATTCAACTTTATTTCCAGTTAAATTTTAAGTGCTTGAATTTAAATCTTTTGGGTGCTTATTGGATCGCGTAGTTGACAATCTTGCAATTTGAACTAAGTGGAAATAAGAGATCACCAATGCTGCTCCATAAAATATAATACCATCCAAACACTCTTGGGTGCACTATTTCGGTGTCCATAGCTGTATGTAGCGTCCGTACGGAACCCTTTACTCTTCTACATATTTAGTTAGCAATGACGCGGTGGAAGCTTTCTTAAAATTAATTTGTTTTGTTTTAAAAATTCACTGAAAAATCTATTATATATTTAAAACTTATTAATATATTTTACTTACAGGATATATAAACTAAGTTAAGTTTGAAAATGATTTAATTTTGCATCACTTACCTGAAAATAGAAAGAAAAATATATAAACGCATTAAGAAATTGTTTAAATTTTTCAAGATAAAATTAAAGAATTTCTTAACTTTTTGGACTAGATGCAAGTATTTATTTTATTATTTTGTTTAAAATAAAATATGCACATGAGTATGTGTGTGTGTGTGTGTGTTGTATGTTGCTACAAATATGTACAGAGAAGATCAAACTTGCATTTTAACACACATTTTGTTTTCCCCAAAAAAGGGGACAGTAATATTTGAAATTTATTAGCTTTTCACAGAAAACATTATTTAGTTTTATATTGATAGTTGAAAATTCTATATAAAGATCACATATTATACTTTCACCATAGTCAGCTGTTAGTCGCTGTGTGTGCGTGTGTGTCGGTTTGTTTTTCCTTTCTTTTGCACTGAAATTGATGACAAACATAAGCAAACAATTTCTCTGCCAGTTTATGGTTTCAATGGCGCCCAGAATATTCTAACAACTACAATGACAACTACAACTTGTCATGCTTTTATAGTGGACTGGAAATAATAAGAAGACATCAGGGAAGCAAGAAACAAATAAGACAAGAGACAATTCCACCAACACAAAATTCGACTAGATTTATTTTTATTTGCAATAAACTTTGGCCGAAAGGATGAGTGCATTTAAATGAGAGTGTAGGATTGCTTTCAGATATACATATGTAGGTATTTGTATGTGTCTGTGTGAATATTATGCTGATGAAGTAACTTCCTGTAACAAAGTAAAGTTGTATGCAGGCGATAAAAAACTAAAGGATAAACATTATGAGCCATTTGGTGCGCTTTTTTAAGACTTAAAGCAGCAAGTAAGTATATAACTCAATTGTTTAATTTCTAAGGTCTACAACCGGCACTTTTTTGCTACTCACTGTATATCAAGAATGTTACAACTTTTACATGTAAGTTCTTTTTTATATAAAAAAAATACCATACAGAAGTTTACTTAGAAACAAAAGAAGGAAAGGAGGGAGGACTTTAAAATATAAAATATATTTTGTTTAATTTAATATTTGTTTTCTTCTTTGCTATTTTCACATTTATGCAGTTTCGGCTGCAGTACAATCAAATATTCAAGGCGACATGTTACACTGGAGACAAAAAGAAAAATCCCCAAACAGACACATACACAGCAGCTATTATACGAACTTATAGCTCTACACACACATATTGGAAAACCACAAACTAAATACATAAATAACTACTACATATATGATTTGCATTAGTATTTGATGGTAAAACAGTAAATTCCTCTCGATATTCCATATGCATGCAATATAATAAAAACACATAAAAAATAAACTTTTCTTTTAAAACAACTTTTCCAATACAATTTGATGCACTGAAAAAAAAAATATTGTTACAGAAATTAGGTGAACTGACCTAATAATGTATGTGCAATACAAATGTATCTGGAAATAATTATTGACACAATATTTGTTGTCAATATATTACAAAATATTTTTTTTTTGCTTGTGCAATATAAATCAAAAGACTGTTGACCGTTAACAAAACAAGTATCTTTTAGAAATGAACATTTTACAAAAAGCACCGACAGTTAAAAGTATCTCTTAAGAAGAGTGCCCTTTGCAAAAAGTACTTTTTACGAAAAGTACTTATTGCAAAAATGTCTTTTACAAAAAGTACTTTTACAAAACGTACCTTTTGAAACTCTTAGCAAAAAAAAATATTTTTTGCAAAAGAACTTTGTACGAAAAGTACCTTTGGCAAAAGTACCTTTTACAAAATAACCATTCAAACAAGGTAACTATTGCAAAAAGTACCTATTCCCTCAGACGCGTTTTGGTTTTATATAAAAACAAGCTTTTACCCCGAAAAAAAAATTTGTTACGAAAATTAGGTGAACTGATCTAATAATGTAACTCTAATACAAATGTGCCTGGAAATAATTATTGACACAATGTTTATTGCTGCGCAATATAAATCAAAAGACTTTTGATTTTGTCCTATATATTGCGCCAAATACCAATACCCTTGCTATAACGTTTATAAAAATCTGTGCATATTGTTCGATGTATGCATATTTTATTCACAGGGGACCGTGTTATTGTGGGTATTTTTTGTGGTTCCCTTGCAAATTAAAAAAAAATACTTTCCCGATATTTTCCGATAATTATTATGGTCTCAAATTGTAGGTATGAATTTTTTCTACCAAGTATATCGTTTATAAAAATCTGTACATATTTGTTCCATATATGCATATTTTATTCACAGGGGACAGTCTTATTGTGGATATTTTTGGTGGTTCCCTGAATTTGCAAATTAAAAAAAATACTTTCCCGTTATTTCCCGTTAGTGATTATGGTCTCAAATTGTAGGTATGCATTTTTTCTAACGTTGGGGGAGGCAATTTTATTGTACAATATCAATTATTGCACAATAAGTTTAGAAAAAATAACGGGTTGAAAATGAGAATTATTTCCATCTCTTTGAAAGGACAAAAAATATCATTCTAATTTTTAGAAAACAAAAAATGTTTTTCATCTAGAAAAGGCGCTTCTTTCCAAAAAGTCCTCAGCTTAACTAAGTCTTTAAAATAAATCTTTCTTCCAAGTGAATAGCATCTTTTTTTAGAAAAGTTTCTTCCACATTATTTCAAGGAAAAGGTGCAGTAGGAAATTTAATATATTCCATTACATTCGCATGTTAATGCCAGACACGTGTCCGTCCTTTTGATGTTTCCCAATTTCCTGTAACTACTTCTAATTTTCTACACACACATACACACTTTTGCCTGATTAAAAATACCAGTTATTTTTTAAATTAAACAACAAATACTTTTATGGTTTATTTTTTTTTATTGTCATTTCTTCGCCCACCTTCTTCTACGTTCCTTCAACTAATCTTGTAAACCCCACTACAGGGTAGTGGGGTTTGTGGAGAGCTTGTGGTTTTATGCTTTTTTGTTTGCTTTCAAAAGAGGACGAATGTCGGTCGTGTTGCAATTGACAACACAAGTCAAATAACTTGATAAGAATCAGCTGTTCGAACGTGACCTTTGCTCTAAAAAAGAAAATCCTATTTTGTTTTATATTCTACCCCAACCTTAAGAAAAAAAAAACTCATGATAATGGTTCTTAGTTAGATAGATAAAGTATATCGTTACCTCAATAAAGAAAGATCCTAAATAATTATTTTTTTTAAATCGAGATTTTTGCATTAGATGTTCTTCTATCGAAATTGATATACAAAACGTTCGATTTCAAAAAAAATATGATTTAGGTCCTTTATATATCAAGCTAACGCTATGTATATTTAAGGATATATAAATGTCCATATGCATGCGTGTGTGTGTGCTGGTATGATTGTGGGGGAACTTGTAGTGTACAAACAGCTTTGGTATTTCTTTTTCCTTATTTTTTTTAAGCATCATGATGTTTGCTTTTGTACGACTACATACATATATAAAAATTGTGAAAATATTTGAAGTAGATGATTGGTATGAAGGTATTTTATATTAAAATCGAAAAATTATTGTGAGTCGAAAGGCGTCCAATGTCTCTGCGGCAAGGAAACAAACGCATACACACAAGCATACATACATACATACATTTTTATGGCCGGATTTGAAATGATGTTTTCCTTGCCATCGTTTGCACAAAATTTAAAGGAAAAAATAAAATACTTATATGTATGTTTATTGTACTTATGAAGAAAATTATTTAATTGATATTATACAAACTTTTTTAAAAAAATAACTATGTAGCAAAACATTTTTGGTGAATCATATGCTCACTTCTAAATAAATAAATTCTCAATAGCTTAAATTAATTATATTAAGTTCCTTCTCACTCTCTTGCATATTTTAATAACGAATTGCCACACCAAGAGAAAAAACATTCATTCAGCTAATTAAGTATCATCATTAATAATTTTTCATTGTATGAATGAAATTTTTGATTGGCTTATTGAAGGCTTTAATTATATGCATGAAATTCTTCATTAATACAATGAATTATTACGTTAGCTCATTATTAATGACAAAAGTCATTGATCGAATGAAGGTTTTCCTTTCAGTGCATAAGAATCTATGAAATGTGGTGTTCAAGTGTGTGAGGATTTCGCATATGAGTGATAGATGCAGGCAGTGCTTTGAACGAACGAACGTAATATAAAAAAAACAGCTAAAAATTTTTGGTTTTAAATTTATTATAATTTATACTTGTATTAGCTGAGCGCGGCAAACGATGTCCTGCGCGCCCACTTGAATGCATACACAGCCATTCATTCAACTCGATCCAGACGTTAAGTTGCAGTATAGATAAATAACTTAGATACCGGCTACAGCGCCATCTGCTGGGCTGATTTCTAAATTTAAACCATTCATGGCGCAACCCAAGCGCATAAAACACTCATTCAAATCGGTGTAGCCGTTTAGGAGGAGTTCATAGGAGTACATATGTACACACGCACAGTAGAATCATGTATATAAAGATTAATTGTTTTCAAATTAACTCATACGAAATATTAAAGGCTCTTGCTTGCTTGCTTAATTACTTTGTATAGGGGTAACCCTTCCCGCGGTCCTATTCTACTATTATCTTGAAATACTTCGTAAATCGCTCTCAGAAGAGACCGTACCAAATTTAAAGACTCTTGTTATTATAGCTTTTATGATTTTAAATTATGTATTATAAATTACTTTGTATGGGGGGTGCCCCTTTTCCAGGACCTAATTTACCAACATTTTAAATTACTTCACACTCCGCTCTCAAAATAGTCCATGTCAAACTCAAAAACTATGGCTATCACAAGATATAAAATTAAAAAAAAAAAGTAAATAATACTATTTAAGGGGGGAGTCCTTTCCCCTTCTACCAATATTTTGAATTGCTTGCTCTCAAAAAAGTCCATTCCAAATTTTAGTACTCTGACTCCCATAGCTTTCAAGATATAAGAGGAGGGAGCACAGCCCACTTATTAAAAATAGACAACGACCTATTCTCAGACCTCTCGAATACATATAAAAAATTTCATAAAAATCGGACAAGCTCTTCAATTTGTAAGTCCTTTTGTGCCTTTCGAAAAATGGACGAAAAAGTGCCCTCAAAAGGGAATATAAGGTTAAAAATATTCACCAGAATCTTCTGATATGTTTAAAATCCTCAAAACCCTTAACTCCAATTTTTCATATATAAAATAAAAATTAAAAAAAAACAATATAATGCATCTCTTATATTTAAAAATTTTTTCAACAAAGCTGCAACATTCCTTTTTTAAAGTTAGAGGTCGAATAGTTTTCTACACCAAAATCCCACTGTGCAATGCATCAATCAATTACATTTACGATAAGCATTGAGATTCCCGTCCATCTTACAATTATAATTGAACAAGTTTGCCATGAAATCTAAAACTTTGGCATAACTTGATTAAAATCGAGAAGGTTTCACTTGCAGATTTTAAATAAATACCGGAAAAATTAATGAAATCTTTATTTTTCAAGGAATTTTCCTTTTATTTTGCTCGGTAATGAAAACATTTGTGCATTTTTGCAAATCTAGTATAAAAAGTTTAATTCAATTTTAAGCATCCACAAAAGGAAAGAATTATGAATTTGTATGTTTTTGGTGTTGAAAATCGAGAGAACAAAAAAAAAATGTATGTATATGTTAAACAACAATAGAAAATAGAAAAACATGAACGCATTTTATTATAAATTTTATATGTAAACAGAATAAATTGTCTGCAGTAAACGTTTCGGGTAACACCCACATTTGTTGCACCAACACAATGACGATTAAAGTAAAATAAGCAAACACACACAAACACACACACACACATACAGACACATTTAATGAAATTAAGAAAAACAAAACTTTGGCTTCACATATTCGTACACAAAAATATTGCACGAGCACACACTCATATGGCAGTACAGAGATGTGTGTGCACAGTAATCTCCCCTTAGTTGATATTTTTTTAATTCAAGGTTTTGCAATTGAAGGGGCTAGGACTCACTATCCTACACAATCGTACGACTTTTGAAAAAATACAACCCTGATCCAATGGATTATTGTTCCTTTGAAAATTTTCATAAACTCCCATCATGCCAGGGTTGAATTTGCTCAAAAGTGGAACGATTGTATAGCATAGTGAATCCAAGCATTTATGGGTTAAAACATATGTGTGATAATTTTGCAATTGTTTTCTTCTTGATTTAATTAAGTGGGTAAATCAATTAAACGGAGACCAATTAAGCGGAAACTACTGTACTTATGTATGTATATGTATCAGCTAAGAAAAAAATTATTTATACTTGTTTTATAGTTATATATTTATTTTTGTAAGTGCACACATATGCGTGCATGCATTATTTTAGTACATACATGAGCCATTTATTTTAAAAGTGAGGCAAGTCAATTTTTGCAAATATTTTTTTTTTTTTTTCATTTCAAATACACAACCACAACAAGTTTAATTTATTATTATTTTTAATTGACTTGCCGCACTTGCAAAGTAAGTAAAGGCTTTATATGTTGTATGTATGTATACAATATGAGTATGTATGTATATTGGGAAGGCTGTCCTTGTGTAATAAGGAAAGTGTTTCAAATTTTCACATCTAAATGAGACGAAACAAATAATCACTCGTATTGCTTATGTCGTTGTCCTGGATTAAAGGAAAACTTTTGCACGTTTCCTTTAATCTAGTACAAACTTATCGTAGACCAATATTCAACTAGACATACGGAATATGGGTAAATAATATATTTGCATATCCAAATATTTTCACTTTATTTTTAAATAGTTTTAATAAAAGTTTTCTTTTTCGTTTGAATTTTTTTGCACGTATCATCCTAATATTCACTCACTAAGTCACTAAGGCATAGAAAGGCCATGCAATTAGGTGAAGAGGTGGGGCGCAGAATTCCTATTCCATCCTCTAGAATTGTTAAAAATTTCATGTAATTATTTATTTTAATATTACTCATGAAAATCACCTACAATAATGCCCCCATTCCCCCCCCCCCTGCCTTAGATAAATTTTCTAGCTAAGCTAATGCTGACTCAATCCCTGGAGTGTTTAAGCAATTACAATTGCTTCAAATCAAGTGTGCAGATTGCAGATTTATCAGGGGAAATATAACTAATTTTTTTTTTTTTTTTAAGCTCATATTTTGAAATAAATGCATTTAATTTTGCAATTATAGTTTTGGGTTTAATAACACTTTACTTTGTCACACGTAGACTTATGTCCAACAGCTCTTTTGAACTAAAACTAGTTCAAAAACAGCTGTTGGTCACAAGTCTATTTCTAAGCTTTTACATTATAAATTTCTGTAGAAAAAAACTACTCAACTTTCCATCTCTGACATTATGGAACACAAGAATTTATGTAAATCCGTTATATGTACCGCTGAAAACAATTAAATTTGTGTAAAATACTAGAGAAATAAATTAAGCACTTAAAACGATATTATTCAACTGCACAATGGGCCTATAACTCAAGAAATTCACAATATATATTTACAACAAACACAATATCACATGGCACATATGTTACATGCTTTTTTAGTGAAATCAAATTATGTATATACTTATTCAGAGTTATTGTTTTGCGTTTATGTTATGTTTTTCATTTCTTCAACAATTTCCCAGCAACATGCAACAACAGCAACAACGCAAATAAATGCTCGTGTATGACTGACAAAATTTAAAACAAATTCTATGAATCAACTCACACGAGTATTCGTTGTTAAATATTTTCCAACAGTTTCGAATATTCCAACAAGGACTTGTGGCACAAGCATTTTAATATTAAGTTTAATTTAAATAAGCCAAATACGTTGTTATCAAATATCAGAAAAACTTGCAATTATCTCAAGGAGAAAGCTCGATTTAAATGATAGTACGACCAATTTTTTCTTCTTTTTTTGCAAAATTATATTTTTTTTGTCTTGAATTAAAAAATAAAAATTTGGTTTCAACTAGGGATGTAACGAATGTTCGCATTCGCATTCGCAAAGAATTCGCTTACTTTTGCTATTTGCATTCGCTTTTGCATTCGCTAAAATGTATGCGAATATTTAAAGCGAATACTAAAGACAAAAATATTGGAAATATTTTCCAGTTTTTGAAAAAGAAAAGGCAGTGTGTGAATTGCGCGAAAATATTTTGTACTTAAGAGTAGTCTGTTAAAACTTTTGAAAAATCGTAAGCACATCATTACTTCGTTCAAAAAATTTTAAATGCAAGAATATTAAATATTCCTTCTTTGTTGTAAATTTTTTGCGAAACAAGTGCCACTCATATTATTTCGCATGAAAACTTAAAATGATGAAGATATATTCCATATGTTTTTCCCAAGATGAACAGAGTACTACTTCTGGAAAAAATTTTCATGAACAATTCATTCCAATTTTTCTTAATATGTATTTTGGTAGCATTTTACAGGAAACGTTGAACTAAGTACAAGGTCTTAGGGCCAAAGTACAAATGTAAATTTATTTTTAACTATTATCTATACTTATTTTAATATGATTTCATATATCTTTCAGTTTAACAATTTTTATTTCTAATAAATTAATAAATATTTGCTGAATGCAAGACAAGACTCAAGTAGATCTATGTATACAACACAACTTCATGTTCTTAGATACATTTATTTTCATGTGATTTCTTTAACGTATTGTAATATTTGCATTCGCTTTCGCATTCGCTTTCGCAAAAATTAAAATGTATTATTCGTTTTCGCATTCGCATTCGCTAAACTGGTATTCGTTACATCCCTAGTTTCAACTTTAAAGCTGGTATTTTCAAATCATATCAGACGGGAATTGTTTATTTTAATATATCATATGGGCCCTTAATTATAAAAGTGTTCTAAGTCATGTGCATTTTTGCGTCGGAATATGAAATAAATCTGAAAAAAAATACTTCAATAATTATTGAATAATTATTATTATATTATTATTATTATTATTATAATTATTGAATAATGCCCTAATTCTCTTCGACGATTGTATCGTCTTGTCTATGGACGAAAAAAACGGGCAGTTGTGATTCTTTAAAACAATTATTGTTTACTGTCTATGCTAGAAGGTTCGTGTATTTGCTTTATGATTTTGTTCCTCACATTATATCCAACACATATTTTTTCATATATTTTTCAAACTATTGTATAATATTTAATTTAATTTTTATGTTTTGAAAACATGGCAATAATATTTTTATTTTTCATTATCAATGACAACAACCATTTTTGAAGAAAATAATTTGGAGAATTTCAAAACAAGAACTCAAAAGTATTTTCAAACAAAAACGTCCTAAATCTTCTTACTGAATTAGGGCATAAATATTAAATACTCGAGATTATAAAATATAATATAAAAATATTTTTCGATTTGTTCAAGTGTAATCTACTAAATATCTCGGCACAAGACATATATGACTTAGACCACTTTCATAATTAAGGGCACATATATTTATAGGTTGTGTAGCATTTTTAGGGTTCCGTATACCAGCGGTGAAAAGGAACGCCCCTATTGTTTTCGCTATGTCCGTCTGTCTGTTACAGGCTGTTTTCCCAAGAATGGTAAGAGCTATGGAACTGAAATTTTCACAGAATATGTAAAACTTTGGCCACAACAAATATGTGACAGTTAAAAATTAAAGGGTGTTCTAAAGCGAGCAACACAAAATGTTAAAATCGTATTGTTATATGCAAACAATTATACAAGTGACGCGAAAAATAGAAAGGGACCTAAGGGTAAAAACCGGTTTTGTTCAGGAGAGCCATTTTATAGATTTAAATACGTGTATCTTTGGTGTACCATCACTGAGCGTGTTGGTATTGGTCTCATTTGAAAGCGCTACATCTCATGACATCAGGAACGTGTTGGTCAACCTAGAAAACGCGCGTAGGTCGTCCCTACCTCTTGTTTTGTGTAGTTGGTTTTTACTGTTTTCCACCTAGCGCGCTGTTTCCATGAGTTTGATATCAATTTTGCTCGCGTTTTTTTCGAAACCAGGCTTATTTTCTGAAATTATTAATTGTGAATTATAATAAATACTCATTTATAATTCTTTTAAATCGTGAATATCACTCTGTTAGTATGAAATTTTTTTCACATAACCTTAGAATCGTCGACTTCAATTTCATAAAACGCTCATATCTCTGGGAGGGAACATTTTTGGGGCATGGGATCGGTCTCATTCGATGCTCAGATGTTGTCCACATCAAAAAAAAAAAAAAGTGAAAATTAATTTTTTTTTACCCTTAGGTCCCTTTCTATATGCGCTGTCACATATACACATTTGAAAATGTCAAAGCTGTGCAGAGTACAAAAAATTAACACTAAAGTTGAGAAGTGTCACGAGACGGAAGATAAGGGTATTTTTCTGTTTGTCTCGTTTTCCCTCAAATTTTGTCGGCGTTTTTGTTTTGGTTCTTCTTTCTAGTGCAATAAAATGCCAACACTTCTTATTATCTGTGTTAGTTGGTAAGTAGTAATACACTACAGAATCAAATACACTATAACTTTCTCTTTCTTCCACGAATTTTAAAAAACCTGATTAGAGCTTTTTTACCTGTCACTTTCTTCACTTCTGTGTATTCTGTGGTTGAGATAAATAAAAATGAAATGATATTCTATCAGTTCATGTTATTTTCACTTTTTAATTTTGACAACTTGCTGTATCTTGAAAACCGAAGAGGCAAACTATTGAAATGCTCAAAAGCGCTAAAACTTAAAAATCTCAAAATAAAAAAATCGCCACAATAAAAAAATCGTCAAAATAAAAAAAATCGCCAAAATTAAATAAAATCGCCAAAATGAAAAAAAAACACCAAAATGAAAATTAAACGCCAAAAACCGAAAAAACGCCAAAACTAAGAAAAAGCCATTTAAACAAAAAACTCAAAACCGAAATAATCCCAAAACGACAAAAATGCCAATACTATATATTATATATAGGGTAAAGTTCGTACAGTATTACATATATATTGGCCGTACTTTACTGAATTTATTAATTAGTTTGCTTCGCCGACGATTCAGTGATACAAATATCGACGAAAGAGGGCGCTGTGGCATGCATTTACATTAATGTTTATATGATTTAATGTGGCCATATACAGGGCTACAAGATCATGGGCTAAACAATTTTTTCGAGGCCTGGTTTCTAGTCAATGCAGCTAAGGCGCAGACGGTTTATGCCTTAAAAGACAACTCGCGGCCTCCCTTGGTGCAAATAATGATTTAAATTTGCTGAAAAATCTATTGAAATGAAACTATAAGAAAAAATTAATAGGAATTAGCAACATTGATCTGCATTTCAATTCAATTCAAAGTTATCTTCTTTCAAAAAAAAAATACTTCGTATGTAATTACTTTGCCATTGTAAATATCCATGTACTTATCCTTTACGTAAATATCTGTGTGTAGAAATCATTTTGGCTTCTAGGAAAATATTTTGTAATTAAGGCGAAACGTTTCTTCTTCTAGCTGGTTTGAATGAAGGAAAAAAGTGAATTTATTTATTTATTTGCGAAAAAGATAGTAAAATTATTTTCAAGCATACATATTTTTGATTAAATTTTATCACAATCCTGTACATGTGCTTGTTTAAAGAGTTTTACAAAATGAGCGGGACGATAAAAGGTATCTAAGCAAACAGTTTGGACGTAGGCTATCAAGGCAATTATTTTCTCTGTAAAAGCTGCATATGAATTAAGACATTGTTTAAATATCAGCAAAGGGTTTGTACAGACTTTTGATGACGCCAAAATTTAACATTGATATAGCAGCGTTTGATTGCAGCGAGTCATTCGTATAGATGTCATCAAAAAACAAGAGATTGAAATGTTAAAAGCCTTTAAAGGCCGTTTCATGGAATCTTTTTAATATCAGACAATGCGTTTGGAATATTTATGGTGTCATTCCTGCGTGGGAGGTTCCACCGGAAAACCGAATTCACTTATATCCTGAACGTGAACTTCCGACCAAAGAAAAATTTTTATTATTCATGTTTGCCAATTACTCACTGTTGCGGCTGAGAATCTAATTTATATGGTTTTCGCAACAAGTCTCGTATTCTATTTACATTGAAGATTCCGTTTGTCCACACATGAAAAGGTAGCTCGCTTCGAAAATGACTTGTTTTTACATTCAGCCAATGATTATTCAATAATTACGCATACATATATGTATTTTTTAAACGACTTGTCAATTAAAAAATCATCACACATATTAACTATTCTGAGTAACAATTCTTTGAAAGTTTTTTCTCTATTCCTTGTTCCCATATTTAAAAAAAATGTCATTTGCAAACTTTAAGGTAAAATATAAAAACAAGAAACATAATGAGGGCAATCATGATTCATGAATAAAATTCCACGAAAAATTTTTACCCAGGAACAATTTCAAACAATAGCAAGTAATAGGGAAAACAAAAAAAAAATTAATTGGCAAAGAAATAAATTTCTCACGGAATTTTATTCATGGTTATTTATTCACCCTAATAGGGAAAAAAAGTTCACGTGAAAAGAGTTTTCTTTCCCCAAAATTGTGATCGCCAATGTTTGCGTTATTGTTATGTTATGAACTTTAGCCTAACTTGATGAGGGCAATCATGAATAAAATTCCGCGAGTAATTTTTCCCGGGGAATAATTCCAACTAATGGGAAGTAATAGGGAAAACAAAAAATTCTAATTGGAAAAGGCAGCAATTTTTCGCCGACTTTTATTCATGATTGCCCTGAATAATTTCAACATATTGAGCCATAAACGCTAAAAAAAACTTAAGCGACATATTTTTTTTTTAACTGCTTTTGGCGCAAATCTATTATTTATGATGGCCAAAGAACTAACTTCGAAAACTATGTTGCTTAAGCTTTTTTGGCGGTTAAAGTACGATATTCGATACACAGAGAAAACAGTGCCTACTAAATACCTCATCAATACAACAAAATTAATAAGAAATCTCTATAGTTTTTTTTTTCAATAAGGAAATCTTATTAATTTCATAGAGAATACCTTTTTGAAAAAATCAAGAAGAAATCTTGTAGTTATTATGAGGTTATCTTATTGATTTTTTCAATAAAAAAAAATAAAAAAATATTGCGTCTTTATTATCTGTACTTATGTATTTTCATTTAAATTCTGTACCATATACATATGTTTTATGTATGTAGTATATTGTAGATGTTATTTATTTATACATACATACACACACACATTATGTTATTTTCTTAACAAATTTACTCACCAAGTATTGAACCAGCAAACTTCTACCTGATAGACAAGCCCTCTACCCAATATGCTAACAAGCAGCCTGAATAACCATTGAAATTATTGTGCAAACATTCTTATACAAAAACAAAAAAACTCATGAAAAAAATTGTCTCTATGCCTGTTTATAGAAACGAAATAACAAGACACCTCATAAAATCAAGAAGATTTCCTTACTAAACAAATCAATAAGATGCTTTGCACATAATCATATAGGAACCTACTAAAATCAAGAAGAAAACCTTTTTAAAAAATCAAGAAGGCAACCTAATAAAATCAATAAGAAATCCCTATAGTTTACAATTTATAAGAAAACCTAATAGAATCAAGAAGTTTTTCTCTATGGATTTTTTTTGGTGCCAAAAATAACGGAAATTGAGTAAAACAAGTTGTGAATAATAAGATTTCTTCTTGATTTTATGTGGTTTTCTTCTTGATAAAATTAATAAGATTTACCACATAAAAACAATAAGGAGTCTCTATGAAAAAATCTTCGATTCTTTCTGCTGGGATACCCCTTAGCCTAAAAACGGTTCATAGAGAAAATCTTCTTGATTCTATGAGGCAGTTTTTTCTCTGTGTAGCTTACCAACCAACCACCCTTATTGTTAAACCCTTTATCTTGCAAATATTATGCCATTCTTTATAAACTTTAATTAAAATCGTTGGGTAGTTAAATTGTTTAAAATATTACATGATATTTGTTATCATAAATAACATGCATTAAAATTTTATTTTTAATATATCTTTTTGCTACAATTTATTTTAATTCACACTGAAACTCCTTGTACGTTAACGAATACATATAGAAATTCAAGTCAAGCACAAAAAAAATCAAATTATTAGTTTTATAACAACAAAAAAGTTTACGACCAAAAATTTAGCAAACGATTTGCTTTAATTTTCCTTTTGCTCTTCCGTCCTTCCAAAGTGACCATATTTCGTATATGTATATTTTTTATTTTTCTTTTTGTTTAAAATAGTTGACAGAATAAAAATAATATTTTCTCTGACATTTGCTACAACCCTTGGAGTACATTTTGGCCATAACCATTCATTGCAAGTGGCAAGAGCGTGATATTTATAAACATAAAAAGAAGCTTCCAACTAAGCGAATGCACAGGCCATTTGGTGGAGATATTTTGTTTGAGTATGTGTGTTAGTACATCAGAGATGAATAACTAAATGGATGAGCGAATATAGTGGCAATGATGGAATAAGTGTCCTTGTTCATGTGAACTACGGTGATTCCGGCAATTGTGCGGAATGAACACAAGCATTTAAAAATTGCATTTGTGTCACGCTTTTGTGGGGCTGGCTGCACTTATTTTTTTATTTAAGTTTATTAATTGTTTTCACTTTCTTATTTTATTTTTAATTTTTATATTTCTTGTTTCAGTGAAAAAAAGTTAACAAACACTATTCTAGTAATCGAAAAATTTACTCAAAAGAAAATTGTATACAAGGCGTGATTAATATTTATAATATATAGATTTATTTTATAAAGGGTGTTTTTTTATAGCTGTACAAAACTTAAAGTCGGCAACACTTTTTTAACTGGCGGCCATTTTGTCAGCTGTTCAGTGATTTATTTTTAGTTTTGTTTTTTCATTTCAACATGAATAGACAGACTGACGTTTTAACAAGGCTTCCAAATTGTGCAAATTTATTTTAAAAATCATGGTTCTGTTTTAAGGTCAACAAAATCGTCCCTCGGAGCAATTAATTCTATTCACTGTGGAACGTTTTCGCACTACGTTTACTCTAAACGATAATACGCATCTACAGAGACGTTCCGTACAAAAAAAAAAGTCATTGCTGCTGTAAAGAGTAGCGTAGAGGAAGACCCGAATCGCTATAGAGCCGTCAATTGAACAACCATGATGTGCGGCAACTGTGGTCTCAATAAAGACGGCGCAACATGTCACACAGCTCGTGTCACAATTGATTTATTGAAGGAAACGTTTGGTAACCGCATCGTTTCACGTTTCGGACCTGTGAATTGGCCTCCAAGATCTTGCGATTTAACGCCGCTGGACTATTTTCTGTGGAGATAAGTGAACTCGCTAGTCAACGCCGATAAGCCAGAAAATATTGACCACTTGGAGGACAACATTCGCCGAGTTAATATGTCAACATACGGCCATAAATGTTTGAAAAACCCATCGAAAATTGGACCTCCAGATTAGACTACGTTCGAGCCAGCAGTGGCGGTTATACATATGCCAAAAGTCATATGTATGAAGAAAATTACGAGTATAATGTTAAAAGATAATCTTTCGAATAAAGTAAATTTCATTTAAATTTAAAAAAAATTCCTCTTTGCTTTATTGCATTTCAAAATTCTTTACCTGTATAAAAAAACACCCTTTATTTGCTGAAAGGCGAGCAATATAAATCTTATTCCTAAAAAATTTTTAGGAAACCTGAAAAAACCAATATAGGTTGGTTTTC
This sequence comes from Tachina lurida, assembly GCA_944452675.1. Lineage (NCBI taxonomy): Eukaryota > Metazoa > Arthropoda > Insecta > Diptera > Tachinidae > Tachina > Tachina lurida. The sequence continues at coordinate 127,259,998 of OX101754.1, forward strand.
TTTCGAATAAATACAATCGAATTCCTCCCGTAGGAATAACGAATAAATTCTACGAATAATTTATTTTTTAAATTTATTCGAATAAAATTTGAAAAAATAAATTAAAATATTAAAATAAATTGTATAAGAAATAAAAGAAAATACAGATTTTTTAATCGATTAAAATATAATATGTATGCTTAGCTTTTTTTATTTGATGATCGTAGACTTGAAAATAAAAATTTTATTCGAAAAAAATTTTATGCTAAAATTCAAGCAATTTTTATCGAGAATAAATATTGAATAGAGATTTTTATTCGAATGAAAGTTAAAAAATATTATTCTACTATCACAAACATTTTCCCGAATGAATAAAGAAAACAATTCCCTATATTAATAATTTGATCAGGCTAAAGTTCGTACCGCTTTGTAAGCCAAATTACATGTGATAATTATTAATGAACAAATAACACCAAAGTTAATTGTAAATATTCTGACAAACACGTAGTAGAACGGAACAACTTGCTGTTTTCGAACAAAATTTAAAAAAAAATTACTTGTTCATGTATAACTTTAATAATACATAAATTACATTTTGTTAACTATTTAAGTTATTTTACCTCTTTTTCTCTTCATAGTTAGTTTCGCAAAGACCTGGTTCGTTCTAGAGATGTGACTGAATTTATCGTCAAGAAAAACAAATATTCTTGTTGCCCTTTTAAAATTATGCACAAAATTTTAATAAATTTTTCATAAATTTTATCCTTTTTATAGAAAAAAATTGGAGTGGGGGATTCTAATGGTAGTCTTAAGTGTCAGAGTATCATAATCAGGGCTCAGATTTTAATGACTTAAAAATTCGAGAAAAAAAATCCCCTTAAAACACAAAACAAAAATTACTCAAAGGGTTTATTTCAATCGCTTTGCACTGAATACTGGTGGTCCCAATTAGTCGAGTTCATTTATGCTCTATTGAAGTTATTCGAATAGTTGTATACATTTTATGATTTATTCGAATATTTGCAACAAAAACTGTATTCGGATGATGGAATTATATAATTCGTGAGACATTGTACACTTATTCGACTCTTAAAGCGATCGTTAAACGATTCCCAGCAAATATTTCCACAGAGTCGACACGTGCAGAGTATAATCAGATTTTCGTTACTCCTACACAGAAAAAAAAATATTAATGCAATAAACAAATTTAATTGAAAAGAAAACCAAAAATTAATTAAAAAATGTAATTCTGTCAATTGAAATTTGTAATTAATTCAACTTTTAAACAAAAGTATTATTGACTTAAATACATTTTTAATTGATTTTTATTTTTATTTTCAATATTTTTTCCTGTGTAGGCAATAAATTAGTGTGTGGTTTATGAAATCCTTTACTAGAATTTTCACCTATGACAATTCGATATGTATGTACATATATAGTAAGTGTAGACTAAAGATATTTTAAATGGATTTCCCAAGGACTCATAGATCCTTTATTCTTGTATGAAATTGTAAGATGATTCCTTAGCATTATTGTGCTCACTTTTGGCAACCAATTCAAAAAAAGTATACATGACTATATAAATATGTATGTATTGACACAAGCATTTACCCTCTCTCTTCATAACATGTATAAGCCCTTTATTATATAATTTAATATTAATTAGTAAGAATAATAGAAACTAATAACTCGATAATGTTTGCTTTATGCTCAAGTGAAACAAAACACTGAATCATTAATAAATAATACATCAATTTGTCCTGTAATTAACCGCTAACAAACTAACTGACTTCATCAAATATTTAAATCCTTAGCCACAAGATAATAAGCAAAGTATGTATAAAATAAACACTGCAAGCCTGCATTCAACAACAACCGCCATTATATTTGCCATCGTCCAAGGACATACACTAAAGAGCATATGGAATAATGCAAGATGACACAAATTCAAAAAGTCAACAAAGTGCGAAAATATGTATGGACTCGTAATATGTTTGACCTTCATGCAGTGATGAGAGTTCACAATATAATACATAGATGGGCTAAAGTAATTTGTAATTTTCTAAAAAAAATAATAATTGTTGTCAGCATGAGTTGCTTATTTTATTTTTTCTTCTCATGTACATATGTACAGTGTTAGTCAAATGTATGCACACAGAGCACAAGTTTTAAGAAATTTTTTCGTTTTGCTGCTATCGACATTATTTCATATAAATTCAAGCATTTGAATTTGTTAACAATATTTTATTTGATTCAATTAAATGTTTAACTGATTGTTAATATTTTTTTTTATAAATTATTTTCCTTTAGCTAATAAGGCCTATGAGGATTTATGTTGATAAATAGTTTTTTTTTTCAATTCGAGGTTTTAATTGAAAAGAAATTCTGTGTTGTTGAAGTTCAAATCATAAGTTAAGTAAGCTGTTAAGTAATTATTAGTAATCGTAATGATTACTAATTTGATTACTTTTTTATTTGAAAGGTGAAGTAATGATTAAATTACAATTATATTCAGTGTCGCACGGTTACTAATTGATTACGATTACTAATAATGGAAAAGTAACAACAATAAAATTACAACAATATAATCAAAAAGAATCAAAAGTAATTAAAAAAATAATCCGACTACGTTTAAAGATTACTTTTGATTAATTTCAAACATTTTGAATTTATATTACTTTATTTTGAAAAAGTTCTAAAGAAATTTATAAAATTAGATGTTTTTTGTTTAAGAAATTATTAATATATTCAGTTATATAACAACTAGGGTTTGGGAAACAGGAATTCCCGGGCGGCAAATCACAGGAAATATCTGCCTAACATTCCCGGGAAATGTTTGAGATTTTCGCGCCAAAACGGGATATTAAAAGTACATGTTATTTCATAAATATATACCTCCTTATGCAAAAAAAAAAAAAAAAAATACGTGTCCTTCAAGTGTACGTTAAAACCGGGTTTTGTATGGAAATTTTTTTTTTTAAGGCGCACTTCAAGTACGTTATTTTTTTTTGCATATGGGGATAGATAGACTTTTGTGGTACACATATTTAAAAAATGGCATAAGTGACAGTCAAATTTATTGAATTATTGAAACCCTGAAGGAAATATTTTAGGAGAATATAAATGAAAAATGAAAGACATTTAGACAGCTCAGCTGAGTATAGTACTGTAACTTGATTGTACTTAACGATAAGAACCCTCCTGGAAAATTTTTCAAGAATACTGAGAAACAAGCAAGGTAAATTCTTAATAAAATTATTTGGAAGCCTTATTATAATATTTTTTTACTAATGGCGGTAAGAGCCATCAATTAATTTTTATATGATCAAAATAATAGCACTTAAAAATTCTTTGTCTTAGACCTACTTTTGTATTAACTTTTATTTAAAAAGAATTCTTAAATTAATAAAACAATCGAAATTTCGCCTACTTTCATTTAATAAATGTAGTTAATTTAGAAAATTTGATTTTCCCAGGAATCCCGGGAGTTCCCGGGATCGCAATTTTTTCATTCCTGTTTCCCGGGAAGTGCGAAAGTCCGGGAAATCCCAAACCCTAATAACAACACTAATGATATCAATCTTAAAAGAAAAAATATAAAGAAAAACATAAAGTGATATTTTTGTTGGTTGTTAAGCATTGTCTATATGGGCATTTCTCCGAGAAACTCCACTTTTTTGTCGCATGCGACAGCAAGCCATTAACCTTGTATTTCTGAACAAAGTGACTCGATTTTTCTTAAAATTGTACCTAACGTAGGGCTGCTGAAGGCCTATTCAAATATATAAATAAGTAAAAAAAAGTTTCGTTTTCTTTTAAAAAACATACATATTTGCTTGATGTCGCACGCTACAAAAAGTTGACATTCCTGTGGAAATTCCCATATGCATTATGCATAACCTGACCAGACATCCGGCTTTAGGCGGGATTATCCCGCTTTTCTGAGGTTGATCCCGCCTTTAATTTTTATCCCGCTTTATCCCGCTTTTTAGAGTTTTGAAATTTCTTATCTCTTAATATATTTTTATTAATATGTAACTGATAAAAATTTATTCCAAATATTTTTTAGTGTAGTTATTGTTTATTTTTTTTTTGGATCTGGCAGCTCCTCAAATGAAAAAAAATAAAAATACAAACGTACACACTCAAAGATCCTTTTGTTACAGTGCTTTATATGTGCAGACATTCTGCTGCTTTAGGAATTTATTACCAAGAGGGCTTATTAGGAGAATAACAACTGACATTCACCAAACTGTCAATAATAAAATAAAAAGTTCTTGCTTATTTTTTTATAAAGAGTTTGACACATTGGTGTAGTCAGTTGATGATAATATGGACTAACAAGGCCACTTGCTATCATTCGCCTTAAGTTTTTGTACATTGTTTTGTATAAAAATCGTATTTTGTTTTGTAAATGAAGTCAAAAAATCTTTAATTTTATTTATTTTACGTTACTAAATAAAAATTTTTGTTAATAAAAACTTTTGTTTATTTAAAATCGATTCTTTTGAGTTAAAAACTGTGTTTCCTAAGTACATACGAAACTTTTTATGTGCGTATTACACATCCCGCTTTCAAATAGTTGTTTATTTAAAAATCCCGCTTTTTGAACGATCGTGTCCCGCTTTTTGTAGAAAGCTTCTGGTCACGTTAACTATACACAGACTTTCAAAAAATTATTTGAGAACTCGCAAACAATAATATTTTTGAAAATCACTAAAGAAGAATAAGCGAAACTAGATTTATCGGCCATGTCACAGAGTTCAATTCCGTTCGAAATCGGAATTGAATAAACCTCAAAATGTCAAGCCCTAGTCGGAGCATACCCCAGCATACCACCGCATCCCACAGTCTGGGCACACCTGACAAATTTAGTTTTCTTTTTTAAACACCGTCTCCTACCAAAATGGGGTGGATTGAATTCCGATTCCGAACGGAATTGAATTCTGTCACATGGCCGAATATCGAATAAAAATTATTTGCTGGGTTTTTTACAGGTTTCTGAGTCTACTATGCCCATTATTCTTTTGTGGTTTTCAAAAACATTATTTGTGAATTCTCAAATCATTTTTTTCCAAATTAAAGCATTCTAAATTTAAGCAAACATCGTTGGAAGAAAAATGCATCACTCAATGCAGTTTTTTTTTATTGGAAAAGATGGATGGCATAAAATTCACATATTAGCATAAAACTCTTAAAAAATCTTTAGTTGTATTTGCTAACTATGAAACTGGTTATTTAACAAATATTACAGTAGATTAACCACAAAAGACAGTAGCATGCTCAAACATTTTATGAGTAAAAATGAAATTTTTAAAATCATATTTCAAATTTATTTTTCTCATTCATTTAGCAAAATGTTTTCTAGTTATTAAAAAGATTTAGTTTCATTACATCTTTCTAATAGTCTATTTAGTTTTCTCTATGGATGAATTGTTTTAAATGCCAATGAAGATTTGAGCTAAAAGCCCAACAAACAATGTAATTTACAACTTACAAATGCACACACACACACACAGACACACACCCACACCCACACATATTAAATGTCTATAGAAAAAGCAAATACACTTCGCCATCGTTGAATAAAAATAAAATAAAAAAAAGTAAAGTGAAGGCAACCACTGAAGGCTGTTAAAGTCAGTTAGGAAATCATCATTCTTTTTGCAATTTTTCTTTTTGTCGACAAGCAATTAGGATAAAAGCTTGAAATAGTGCCGAGTGTTAAGTTTTCTAATTTTTTTTTTTTTGTTTTCGCTTGCTTTACATTTGTTTTGGAGTTTTTGTTTTTCGTTTTTAATACATAACTATTGCCCCGACTGGCCACCAACCATATGGTGGTCAAGAGAGGAATATAGTATGCTATACCAAATATGTATATTGTGAAAGGAAGTTTTTTTTAATGGAGGACCAAATGAAAAGAATGCCAACAAGAAGCTTTAGTTCTGAGCACTTAAGTGCACCGTTAACACCAATTGTCTTTTAGAGCAATGTGTGAAGGATGGACATTATGACAGGATATTTAGAAGATCACGAATAAGAAATAAAAAAATAAAAAAACAGAGAAATAAGCATCTACCGGGATAAGGATACATACATTGTTATAATTATAAAAACCAGATAAAGAAACTAATATGCAACGCAAAAAAATATATAAAAATAAATTTTTAAGAAAATTTTTTTGTACGAGTATCAATTAAAAAACTAATTACATTTTCAGCAACTTTTTCATAATATCAATTACATTCTCCCACTTAAATTATTTATAGCAGCTACGTGTAAACACACATACTCGTACTCTAGACATTTGTATTTGAGGTAAGCAGCTTTGAAAGCTCTTAAATTTTATCTTGTTTCTTTGCAAACCAAGAGCAAGCATTGTTGTCTATTGTGTTGTTATTGAGGATGTTGTACTCTCGCCGGTGTGCAAGCACAAAAGCTCTTTTGTAAAAGTTTGCACATTGTGCATATACGAGTAGGCTTGGACGTAGCTGATTTATAACATTAAAAAATTCAATTGATTCTGTTAAATTCTTATATGAAAATACTCGTATTAATTTGGGATTACTTTTTTCTGTGTAGTTTTTTTGTAACATCGTGGTATTGCGGCAGTGAATAATTTAACACTGTGTGCTTAAAAGCTGTTAATAGCAGTGTTGAATAAATAAAGTGTTCTAATTTGTTAAGAATTGTACACTGAAGAGTTTTTATTTAATAGCATATATTCGAACCTACAAGAATCACGGATTTAAAAGTTAAAGACGTAATAACATTAATAAAATTTAAGAAAAAAAAGAATGACATTTAATTTGCACTTGTCGGCTGAGTAGCAAAATGTTCAAAGTACATCCCGTGAGCAAACCTATCAATATCCTGTACTACTTCCAGAAAGTCAAGTTAGAGTTGATTTCTAGTTTCTAGTTCCGTACACCAAAGATATAAAAAGGAACCCTAAACTTTGCCCGTTACAACAACAAATATATAACAGTAAAAATTAAAGGGTGTTCTAATTCGAGCAACGAAAAATTTTGAAATCCTGATGTAGTCATAAAATTCGTCGTGTGGATTAGGCGAGAAGAACATTTGTCGAGTTTTTGCTTTATCTTATTAATAGTGGGAAATGATAGAAAGGAACTACACGTAAAAAAATGTTGTACCTATAACAATTTTTTTTTTAAACAAATGGAAGTTTTAAGCTTTGGAGCCAAGAGAATTTTAAAGTTCAAACGAATATTTTAACAGTCTTATTTATAAAAATTATTAAGGCTTTATAAAAGCTTTTTAAGAAAAATTTCGTATGAAAATTTGTTTTAAAAACCCTTTAAAAGCTGTAAAAAGTGTTATAAATAAGGCGGTAAATGTTTAGTTTTGTGGAAAAAGGCAACAAGTGCTTTTTTCCTTTCTTTTCCATGCAATCAAACGACAAATAAAAACTGTTTCAAGTGTGCATGATCTTGAATAAATAAAAAATTAAGCACAATTACATCTCCTATGTAAACGCATGTTTCTGCTTATTATGCAAACTTCACTACTTCAAGGCTTAAGGGAGTCATAATGCATCTATGCAGGTCAATATTGTAGCATTTGAAATAGAAAAATATCTCATTGAGTTCGTGCATAAATCGGTTGTCTTTTTTTTTCAATTAAATAAAAAGCAACAGCTGCACCATTAAATGAATGTCAACTTAAAACACACAAAATTTCCACAATTACAATTACACAACCCGGTGCCTTTTTTTATTAAGCTGGAACTGTCAGAAATGTCATTTGTCATGTTTCCTAAATAATGCTGGTGAATTTTTAACAATTAAATGAGATCTGAGGCTAAGGCCTATGAAAAACTAAAGTAAAGAGTGCATCTGCACGTTCCTTGTGTTTCTGCAATTAGAAGATTTAAACAAAAATGTGTGTATGTATGTGTGTGTGTATTTGTAGAAAATGATTGCCTGAGTATTTGTATATTTCCGCCCAAGGGATAATTTTGTTAAATTTCTTTTTACATTTTTTTCTCTTAAGTTTCTGTCTTAAGCCTACAAGAGTCGTGTGCAAGCCTTGACAGTCTAACAATAAAGTTTTCTTTTGGCAATTGTTCCAGTAAAAGTCATTAAAAAAATTAATTAATTTTCAAAAAAAAAAAAAAAAACAAATGTGGAAATAATGAAAAGCTTTCAAAGGCAAAATGGCAGGCAGTTTATATATTTGCCTAATATCTCATTATTATTGTGGAAAGCATTTGAAAAATTCATTACAAATTTTGGTGAAATTAAATTTTGTTTTAATAGGGCATTTACATTATCTCAAATATAGATATATTGTATATTTGTACTAGATTTCCCACACAAAGCAAAACCTAGTTTGTGAGTAGATTTGTAGGAAATTTACATTAAATCTAATATTTTTATTTTATTTTCACTACCCTGTACATAATATTTATATAAAAGAAGATTGAATTATCTACAGTGTCCTTCAAAAGGTGTGTGAATTTGCTACATTGTAGTTATTTGGTTGTAGTTTTGGAAACAAATCAGTTGACGGGTTTTGTTTTGGATAAAAAAAAAGTTGGTGTAAACGGTTTAGATTTTCATAAAGATTTTAATCAAAATATGCTAGATTTTGTGCTGATGTAAATGCCCTATAGGACAATAATAATAATTTTCCAATACAACAACCAACCAACTGCAATGTAGCCAATCCACACACCTTTTTAAGCACACAGGCTGACTTTTTAGTATAACTTGAAAAAATAGAACCAGAGTTGTATTTTTATGTTCTACTAGATTTTAAATAGATTTCAACCAAATCTAGTCACGAAGTAGATTTTGTTTTGTTTGGGAAATCTACTAGATTTTGCCCAAACTCTCTTAAATACTAGATTTTGTTCAAATGTAATAGAGCATTTACATTGTCTCGTAATCTAGTACTTACGAGATTTCGAGCTAAATTTAAATGCTTTATACTAGATTTCCCATACAAAACGAAATCTACTTTGTCAGTAGATTTGTAGGAAATCTACTCAAAATCTAATATTTTTATTTATTTTTTTACTAGCCTGTGCAAAATTATGTATATAACAGACGATTGGTGTGAACGGTATAGATTTTCATAAAGATTTTAATTAAAATCTGCTATATATTGTGCAAGTAAATAAGTAAATAAAGGGTTTTCTAACAGGGGCCTCCGATCTTTGAATTGTCGAATTGGCTGTAATTTTTTCAGTAAATTTTGTCACACTACCATGTTGAAAAATATGTGATAAAATTGATTTATCGAAATGGGTGTTATGCTTTTGGTCCCCATTATTGTACTACCAAGAGGACTATACGCAGTGTGCTAGATAAATTTCAGCCCACTTGTCCGGTAAACATGCAACCAACATGTCGACGCTTACCGTGCCAGTGTGCCAAGGCTGACGATTTCACATCGCTCACTAGAACTCTGCCTCTTTGCAGACCACAATTTAACGAATTTTTCGTCGTGACTTGGGTCTGCAACCGTACAAAATTCAACTGATCCAGGAGCTGATAGCAAACGATCATTAAAAATTACCGCTTGTCCTTATAACGATTATGCGTCACACATAATTTCTTTTATTTTAATTTAAGGATAGGAAGCCCTTAATAATATATTTTATCAAAATAGTGGCCCAAAATTTTGATATTGTTATGAACATATACCGTGATATAATGTTAACCATAATATAAATATTTGTTAACAATGCTAATTATAAAAATATTATTAGCACCCAAACATATAACAATACCTATAAAGTTATACCTTTTGCTGAGTAAAAAATATACAATCACACAAACAAATAAGCCAATTCAGACGCCAGATACAAACAACAACAACAACTATAATGCCCTAATTCTGTACGATGGTTGTATCGTCTTGTCTATGGACGAAAAAAAACCCAGTTGTGATTCTTTAAAACAATTATTATTTATTGTCTATGCTAGAAGGTTCTTGTATGTGCTTTATGATTTTATGAATGGCCGAGCGTGACCAAAAAACTACAATTGGAAGCAGTGGTGGGCACTGTTAATGTTTTAAGGTGCGACCTACCTACCAAACACGAAGTTAAGCTATTAATTGAGAATAAAACATTTTCTAAGTAAACAGTCAATTGATAAAAACGTTTCCAAACTTTACTTTGGTATGGTCCACTGATACGAGTAGCAAACATTTTTTTTTTACTTTTTTCCAAATAAATGTTTTAATTTTTATTTAAAATTCTTTCTTTTCCCCTACCATTAAGCTTATAAACATCGCTATGAAAAGCATCATGATGTCTAAACTAAATAAAAGAGAATAATTATATGTGTTATTTTACACAGCACAATTGTGCAAAGAAAGGCCCCTCAATGATTCAAAAGCTGTTGAATGTACTCCAACTTTCTGGATGTTGCTAACATTATTTCGGTAAATGCAAAAAGGGCAAGGCAGCAGCTAAATAGGCAGTCTTTTGTAAAGAACCGCAAAGTTAACATCGTGGTATTCAAACAGTGATTAACGTAACACTGTGTGTTCAAAAGTTCTTAATATCAGTATGGAGTAAATAAAGTGTTGCGATTTGGTGACGCTTTATTGCAAATATTCGCATGAACACAAATAAAATTTTTAAAGTGTAAAATCGTAACACTAATTTTAAAATATTTATACGTAAAAAAATTTTTTTTTAATTAAAATTATTTAACAGGTACTGCTTTTTTAAAACAATTTCACAATCATTTGTGCTGAGTTTAGTTTGAATATTAGCAAAAATCTTAGAAATGTTTTATCATGATATTCTATTCATGCAATAAACAAACAGTGCAAACTCTTATCGAAGGGCATATTAAATCGGGAAGGTATATTAAACCTATATCACTAACAGATCATAGTATGCACACAGAAAAAAATATTCCTGCAATCAGTAACTTTTAATTGAAAATAAAACCAAATATCAATTAAAAATGTAATTTAGTTAATTAAGATGTTGTTATTGAATAAAATTTTAAACAAAAGTTTAATTGACTTAAATACATTTTTTGTTTGTTTTATTTTTATTCAAAGTTGTTGATTGCAGGAATATTTTTTTCTGTGTATGCGATTTTTTTTAATACTTCCGCCTCGTAAAAATACCCAAAATTATAATATTAAAATGTCATATTAAACTGTCACTCATATTCATTATCTACAATTTAGTTTACCTGTAAGTATGAATTCAGACTTCTATGTCGCTGTTCGCCAAAAAAAAAATTTATACGAAATATGTACATTAAGCCACAAAATTTACTGCAATTAACAATGATATTCCCGTTTTAGCCAAACATAACTTTGTCATCATGTTGCCTTTATGTTGCTCTTCTTTGTTGCAAGAAGAAAAAAAAACACTAAACAATTTGTTAGGAAAAAGCAAATGATAAAATGATTTCACACAACATTTTGCATTTAAGCCCAATGTTAGTATGTATTATGGCGTTGGCAAATCCATTTTTTTTTTTTTTTTTGGTTAGAAACTCTTAAATGGTATTTGCTTTTGACGTCGTCAACAATTTAACACTATTTTGCGAAGCTAAACAGAATGAAAACGTGTGAATGGCAGGACTACATACTTAAGGCCACAGCATGTAGCAGCATTATTAGAAAAAGGCCAGGAGCCACAAACATTTATTTTAAGCAATAATTGGGAATTTGCGTGCGTGTGTGTGTGTGTGTGTGTGTGTGTGTGTGTGTGTGTGTGTGTGTGTGTGTGTGTGTGTGTGTGTGTGTGTGTGTGTGTGTGTGTGTGTGCGGGTAATGTTGTATTGTATCTCTTCCAAGTTACATCGTTTTTACTTTTAAAGGGGAGCAGAATAGTGGAACGTGTTACATGAAGTCTGTGAGGCAAATACATAAGTATGTGTAAGTAGAAATTTATGCGTTTTGTGTGAAGAAATAGAAAACGTTTCTTTTTTTTTTGTATATTTTAACTACCAAGTGCTTGAGGTTCGGATGTGGTAATAATAGTCTCACAAACATGTCTTTCATTATGTTGGTAAAGCCGACTTAAATGGAAATTTTGTCGCAAATTTTTTTTGCAAAAGCGGTGAACCATCGTGATATTTGCCATTCAGCCAGCGATGCTTTAACATCACCGATTGAGAACAGCATATACTCAAATGTTAAAACTGTGTTATTTTCCTTTTTCAAGTGTTTTAATTCACTTTATTAATAGTAAATAAATTAATATATTCAATATAGCGAATGGCTGCAGCCACCTTCGTTAGTAACATTTTTGATAATGTAATTTTCTGTTCTAGGAAAAATATTTTACATTTACGAGTATTGCACTTTTAAATGAAAATTCGCAATAAAATGGTTTTTTTTAAATAAAGATTTTATTAGAAATTATTGTATCACCCCTTTCGAGCGTAAGTTTTTTAACTTTTAAACAACGCTAAATTTAATTTTTCTTAATAAAAATCTAAGAAAATGTTACAGTTTTTCCAGAAAAGAAAATGCCATAAGTCTGATCGATAAACATCGATATTTTGCAAAATGCCACTTAACTCGAACTTTACTTAAATTGAAGTATATGCACGTATATAATGTAGCTCATTTACTCAATTTTTATACGATTTTGCTTGTTTTGCAAGCATGTTTGTTTGAGGCTTTTAAGCTTTCTATGTTTGTATGTTGTGATTCTCAACGACATATTAAGAGTTTTACTATAAGCATTTCAAAAACTTTGGAATGAACTCTAGATACTGAGACACTCGAAGACACAATTGGATCCATTGTGATTTCCTTCTAATGTCCAGTAAAGGGCCACTGAGACTATTATACATGTATAAAGACTTTCATCACACTTTACGAAAAAGAAATCTAAAGACATTTGTTTCGACAATCAACAAATCTAACGTAAATTGACATTTTATATTCACACCACCACACCTCACATTACATTAAAAACTGAAGTATAAAGCAAACAGCTGTTGAGGATTAACATGCCTACATTAATCTTTGACTTCCGGCGGTATAGCAGTTTCATGTACGCTGTGGTAGTGCCGGCCTTTGAAAATAGACGGCGGTTAAGATAGTTGATTTAAATAAGATAAAGAAAAGAAAATACGATATTTTCGTTAACTTTCAGACATGCCTTATACGAAAAATTTTTCAATACGATAATCATATTCAATATTTATATCCGGTTTAAGACAAAGACATATACCATAGACGACGGCATGGTATCGGCGTCGTAACAGGTGACTTGTTAGTTTAGATTTTGTAATAATGCAACTCTGATCAGATGAAAAGTATTATCGTTTAGAAAATGTTCAAAAAATGGTCAAATTTTTATCGTATTATTTACCATTCGTTATGACATTTTGCATTCACAATATCGCACTTGCACGTATTATTTAAATTTTTGACATGTATTAACACAAAGTATAATAGTCTGAGTGGCCTTTAAGAAATATTTCCCCCCACCGCCATTTGTTTCTAGAAGTGACCCTATTATCCGTCATTGAGCCACCCAATTCCCATGATGAAGCCCCTGATGTCCTCTAGTTCACACTTCCCGATATCAGTAATGCTGTCATGGAAACGTCTGCTCAGCCATCTAAGCCTATGTCAGCATTTAGACACGAAAACATTTAGTTTGGAGGCAATTTTCGGGTGGGGAAGAGAGAATCATTTTTGTGTTCGGTACTAGCGGACACGCTTTGTTTTCATATTCTTTGCTACATATACACACATATACATGAATGTATGGTTGGTATTATACAATAATATTGGAATGTCGCCGGCAACATTTTCGTCCGTGTGAATGCGAAGGAAACAACAAAAGAGAATTCCAGATGTTTTCCTTCCAAATGTTCACCCGTCTAAACTGGGACTATGACGTTGCAGCTTCGGGCAGTGACAGATAATTGTTCAATGGTTTCTGGTTCCTCTTCATCCCCGCACAACCTACAAAAATCTGGAGTGCTAGTTTCCCAAATCCTGGTTCTTGCTCTGACCGAGCAGTGATCTGTCAACGTGCTTATCATGAATCGCATCGCCTTTCCATTCATGGCTAGTAGCAGTATGGATCTTCCTGAGTCAAGTTTAAGCCACATATCCCTCGAGACTCTACAATACTCTCTGAAGCAAAAATAATTACGAATTTTCAATATTAAGTTTTTTAGTTTTTTTTTACCCAAAAAAAAGGGGAAATTTCCCATAGTGCAATGGCTTCTCTGCTAAGCTTTGCACTTTCCCCAAAAAAAAAAATCCAACTCGTGCTTAGAGCTTTTTAGTAAGAAAATTTTCTAAGTATATAGTCTTAAAGCAAAAATCATTCACAACAATTTTCAAGTCAAAATTTCCATTTAAATTCTCCCATGCAGAACTTTTATGTCTTAAGGACAACAAAAAAGCTTTTATTAATGCGATTTTCTAAAGTGGAATTTAATTATGATTGAGTGAGAGTAACATATTTGCACACAATAAACAATAAATGCATTTATTACTATTTCTCCAACTCAAACACAAATATTTTAAAGAAATTCAATTATCTAGGGTAAATTAATTACTAAAAGATACGAGGAGTATGAATATATTGATGTCTATTGCAATCAAAATTAATTAATATTGAAAACAGATAATACTATAGAATAAAACAAACAAACAAAAAGAAATATTTATGTATCAAACTAAATAATTATAATAATGACTCGTTAATGAAAATGCACACATAATTTATCTAAATACCTTAAAAACAAATGCAAATTATGAAAATTCTTTTTGAAATAGTTTTCTCTCTAGCTGCATTTATTTACGAGTATTTCTGTTTTCTTCCATTTAAAATGAGAGAAAAGGGGGAAAAAAGAAAAAAGATTTTCAATTAGTAGAAAAACATACATAAAATGTATGTCAATATTTCCCTTTGAGGTATTTAGAGACAAATCACATTGACAAAAAAAAATTGGAAACAAACTCTATTGAACTGATTTCTATCTGAATGAAAGTCATCAACTTAAATGGAAAATATCAAATATCTGCTGCCTGCAGAACTTCAATAAATTATTTTAATAAAAGTAAATAAATATAATTGAAACCGAAACAAATCATTCATAAATTTATATTTAATTAAATTAAATACCAACACACACACACACACACACACACACACAAACTGCCAACAGAGTTGTTGCATAATAAAAGAATTTGCCATTAAAATATTGTTCTTAAGAGGATTTAAGATTTTCTTGCACAACAATTTATACACAAACAAACCAACTTATGAAACCTTTGGCTATTTGTTAACTCAATTTCACTGGGAATTTTTTTGATGCGGTCTGGTTATGTTAACAATTTGGAGTCACTAAGGGGAAAATGTTTAAAGCTACATTTTGTTGCTTTTAATCCGAGCTTTTAAAATTCGATTACGAATAGTAATCAATTAGATTACATTCTAAAAAGAATTGTAATGATTATATAATTACATTCAAAAGAATTACTGATAAATGATTGATTACGATTACTAATAATCGAAAAGTTATCTGAATTACTTAAAATTACTAAAAATAATCAAAAAGTAATTCGACTACTTTTAAAGATTACTTTTGATTCTTAATAAATAATCAAAAGTAATCAAAAAGTAATCCTTAGAAGTAGTTGGATTTTTTTTTTATTACTTTTGCTTCGTTTTGATTATTTTTAGTAATTTTCAGTAATTCAGATTACTTTTCCATTATTAGTAATCGTAATCAATTATTAATCGTGCGAAACTGAATGTAATCGTAATTTAAGCATTACTTCACTTTTAAAAAAAGTCATCAAATTAGTAATCATTACGATTACTAATCATTACTTAACAGTTATGGTTTTAATACACTTCACCAAAAAAAAAATGGTAAGGACAAAAATATAGGCTTGTCATTTCGTCTGTAATTTTCATAATATTCATATGCAAACCCATAAAGCATTTAAATTCTGTGTCTTTATGAATAGGAAAGTCGAGTACTAGACTTGTGTCCAACACTTCTTTTTGAACTAGTTTGAGAGCGTTTGAATCAAAAGTTGTTTCAAACCCATTTAATTTACATTGATGTTTTTAACCGGACTTGTGTCCAACTGAACGAACTAGTTCAAAAATAACTGTTGGACACAAGTCTATCGAATACGCAAGATCCGTCCGTCCTTGTGTCCATCCGTACATATGCCCACATGGGCAGTCGATTTTTATAAACTTCCAGAAGGGCTAAGGACTTCGTTATTAAACTTTTGTATCAGAATTTGACTTAAAGGGATTGGTATTGAAAATCAGAAAAATCAATGGTGGAAAATTTAAACTCTTTAGGGTTCCGTACACCAACCCTATTTTTTTCACTACGATGTCCATCCGTCTGTCACAGACTATTTTCCCGAGAACCGCAAGAGCTACGTACCAGTTTTTCACAAAATATGTTAAACTTTGGTCGCTACAATGCCAAATACATACATATATGACAGTTAACGATTAAAGGGTGTTGTAAAGCGAGCAACGAAACATGTTAAAAACCTTGTGGCCATACCACACACCAATAAGATTTTTGGTACAATATAAAAATGTTGCCATTTTTGGAACTAGCAACGAAACACGTTGAAATCTTAATGAAATATGCAGACTTTTAAGTTATACAGACACTTTAAATTTTCAAAGTAAGTGTATTTTTATGCACACTAGGCCAATTAACACTGGATTGTAAAAAAGTCAAAATTAAATGGTATTCTATCAATTAATGTAACTTTTAAAATCGTATAAGGCAAACTTTTGAAATTTTCAAAAATTAATCGTAAAAAATCCGAAAATTAAAAAATTATGAAACGAAAAGTCGCCAAAGTTAAAAAAGCGCTTTAAAGAAAAATATCACAAAAACTAATCGCTAATGGGCAAAAATCACCAAAAGTAAAATGTTAACCTAAAAAAAAAAAATTGCCAAGAACCGTAAAAACTGCCAAAGAAAAAAAAGCTCCAAAACTAAAAAGAGTCCCTAAAACTGAAAATCAACCAAAAAATCGAAGAAAACGCCAAAAATGAAAAAAAAATCGCCAAAACGAAAAAATCGCCAAATGAAAAACAAATCGCCAACACTGGAAAAATCGCTAAAACTTAAAAACCAACAAAAAAAAATTGCGAAAACCCGGAAAAATAGCCAAAGCGAATAAAGCGCCAGAACTAAAATAATTCCTAAAACTGAAAATCAACCAAAAAAATTTAAAAAAAATCGGCAAAACAAAAAAAGCGCTAAATCAAAATAAAACGCCAAAACAAAAAAAGTTTCTTAAGTAGAGATTCAGGGAATATATTTGATTATATAGGCAAACATTCGTATAGTAAAGAGTGTTTTTTAGGGTGTCACAACTTTGAGTTGGCATCACTGCTTTATTTGAGCACCCATTTAACAGCTGATTGTTGCCTTTTATTTAGTTTGATTTAAAATTTCGTTATGAATCGCCTTACACCAGAGCAACGCGTGCAAATTTTTAAAATTTTTACAATTTTAAAAAATTTTAAAATTTTGTTTTCCTATGAAGCCTGGAAATCAACATTTGAAGAGTTATCGGCGAAATACGGTCGCAAATGCTGCGAAAAGTTTTTGAAAATTGGTATTTCAGATTGCGCCTTCTACGCGCCAGCCGTGGCGTAGCGGCCACATGGCAGAAATCATATTTAAACATTAATTTCATAAAATTTTATTTCCCATAGCCCGTTTCATTGATATTAAAAATATATTTCCTTGTTTTATTATGATTTAAACTTGTGTCACTCTATAAAAAAAATACCCTTTATTACATATGTATGTACCCTTCGTGTGCGAGTCAAAGTCGAACTTTACTGAATTTATTATTATTAGGTTGCTTCGCCGACGATTCAGTGCTACAAGTATCGAAGTAGTTTGCCAGAAAACGAGTTTAAAGTTTTCAGTTAAAACATAATTTAATGGAAAAATAAAATTTTGCTTTTCTCTCAAGAAATACATTATACATATGAATAACGATATAAAGATTAATTCTGCATCAAAAATCTAATTTATGAGTTATGACGTTGGTTGAGTAAATGAGCGATATGTATGTAGTGTCCGTTCGGAACACTTCGTGTGGGAGTCGAAATCACACTTTACTGAATTAAAAAGTATAACTAAAAAAGTTTTTTTTTCTGTGTTAATTAAACATATTTTACAACATCAGCTGAACTATAGCGTGTCCAGGTTAAGTACCTTGTTCTATAAAAATATTTCTAAGCTCGTAACTCTTAGAAATTTGGAACCATTAAATTTCTAAATGTAAGCCTTTAGGAAATGAAAACAATAGACTCCTTTTGGCATTGAAGTTCTTTGTAAAAAGACGAAAGCTTTTTTATTAGAAGCATTTTTACTATTCTTTGTTCTTAAGGATACTTTTTCCTTAATAAAACTTTTTAATGAGCTCTGCTCTGCATTTAATGAAAAATACTTCATCTTATATAGAAATATATAGGCACATATATGTATATACATTAAAGT
Organism: Tachina lurida; assembly: GCA_944452675.1. Classification (NCBI taxonomy): domain Eukaryota; kingdom Metazoa; phylum Arthropoda; class Insecta; order Diptera; family Tachinidae; genus Tachina; species Tachina lurida. The sequence continues at coordinate 127,278,471 of OX101754.1, forward strand.
AGATTAAAGTAGATACTCTTTTAGTTTGTAAGACTCTTAAACAACAAACTGATTTCCTTTGTGGCCAAAAATGTCCTTAATATTGAAGATGAATAATGATATAATTATATAATGTGTGTGTGTGTGTAAATTGAAAAATAATATTTTCTTCAAATTGTCTCTCTTAACACACAGCTTCTTCTCTATGCAATTCAACAAATTACTTTCCTACGACATTTAAGGACTTTAAGGAATTAGCAAATGTATACAAAATTTGCTTGAACCGAGTTTTATGTGATCATACACTTGTTAACATTTTAAGCTTTTGCTAAACATTTGTTATCTATCACACACACACACACACACACTGACGAACACAATTGCATTCACTTGAGCATACATTATTAGGGTGGACCTGGATAAAGCATTTGTAGTAAAACAGTTTAGTATCTTTAACCCAAAATCTTTAAACCACAGACAAACAGAACGAGCTCGATTTGAGCAACCAACGATTATTGCAGCATACCGTTTAGCGCAACAGGTCATGTTTTTGTATTAAAGTCTTTATAAGTGCAACTTTTTCAAAAGCAAATAGATTTGCCTCAATTTTTTAGGGTTACGTACAACAAAGGTGCAAAGGAACCCTATTATTTCCGCTGCTATATGCGTCCGTCTGTCTGTCACAGGCTGTTTTCTCGAGAACAGTAAGGAAATTTCACAGAATATGTAAAATTTTGGCTGCTACAGCAACAAAAAATATATGACCGTAAAAAATTAAAGGGTGTTCTAAAGCGAGAAAACCCTTTGTAATATACAGACAATTATATAGACAGTTGAAATTTTAAAAGTTAATGTATTTTTATGCAGAGTACAACGACAACGGCCTGTCCCACGATGTCACCCCAGATATCGTTCTATCGAATACTTACATTGAAAACAACAACAAATTTTCTAATGTTATTGTTGTTTACAAAAACAAGTTTGTCGATCGAACGATTTCTGGTGACATCGTGGGACAGGCCGTAAAATTAAAAAAAAAATCAAAATTAAAGGGTATTCTATTAGTTAATGTATTTCTGAATAAATAATTTTGACAACTGGCTGTACCTTGGAAACTGTAAGAGGCAAACTCTTGAAATTTTCAAAAACGCTAAAACTAAAAAAAAAAGCTAAAGAAGCCAAAATTAAAAAAGCGCTTATATGAAAAACATTAATTAAACAAAAATAAAATAAATCGTTCAAAAAAAAATTCATCAAAGTAAAAAGCTAAAAAAAATCGTCAAAAACCGAGAAACCACCAAAACGAAAAAAGCGCCAAACTAAAAAAAATCGCTAAAACTAAAAATATAAATTGAAAAAACACACGCAAGAAATCGCCAAAACGAAAAAAAATTTTAAAACTAAAAAAACGTCGATACTAAATAAATGTTCAAAAACCGAAAAAGTTGCCAAAACCAAAAATAGAGCCAAAGTCCTCGTCCAGACTTGCAATTTTTGTTGCAGCAATTCTGCAGTTTATTGGTGAGAGGGGTGAGAAGATTGGGGAGGGGTACACAGTTTCATGTGCCCGGCAATACTCTTTTGTTTTGAAAATTAGCAATTGCTAATTTAAAGTTCGTAGGTGTATTTGACGTTTTATTTTATTTTATTTGTTCAGTTGTATGAAAAACACAAAATGTAACAAAAAGTAAAAATAATTGTTAATTTTTCAGCAAATTTGTTGTGAAATAGAATTTTTTAATACTTAATTGCAAAACTAGAATTTCCTAATGTGAACACTTATGCAATTTCAAAGCAGAATTTTAAAAAATTGCAGCAACAAAAAGTGCAATTCTGGACGAGGACAAACTAAAAAAATTGCTAAAACTAAAAATATAAACTGAAAAAACACACAAAAAAAATCGCCAAAACGAAAAAATGTCAAAACTAAGAAAACTCGATAATAAAAAAGTCGCCAAAAACGAAAAATGTTGTCAAAAAGAAATAAGCGCCCTACGAAAGCCTTCTTGTGCTTCTTAAAGTCCCATTTTACTGAATTTATTTATATTAAGATAAAGTTCCTTGAAGTTCTCTTTAATGGGAACATCCCAGGGTATGTTAAATGTTTATCACTTTTATATATAATACTACGAGTATAAAAATATAAAAATTATGTGATACATACTCGTATTAAATTTAATTTAACTAGAAATAATAATAAAAAATTATTTTAATATTTCGTTTATCAAGCAATTTGTTGCACCCTAATAGTTACGCATGAATACTCAAGCATACACAATAAAAATATTTGAGGTGTTAAGATTACAAAAAGATTTTAATTCCACTCGAATTGCGTTAAGTTCGGTCAGACATTCCCCAAACACACACAAACAAACAAATAAACGCATATATGTATGTACAATGTACATATGTATGTATGCACAAATTTATCTGTCATTTTCTGATCAAATTGAAGTTGTGTGAAGTACATGATGTGAAGAGGATTTGCAAATAAAGAGTTTTTGCTGCTTTGTTCCACATTGGCCATTAAAATTATCTTCACAAAGTTTAGACTCGACTATAATAAATCTATTTTATAACAAATTGAACTTTAGGCGCTATGCTGAGTCTACATCTGGAATTTCATTTTATGGTGTCATTTTGTGGTGTAATTTTCAAAATGAGTGCAACGCCGTTTAAGTTTAAGTTTTTAATATGGAAAGCAGTGACACTCAGCGAAAAGTATCGGTAATGATAGGCATTATAGTGGCAATGTATATAGACTATTGTGATGTCACAAAATGTGTGTACTCAACATTAGTTAACAAGCTTTTGGTGCAAGGGCTGTACCATTTTTGTTGGGTACTACGACACTGGCTCACATACAACTCCACGAATGCAGAGTGCATTCGATTGGAATTTTTTTAACAAGCTGGGCATCTTATTGGAAAAGATCATTCGTGTACGACGAATTTAATGATGCTACTCGTTTTTCGAAGTTAGCGCTCGTATTCGCAATAATTGTGGCTTAACATTCCAATAACGCGAAATTTTCTTATACCTTTTTTCTATATTTCTTCATATTTGTCAAGTATTTGTTCTTGCAAAATCGAATTAAAAAAAATGGCGAAAAAATAATTCTTTCTGCCAAAAAAAAAACCGACTTCTATGCAAAGATCTGATAGAAGATAAGAAATATAAAATTACATTTTAATGGGCGTGTCTCCGCCCATTTTTTAAATGCAAGATTGTGTGTTTTTCAGAGCTCAGGGTGCGTGCTAATTCTTGCAAAAATCGCTAAAGCAGATCCACTTAAAATAAAATATTATATTTTAATGGGCGCAACTCCGCCCATTTTTTTAAAAGGAGGATTGTGTTTACTTTAGAGCTCAAGGTGTATGGTAAGTTTCGTAAAAATCGGTTAAGTGTAACCAAGTGAAATATAATAAAAAATTTTAATGGACATAGCCCCGCCCATTTTTTCAACTTTCAAGTTGTAAAATTACAAGAACCAAAGGTTTTTGCTAGATGTCGCAGCAATCAAATAAGTAGAATATCATAAAATCAAATAAAAAAATTTTGGGCGTGTCCCCGACCAATTTTCTTTTACAATGGTACAAATGTGACGCTATATCCTCTCATACAAAAATATACTTTTTACAATCAGTGTAATATGCACCGAGTTATGCAGTAACAATGTCAAAAAAAAAAAAAAATACAGACAAATTGATAACCTCCTCCTTGTTGTGAAGTCGGTTAAAAAGAGTTATTGGTGTAATATTTTTGAACAGTGTCCCGTTTCTGTAACTTGTGAGAAGTTCTCGCATCGAGATAAATTAAATAATTATATTCGTTCACAGAGAAAACATTGCCTACTAAATACCTCATAAAATAGAACAAAAATAAGAAATCTCTATAGTTTTTTTCAATAAGGAAATCTTATTAATTTCATAGAGAAAACCTTTTTTAAAAAATCAAGAAGAAATCTTGTAGTTTTTATGAGGTTATCTTATTGATTTTTTCAATAAAAAAAAATAAAAAAAAATTGCGTCTTTATTCTCTGTACTTATGTATTTTTATTTAAATTCTATACAATATCAAAGAATATAAATCATAATCATAATTTATATTCTTTGACCATATGCATATGTATGTAGTATATTGTAGATGTTATTTATTTATACATACATACATACATACATACATACACATTAGGTTATATTCTTAACTAACTTACTCACCAAGTAATTGAACCAGCAAACTTCTACCTGATAGACAAGCACTCTACCCAATATGCTAACAAGCAGCCTGAATAACCATTGAAATTATTGTGCAAACATTCTTATACAAAAATGAAAGAGATCATGAAAAAAAATTGTCTATATGTCTATTTATGGATATGAAATAACAAGACACTTCATAAAATCAAGAAGATTTCCTTATTAAAAAAAATCAATAAGATGCTTTACACATACTCATATAGGAACCTACTAAAATCAAGAAGAAAACATTATAGAAAAAATCAATGAGGCAACCTAATAAAATCAAGGAGAAAACCTTTTTTAAAAAAATCAAGAAGGCAACCTAATAAAATCAATAAGAAATCCCTATAGTTTACAATTTATAAGAAAACCTAATAGAATCAAGAAGTTTTTCTCTTTGGATTGTTTTGTTGGTGCCAAAAATAACGGAAATTGAGTAAAAAGAAGTTGCGAATAATAAGATTTCTTCTTGATTTTATGTGGTTTTCTTCTTGATAAAATTAATAAGATTTACCACATAAAAACAATAAGGAATCTCTATGAAAAAATCAACGCTTCTTTCTGCTGGGATACCCCTTAGCCTAAAAATGGTTCATAGAGAAAATCTTCTTGATTCTATGAGGCAGTTTTTTCTCTGTGTTGTTCTATTTTACACATAACAAGTTTTATAAACTTACAAAATATATCAACAAATACAGTTTTTTACTCACCCTGTGTTTCACAGGACGATAAAAATCTTTTGACTCGAAAAGTTCTCACATTCTTTACAGAAACGAGGCACAGAACTCACTTTTTCTGATAAAAATGAGCACCAATTTTGCCACATTAGACAATTCGCTGCTCTTCATAAACTATTGTTGAATTAATGTTTATTTAAAGTAGGACTTTTGTATAACAAAACCGGTGCTTTAACTTACAAAACGTAACTTTAACAATCGTTTATGAATACCGGTGAATTTTTTTCGAGCAAAATTATTTTTTTTCATTATATCACTAACTGTCATTTCAAATTGTCAGAAACATATTGTTAAAGTCGTTAGAAAATGTATTTTCTTTTGCTTACTCAAAGTCATTTTGAAACACTTTAAAAAGAAATTTCAAATAATGACCAAATTTGGTCACATGATTATCAACGATGTTATCACCTGCAACAATTTCCTTAATTTGATCCACTTCATTTAACCACATGCCTCCCTTTTAACAAAAAAAATATGAGGAAAACTTTTATAAAAGTGGAAAATAAACACAATAATCATGTCATAAACATGCTACATGACAATCAAAGCCAAACTATCTGCTCCATGCTCACAGACACACACACACACACACGCACACAGGAACACTAAAACTTAATACTTTTTTTCTTTTTTTAATTTGCAAACTTACATTTCAAGTGTGTGTTTGTGGCCAAGTTTTTTTTCAATTTCCCTTTTCCTGCAGGAAATACAAACATGTACTTTAGAAAAGTGAGCAGTATTTAAAGATAAATTTTTGAATTTACTTCGAATGGTTTCGAATGCGATTGGAGTTGAAAAAAAGATAACCATCAAATTACATAGATATGTATGTATGTAGATATGTATGTATATAAGTGCACTTATACATATATGTGTGTTTATATATTCCTAATACAAATACTTTCATATACATAAATGTTTGTGTACAATAGACCATGGCCAGGCACAATTGGGAATGGAAAAGTCCTGCATTGAGAACATGGCGGTGTGTGTTTGCATTTATGAGCCTGATAATGTAAAATTTCTAAGGATTTAGTTCTGCTACACAACCCAAAAAACAATTCGAATGATGCTTGCAGAAAAGTTTGTTTAAATAGTGGAAAAGAATATGCGAAGCGATTGGCCTTGCAGGACATCCCTGAAACTTCCCGGTATGCCAAACTTTTGAAGTCTACAAAAATCAGTGAATCATAATTAAATCAATTTGACGATTTTAGATCTCTGGACATTATTAAAAGAAAATATTTATTTTTGATATTTTTCGTCAACGGTATCTTCCGATTTTAGTGAAATGGGCAGCTATCGAGATGTTTTTCTTTTCAATTTGGTAGTTTAAAAATTTGTTTGAAAAAGGAAAATTTAGTTTACGAATATTTTCGACATTTTCGGAATCTACCGAAATGAATCAATTCACTGTCTCAAGAACTTTTTCGAACGCGGCAAATTTGCCTCCTATCCTGTGACCCATTCTTAAGCTATGAACTGTTTACAACCTGTCGGAGAATGTGTGGTTGACTACAAAAAAAAATTAACTTATAGTTAGCTTTTCTTAGACTGACTGAAAGCTAGCGGCAAAGTCATCCAGAACAAACCCAAAATTAATTCTTAAGTTGAGTACGTAATCGAATTTGATGAGAGCCAACAAATTTATTCTCAGATACTTTAAAACTCATTTCAGTTTTATATTAACATTTTGCTGTTGTTATTTTAGATGGCAGCTTAGCTGAGTGGTAACGCGTTGAGTACACAACGTGTGATGTTACATGTTCGAACCCCAGAAAAATTTTTTTAATTTACTGACTACCAAGTGATTTAAAAAAAGTCAACTTTAAGTTAGCTGAAAGTAGTGCAGAGTGAGACAATTGACTACCGCCTAAGACATCGCAATGTTAAAATAGTCAGTTGATTACATTGCAAAGTAATACAAGTGTCAGTTAGTACTAGTAGTTGCGAAATAGTTAGCTTAAAGTTAGTTTAAAGTTAGCCAAATTTCCGACAGTGCATATATGGACACACACATATACATGCATGCACTCATACATACATATATACCAGGGATGGCATTGATGATGTTATAAAATTTTGAAAGGGCATGAACGAAGACAACAACTAAACAAATGCAATGTAGCCAATTCACACACCTTTTTAGACAGACCGTAGCTAATTCAATCATCTTTCTTCTAAATATGTTGTACAGTGTAGTGAAAAATAAAGAACAATATTATATTTTGAGTAGATTTCCTACAAATATACTGACAAAATAGATTTCTCTTTTAATGGGAAATCTAGTAACAAGCAGCAAGATTAAGCTCAAAATCTCGAAAGTAATAGAAATTAAATTTATTTTATAGGGCATTTACATTGTCTCGAAATCTAGTACTTACGAGATTTCAAGCTAAATCTAGCCGCTTTTTACTAAATTTTCCAAACAAAATTAAATCTATTTTATCAGTAGATTTGTGTCTCGAAATCTAGTACTTTGAAGATTTTGATTTAAATCAAGCTCCTTTTTCCAGATTTCTAAAATGTAATGTTTTTGTTTTTTCTTTACTACCTTGTACAACAAAAGGTGAGTGAATTAGCTACGGTCTGCTTAAAAAAGTGTGTGAATTGGCTACATTTCAGTTGTTTGGTTGTAGTTTTGGAAACAAATCAGTTGATGGGTTTTGTTTTGCATAAAAAAAAATGTTGATATGTGTCAAAAAAAGCTGGTGTAAACGAAATAGGTTTTCCTAAAGATTTTAATCAAAATATGCTAGATTTAGTGCAGGTGTAAATGCCCTATTATACATTATAATTTACTAAAAAAAAGCCATAGTTTAGGAGGATGTAAATTTTTTCCTCCAAATTGTTTGCGTGGAAAAAGTCCTTTAGTAGTTGTTGGCTTCTTTCATTTGCAAAAAAAAAAAAAGATAAAAACGAAAGGAGAAATTAAAGTGTCTAAAGCAAGTACTTACACAAATAGCCAATGTGCAATAAATGTGGCGTGTAATCTTTTAACACTTCGTTCGTATAGATACTTTGCTATTTTTGATCAAACATTTGTTACGAACTTTGCCAAAATGGGGAAAAGTTTCTCATGCGATTTGCCATTTATGTTACAAAAATCGATAATTAATTGAAAAAGGTAGAGAAATTTCACTTTGTGTTTGAAATGAAGCCAATTCAAAGGATACAAATTAAACCTGCATACCTACACAAATACATATGTCTGTATGTATGTACATAAAGAAAAAATGTAGAAATTTTAAATATATTGTAGCCTTAAAGTTCAAAATGTTATGTACTAATTTCGTAAATCATGTCACTCATTTTGGAAGCAAAAGCGAATAAATTTTTTTAAAGTGTGTTTTTGTTTTTCATACAAATGCTAAAAATTATCACAGAGAAAGAAGCAACGACGAATTAATTTTCTTTTTTTTCGGGGTGATGAAAATTGTGTGAAAAACAAAAGCAGACTTCAAGTTGATTTCTTCTACAAAACAATATCTATTTCGTCCTTATAGTGGCTTTACATTTGAGAAAAATCTACCAATTACTAGATTTCCGGCAAAATCTAGTAGATTTCCCATACAAAATAAAATCAACTTCGTCACTAGATTTTGTTAAATTTAGTGGTTTTTTCCCCCAAAGCGTTTGCACTTAAAAAGGTGTGTGAATTGGCTGAATTCAGTTATTGGGTTTTGTTTTGGATAAAAAATCTAGATAGCGATAAAATAAAACTTGGTGTAAACGGTATAGATTTTGATAAAGATTTTAATTGAAGTCTGATAGATTTTGTGCAAGTATAATAGAGCATTTACATTGTCTAGAATTTTAGTACTTACGAGATAATGTAAATGCCTTATGAGTCTTTTCACTAGATTAAAAAGGTGTGTGAATTGGCTACGTTGCAGTTGTTTGGATGTAGTTTTGGAAATTTGACAGTTAATGGGTTTTGTTTTGGATAAAAAATTTTCATAAGTGGTAAAAAAAAGTTGGTGTGGACGGTATAGAATTTCATAAAGATAGTGATTAAAATCAGCTAGTGCCCGATTGGTTGTAGTTTTGGAAAATTTACAGTTAATGGGTTTTGTCTTAAATAATAACTTCTGGATATGTATAAAAAGAACTTGGTGGAAAGGGTATACATATATTTTGATGTAGATTTTAATTGAAATCTGCCAGACTGCGTACAAGAGTAATTGCACGATAAGTTTTGATTTGTGATATTCATCACGATCTCGTTTAACGGTTTTTGTTTTAAATACGATTTGGGATTTTTTTTTTTAATCGAGTAGTAAAAGTTTGTATAACTGCTCGAGAGGATCACTCTGTCATGGCTGGTAACGGATATTTTCTTTTCGAAGCGCCAAAGAACTTAACATATGAGATATGGTCACAGGGAAAAATCAACACGGGTTAAATCAGGATGAATCTTTCCCAGAAGTCAGCCCACTTAATTCTTGCACTTATTGAATTTTGCAGCTTTCAGTCTTCGTCAAGAATTCTGTAAAATGACTATACAAATTTAAAGCAAATCCCTACTTCCTGTTTGAAGTGTTAGGATTGTTGCGATTAACAGTTACCTTTAGACGTTTTCTACCGTTCTTGAGCTCCACGATTCTAGTTATTTAGATATTCTACCGGTCTCTTAACATTTTTTTCAACCCTTTTCGAATGAGAGTTATTTTTCGTACTAATCTTCCATTTTTTATAATACAATTCTCGCACACACCAAATGCAACTAAAGACCGTGATACATTATCATGCACCGTCATGCGAGTTTTGAGAAAATGCAACCCTGGTATGATGGAGTTTATGAACATTTTCCAAAGACAACAAGCAGTCGTCAGATCAGTGTTGCATTTTTGTATAGATCGTGCGTTTGTGTAGGCCTTAAGCGAACATAAACTTTATTTCTTTTCTTCTTTGAAAGATTCCTATAGAATGCATATTCTGTTATAAATGCAGAATCCCAACGTAAATCACTTCCGCTAAAGCATTTCACCATCTCAACCACATTGAATGGCCATTTTGAATTTTTTTTGCCTCAATTGCCATCTCTTTTCAATTTAAGTACATATATACATATTTATGTATGTACGTGTGTGTGTGTTGCGTATGTGGCAACAACAGATTGTTCATTATAAATACAGTGTAATTACCGTTATAGACATATTTACTGTTAAACAAAGAAACAATCACACGCACAAATCATTAAATTAATTTTTGCTTTCATTAATACATTTGATTTATGTATGTATATTGTGCCATTATTTTATAAAAAAATTATTTTTGAAAGTCGCCTTTATTTAAAATAAAAGAAGAGACGTCAAAGCAGCGAATATGCAGTTGCAAATGAACATTAAATAGCATTCGCGATATGCATATGTATGCATGCACATGCATGCATAAATTATATTAATATAATGCCATTACTTTTTATACAAATTTCATTTCGCATTTATGAATCATTTGTTGTAAAGTTTTTTAAATCGAACTTTTTTTTTTAAAGTAAAAATATTATTTGAAATTTAGTTTCACAAAATAATAGAATGCAGTTAAATTAAATATAAAAAGTTATATAGTACTTTTTGCCACAAAAATGTTTGTGATACTTGTATGTGTAGATACATACATTTATATTTTTGCATATTGTTAATTTTGCCGTACAGAAACTCATATATGAAACAAAATTTCCATTTTTTATGTGGTGAAATATACTTATTTGATATTTGTTCGTTTAAATAAGAGTTCAATAACGATGCTAATGTGTGCATAAATTGCTTTTATTTATAATGTGGTATTAGTGGTTTTTAAATGCATTTCATTATTTATTTGAAATTGAACAGTGGTTTTGTTTTGTGTCAAACATATGCTTTTGTATAAAATGAAATTAAATTTTTTTAATTTGATTAATTAAAACTAATAACAGTGGAAAAAATTTACTAAACAATAAAACAAGGAGGAATCAAAGGATATACATACATACATACATGTCAGTTAAACTCTTTTCAGTTTGCTTTGAAAAATGTATTCTTATAATGTCAAAAAATGTACTGAAAAATTTGGTTTGGCATCTGAGGGAGGAGATTCAAATTAAAAGCGGCGGAAACAGTCAGTGGGACTGTCAGGACTACCTGATATGAATTCGCCTTGAGTTGGTATCATGTCACAGCAAAATCATATAAGGCATACTCGGCTCAATTCGTTTTGAGAAATTTATATTTTTAATATCGAAAATGCGTACTGAAAATTTATGTTGACATCCAAGGTAAATGTATTTAAATTACAAGCGTCAAAAACAGCTATTTGCACTGTCGGGACCACCCTATATGAATTCGCCTTGAGTTGGTATCATGTCACAGCAAAATCATATAAGGCATACTCGGCTCAATTCGTTTTGAGAAATTTATATTTTTAATATCAAAATTGCGTACTGAAAATTTATGTTGACATTCAACGTATATTCAAATTACAAGCGGCGAAAACCAGTCACTTGAAATCTCAGGACTACCTAATATAAATTCGCCTTGAGTTTGTATCATGTCACAACAAATTCATATAAGGCATACTCTGCTCAATTCGTTTTGAGAAACTTATAATTTTAATATCAAAATGTGTACTAAAAAGTTATGTTGACATCCAAGGTAAATATATTCAAATTACAAGCGTCAAAAACACCTAATTGCACTGTCGGGACCACCCTATATGAATTCGCCTTGAGATGGTATCAACCAAGGCGAATCCATACTACCAAGGTCTCAAGGGATCATGGAACTATTTTCGCCGCTTGCAATTTGAATATACATAGGATGGCAACACAAACTTTTCACTAAATTTTTCAAGGCCAATGCATATATCTAAGGTATACTCAGCTCAATTCGCTTTGAAAAATTTATACTTCAAATGTCACAAAAATGTATTGAAAAATGTGTGTTGACATCCAACACATATTCAAATTACAAGCGGCTAAAATAGTCACCAGATCCCTTGCGACCACCTAGTATGGATTCGCCTTGATTTAAATTTATAAATTTTTCAAAGCGAATTGAGCTGAGTATACCTTATATGAAGTTGCCTTGGTATCAAATGCTCAGGTGACTATTTAAGCCGCTTGTAATTTAAATATTCGTTAGACTTAATACACATTTTAGGTAAATTTTTTTTTTATCAAAAGCAATAAATTTTTCAAAGCGAATTGACCTGATTACATCTGATATGACTATCGGGTATGTTCTGCATTCCACGTGAAAATTCCACGAGTGGAATTGCCATAAAATTGTTGTTGGAAATATAAATTATAACAAGAATGCTATGGCAATTCCACCCGTGGAATTTTCACGTGGAATGCAGAACATACCCGTATGCCTTGGTCCAGACGTAGTTTACTTAAAACTTAAAAAAATACTTTGAAAGAACATTGTAAAATCATATAACTGTCTGACAATTCTATGTGGAAGAGACTTCTTATTAATCTCACCAAAAATTTATTACTTTATAGCACTTTGAATTAATTATATTTCTTTTGAAACATAACAGGCTAAATAAAAAAATTTTCCTGCCAGAAACTAGTCACACATGAAAATAATTGAAAACAAACATTTTTCATATTTTTTGTTTCGAAATAGACGTATTTTGCTGCTCTCAATTAAATATGTAAATGAAATTTAATTCACAACCGACTTCAAACTAGAACAAATATACATACATAATTCCCTTTTTGGAGAAGTTGAGAATCTTTAAAATTGCAGGGAGTGGATGTATTAGATGGCTCACCAAAAAAATCTAAACCAATTTGAGTTTAAGTTGAAGACATTTGACAAACTCCCTTATCTAGGTGGCATGTAATTTCTTACATAATCATGCCCACTTCGAAGTGTTTTCTCAACATTTAGGAAAGAGGGGCTATAATATCCCGAAGACCTAGAAAATACCTCTTACCTCGGGTTTTCACAGAAAAAATCCTTGTAATTGCAATTAGTATTTGTATTTTAAACGTCAACAGTTTGCAAAATTTCTTAAAAAAAATTATTGCAAATGTACATGAACATAAGGCAAATTGATTTTATTCATTAGCTGGGGAATTTCTGCACCGGCTTCATTTTACATACGTTTTGGGCTTTCATACTATGGCATCCAATATGTCCTACTACCTTTTTCGAGATTACAGATTCACTCTTTAAAAAATTTTCAGTTTTTATGCTTTTAAATGAGTTGCGAAAAGAATTTCAACTCAGCAGCAAAATACGTCTGTTTCTTAATAAAAAATATGAAAAATGTTCGTTCTCAATTATTTTCATAGGTGATTGGTTTTTGACACTAACAAAAAATTTACCTAGGCCTGTTATGTTTTGAAAAAAAAAACATTCTGAAATCAAAGTGCTTATTCCTACACATTTTTGCCAGAATATTTAAACACTTTACAATCTCTTATAGGGCACTTACACAAGCACAAAATCTAGCAGATTTTAATTCAAATATTTATGGAAATCTTTACCGTTTACACCACGTTTTTGTCGCATTTATCAAGATTTTTATCCAAAACAAAACCCATACATTCTGAATATATCTCTGGCAAAAAGGAAAAAGTGCTCAAGTCAAATTTTACTGTTTTTTTGTAGGAGAACACTTAAACTTTCAACTCGTTTTTCAGATGTTTATTTCTTTTGCAGTAAAATTTTAAGACTCGTTGCAGATTTAAATTTTCCAAAGAAAATGTCATTCTAAACAATATAAATGATACATTCAATTTGAAATATATCGAAATATAAGATGAATTAAGTTGTTATTCCTTATGAGATTAAAAAATATAAGCAGCAAGCTATTACGCTATAACTTCCTCAAAAATCACTCAAAATAATTGAGATTTCGCCCAGAGGTACCTTCGACTATCAACACTACAGAGGTGTCATTAACTAAAAATCAGCTCATCTCGACCTAAGCACTTTTTCCTTTTTGACACAGATATGGCGAGAGAAGTATACTTTTCTTATAGAAAAAGTGTATTGTGTCGCGGCATACTTTTCTCATCGAAAACTGTTTTGTGGCACAATACATTTTTCTTATAGAAAAGTCTACTGTGTCACAGTACATTTTTCTTATAGAAAAGTCTACTGTGTCACAGTACATTTTTCTTATAGAAAAGTCTACTGTGTCACAGTACATTTTTCTTATAGAAAAGTCTACTGTGTCACAGTACATTTTTCTTATAGAAAAGTCTACTCTGTCACAGTACAGTTTTCTTATAGAAAAGTCTACTGTGTCACAGTACAGTTTTCTTATAGAAAAGTCTACTGTGTCACAGTACATTTTTCTTATAGAAAAGTCTACTGTGTCACAGTACATTTTTCTTATAGAAAAGTCTACTGTGTCACAGTACATTTTTCTTATAGAAAAGTCTACTGTGTCACAGTACATTTTTCTTATAGAAAAGTCTACTGTGTCACAGTACATTTTTCTTATAGAAAAGTCTACTGTGTCTTATAGAAAAGTCTACTGTGTCACAGCACACTTTTTTAGAGAAAAGTATACTTTGTCACAACACATTTTTCTTATGGAAAAGTCTACTGTGTCACTGAACACTTTTCTTACAGAAAAGTATACTGTTGCTTAAATAAAAAATAAGCTTATAAAACGTAGTTTAGGCTGCTGCTTCTTTTTATTCTTTTGGCAATTTTTATTTTAATTTTTAAAGCCTTGCTGCTGTAGCTTAACTTTCCGAAATAGTAAATATTGAGTTTCTACTTACAGAAATAATCAAGGATATTTTGAAAGACTTACCTGAAAAGAGATAGAAAAAAGGTCAAAAAAATTAATTCAATATTTTTCCAAATATAATACAAGCAAAGTAATAAAAGAATTGTGTTTAAGAAAATGTCATTAAAAAACTAACAGCTTTATTTATGAAAATTATTAAGGATTTTTAAAGGCTTAGTAAGCAAAATTTTGTATGGAGATCTGTTTTAAAAACAATTTATAGAGCCTTGATAATTTTTATAAATAAGGGTGTAAATTATCATGTAACAAAAATTAAAAATTTTCAAAACCCTCGACCAAACGGCTGGAGCGATTTTCTTCAGGTCAAAACACTTTTCAAACGCAAAAAGATACAAATTGAAATCGGTCCGGCCGCTTGGAAGCTATGTCGCGAGAGACACACATCGTTACCTTAATATAGAAGGGCCCTAAATTTTTTTTTTTTTTTTTTTGAATTGAGATTTTTTGCATTTTCGGAATCGGAATTGAATAAACCTCAAAATGTCAAGTCCTAGCCGGAGCATACCCCAGCATAACACCGTCTCCCACAGTCTGGACACACCTGACAAATTCCCGTATTTAAGTTTTTTAGGCACCATCTCCTATAAAAATGTGGTCGATTTAATTCCGATTCCGAACCGAATTGAACTCTGTGACATGGCCGATTAGCTGTTCTTTTATCGAAATATACAAGAAACCCTATTTCAAAAAAAATTAATGTGTTAGGGCCTTTCAATATTAACTCAACAGAAAACATCTAGAAAACCTGTGACATTTTCCAAACGATTGGACCATTTATTTTCAAACATAACTAAGAACACTATCGATCAAGTCATCTTTCAAACAGAAAAAAAATCAAATCAAAATCGGTCTAGATGTTTGGGCTGTACATGGACTTATGCAGACACACACTATAAACTTATAAAATCTCTTTATTTTGGTCGGGGGTTACAACTAACACCTCAAGGAACCAACTATAACTGAACAATCGGTGGGAAATATATGATATCAAATGATGATGAAATGAAATACGAATTGAAATTTAATTCAAAGACTCCGCCCGGTGAATGCTGATGATTTCAATATCTGTTTTTTTCCTTGTTGTTGTTTCGCAAAAAAAAATATATATATAATTTTCTTTTTATTTATTTAGCAAATTAAATTCGCAGAACAAACAAACTTTGGCCACGATTTTCTTATACCAAAAAGCCATGAAACTCTATTTGCCTTGTTAAAATGCATTTTTGGTTGCAAAATTATTTAATAAAATTTTATAGCTCAAGGATATTTTTATTAAAAGAATATTTTATCGTACGAATGCAACACACACGAACACACACACACACACACACACTCACACTCCCACTCCCACTCCCACTTACACTCACACTCACAATCACACTCTCACTCACACTCACACTTAGAAGGTAAAGGATGTGATTAAAATTCGATACATGTTTTCGCATCTTTCAAGGTAATCGTAAAATCTATTTGGCGCAAATCCCAAAGGAAAGTTTTTAAGATATGCGCTATAAAATGCTTGTTAAAATAGTTTAACAAAAATTTCTTAAGAACAACTTTTGCTTGTATTCATATTTTAGTAATTTATTTATTTTTTTTTAATTCCGTGGACCCACTTTAAAAGTTTGGTGTGTGTGTGTGTGTGTGTGTGCGCGCGTGTGAGTGTTTATTTTGCGCTTTTGGCTTTTTATTATTTGTTTAATTTTCCTACTTTTTTATGTACCTTTTTTTTTGATAATTATATGACATATTTTGTTGTACAGACGTTAACATTAACGTTCATGCCTTCATTTTTCTTCAGTTTATTTTTTTTGTGCAATTTTAATGTCACCAACAATAAACGTGAAAAGCATAAAAATATCAAAAAGAAATGACACAGCAGCTTTATCAAAAAAAAAAAAAGAAAAAAAAACTAGAAAGTATAAAGGCATCATTAAACACATAAAACACAGGCAGCTTGCAATTTTGCAATAAGCACGTCTCTCATAGAAGAGGACACACGCCCTAATTAGCAACAGAGTTATTTTCCGAAATATATTTGAGGGAAATTAAGCATGCAGCAAAGAAAAAGGAAAGTTAGATTTAAGCAATGACATAATTATTTTTAAATTTAAATAAATAAAAAACTAGTGAATGCCCCTCAAGTGCACACTCAATATATGGCTAAGAATTCTCGTTTGGTTTATATCAAAAATTATATATATATACATATTTTTTTATTCTTTTTTGTTAATATTCTGTTTGTTAACATTCTGGCTTTAACTTTTGCATTGCAAAAACAAAGTCAAAATCTATATAAGATCAACCAACATCTTATGAACTTTTTTAAAAGCCCTTTTCTGATTATCGTTGCTATTCAATATTTAACGAAAATATTGCTAAAGAATAACTGCCGTATTAAAAAAATAATAATTTGTTTTTGAACCGCAAATATGCAATTGCATGTTTTTTCTTGTGTGACGTATTAATGGGGGCATAAGATATTTATCCGTTTCAGAACTTTTTATGAAGTTTGGCATCGATTTATTAGTGCATATTTTTACCTTTAAAGCATATTTTTGCATATTTTACAATTTAAAGCATGTTTTTGCATATATCAGTATCACACGCATATTTTTAGCATATTTTCGCATTTTCAGAGCATAATTTACACTTTTAGGGCATATTTTGATAATTTATAGAATTTATTTTATTTTAACCCGCTTTGCACCACCATTCTTTTAAAAAGATACCCCATTCCGGAAAAAATTATATAAATTTATTTTTCTAGAAATTTATTAAAATTTAATTTTCGAAATAAACATTTATGTTTTAAAGAAAAAATATTTCCTGCCCTATCTGCGTTAAAATACTTACAACTTAATGGGTTAGTCAACATTTTTTTTTATTTTTCGCCATCTAAATCTCTGTTCAAATGTTCCATGTAGTGTATACATTTTTCTTATATATTACGCAGTTTTTCGGACGTTAGTTTTAACACAAATGCAGTTTTGCTATTTGTGACGGACTCTGCCCCGAGTAGACATTGAAGGAACATTGTCAATATATGAAAGTTTATTTAGATGTGACAAAAGAGATTTTTATTTGAAACTGTAGGTCAATATTTTGTTGTTTATTGCAATAAAAATTATAAATAAAAAATATTGTCTTATTTATCCAAATACAGTTCCCAAGCCTTAATTCTGATGTCTTTGTTAATTTTGTTTCCTTTTTTAACCCCGAACAAAAAAAGGGGTGTTATATGTTTGTAGTGTGTGTCTGTGTATCTGTGTATCTTTGTGTCAGTCCGTGTCCACGTACAGCCCAAACGGCTGTACAAATTTTGATGTAGTTTTTTCTGTTTGGAAGGTGACTTAAGGGTTTTAACTATGGTTGAAGAAAATCGGTCCAGCCGTTTAGAAGATATCACATCTTTTTTAGATATATCGGGGGTTTTAAATTTTTTAATTTTTGTTATTGAATTAAAAATATATTTTCATTTACAAATAAACCGATTTATTTTATTTTTTAAGATCATATTTTTTTAGTTTTTTAGTGCATATTTTCAAGTTTTTACTGCATATTTAATGCGCATTAAACAAGTTTTCCAGAGCATATTTCTGGTTGCCCTGATTATAATCAAATGTCCAAGCACATTTTTACTAAAGCTCACTTGAAATATAACATAATTTTGTTAGAATACGTCTGTAAACATTTTACCATCAATAGCAAACAATTTTTTATAGTCTGAAGTAGCTAAAAGTCCAGAGCTCAGATTTTAAAACAATTTCCCCGTTAATCCCTTTTCTAATTAACCATGTCTTTTTGCTAAACGTACAGTAGCAATATGAATTGAAAACTTTTACGGTAGCAGCTGCTGTCGCTACCGCTTCTGGGTACTTTATTAAAAGATACTCATCACCTTTTTGCTAATTAGTGTGTGAACAAATTTCTACTTAAACACAAACACTCTTTTTCATACTTTTCCATTTTATTGTACTCACACATAAATACTTTAAAACAAAACATCATCAACAGCTACAACAACAAAAAACCAAACGAACAAGACTAAAAGTCCTGAAACAAACATGCGGCAGAAACACCGAACTTATTATTTTTTAACAGGTAACTGGCATGAATGGGTTTGCGTGCGTGTGTGTGTATGAGTGTATTATTATAATATGTGTGACCCAACAAACAAAACATGAGACGTAGAAGTATCAAAAATGTTTATCAAACTTTAATCTCATAATTGCATTTTTTAAACTAAACATGTTTAAATTCAAGCATATATGATGGATGAGTGTCCACTTGTTCATTTTGTTTTTCAAACATTATTCCCACGTTATATGTATATACGAGTATATATGTAAATAGTATTTCATTATGTGTTTCCTGTCTTTAAATTTAAATTTAGGAAATTTATTATTCGACATATGTGACCTTATGCTGTTGAAACCACATGACGCTGGTGTCCTCATTATTAAATTCCGCCCTCGCAACCGTAAAATTGACGAAGAGCAAGGAGCTTTAAGCAAACAGAATACCCCTTTTATATAAGAAAAAGCTCTATCAAAAATATTTGTCTGGCAACACTCTATTCATGCAAAAGCAATGAATAGCGTGTTATTGTTGTTTTTTATATTTATTTTCCTAAGATACTTCTCACAACTACAATTCGAGCTGACAAAAAACTCGAAATCTCGATATTTTACAGCAAAATTAATAAACAGAATAACAAGTATTTATAAAAAAAATTCAAAAAACCCGGCTGCGACCGACTTTGAACCGTTAAATATCCTATATGGGCATTCGAAATGAAAAATCATAAGAGAAACCGAAGATAAAAATAAAATACCTATCGAATGATACCCATTTTGATATAGTTCGAAGACTTTTTAATTTTTTCGTATTTAAAAAATGGCATCTGTTGGCCGCCATATTGAATTTTGACAACTGACATATCTTTAGTGACACAGTGTCACTGACACTACCGATTGACGCATAATACCCTTCTATGCGTTGCGCAGCCGGGTAAAAGCTAAAGCATTCACATACTAAAATTATTTTTTAAGTGACCATAAATCTTTTATTTTTAAGTGTACTCGCCACTTACTTAGTTCTTTAAGGAGGACGTAATTATACGTTGGCTACCAGAAAACGTTAAAAACACGAATTCGAAAAAAATGGAGTTGCGCCTGTTTTATATTAAGCCATCGATATGTATTTTTCAATTTGAGAGAAAAACACTTTGGCTTTTGATTCTTCTTTTTTACTGTATAATTATTTTAAAAACTTATTCATTTGAGATTGAGTCCTTTTTTACAGGGTGACCAATGACATTTTTCAAAAAGTGGCACCAAATAGGGGATTTAGCAAAAAAAAAGGGGCAAAATCAAAAAAAAAAAACGAGAAAATTTAGTTAAACTTTTAATTTTAATGTATTTTAAATAACTCAACCCTAAAAAAGGGAAAAATAATAAATAAGTGTCATGGCAGTCGAAAAAGTGGCAATTTACCACTTTAGTCGGTCAAACGGTCACGCTGCTTTTAGAGCTTAATCCCTTGTGTTTGCTGGGTATTATGAAAATATATCCCTGTGTATATGTCTGTATGTATATTTACCTTGTACGAAAGTTTGCAAATAATTGTTTTTAATTTTTCCAGATGCTTGTGCTTCATGCTCGTATCGTATGAGTGTGTGTTTGTGTTTTTATGCATAATTATTATTTTTCATTTCCAAGTAGTTGGATTTGGGGTTTATGAGTAGAGAATGTAATTGTATCTGAAGGTGTTTGCTTGTGCAGCAAGTGCACACAAGAGAAAGTGAACTACATACTTTTTTTAACATCACAAACAAAAACTCTCTTTGTATGATGGCTTTGTGATTTATAAACAATGACCCAATGTGACACTTATTTTTTTTTTCTTTACATAAACATTTAATGAAAGAAGGTTTACTGTAAGGAAAATAAATTAAAAAAATAGAGCTAATTTTTTAGTTGAAACATGCAACAATTGTAGGCTGTTGCATACGGCCTTCTTTAAGTTAATTGGAATAGAAATTTTATATTTTTTTTTTAAGTGAGTTTAGTTTCAACCATGATACAATAATATAAAGGTACAACCACATTTGACGTATAAAATTAATTTTGACTTTTACCAAAATTGTTTGATTGCTGTTTTTTTGTAAAGAGAGAGGAAAACGTTGCCACATGCAATTACGGGGAACTTTTTTTAGGAATGTTTTTGGAAATGTGTAATTTTAAGTTTAGAAATTATGGTTTAATAAACATTTTTTTAAATGTTGTATTAATTGGATACGTGGATAACGAAATATGCATGTGTATAATATGATGTAGAATGGATGAGCGTGTTTTATGCATATAATACACATTTACATACACTTCGTGTGCAAATTTATTGCAGCTTACAGTAAGAATTAATGCTTTTTGATGGGCTACATCTGAATAATCTGAACAAAAAAAGACATGCAAAAGAAATAGTTAATGCAAGGGTTCTATTGCTAATGAATTGGTTCAATTTAGGTGCAGAACGCATGATTTTAACACAGGCGTGTCATTGACGAGCATGGGCTAACATTTAGCAAAACTGCTCATCATTCCAATGAGTGCTTAGAACCCATGATACGTTTATTCGTTTATATATACATACATATGTATGTTTAAAACAGAGCATAACGAAGTGCCCGCGGGTGGCCTTTTGCTTATAATTTTAGGCTCTAAGCAGGCATACTCTGATGATTGTATTTGAGGCAAACAGCTTTGAAAGCTGTTAAGTGTGCTGTTGTTTCCTTGCAAATTAAGAAGCATTGTTCTCGCCGAGATCTGATTGGCAATTGTTCTCTCGTCGGTGTGAAAGCTCAACAGCTCTTTTAAAAAGTTTGCACATTGTGCATATGACTTGGACGCACCTGATGTAAAGCAATAAGCCAGAGTAGTACGAAGGGAAAGTCCCACCCTTGATTCAGAGGCTTTTCCGTTAGTAATTTCCCTTCAATTGTTTATGCTGATGTAAATTTTTTTTATAATTATAATTTAAATACATATTCTTCAATATTTTTCAATAAATAAAAAAGAACGTCAAAAAATTAATCAAAAACTCGGATTTCATAAATTAATAAGGTAGCATTAAATTTGAGAGTAAAAAATTGTCGGCACAAACGTCAGAAGGTTAATATGGCGACGAAAAGAGAGAACGGTTGTACCTTTATATTATTGTATCATGGTTTCAACATACATATGTACACGCAAAGAAAAAATATGGTTGAGGTAACCATAATCAAACAGCAACATACTATGATTAAATTATATGGTTGCAGTCAAAGTTTAAATAATATTATTTTCTGAGTTAATAATAATATTATCTACAAAAACAATTAACTTTGTTATACCTAATCTTATTATTGTAAATAAGACAACACTATTGTTAGATGTGACTAAAATATAATTGATAGTTACCATACCATGTTCTAATATTATAATAATACTGTTAAATATGACCATAGTATTATTTTATGTAATAATAATATTTTCTTTTAATCATATATTTATTGGCAAATCGTTTGTTTAAAACAGCTGTGCGGGAAATCCGAAATAAAAATAAATTAATATTGTTGAAAGAAAATGTATGTTTGTATGTATAGAAATGTATACTTACATATATGTGTGTACACGAAATACAGACATATCTGTATAAAGAGATATACATACATACATATGTATGTACATATTATTTTTATTTATCTACCCTTTTGTTTATACTTTTTTTATTTATTTAACACCACGCGTGCACTACCGATAGCTTACAAACGAAACACTGAACTGACAGAAGATGTTTCTGAAAAAGTTTTTTTAAAAACTTAACATAGTATGGTTTTGGATAACATTACATTGTTATTTACATCATATTATTTTTACACAATAATACAAATTATATTGTAGTCATAAATTTTTAACAAAACTATATTGTTAAACTCTAACCATATCGCACTTTCTATGAATATAATAATGTAAGTATTAAATTCAAACATTACTGTGTATATCGTAACGAAATTAATGTTTAAAATAACAATAACTAGTTTTCAACGACCACATATTTGTTTCAGAGAACATAATATTGTTTTCTCAACCATTTTACAACCATATCTTTTCTTTGCGTATACGTAAGTTTAGTTTGTTATAAAATTTATATTTGATGACTTCAATAGAATCCAGCTAGCCTTGATAGATAGTCATTTCAAAAGTCTATTGCTTAGAATAACTATTTGAGATTATTTTCTTAGAGAATTATGGGTGTGGCAGCAATCGGTTACTCACTCTACTTGTTTAATATAAATTACATTTTAATTAATTTAAAATTATATTTCTGTTTATATTTTGTTTTAGTTTTATTGATAACGAGAAATGCGAACTGATATTGAGAGATAATGAGAATCTCAAACTGATATTGAGAAATTCAAATTGTTATTGAGAGAACACAAATTGATAATGAGAATTTCATAGTGATATTGAGAAATCCGATTTGATAATGAGAAATCCAAATAGATATTGAGAGAATTCAAATTGATAACGAGAAATCCATTGATTTTGACAGAATTCAAATTGATATTGAGAATTCGAAATTGATAATGAGAAATCCAAATGGATATTAAGAAAATACTATGTGATAGTTCGAAATCCAAATTAATATTGAGAGAATTCAAATTGAAAATGAGATATCCAAATTGATATTGGGAAAAATTAAATTGATATTGAGAAATAAAAATTTATATTGACAGAATTCCCATTGATACTGAGAATTCAAAATTGATATTATGAGAACTGAAATCGATAATGAGAAATCCAAATTGTTATTAAGAAAATACAAATTGATATTGAGAATTCCGAATTGGTATTGAGAACATTTAAAATTGATATCGAGAGATCCAAATTGTTATTGAGAAAACATTCAAATTGATATCGAGAGATCCAAATTGATAATGAGAAAAAGCAAAATGAAATTGATAAAATCCAAATTCATATACAGAAGTTTTTTATAGCTATGCTATTTATGTCACGACATAGGAGCTAGGACGTGATTTTCGTAACAAAAATAGTCGACACTATTAGAGTTTACAAATTTATTTTTGTTTTGATTTCTTTGTACTTAAAACCAGAGTACGAAAATAAACGAAACAAATTATTTGATTTGGTTTTGTTTTGTTCTTTGAAGTGAGGGAAACAAAAACAAAACAAAAATAATGAGAAGGAATGCTCAAACTGTTTTGGTATTATTTTTGCACATGAGCTCAAACAAGAGAACACAGCCGGCTAAGAGCAGCCGCCGGCCACAAACTATACGTCAATTTAATCGTACGCAGCTAATTAAATAATGGGAAATAAATGAAAACGTTTTGAAATATTTGCGACGAATTTGACATCATCATATAATATAATTTTATTGCATTGTTATTTAACACATTAAGCTACATAAAGCTAAGCAGCATAGCTATAACTGGGTGTCCTAAGAGAGATTTCTTTTTTGTTTCAATATTTTTGTGAGAATATATATAATTTAAAACGAAAAAGCTTAAAGCTTAAAGCTTCAGTCAACCTGCTTAATTTCTTCAAATAAATTTTTCAATAATTTTGATCAATATTTTTATTACTGAGTTGCTTAATTAATTGACATTAATTTTAGTTAAAGGCTCAGTTAGCCGACTGTAATGGAATGTAATTGCAACGGTAGGAAACAGCTGATCAATAGTGTTAAGTGAAAAGTAATGTACAGATTCTCTTAAACCATTTCCATTACTTTTCAAATTACAATATCGATCAGCTGTTTCCTAACGTTGCAGTTACCTCAAAGCCATATGAACAATGTGCAAACTTTTATAAAACAGCTTTTGAGCTTTCACGCCGACTCTGTAGAGCACAACAGCCAATCAGATCTCGTAGAACACCATGCTTGCTCTTACTTTGAAAAAGATGAAGAACAAATTTAAAAGCTTTCAAA
Source organism: Tachina lurida (assembly GCA_944452675.1). Taxonomy (NCBI): domain Eukaryota; kingdom Metazoa; phylum Arthropoda; class Insecta; order Diptera; family Tachinidae; genus Tachina; species Tachina lurida. The sequence goes on from OX101754.1 coordinate 127,303,186, forward strand.
GCTCATTCGACAAACTTTTTTAATAGTATCCTTAATTATACAATGTCATTAATCCGATAAAAAATTATGTTTTTTCTTAATTGCAATATACATCATAACTTTTCTAATAAATGCAAAGTTAAGAAAATATTGATTAAAGCATTTTGATGATGTAAAACTTTTTTTTAATTTCTTCTGTTTTTGATTACACGTGCATACCTTCCATTATAGTCTAATTTGCTTTAATAAATCTTATTGCTCCCCCCAAAACCTGAGATTTGAATGTCACACATTTTTTTTTTAATTTTCAAAACTTTAAAGCTAAATCATTGATTTTGCTATTGTGCTCTTTAAGTCCTTTGGGTGTTATACAACTTCAAGTATAAAATCACTTGACTTTTTTTGTTTCTTTTTATTTTCTATTTTTTATTTTTTTTTTCTCAAAAACGGATTATTTACTTTGGCAAACTTTTCTAACAAAAAAAAACCTCTTCTTAAGGAAAAATATGTAGAAGATGAAAAAAAATAATAGCTAAAGCACTGCATGCATGAGAAAACATCATTTAGAAATGTGTTTTGTTTGCCATTTCAATGTACTCAGCGTCGTCGTACTGTTTATGTTCTCGGTGAGATGTACTCGACTGGCAAAAAAATAAAATAAAAAAAAGGATAAAGGCTACAAAACAAACGAAATAACAAAGAATTCTGCATACAGTTGCAATGTATTATTGTTTTTTTTTTTTGTTATTCTTGAGAAAAGAAGTTTAGAGCATTATTGTTGTTTTATTTCTGAAGAAGCATTTTTTATATGTTTGTTGGTTTGTGTATGTGTATGTGTGTTTGTGTCCTTTTTTGTATTTAACAAAAGAGCAGAGTCTCAACTTAGCCAAGTATCCAACCATGTGAATGAGTGAGTGAAATCAATGTTTGCATTTCCATTTGGGTAATTTTTTTTTCATTCTTGTATTGCGTTACCTTAATATAGAAACGCCCTAACTCATTAGTACGATTCACAGTATTCTGCAAATGGTCTTGCATCGTAGCATGTGCAAAATGGTATAGTATATTAAAGTTCTGCACAATACCATTTATAAGAACTTTCAAGACATGAGGGATTTTTTAAATGCTTTACTACAGCGAAGTCTTCTAAAACAAACACTAAGCAACACTGTTTGCAAGAATTTGTTTCAGTTATTGCAAGTATAGGAGTAAAGAAGAAAATACTTCGTGACTGAAAAATTTGTGATGCTTGCTTCTTTCTACGCATGGGCGCGTATACAAGTGTCATACATGTACATACACATACACGTTGTGTGTCAAGACGAATTCAGCATCAGGTGACCTTATCAGCCCAGCTGATTATCAGCTGTTGCTACCAAATTGAGCATTTTGAACCAAAACGTCAAAATTTGCTTAGAAATCTTCTGACAGATTGGTTTTGTAGCATAGCACACTACGTGTTGTTTTTTGTGTTGTAAAATTGTTGTAGCGATAAGGTCACCTGATACTGAATTCGCCTTGGTTGTGTGTATGCTCTTCTATTTTTCTGCACACAAACAAACGTTCACATGCATTTACATTAGTTGTGTGCGCTTGCTTAAAAAAAACCTCCCTTAAACACATAATAGCTTACCATCTACATATTACACACACAAACGAACAATATGGAAAATAACAAGCATACACGTATCAACACTACTTTGTTGACTGTTTGTTCATAACAAGAAGTCTTCACGACATTGCTTGTTGGCACTCATATACACGCACACAAATGCATCTATCGTGCTTTGCTAATAATACGACAGCATTTATTATTGGTTTAGTATAATGCAGCCACAAGAATACATTTAAAAAATAAGACGTATTTACATTTCAAGACAATTTACGCAGGTCTTTATAGTATATTGATACTCACCACCAAGAATTATTAAGTGGTGATACTCACCACCAAGAATTATTAAGTGGTGGTATATACTATACCATTTTGTACATGCTACGATTAGGCTTGCCAGACCCAAACAGTGAAAAATCTTGACATTCAAGGAAAAAATTCTTGATTTGCAAAAAAAAAAAGCTTGACAATAATTTAAAATATTTTTAAAACAATAATAACTCAATGGTTTTTAACAAAAATTATATTTCATTAAAAAAACAGTTGCAAAGCCATATATATTTCTAAAGTATGTGTGGAAATATAATATAATTTCATCAGCTGGTTGCTTATAATGTCAAGTTGCCAGTGTTGCCCAATTGTTATGTTGTGTAAAGGTGGAAAATACTTCTAGACACTTACTAGTGTTGCGGCTATTGCAACATTCCCCCCTGTTCCGCAAACCGAACGATTTGAAATCGTACGATTTTAGAAAACTAACTCCTACAATAGAAATATTTTTTTAGATTTTTTTAGATTTTTTTTGTTATATAGATTCTCAGATATCATATCTGAAAGGAAATTATGGTGTATGTTTTTAAACACGTCTGCATGGCCATTTTTAATTTTTAGAAAACGAGAAATTTACTCGGATTCGGTTTGCAGAACAGGGCCGATTATCTATAGTTATACAATCAGCATATCGAAATAAACCTAAGATATATTTAAATTAATTTTTAGCTTGACAAATAGCTTGTGATCTTGAATATTGACAGGCCTTGAAAAAGCTTGACAATCCAACCAAATCAAGCCCGTCTGACAAGCCTAGCTACGATGTAAGACCATTTGCACTAAATTTTCAATTGGACTTTTATTTTTTTTATGGGATTTTTTTTGCATATTTCAATTGATTAGATTCTCATCTATATAAATATGCAAAAAAACCCGATGTGAGAAAAATAATGAGCTAGGGCGTTTTTATATTAAGGTAACAATTCGTGTGTTAGAATTGTTGTTGTTGTTGGTGCAGTATCATTTCTCTATATTATTATATAAAATGCAAAAAAAAACCTATCAAAGCTTTTAAAAATTGGTTAATTGATATAAGTATGCTTATATAAAAAAAAACTTTCTCATGATACTTTTTCTTAATATTTTTATTTCAATATTTAAAAAATGATGATAGGCCATTTTGCATTTTATATGACGATATATAAGTATGTTGAAGGAAATGAATACGAGGACAGGGTTGGGTAGAAGCTTACCAGCAGCTTGCTTACGCTACTCAAATTAGTCTAAGGGCAGAATTAGTTTTAACTTTCTATTCTGTTACAAATCAGCTGACTCTTATAAAGGGTGTTTTTTTCAGAGTGTCACAACTTTGAGTTCGCATCACTGCTTTATTTGAGCACGATTTAACAGCTGATAGTTGCTTTTTGTTTAATATGAATCGACCCACACCAGAGCGAATGGGCTGCAGCACAAATTGATAATGATTTTGAACTTCCATTAAAAATTTTATTTTACGATAAAGCCCATTTCTGGTTGAATGGGTACGTAAATAAGCAGAACTGTCGTATTTAAAGTGAGGAGAATTCACAAGGTTTTGTCGAAACACCCTTACATCCACAGAAAATTACTGTTTGATGCGATTTATGGGCTGGCGCAGTCATTGGCTCATATGTCTTAAAAAACGATGATGGTCGCAATATTACTGTCAATGGTGGATGGTATAGGTACATGATTCGGAAGTTTTGCATACCTCAATTACGTGGCATTAATCTTGCTGATATGTGCTTCCAACAGGAAGCCCGCTATGTTCCAGATGGCACATAGCGGGCGCTACAATTGATTTACTCAAAGAAACTTTTGATGAAAAAAATAATTTCACGTAATAGCCCAAAGTAATTGGCCATCAAGATCATGTGATTTAAGCCCATTGGATTATTTTCTTTGAGGTTATGTTAAGTCAATAAATTACAAACAATTGAACACCTGGAAATCAACATTCGAAGACTTATCGGCGAAATACGTCCGCAAATGCTGCGAAAAGTTTTTGAAAATTGGTGTTCCAGATTGCGCCTTCTACGCGCCAGCTGTGGCGGCGAAATGGTCTAAATCATATTTAAACCTTAATTTCATAAAATTTTCTTTCCAATAAAGCCCGCTTCGTTGATATTAAAAATATATTTCCTTGTTTTATTATAATTTGAACTTGTGCCACTCTATAAAAAAAACTCCCTTCTGTTATTAGAATTAAAAACAGGGTAGGAAAAAATTCTGGTCGCAAATGCTATTTTATTTTTTTCGTTCGTTTTGAAATTTTTTTTTTGGAATTTTCAAAATAAAATTCGGAAAAGAGTTTTATTCTTGTTTTTTTTTCGTTATCCTCGCAAACGAATTAAATTAACTTAATTAATTACTTTTTCTAAAAAGTACTTTTCCCAAAAATACCTTTTTCAAAAAGTACTTTTCACAAAAAGAACCTTTTTCTAAAAAGTACTTTTTAACTCTTTAATGCCAATGCTACGTTCAATCAATAATTTAAAAGATATGTCAAATGCAAAAGAGTTACCAAAATTAAGTTTTTACTCCCTTTTAACCCCTAAAAGTACACATATTAAAAGTGTACCAAAAACATGTCGGCTTGCTTTTTACCAGCAATAAGAATGTTTTGGAATTTTTATGCCCGTAATTTCTACACACAGGTAATTTAATTAAGCTTTTACCCACTAGTTTGCCTTATAAAATTCAACTTACACGATAGATATCTAGGCACTAATAGATATCTACTTGTAGAAATTACGGACATTAGTCTATCCAATGTAGTCTCCGAGATATAAAGCTACAAATTTTACAATTTTTTACCCTTTTTATCCCCTTAGCACTTTTTGGGCAGTTCAAAAAAAAAACATACATTTTATTATCACAGCTTCTACTGACCGGTAAGAAGTCATAGTAAATTATTTTTATATGTATGCATATGTGTACATTATCATTAACATAATGGTACCGAAAACGGGTAAAATTTTACTCCTTATAAGTGCAAATTTTCAGAAAGTGTCAAATCTATTCAAGATTCTTTCCAGACGAAAGGAACGCACCAAAAAGCTTTCTGCTACGTTCAATGATTTAGAAGATATGTCGAGTGCAAAAAAGGTACCAAATTTTAGTTTTTACCCCCTTTTTAACCACTAAAAGTACATATATTAAAAAAGTACTAAAGCACATGTCGGCTTGCTTTTTACCAGCATTCTTATCCTTTTTGAATTTTTAGTCTATCTAATGTAGTTTCCGAGATATAAAGATACCAATTTTACCCTATTTTACCCCTTTTCGCGTTTGAATTTCCCAAAATCCCTCCTTAGTGGATCTATACATCGGAAGGGAAACCTACACACCAAATTTCAGCTCACTAGCTATAGTCGTTAATAATAAAATCTTCTAAAAAAAATTTAAAGTCTTTACTTTGGATTATTTGTATTTTTACTTTAATCGCGAATTCTATTTTATTTTTGTTTGCGCATTTTATTTTTAAATTTGCGAGAGGAATTTTATTTTGCATTCTTGGTTTTATTTTCGTTCGCAAATTTTTTTTTTAAATTTTAAAAAGAATAATTCTTCACAATATGCGAAAGAAATTAATTCGAGCACTCTTCCTACCCTGACTAAAAAGGATATGCCATATTATTACAACATTTACTTCAATAGACCGCGATATGACAATTTTAGTTTCGTTTCGTCGGTGCCAATAACATCTTTGGCAACCTGCAGCCGGCTTCAACATTTTTGGCTTCAACTTCTGCGTGTAGCAAAAGAAATGGAATAAACAACTGAAATTGAAATAAAGTTTGAATGTGAAATCTATATGTTTTTTGTCACACCTTATATCATTTTCTGCATTTTGAGCTTAAGATTTCATTTGAAATCGAAACGAAGGGGTTTGAATTCCTTATAACTTTTTTATTATAATTTTTTTTATTATTTTTCAGTACACAATTCAATAACGATATCTAACACCAGTGATGGAAATGACAACATCGTGTTTATTTTCAAAAAAAAATATAAGCTAATTATCCTTTTCGACGAAACACCGCACCAAACGGTTCACTTAAGTGGATGTAATTCTCGCTGTTTAACTACTCCAGGATTTTCCGTAGCCCATATTCTGCAGTTTTGCCTATTAACGAACCTATTTAATTGGAAATGAGCTTCGTTGCTCATAATTAAGTTATGAATAAGATCACGATTTTCTTCTGCTTTTTGACGAAAATAATTTGCATAATCAAGTCGTTGCTGGTAATCTGTCGTTGCTGGTAAACTGAAGTTTGACAAATTCCCCAAATCTTCTTTACAAAATACGGAAAAGAAAAATAATTAAAAAGTTATAATAAAAAAGTTATAAGGAATTGAAACCACTTCGGCCATTCTGGGCCACCCTGTATAAACATCTTCAAGAAAATGACGCATATTCATAGTCAAAGCCAAGTATACTTTAAGAGTTTAGAACCAGTATTTCGCATGGTAGGACAGTTTTTAAATTTTTAAGTATACATAATTTGTTTTCAGCATAAATGTTTTTTGATATCGAAAAATAACTTTTTTTTAATTATATTGTTTCTTTCTAATCGCATACTATAATTCTTCTACTGCCCGCCTTTAAACGCGCACATTTGTCAGCCCAAATGTCTAACATTTCATATAAAAAAATTTATCACTTCCAATGTTCTGATTTCACTCAAGTTTGCAACACACACACACACACACTAATAAAAAGGAAATATGTTTTTGTTTTTCTATTTTTAATAGCACAAGAGAAAATATTTCGTCTTTTGTAATGTTTCATTTTTATGACTAAACATTTAAATGTTTTTTCTTTCAAAAAAACAAAAAAAAAATGTAGCACAAGAGCACAAGAAAACGTAAAGTGCTTTATGACGTTTTAAAAATGCGTCTATTTTCTTTTTTGTTAAATGTTGCTATTGTTACCAATATAGACATTTGGCAATAAAATTTAAATTTAACCTGGTCATAATAACATACAGAAGGTAAAACTTCGGTTCTTGTTTTTTGTAAATGACACGCTGCTCTAGTTTAGTTATTGAAAACAGGATAAACGCACAATGCCCTACAGCAGCTGCTTTGCAAAATAAGTGCGCAAAATATCTCAATAACAATTTCAGAGAAAATTATATATAAATTTGAAAGTTTATATAAAATAAAAAAGGTCGAAAAGTATTTTAATGTCAGAAATTCTTGGAAATTATTTAAATTTGCCTCTACTTCGGAACACAAACCCTGGGGGGCGAATCACGCCATTCGATACGACTCGTAATTTAAAAATATTTCAATAGAGTTTATATGGAAATATTTTTAAATTACGAGTCGTATCGAATGCGTCCTATTAACTTTTAAATTATTGCTTTCAATAAACATTTTTAATCAAAGTAAGTATATTAAATTTCTTGTAACTTTGACATCAGTGAGGATGTTTATTTTTTTTCTATGTTGTACGCACAGAAAAAAAGTATTTAGTTTAAAAAAAAATTTTTGAGTAAAAATTTAATTGTTTCTGTTAATAATTTATTTTAAATTTATTTAATTGAATTAAAACTTTAGTAGACTCAACTAAAAAAATTTATTGATTCAATTAAAAACTGATTTCATTCAACTAAAAATTTTATTAATTCAAATGGCCCTATGTTCTTTCGAGGAGTGAAAGGAACATATATTTATATATATATAGTACATATTCTTAAAAATTGAATTGATTCAATTAAAAATTTATCTAATTCAATTAAAAATTTAATTGGTTCAATTAAAAATTTAATTGGTTCAATCAAAATTTTAATTGTTTAAATTAAAAATTTAATTGATTAAATTAAAAATTTAATTGATTCAAATAAATTTTGCAACGCGCAAATAAATAAATATTAAAAGTTTTGTTATAATAATCAATTTTTTTGATTAATTCAATCACAAATTTTATTGTTTCAGTTGAATTTTTAATTAACAAAACAAATATATATTAAAAATGTTATTATATTAACCATACAGAGAAAAAACTGCCTCCTAGAATCAAGAAGATTTTCTCTATGAACTGTTTTTAGGCTAAGGGGTATCCCAGCAGAAGGAAGCGAAGATATTTTTATAGAGATTCCTTATTGTTTTTATGTGGTAAATCTTATTAACAAGAAGAAAACCACATAAAATCAAGAAGACATCTTTTTATTCACAACTTTTTTTACTCAATTTCCGTTATTTTTGGCACCAAAAAACAATCCAAAGAGAAAAACGTCTTGATTCTATTAGGTTTTCTTATAAATTGTAAACTATAGGGTTTTCTTCTTGATTTTATTAGGATGCCTTAATGATTTTTTCAATAAGGTGTTCTTCTTGATTTTAGTATGTTCCTATATGAGTATGTGTAAAGCATCTTATTGATTTTTTTAATAAGGAAATCTTCTTGATTTTATGAGGTGTCTTGTTTTGTTCATGATTTTTTTCATTTTTGTATAAGAATGTTTGCACAATAATTTCAATGGTTATTCAGGCTGCTTTTTAGCATATTGGGTAGAGTGCTTGTCTATCAGGTAGAAGTTCGCTGGTTCAATACTTGGTGAGTAAGTTAGTCAAAAAAATAACATAATGTGTATGTATGCATATATGTATGTATAAATAAATAACATCTACAACATACTACATACATACATACATATGTATATGGTATAGAATTTAAATGAGCACAGAGAATAAAAACGCAATTGTTTTTTTTTTTTATTGAAAAAATCAATAAGATAACCTCATAAAAACTACAAGATTTCTTCTTGATTTTTTCAAAAAGGTTTTCTGTATGAAATTAATAAGATTTCCTTATTGAAAAAAAGCCATAGAGATTTCTTATTAATTTTGTTCTATTTTATGAGGTATTTAGTAGGCACTGTTTTCTCTGTGCCTAACTTTGTAGTAGCAGTGATAAAAATTCATCCAGCTGAACCCTTCAATAATCAATTTCAATGTATTTTTAATAAAAAAAAATATTTTACGGAATAAGTAAAATAATAATTTTGGAATGCTTAGTGAGTTAAAAATGTTAAACTGAAATTGTAACAACTCCCAAAAAACAGAAATTCACTAAATTTATGCGAGAGTAAATAAATTAAACAAATCAATAAAATTTTTACACTTCAATTGACTGCAAAAAAAAATTCGTTTCATTAAAAATGTAATTGATTCAATTAAAAATCTAACATATTCATTATATGTGACCCGGTCTATGAAAAGACTCAAACAATTATTTTTCACTTTCTTTTTGGTTCGGATAGTTTTTGAGACGCTCTTTAACATGGTGAAAAGCAGAAAGTCCTAACTTACTTAGAAGTGTACTAAAAATTCTTCGCCGACAGACATTATAGGTATTCACGTCAAAATTTAATAGAGTGGAAAAGGAGAAATTGGAAATTGAAATAAATGACATTTTAACAACATCAACCGTACACAGTTTGTTTTTGCTCAAAACTTCACTAGTTTATAAGGGAAAAGACCAACAGAAATAGAACGAAGGAGAACAACTAACGAGAAACTGACCAAATGCATTGTTTATCTTTAACAGCTGATTTTTCGAAATTTTGTTTTTGAGTCATAAGCCACCTTTTCATAGACCGGGTCACATATTATTATTATTTTTTTTAATTAATTCTGGTAGTAATACCTAGTTGATATTATATATTTTTTTACTGTGTTGCATATTTAATTAATTTTTTTAATTACCGCAGTAAATTCAATTAAAAATTTACTTGATTCAATTAATTAAATAATTGACTTTATTAAATGTTTAGTTGTTTGCAAACTTAATTAATTTTTTATTATAAAGCAAATTTGCGTACTTTTATTTTTGACTGACATTGCAAAATTTAATTTAATTTAATTTAATTTTAAAGCAAATCAAGCCAATTATTAATAAAAAAAAATAACAAAATAATAACAGAATCTGTTCAAAATCCCATGATATCTAGATAATTTATTTTCTTCAACAACAAATACTTTTGAAATTGTTGTATTTCCCTTAACTTGTGTGCTGTAATTTTTTTTATGTTCCCTCCTCGACATGGAATTGGTTGTTGGCAGGCTAGGCTGGCTGGTGGTGGTGACCAATGACAACAAAAATTCTATTGCAAAAAAAAACTGTCTACATGGCGTCATTTTAATATTTATTTGCATTTCGATTGCAAATAAAGTAATTTTTTTCTTCAGTTTACAACTGCAACTATTGAAAAAAAAAAACCATATTCAGATCTTGGTCTTTAACAATTTTATTTTCTTGCAGAAATATCCCTGCCTTTATATATATACTCGTATATTTTTTTTTGTCATTACAGAGTGTTGGATTACTCTTCCCTTAGTTTACGACTTTTGTAAACTAAGGAAGGCAAAAAAAAAAACAAAAACTCAAGCTATTGTTTGCATATCTTATTTTTTTAATTTATTTTAGACATTCAAATGGAACATGTATGAGAAACTATTATTGGCAACACATTTCTCTATTGAATTAAATCGAAACTAAAGAATATTGCAATTCAAAGAATACAAAGAAAATATATAAAATAAAAAAAAAAACAAATCTCAATATTGGCACATGCAACTTTTTGAAGAATTTCTTTAGTTACATTTAAATAATTGTTTCTCTTGCTTTGTAATTTAATTTCGATTTAAAATTGTTTTCCTTAAAAACTGCACAACTAAATCAAAATGGCAAAGGAGGCCAAAAAGATAAGCATATGTGCAAAGCAGAGGTTCAAACTCCCTTCACCACCCCTTTTAAGAACACTTTTAGGGTGAACAGCATACCCTTGCTTTTTGGCTATAAAATGTGCAAGATCCTTACAAGAAAAATTTTTATGAAACATTTTAAAACTCCTTTTTGAAAAAAGGGGCCAAAAATTGCCTTTAAACGGGCACGTAGCAGGTGAAAATGTTCGTTTTAAAATTCTACTATAAATATGTACTAAGTAGTGATCATCCCTTGAGTGCTATTCCTATTTATATATTTAAAGGAATAAAGAGTTGGGGTCAAAAGACATCATTCGATATCGATCGAAAAATACATTCTTACCATAAAAACTACATTGAAATATTTTGAAATTTTGTTTAAAATCCAGTACCCTAATCGCCCCCTGACTTTGACTTTAGCTTAACTTGCTACAAATTTCTCAAATTTTTGCCAAAAAAAAAAGTTAAGTATGTCAAAGGTTGGCATAATTAAGGCCAACCCCAAGATGTCGACAACGTTCGACCTGTCGCATACTTACATTCAAAACACAAACAAATTTTAATATTTTGTTCTTGTTTCAAATGTATGTAAGTGTGCGACAAGTCGAACGTTGTCGATATCGTGGTTCAGGCCCTTAATTATTGACATTTAGCAGCTAATTTGCATTAAAGCTTTCTCTCATTGAATTTAAAATATCACTTGTTATTTTTTCCCCTCTCATTCTTCCTCTTGTTTGGAATTCTAAACTTTAAAATTTATTCACATCTATAAATCAAAAAACTCTTTAGCCAATTGCTAGATTTTGCATAATAAAATGATTGATAAATACTTTGGACAAGCCAAATCACCGAACTTTCTGTTTGTTACTTTTATTTTGGGGCAACAAAAACCGTTTTTACTTTGATTCAAAGTTTTAAATCCCTTCACTTTGCGTACATTAAATATACAAAAATGAAAAATATAAAAAAAAATACTAAATGGAAATGTCAAGAGATTTTTCTTGAAAAAAAGAAACACACACACACAAGTGTATGGAAATTTTTGTATTTCAAGAAAACAATACAAAGCTTCTCATACTCAACAGCAAGAACACTTAAAAAACACTGAAACGTCTTAGAAAAGTGGTAACAAAAAATAAAAAAAATAGGTAACGAAAAAATATTTATACGAAAACACATTTGGTGACAAAAACTTTATGCCACATTTAAGTAGAGAAGGCAAAAATATTAAAAGCGAAAAAAAGGAATAAAGAGAAACGCATGTATAATTTAAAACAAAGCAGCAGCAACCACAAGTTTAACAAAAAATCTAAGGCTTTTACCTCTTATCCCTGTACCTCGAAGGTATAGTTAATAAAGCTTTTATCACTTGATTTATCATGTCGACAAAGTGACAAAAGCTGCGCGCTTTTACACACTTCTGCAGCATTATTTGTGTCATCCGCTTAGGCCTACTATGATTTTTTTTAAATACCAATTTTGTTCGTACTGAAATATAAATTTTTTTTTTTTTTAATTTTTATACAATTCTTACAAGAATAAGTTCCGCAAAGCTTAGAAGCTTGTCTGCAGTTCTTGACTTTACCCAGTGTAAAACATTTCTAAGCAACATTGCCGTAGGTAGGGGAGGGGGCATTATGACTGGTGATTTTCATGAGTATTAATGAAACTAATAATTACATGCAATTTTTAATAATTCTCGGGGGCAACAGCGAATGGGGGGAACAATGCGCCCCCCAGAATGGCCCTTCAACGCCTATGCACCCTCAGAATGGCCCTTCTACTCTTATGCTAAGCAACTAATCATAAATATCGATTAAAATTCTTAAATATTATAGTTTAGCTAAGGCAAAAAGCTTTCGCTTTGCAGGCATGGACATAAGCTTTTTCTTTAAAGAAAACGTGAGTGCTAATTCCAAAAGCCTTGCAAGATAACCTTAACTGCAACGGCCTGTCCCACGATGTCACCAGAAATGGTTCATTCGAATACTTATATTCAAAAACAAATAAAATTTTCTAAAATTTGTATTAAAAGTTGTCGATCGAACGTTTGCTGCTGACATCGTGGGACAGGACTTAAGACTTCTATAACTGCGAGTAACAAAGTAGATGGTTCTTAAGAGATGTGAAATCATTGAATACGTAAAAATCAGCAAGTATGTGATAAAAATTAACTTGAAATGCAAATGTTGACCAGCTGTACCCGCTAGGAATTAATTTTTGTCTAAGAATGTATGATTTAAGGCTAATTGTCACCAGGTGATCTCGAATCAGCATATAGTGATCAGCTGTTAATTTCTCTTGTGTCAAATTAAAGCAAAACGTTTGGAAATTTGTTGACAGCAGGAAATTTTACACTAACAAATGTACATTGCAAATCGAGACGATCTGATGTGCATTCGCCTTGGTATAAATAAAATTACAAAATCTCCTCAAAGACGCTTTAATACATAAAAATCATCATATATGGCAAAAATCGTCAAATTGAAAAAACCGTGAAAACTGTTATTCCCGTGTGGCTGTTTGCCTTAATTTATAAAACCTGTGTGTCCTTTTAGACGCATATTTATTTATGTTTTAAATTTCATAAAAATCAGTTGAACAGTTGCGCAGACCCAGACATTTGCAGCCTTTATTTCTACTTTTAAAAACATATAAAGCTTATGTTGAAAAGTTTTCGAAAGGTAGAAATTGCCCCATTGCCCCTCTAGATCGTACTTTAAAAAGAAACATTAGGCCAGTATTGTCAATTAGACGCATATAAAAAATTATTGTTTTGAATTTTAAAAATATCGGTTGCATAGTTTCGGAAGGGAAAAAATTGGCCGCCCCTCCTGCTCTAACTTTTCAAAAACAAAAAATATGAAGCCCGTATTTTCTTTTAGACATTTATAAATCTTTGTTTTGAACTTTAAAAATATCGGTTGCACAGTTTGGGAAGGGCAGAATTTGGCCCATGCCCTTCCTGCTCTAACCTTTCAAAAACCAAAAATATGAAGCCCGTATTCTCTTTTAGACGCATATCAATTTTTGTTTTGAATTTTATAAATATCGGTTAAACAAATTCTGAGGACAGATATCGCCCCCTACTTTCTCCTAGTCATAGTTTTAGAAAAATATGAAGCTTGTGTGTGGACGCATATGTCTGTATCTTTTGCATTTCGTGCAAATCGGTTAAAGAGTTTCGGAGGGGCAAAATCGCCTCCCAGCCCCTCTGATGGTCCTACTTTATTATACTTATTTGTAAACATTATTTTATTTATAAATTAGAGCGAACTTAAGAAACAAATTAAGTATTTAAATCGGTCAAACCGTTTTTGAGTTATAGCGAGTCTAGCGAACGACAAGTTTTATACTCATACATACATATAAGTATGGAAAATGGCACGCCCACACTATTGAATTCAGCCAGTTTAGGCGGGAGATCGTTCCATAACAATTAATATGCTCGTACAAATTTTTATGCTTTGATCTACTGCTAAAAAAGGTATAACGCTTTTCGTGCTATATTTGTCATTCAGGCCACTGTGCGCACTTATAAATGAAACTATAAATCGAGCATACTTTTAAGGGCACCAATATTAATAGTTGCTCTAAAAAACTTTCGCTCATATTCACAGTCAAAACAAGGTATACTTTAAGAGTTTAAAACCAGTATTTTATATGGCAATACTGGTTTTAAATTTTAAAACTATACTCGGTTTAAATATCAATTCATGCCGATTTTCATAAATTTTTATATGGAAAAATGAGTTTTAAACATTAACAGATATTTAAATAAGTTGGTGAAATTGGCCCTGAATATGCGCCATTATATGTTTTTTCAATTCTTTTAGAAGTGACAAACAATATTCACTTCGTTCTTAATATTGTGTGCTAAAAATTTTTAAATGGCGCCCCCGGACATGTGAAGTGCTTTTGTGCCAAAAACTTTTAATGTTGTTGTTAGAAAAATAAAACATGCTGAATGGCATACCGCAAATGCTTGCTACAACAAAAGTGCAGTAAACCAGCGGGTATGTATACAAATGAAGTCCAACTACTCAAAGTGTGTGAATGTGAGTGATGGAAGGACTTGGAGAGTTTTCTTGACATTTTAGTATGAATGCTTTAACCAAAAAATATTGTAAGTACTTTTACCGTGAGTGACAAATGTGTTTTAAGAAAATGCGGTTCAAAAACAGATAAACAACTATGTTCGAACAAAGTTATTAAGATTGAACTAAAATTAATAGCCTATGGGCTTATAGCAAAACTAAAAAAATAAATATAATTAAAAGTATTTGCCTTAATTCAGTAAGAAGATTTGGGATGTTTTTGTTTGAAAATTCTTCTGAGTTCTTGTCTTTGAATTCTCTAAACTATTTTCTTCAAAAATGGTTGTTGTCTTTGGTAATGAAAAAGACAAGAACTCAGAAGCATTTTCAAACAAAAACGTCCTAAATCTTCTTACTGAATTAGGGCATTAATTGAGTCAATAATATTTGAAACTTTTGTTTAAAAATTTATTGAATTTAAATTTTAATTTTTAATGGATTTTTTTTATTAAAGCTGATTTTTTTTATGACACCAAAATCCCACTGTGCTACACACAGATAAAGCTTATTTAATTTTTTGATAGTTTGTAAGTATTTGTTTCGTATGAGTATGAACGCAGATTAAATTACTAAACGAAATATTCTTAAAGATTTGATTGTTTTCTTAAGATTTAATGTACAGTACGTCGCTGATATTTTATTTTTCCTTGTATATTATTATGACTACATTAAGATGAAAGCATTAAATTTTACAGCCCATTTGGAAATTTAAATGTTTTTACAAATTGATTTTAACAATAAGCTATTTCCGCAACGAATTTATAGCTTTCCGCCTACCGTTGGCAGAGGACTTAGTGTAAAAATATATGTACATCTATATGTATACATTAGAGCTGTGCAGAAGATGTTTGTTTGCTTAGCCTTCATGATGTATAGTATTGAATTGTTCTGTCTTTTTAGTGGTCTTTATTTTATGAGAACACTAAAACTGGTATTAAATTTTATCAAAAGCATGCAACAGCATTTTGATTATCTGCCAAGCGAGGGCATCAGTTATTGTAGTGTCGAAGCATATTTCACTAGTGCACACCAAATGACAATTGTAAAATGAGCATAAAAGTGTAAGAATATGTGTATGTGAAAAAGAAAAAACAAACAACGTAGATTATGCGATACTGTTCTAAGTTTTATAATTTATTAATTTAAGACTAAAAAATAAAATAAATAAATAATAAAATAAAAATAATATCTTTCTCAATGAATATAATTGTAAAAAGTTTTATTATAACTTAATATTTTATGAAATTTTTAGTTTGTAAAATGAAGTATGGTGCACTATGAAGTGTACACTAAAAATATTGCACACTTGACACATTTGGCTATTCAACCGTTGTACAATGGTTTTGTGTGTTGTTTGTTTCTTTGTTCTCTATTTTTGCTGCACACTCAATTACGATCACCACTACAAATACTATTTGCTTTTGAAAAAAATACAATACTGTGCACTTTTTCATAGCTTGTGCTCAGTTCTAGTATACATAGTATACATACATATGTGCATATATGAAACGAAACAATAAAAACAATTTGGGCCATTAAAATTTTATGTTTTAAGAGTTTTTATGCTAGAAAAAAAATTCTAAGATGCAACCCTAATATTTTGGCTTAAATTACAACAAAACCATGTTTATTGCAACACACGAGCATTAACGCTAGGATATACATTCATATATATATATCCTGCCTATTTGAGTATGTATTTAAATATGTGTGTATATGTGCATATGTATGTGGGTATATGTATGTGCAAAATTACTTTATGTGCAGGAATTAAAAGCAGCACTTAACATCAGTAACACTTAACCCAGTCAGCCTTAAAAATTACACATCAACAACACAGCGAGTTTCTTACAGATGCTTAAATTTATACAAATGTACTCATTTTCTAAAAAAGATGTAAACATATTTAAACATAAGTGGTTGCTCCTTCATTCCTTCGTTCGTTCGTTCATACTTAAGAAACATGAGAAGAAAAATTATGTACATAAATATTCAAGTCATTTTGTACACACACACACGCACACACAGGAAAAAGCACTTTTCCACATGCAAAACAATGCATGCTTAAATAGAATATTTGTTACTTTTTCTTGCTGCATCTGTTTACCAAATTAATCTCTAAACGTTAGTTTACACCGGCACAAGTCTTCTATATAAAAATATTTTCCCTACTGGAGAGTCTTAACAGTTGCCAGGTTTTTCGCTTTTCAAAAAGGGGCCATCGGGGGAGGTGCACTTATCATAAATATAGTTGAGAAGATAGAAGTAGTTACTCTTTGGCCCCATTTTAATGCAGACTTCCAGTATACACAATTATCCTTTACATGGTACAGAAACCGGAAACTTACTAAAACCACAACTAATTCCTTATTTAAAAATAACATCTATAAAATATCCTTTTTGAAAAATCAACAACTTTTTAATGTCCTTTCTCAAAAAAAAAGATTTGAAGCAGTAAAGATCTATTTAAGAAAACAACAAAATTTATGCAGTTGCAACTGAAAAATAAACTAAATAATTGCACTAAAGTACCACATTATTTAAACAATTTGTAAAAGATTTCCCACACACACACACACACACAAAGAAAAAATTAAGCTGAAAAACAAGGTGCATAAATCGTTTTAATGTTTTTTTAACGAAGCACAAAAGAAAAAAGAAACAAGAAACAAAATGAAATGAAGCAATACAAAGAAAAATACTCACCAACCAACAGCATCGTTTGTGAAAAACGCTTCTTGTTATTTTCATCTTTATTTATGCAGTTGCCAGTAAATTTTTAGGTTTTTCTCTGCTTATTTTCTACTCACTGACACAAACACAATTATTTTTGTTTTACAAACAACTGATTCAACCAAAAACGAATTAAGTAAGCAAGGACTCCAGAGAAGCAAGATATAAATGAAAAAAATAAAATAAAAAATAAAATGAAAAAAAATGTTGCAAGGAATTTGCAAAATAAAATGTTAAACCATAAACTAAATTTTTATTATTTGTGTGCAGGTACGAGGGATACTATTTATATTTTGTAAACTGGCAACACTAATGTCAATAGCTAAAATCTGGCAACGCCTTAATACAGTCAGACATTTTTTTAGGATAAATGTACGTATGTCGATGTAAATGTCCTATTTGTTTTGCTTACAGTGAATTCAAAAAATCAATTTGACAAATAAAAATGGAAATTTCAACGTTAGGTTTTCGTTGGATTATTTTTCACAACTTTCGACGTAAATTATTCCAACAAGAATGTGTCGATGAAGTCAGTTCTTTGTATGGGTATAGACACAGAGAAAAAACTACCTCATAGAATCTTTAAGATTTTCTCTATGAAACGTTTTTAGGCTAAGGGGTATCACAGCAGAAAGAAGCGAAGATTTTTTCATAGAGATTCCTTATTGTTTTTATGTCGTAAATCTTATAAATTTTATCAAGAAGAAAACCACATAAAATCAAGAAGAAATCTTATTATTCACAAAAAAAAACAATCCATAGAGAAAAACTTCTTGATTCTATTAGGTTTTCTTATAAATTGTAAACTATAGGGATTTCTTATTAATTTTATTAGGTTGCCTTATTACTTTTTCTTAAAAAGGTTTTCTTCTTGATTTTAGTAGGTTCCTATATGATTATGTGAAAAGCATCTTATTAATTTATTTTAATAAGGAAATCTTCTTGATTTTATGAGGTGTCTTGTTATTTCGTTTCTATAAAAAGACATACAGACAATTTTTTTCATGATCTTTTTAATTTTTGTACAAGAATGTTTGCACAATAATTTCAATGATTATTCAGGCTGCTTGTTAGCATATTGGGTAGAGTGCTTATCTATCAGGTAGAAGTTTGCTGGTTCAATACTTGGTGAGTAAGTTAGTTAAGAATATAACATAATGTGTATGTATGTATTTATAAATAAATAACATCTACAATATACTACATACATACATACATACATATGTATATGGTACAGAATTTAAATGAAAATGCATAAGTACAGAGAATAAAGACGCAATTTTTTTTTTTTATTTTATTGAAAAAATCAATAAGATAACCTCAAATAAACTACAAGATTTCTTCTTGATTTTTTCAAAAAGGGTTTCTTTATGAAATTAATAAGATTTCCTTATTGAAAAAAAAACATAGAGATTTCTTATTAATTTTGTTCTATTTTATGAGGTATTTAGTAGGCACTGTTTTCTCTGTGGAGCACCACCAAAAACCACAGTATATCGTTGTTATTTTGAATTCAATCATGGTCGTAGTTCTGACGAATTTTTAAAGGTCATCCAAAATCGGTTGTTATGCCACAAAACATCGATGCAGCGCGTGACCAGATAATGCAAGATCATCATGTGACATATTGTGAGATAGAGGTATCCTTGCACATTAGTTCTAATTCAAAACATTCGATTTTTCATGAACACTTAGTTTCAAAAAAGAAACTTCTTTTCGTTGGATACCCCATAATTTATCAATCTCGCTCAAAAAAGGGTCGCGCCAAGTAATGTAAGTCCTAATTTACACTATGCAAGTCTGATTGCTAAGCTGATAGGTTTGTGGGAGAGAGCGACGATGGGAAAAGAAATGTATCTGTTCCCCTCGTCTCTCTCTCCCGCAAACCTATCACCCAGCGGCGAACACTGCATACCACATTACATCTCTTTAATGATGTTTGTCATACTTTGTGTCCAATGAATGCTAGCTTACAAAGTGTACGAAAGTAAGCTAGATTGTATTCGAACTGCCCACTGCCAACTTACAATGTATGTTAGGCAATACTGAGCTTTTATGCTGATTGGATGAACACTTCCGTATCTCGCTTATTTTGTGTGCAAGCGAAAGGCATACACTCCACAAATGCGGCAATGCATTTGAAAATGTATACTAGGTACGTATATGAGGTGGTGTGCATTACTGTCTTACATGTGTGCATCGAATCATCGCTTCTGTAATCGAAATTTTCGCCGCTGGGCAGATACATTTCTTTTCCCCTCATCGCTCTCTCCTAAAAAACTAATCAGCTTAGCAATTAGATATGCAAGTCTAATTGCTAAGCTAAATTAGGACTAAGGAAATGATTAAAAAGTTCAACCGTGGTGCTTCAAAAGACGTGCATAAAATCGTATATGCTTTTGAGCCGGAATTAAAACAGCAATCGACTGTGTGGGTATTACAAGACGCAGCTAAATCCAACAAAAAGAAACACAGCGCAGCAAATGGTGGCCTGTTTCTTCGGCCGAATTAATCAAGTGGCCACTGTTCGGCTTGAGCAACGTAGTACTCTCAATTCTGAGTGATACAAGAGCATTTGTTTGCTGAAAGTTTTCGGAGACATTCGTAAAACTAACCCCCGAACACAAATTATTCTTCATCATGACAATGCGAGCTCTCACACATCTCGTCAAACAACTGAATTTTTGAGCAGTCAAAACTTCGAATTGACGACTCATCCTCCGTACAGTCCTGACTAGGCACCCAAAAACTTTTTCTTGTTCCCTAATATCAAAGATAAACTGCGTGGATTTACGAGCACCGAAGAAGCAGTTGGAGCGTTCAAAACCCATGTTTTGAGGGTGTCTCGAGAGGAATGGAAAAACTGCTATAGCGAATGCAAAAACGTATTGATAATCAAGGGGAATATTTTGAAGGACAAAGACATTTTCATTTAAAAAAATTTGTTATTATTTGCTATTCCCTCGTATGTGTGAGAAAAATATGTTTGGAAGAAAAAAAAATTATCAAGAAAAAAACGATCACGACAAATTTGTAACCTTAAGGGCACTGCTACACGTTCAATATATATTGAACGCGATCTAGTATCGCGATATCTATTGAACGTGTAGCATGCAGTATTGATGGATTGCGATCGATATCGCAGAATAGCCTAAATTATAGAATCCATATCGCGGATCGCAGATCGCGTGATAAATATTGAACGTATAGCATTTTCATGGCATTATATCGCGATACGTTAATAAGAAGTGAAATAAAACATATAAAATAAAAGACTCAGTGCAAAAAATTTAACAAATAAAAAATAAAAAAGTTTATTACATTTGTGTAAAGTTTTGTTTGTTCTGCCGGTGGAATCGGAATTAACGGCCGAAAAAATTACTTTGAAATACTTTATTCGATCCGCACAGCACAAAAATAACGTAAATACTGACGCGATATATATTGAACATGTAGCATATGCTCGTGATCCATCAATCCATTAAAATGGATCGCGATCCAAATATTACAATATATATTGAACGTGTAGCAGTGCGCTAACGAAGGAGGAGGAAATATTTGCTGTAAAAGCATAAAATATAAAGAAAACAAATTTCGTTTATCGTCATGTAAAAAGTTTTTCATGCTTAAACCCACATCGATTAGTAAATATTCACAAACCCCTCGGGGTTCCATACTTAAAATATCGCGGGTATTTATTCTTCGTGGTACGATAATTACAGAAAAAACTTGCTTCAAACGAAGTCACTAAGATTCAAATATTTCAACAAGAATGTACTCGTAGTTTAAATAAACCTTCTTTTATTTTTTAACTCTAAAGCTAAATTCATCCATTTGCTTCAGGCAAAATTTTTATTCGGTCATTGACTGAGAAACGTGAGTCAACACAAAAAAACTTCATTTTGTAAGCCTGTTATAGTAGTATTAAAAAAAAGTAATCAAACTCGGTTTTAAAATGATTCCAGGTTTAACTTGAAGAATTATTATTCTAAAATATCAATTTTTACGTTTTAGTTAAAAAAAAAAATGGCACAAAGTACTCGTATTATATTACAACCATGGTGTAATTATACAGGTGACTGCGTAAGGATTTTTTATACAAAAATACGGCAACCATAGCTATGTAAAGAACCGAAGAATGTCAAAAGCATAAAAATAATTGTACTAAAACCAAAACAAAATCGAAGTTCTTGACATTCTTCAGCTACAAAGCACATAGAGCAAAAAATTATCAGCTGAAGTAACGCTGCCACCTTGATTACAACAGGTTAAAATAATACCACGCAAAAGAAGCAGTAAAGAGGATATGATGGCTGTGCGAGTGAGACATTCAGACAATTATCGTCTGTCTCGCGACACCTCTGTTAGTAGTTTGTGGCAACAGACAGCTTTGCTCTTTGTAGTCAATTAGATCTGATCGTGCTGTTGCGCATCAGCTGACAAAATTCGTAGTATTTAATAAATATGTTGATGGTTATTGAAAATGTATTAGCAACATTTGCTGTGTAAAAATCGTCAGAAAATTTATTTTTACATACATGCAAACTCACACATATCTATATATGTATGTATATATAGAAAACAATGTTAAATACAATAACAGCTGATACTTTCATTGGTAGCCTTACGTTTTTACTAACTAGCATTCAAACTTAAGACATACGACAACTTTGACTAACGCATCCTTGAGTTTCATTGCTTTCTTTCTCTTAAAGATAAAGTCTGTTTTTTGTTTCTTAAGTTAGATCCGAAAAAAAAATAAGTTACAAATTTAGCAAACAAGGACGATGGCAAAAATGAACTTGTGATTAAAAAATACTTTAAAAAAAGTGCAAAAGAAATAAGAAAACAATGACATGAAAGTTAACTTTCAGAAAGGTGTTTTTACAGTTGTCTTCTTAGTTAAAAGAATGAACGTTCTATCTTACATTTGTATTTATTTATTTTATTTTTATTTAACTGTTTTAAAACACCTGATGTACTTGTATGTGATTACTACAATACAATTACAATTTACACTGAAACTTTTAACATACAACAAAGGACTTTTATAAAAGACAACATTAAGAAGAATGCAGGGGATGTAATAAAACAGGCCGCAGCATCAGAGACCTTTTTTTTTGCTTTCTTTATGATGTTCTACATACACACACAAACACTATACTCCACTTTTAGCTTTGCCACTGTAAAAATACTTTAGTTATATTTTTAAACTGCGTATGTCCCAGTACACAATTGCAGCAACTTTCTACTTTTTAGTAAGAAATACAAAGTGTATATACTGTGCTATCCCGGTAAAATGAAATAAATACGACCCTGTTCTGTACTGACCGAATTGAAACCGCTCGATTTTAGAAAATTAACTCCGACAATAGACATTTTTTTTAGATTTTTTTAAATTTTTTGATTATATAACTAGATTCCCAGATATCATATCGGAAAGAAAATTATCGTGTATAATTTTAAACACGTCTGCAGCACCATTATTAATTTTTTGAAAACGAGAAATTTACTCTGATTCGGTTTACAGAATAGGGTCGATAATATCAGGCCGATATGTTTTTTTTTCTTTAATTTCGTTCAGAAAAAGAAAATTTTTTTGTGTAAAAGTAAATACATTTTATATATGTAAATTTTATTTCAGCCTTAGGACCTTTTTTAAAAAATGTATAACAAATTTATTGTTATATCGATATTTTGCTGCAACGTTGTGAAGTTTTTTGCTCTTCCTGAAGAAATATCGATATATCAATGAATTTGTTATAAATTTAAAAAAAAAGGAACTAGTGCTGAAATAAAATTTATATATAAAAAGCTCGAATAAATTATTATACTTACTAAATATATTTTTATAAAATTAATGAAAACTTTATAAATTAAGCAAATATTGACCCACACATTTGCTATATTATTGTGCAATAATTGATATTGTACATATTGTATTGGTGAATGGCACAATACATATATCGGATATACTGGATTGTATTGGGTATGTTATATTGGTATATGTATATACATATATAATATAATTGATAACATCAAGACTGTTTTCATTTATATTGCACAACAAGATATATTTTTTAATATTTTGGCAACTTATTTGTCTATATGCATTTCATTGGTGCTTTGCCAAATCATCAGTATTTAATCAGTTCACATATTTTGATCAGTCACAAACCTCTTATCTTATAAACAGACTTTCAAAAACTATTTGAGAATTTACAATATTTTTGAATATAACAAAAGAATACAATAAGCGTAGTAGGCTTAGAAACTTATTCAATATTATTGTGCAATATTTGATATTAAACAATAAAACTGCCACTATGTGTATACATGTGGGATAAAATCAAAAATCTTTTGGTTTCTATTGAGCAACAAAAAGTATTTTGTAATGTGTTGAAAAAATTTTACAAAATTAAACAAAAAGAAGAAAGGTGTCTTAGGAGACCCGGTTATATGTACATAGCTATGCTACTTAGCTATATAATTTTGTGTTAATTAAAAATGCTATACATTCATATTATATCGTTGGTCACAAGTAACTAGAAAGGCCCTAACTCAAATAACTTTACAGGAGAAGGTAAAAACATAATAACAAACAATACAACTGCTTGTACAACTGCTTTGTACATCTGCTTTGTACAACTGCTTGTAAAAGCGTTATTTTTTCCACTATTAAGATAAATGTTTGTGACGAGGTGTATTTGTGTGAAATGTATTGGAATCACTCTTCGTAAAAATACGGGTTAGGGCCTTTCTAATTGTTACCATGGATATGATGCCGTCAAATACGCCGCAAATATTTCAAAACGTTTCCTTTTAGTTGCCATCGTCTTCTTTTCTAGCTGCGTACGATTAAATTAATGTACGTATTTTTTGTGCTCAGGTGCAAAAGCTAGACAAATACAAATTGAGCAATCGTGCTCATTGCTTTTGTTTTGTTTTTGTTTCACTCACTTAAAAAAACGCAACATAACAAAATCAAACAAAACAAAACTAAAACGAACAAAACAAATAAATTTAGAACTGCAATAGTGTTGATTATTTTTGTTATAAAAATCACATGCTAGTTACTGTGTCTGGCATAAAGAGCATAGCTCTAATAATTATTTCCAGGTACATCACTAAATATTAAAATTTCTTAAACGCACAAATGAACGTGTAACATTTGTTTGCTTTTAAAAATATTATGAGAAAACTTGAGCCACATATATTTTTGTAACATTGTGCAATTTATTGAGTGGTGTGGTGCAAAACGACAATAACAATAGCAATAACGAACTCAATAATATTGCATAGCCTATGGAGTACTTTTGAACTTATGAAAAATATACAGCAATGCCACAACAAAACGGAAAATAATAATTTTATAACCGAAGTAAAATAATTGTGCATGAATATGGTGAAAAAAATATATCGCTGATTTACTCAAACAACGTCAAAATTTAACAAATAGAAATTTCGAGTTAATGATGCAGAATTAATTCTCATATCATTCTTTATATTGTGTAAAAATTTCATACCACTATTGTGTAGACTTAACTTTTGAAAAGCAAAATAAAATTTTATTTTTCCATTGAGTATGTAAATTGAAAACTTTAAACTCGTTTTCTGTCCAAATAGTTTTTTGAGTTATGACGTTGTTGGAGTAAATGAGTTATATGTACTTACATTTAATTTCTCATATTTTTATTTCTTCTAGACAAGAGATTGAGCGTACGCTAAATCGCGAATTTGTTAAACTGAGTATTCGTTAAACCGGGACGCCACTTTATTTCGACTTTACGACTTTCTGCAATGAAAGTTGCAAGTCTTGACGGGGACTATTGGGCCCCCTGGCAGGCGTTCTGTATTAATTTTGCATCTGATGTATGTACATGAATTTGTATATGTAACTGTGTGTATGTAACTCCCTGCTTTTTTTACATCTGGCAGGTTTGTATGTGTTTGTTGCTTGTGGTTTGTATTTGTGTGTATTTCTGTTTAAGTGTTAACATTTTACTGCTTCTGTTTAAGGTGTTCTTACGGATATAGTATGAATGTATTTTAACATTCATACATATGTGCATATGTACACAAATGTACATACATATATAAACACACACAGAAAAATTTAAGCTTAAAATCTACGTAAACAACGTTAATTTTACCGTTTTCGGCAATGATTTTGTTTCATATCTGTTTCATGTTAATCTAACATGAGTTAGAGTATTTTCAAAAGAAAATTTTTAATTTTTAAATAACTTTATTTCATGTTGATTTAACATTCCCGCACTGTTAAAACAAAATTAAGAGTAATGTTGAATCCAAGTTATTTCAAAGTTGGAACAACGTATGTTCGAAACTGAAATAACACGAAGTACCATGTTGGATCAAAGTTATTTCAAGTTGAATTAACATGAATTTAATTTAATGTGGTCGTTGTATTTTATTGTTTACTAGCTTAACCCGGTGTGCTTCGCTACCTCTCCCCTCCCCGCAAAAAAATAAATAAATATAAATATATGGCATTGGTGGTGCAATATGAAAATTGGATTTTGCCACGCCCCTCCGCCCTCAGCCCGAAAATAAAAAATCAGACTTCACAGTGTCACCGCCTGAATATTCTGAAGATTCCCTGAAAATTTCATCAAAATCGGCCCAGCCGTTTTGGAGTCCATACGTTACATACATACATACATACATACATACATACATACACACATCCAGTTTTATTTATATATATTTTATTATTTCCCTGTAGTAAATAAAATAGTCAGTTGAGAAAAAAAACTAACTTATAAATTAATTATATTGCAAGTGACTACAAATTGGTTTAAATCTCATGCAGATATCAACCAAACATATTAAATAGAAGCACACGTAAGAAATAAATAAAAGCAAAATAGGTAAATGAAAAATTGACTACCGTCTATGACATGCCTATGTTAAAATAGTGAGTCGGCGACAAGGAAAAAAGTCACTTAATCAACCAGTTGTGGTTATTAAAAAACCAGTTTGAAGTTACTTACAAATGGGTTTGAGTTCCTATAGGGTTAATTAACTTACGTGTGTATATTGGCAAAGGCATCAGAAAAATGTATGCAATATAATTGGCTTCCCCGGCGAATATTTGAACTCGGAGCTCAGCACGTGGTAGTTAACGCACTTACCGCTGCCGCTACAACAACCTTTAATATTTAGACACACTCTAATATATCCCATAATGAATAAAATGTTGATTCAAAATTATTTAATTGATCATTTAACATGAAATTTACTTAAAATTATATATATTTAGATAAAAAAAAACTTTTGTCCAGGATTCGAACCAGCGATTCTCCGGCTACAAGACAAGTACACTTTCTACTAGCCAGCAGAAGATTGTCGGCTATTTACGAACATCAAAACAAACAACAACAATACAAGAACAACTCACACAACTAAGCACAACAGCGTATTGCAGCTATGAACAAAGCAAATAAGCGCCAACACACTTAAATTTAAATTAACATTTTTGCATGGTGATTTTACATTGGTATTTTTTTTCTGTGTGTACGAGTATGTATGGTGTATTTCCTGCTAAATACATTAAACGTATTCTATTTAAATTTTCTCCTTCTTTTTGGCAATGGATTGTTTAAACTTAAACAGAAACGTACACACATACCCGTACATCTGTGTGAACGCGTGAGAATTTTGCAATAGAATAAAATATACAATAATTTCACATTAAGGATGACAGAATTGTTTGTAGCGAATAAAGGAAAGAAATTTTGAAAGAAATAAGAAAACATTAAAGCACTTAATGAACAAATAGAAAGCTAAGTAAAAATAAATGAATAATTGATTTTATTGAAAGTATCTATAACTTATGATAATGAGGAAGGAAAGAGAAAAGACAAGAAGACAAAAATTATTATTGACACTGTTGATTTATAATCAATAATGATAATGATACAACAAAAACAAACATGCTTTCATTAAAAAAAAACTAATATTCATTTATAGCAGAAGATAATGAGGAATGTGATTATTTTAAATAGATAATACAGTACGGGCGAAAAGTAAAGCACTTTGTCTTATTTTATATGAGTTTCACACTAAAATGAAGACTTAAGATAAACTTTTTTCCCCACATTTCTTGGCATTAAACGTACTCAAAGAAGTGAAGGCCAAACAAAATAATAATGAAATATTGCAACTGTATGCTGTATTGACATTTTGAAATTTTTTATAATATTGCATGAAAATTGTATTGGGATTACAAAAAAAAAATAAAATACAATTTGTAGAGAGCGGTTGAGTCCAGGTCAAAATTAAGACTGATAAAGCTTACAAGGGTCATAAAACGCTCACTTTTTGATACTTGTGCTCATTATATTCTGCCAAACAAACATGAAAAGATTGACGCTTGAGCAACGCTACCAAATTATTCAGATTTCTTGTGAAAATCAGAAAATGTATAGAAAACTTCGTGATTTTTATGGCGCATATACGTAGTCGTCCATCTAAGGAAGTAATCCATCGAACTGGGTATAAATTTCGTCATTCTATAAATGATGCAATAACTATAAGGGAAAGAAGGTTTAAATTGGGCGATTTGTAGACATTCGCAAGAATTGGTACACTGTCCGTCCTCTAAGTGGAAACTTTTGAGCAAACATCTTAGCCTACACATGTTTAATATCAGTGTTTAAAAAACTGAAATACTTTTCATTTCATTTCATTTTGCTTCTGCTTTCGCTTTTGAAAAATACAACAGTTTCAGTCAAAGTAAAATCAGAAAACGACTTATGACCAATTGCGCAGTACTTTCAGCGGTCTACAATTTGAAAAGTTTGAATTTGATTTTACTTTTGGTTAGTATCACAAGTAAAAGCAGAAGCAGTTTATATACTTTTGGAAGTTGCTAACAGTTACAGTCGAAGAAGCTAAAACTTTTGCTTTTAGAAGTTTTAAGCAATCGCAGTAAAGTGGTTTTTGCTTTTGCTTCTTGTCTGATGTGCGAAAACATGTGCAAAAACAAAAACATGACAAACATTACAAAATAGTTGACTGAACCTGCTGAAAGCTTCTAAAAGCAATAGCTTTTGCTTCTTCGACTGTAACAAAGCACACTGACTGCTTATGTTTTTACTAGCGAAACTAACCAAAAGCAACAGCAAATCAAATTCAAACTTTTGAAATCGTCGACTGCTGAAAGTACTGCGCAATTGTTCATAATTCGTTTTCTGCTTCTGGTTCGACTGTGACTGTTGATTATTTTCACAAGCATAAGCAAAAATGAGCCAATTCATTTTAAACAGTTGGAAAAAGCTAAAGCAGCGAAAAGTAAAAATTTTACGACTTTTGCTACTTCGACTTAAGTTTTTTAAACATTGTTTAATATGGAGCTGGTGCAGAAATGAAAGCCACTAGACCATCAAATGCGTGGGCTCTAGATTAGTTGGAAACAGTTTCGATGTTTTATTGCAAAATTTCGTTTAGCTGAGGCGCTCATTTTTGGCTTAGCGAGTATACTTGCTGTGATTTACATGCTTGTATTTTATTAAATACATTTGCTCTATCAGGCAAATGGTAGAATCTTTGTTTTTTAATTCGATGACTATTAAAAATTTATTGTACCAAGTTATGACATTAAGTTTTTGGAAAAAAGATAACAAATAGCGCCTTAATTTCTAAATTCCTGCCAAATCAATACAAAACTTCAAAGGAATTACAAGTTCGTGCGAGAATGATGCTTCTATTCTTCTTCTCGTTATTTATTCACAATACATGTGGTTTGGTTGGTACGCTTTGTTTTTATTCGGTTTTCTTTCACAGTTGGGTATTATTGTGTTCTAATTTAGCATTCCATTCCAGGGTGTCAGCAAATTACCTCTCCATAAATATACATTGAGGGGGTAGAAGTGCAATGCATCAGAACACGTACGCGTAGGCGTCCCTATACATACATAATTAACTTATAAGTAAGCCAAGCACACTAACACACACACAACAATCAAACAATAAACAGCAAATAAAAATACTCGGCAATTTTTTAATTAATAATTTCCCGGCATTAATGAAGATTTTAGAGCAGCAGAATGAATTGAGTGGGGAAAAGAAAAAAGTGCTTAGGTCGAGATAAGCTAATTTTGAGTTAATGAGAGTTAATCTGCATATTTGAAAAAATCCCTGGTCAAAATCTGAACTAATTTGTCTGATTTTTCAAGAAGTTATAGCAAAATGAATTGCGGCTTATCTTTTTAAGACTTCAAATCTCATTTGGAATAATAGCTTAATTTAGCTTATACTTTGGTATATTTCAACTTAAATGTATTATTTACAGTGTGTAGAACGATGTTTGTGTAAAAAAAATAAAGATTGACAGAGAATTTTCCAATTTACTTGTAAAAGAAATAAATTTCTGAAAATCGACTTGAACGCTTAAGCACTTTTTCCTTATTGCCACAGAATTATTCTTATTAAAGTTTGTATTTTAAGATCTAAATTTTAGTTTTTCATAATAAAAATTTAGTGATGGCTATTCTGGAAAATGCGTCGGGGAAGTGAAACTTTACATTAAAACAAAAACAAATTTATACAATTGATGTATCGAAGTTTTGAGTTACATAAAAATCGGTTGCATAATTTCGAAAGGCAGATATTACCCCCTGGCCCCTCTAAGGACTATATTTAGAAAGTATGAAATATATGTATCAGCATCTGATAGAACTTGCTCCCCATCTCCTATCTTGGTCCTTCTTTACTGACGAACAGTAATTTATCTATAGTGTTTCTATGTTTTGAATTTCATAGCAATCGGTTTTATAGATTTGGATGTGCAGAAATTTATCCTGCGCCCTTATAGATCCTCGTTTTTTAAATATATAAAGCGTGTGAGTCTTTTTAGACGCAAATGTAACAATATTTTGTATGCAAAACGGTTGTATAGTTTAGAGGGCAGATGTTGTCCCCAACACTCGCCCCCCTCTTGGTCCCTCTTTAATTAAAAAACTACGAGTTCTTTTTCGCAGATTTATCTGTGCTTTAAAAGTCATAAAAATTGGTTGAAAGCGTAATAAGGAAACAAAGTTACTTTTAAATAAGGTCATGGGACGGATGGGCGGGCAAACCACATTCACACTCTAATACGGCTGCCAACAAACGCAGCTAAATGACACGGCTTGTTCAAATTTAGACAGGAGTCAAGCAACCCTTACAGCCCTTGCTTGAGAATATATCTGTTAATACAATAATAAATATTTTCTGCTTGTGGGGGGGTCTATGACCCCACCATCCGCTCTATTATTTTCTTTTTAATTTTCTTTAAAGAACCCTGTATTAAACCAAACAAAAGATGAAAATAAGTATACAGATCGGCCCCAGCCGTTTTTGGGTTTTAGCGAGCCTAATGCCCTAATTCAGTAAGAAGATTTAGTACGTTTTTATTTGAAAATGCTTCTGAGTTCTTGTCTTTGAATTCTCTACATTATTTTCTTCAAAAATGGTTGTTGTCTTTGATAATGAAAAATAAAAATATTATTGCATTTTTTTAAAACATAAAAATTCAATTAATAGTGCATTTACACAGTCTCGAAATCTAGTACTTTCGAGATTTCGAGATAAATCAAGCTGCTTTTTTTCCAGATTTCCCATACAAAACGAAATCTAATTTTTCAGTAGATTTGTAGGAAATCTAATAAAAATTTAATGTTTTTATTTATTCTTTACTACCCTGTACAACAAAAGGTGAGTGAATTAGCTACGGTCTGCTTAAAAAAGTGTGTGAATTGGCTACAAAGCAGTTGTTTGGTTGTAGTTTTGGAAGCAAATCAGTTGATGGGTTTTGTTTTGGAGAAAAACAATCTTGATAAATGTCAAAAAAGCTGGTGTAAACGGTATAGATTTTCATAAAGATTTTAATCAAAATATGCTAGATTTTGTGGTGATGTAAATGCCCTATAAAGTATTTTTATACAATTGTTTAAAAAATACATGAAAAAATATGTGTTGGCAATAATGTTTGGAACAAAATCATAAAGCAAATACACGAACCTTCTAGCATTGACAATAAATAATAATTGTTTTAAAGAATCATAACTGCTGCTTTTTTTTCGTCCATAGACAAGACGATACAATCGTCGAATAGAATTAGGGCATTAATTGATATTATTAAATTGTTTATAGGTGAAAATTTAATTAATTTTTTAATTGATATCACAAAAATTTTAATTGATATTACAAAATTATTCATGTTACTTTTTGTGTGTGTGTGTGTGTATAAACATTCTTAGAGAAAAAATGCCATTAACTGTTTCAATAAAAATCTGCTGAGCATTTAAGATTAATAATCATTTGATATTACAACATCATAAGATTAAGTTTGAAATCCAAAAAAAAAATTTGAAACAAATGCAACCCATCACTCTACCCTCAAACGTACTACAAACACAATCCCTGACACACAGCAATAAAACAGATTATACTGACACAAGTGTATAATAATTTATCCTAAAAACCTACTAAGTGCCACATAAGTGTGTCATTGTTTCCGCTGCAGATTTGTGTCAGTCTAAGGAAAAACCTTTTCATTTGTCAAACATTTCAATGCGAAACATCACTGTGGATTCCAAATGATGCTTATGAAAGAAAAAAGAGAAGAAAAAAAACATATTTATAAATATTTAAAATATGCATGTATTTAATAAACATTAAATGGTTTTTGTGTGCAGAGAATCTTTAAGCAAACTAAATCTCCGCATTAATGCGAACACAACCACTCACGCACGTGTCCTCATAAGCACACACACAAATATATAAATATTTAAAAATCTCAGGGAGTATTGTTATAAACACACATACATTCATCCAAACATACATAAATACATACATACATACATACATATGAATGTACATTTTAATTTGACTCATATCCTGTGGAGCTCATACTTCGTATTCAGGGAAATAAAATATAAATCATACGCCCTGACTGCGATACCCTTATCAACACACCGGTGCGTATGAGTGTCGTAATGCGACGCGTCACATGAAATCATTAATCATACGCTAAAAGTAACAGGTTACCACGATATATAAATTTATTTGGTTGACTTTTTTATCGTTTCATTTAAATTTTTAATAATATTCTTTGTTATAAAAAAACACACAAGATGATATTTAAATAAAACTCCTTACTTTGCTAAAATTTAGAAAAAAAAATTATTTTTGCCTTTGATGGTAAAATATATGTACATATGTAAGGCCGGGTTTACATCGGTGTGCCAAATGCCACACAAGCGTAAAAAAAGCGTAACCACTAATTACGAATGAAAAAGTGTTTGATTCAGACATGTATTTATTAAGTTAAATAGTTCCATACATAACTAATAGACAATTTTATAGAATCCAACATGATTGGAAGCTGTTTAAATCAATAAATATATGTCTGAATCAAACAGTTTTTCAGTAGTAATTAGTTGGTTACGCTTTTTTGGGCAAATGACACACAAGAAATGCCAAATGTAAACTCAGCCTAAGTATGTATGCCAAAAGTGGGACACTTAATTATGCAAAATACAAAATCGGGCATATAGAAAAATATATACATTTATCTTTATAAATATGCCCAGCGTAACTCAATGTAATTGCTTTTGTAAATTATTTCATCTAACAATTTATTCTTTTTAGATCACAGATGCAAAATGTATTCTGACATTCTGATATTCTGCTCGCAGACCAATTAAACTGAAATTTGCCAATCAAGTATCTCGATATACTTAATAACTATAAACTATAGCAGAAGTACCATTACAAAATGCGTCTTCCACAAAAAGTTCCTTTTACAAAAAGTACGTTTTACAAAAAGTACCTTTTACAAAAAGAACCTTCAACAAAAATTACCCTTTACAAAAACTACCTTTTACGAAAACTACCTTATACAGAAAGTACCTTTTTCCAAAAAGTAAATTTTACAAAGAGTTAATTTTACAAAAAATACCTTTTACGAAAACTAACTTTTACAAAAACTAACTTTTAGAAAAATTACCTTTTAGAAAAACTACCTATTACAAAAAGTACCTACTACAAAAAGTATCTTTTGCAAAAAGTTTGTTTTAAAAAAAGTACCTTTTACAACAAGGACCTTTTTCAAAAAGTATATTTTACAAAAATTACAGTTAGCAATAAGTACGTTTTACAAAAAATACCTTTCACTTAAAGTACCTTTTTCAAAAAGTACCTTTTACAAAAACTACCTTTTACAAAAAGTACCTTTAACGAAAACTACCTTATACAAAAAGTATATTTTATATAAAGTAAATTTTACAAAAAGTACCTTTTACAAGAAGTACCTTTTAAAAATAGTATTTTTACTAAAAGTACCTTTTACAAAGAGTACGTTTTACAAAAA
Source organism: Tachina lurida (assembly GCA_944452675.1). NCBI lineage: Eukaryota > Metazoa > Arthropoda > Insecta > Diptera > Tachinidae > Tachina > Tachina lurida. Next base: position 127,337,012 of record OX101754.1, read on the forward strand.
GTACCTTCTACAAAAAGTACATTTTGCAAATAAAATCTTTTGTAAATATTGAATAGTATTTTTTTTCTTAATAATACTACGACATGAATCTTTAGGGCATATCGCCATTAGTTTTAGTTCCTTTTCATTCATCTAAATTACTTCTGATGATAAGGTGCCACTGAAAAAATACTGGAGTGATCTATGATTCAAATGGCCGTCTTATTTATTTATTTACATATTTCCTGAAACAGCATCTATAGGCCAAAGGCAAATAATGATATGGCTATAACTCCCTGCTAACTGATTTTCTCCTACCCAAAGTTTCAATCTCTGATTTTTTTTCTCTGATTTTCTCCTACCCATAGTTCCAATCTCTTATGTCGTTTCCTTATAAACCAAAACATACATAGCGCACACTACCCATGTATTAAACTTTTGTCTACACATACATCATTATCTATGTATGTATGTATATCGTCTTTAAACACACACAAAATATTCACCATCCCTCACAAAACGAGTTAAAAATCTATCAATTAACAGTTTTCACACACACACACATGTTGCAGAGCGTAAGTCGGCCAACCAACCAGCACCGCCCCCTTCCCGCCCACCACCTAAACCTAAAATAAATCCACAAACAAACTTTGGCTATCTCAATCAAATAAATAAAGGCAAATATTTGCATTTTAGTAAGAAATAAACCAACACCATGTACACAGTTTGGGAGGCAGAAAACAAACAGACTAAACGAAGAGCAAACAAATATTGCAAAATATAAAAAGTTAAATCGAATACCCAAAATGCAACGAATGTCAACTTATTTATGGCCACATTAGTTTGATTTTTTTCAAACTTTTTTATCTAAAATTTCTACAGTTGAAATGCGAAATAATAAAACACAAAAAAAAAAGGTTAAAAGCCAAAATGCTGAACAAATAATGATGATTAATTATATTTGGAACAAATTTTAAACTCCCACAGATAAAAAAAAGAATTATTTTCTTCTTGTTTTTGCAATCGAAAATCATTTGTAAACGTCGCACTCGCAAAAACATCAAACCACAACGCAAGAGAAAACAATTAATATTCAATTTTATCCATAAATCTCTAAGTGTGATTGATTTTGGTGGTCCATTTCAGTTGAGATTGTTTTTTTTTAAGCAGTTTGGCTTCGGAACATTTTAAGTTTTAAAAAAAAAAAAAAAATAAGTTCATACGACAATATTTTAAAATTTAGCTCAGCTAAGAAAAGTCAGAAAGTTTTTCTTTTAACCACAATTTGCTTTATTTCATGTGCTTTCTGCAGTTTTGCAAATTTTTTTTAAGAAAAATTTATTCGGTTGCTTTGGCAGTTTTAAGCAAATAAAATGAGAGGGTCAAATAAATGGATTGTAAATAAATTAATTTAAAAAAAACTGGAATGGAAAGATTTGTCCCTCCATTTACTTGATGATTTTTTAAAGCACATTTTTTATATTTTTTTGGTATGATAAAGAACTGAATTGCAAAGTGAGCAAAAAAATTTATAAAGGATACAATTTAGTATTTTAACAATGTAAACATTATAAAAAGCCTTATCCTTTATTAAAATTTCTTGTGAAAATCCAGACTATACCTGTCACAGCACACTTTTCTAGAAGAAAACTAACAGTGGCCGTCAAAACACATATTTTTTATGAAAAAGGGGAATATGCCTGCCCTTCGCTGAAAACTTTTCTGTCTGTTTTCTGCCTGTCCATGCACACTTTTCTTAACTTTTACAAAAGGTACCTGTTACAAAAAGGACTTTTTACATACAGTACCTTTTGTTAAACAAAATTTATACAACAAAAAGTACTTTTAACAAAAATACCCTTTAGCAAAAGTAATTTCTACAAAGGTACTATATATTTACAAAAAAGTACTTTTACCAAAAGTACATCTGGCAAAACTATTTACCACCAAAAGTAACTCATACAAAAAATATCTTTTAGTAAAAGTACTATTAATAAAAGTACCTTTTATTTCAAATATTATCAATAAAAGTACCTTTTATAAAAAGTACGTTTTACAAAAATCAGCTTTCACAAAAATCTCTTTTTACAGAAAATATCTTTTACAAAAAGTACATTTTCAAAATGTAGCTTGTACAAAAAATACATTTATCTAAAAAGTAATTTTTAAAAAATGCTTTTTGAAAAAGGTACCTTTTACTAAAATAATTTTTACTAAAAAGTACCTTTTAAAAAGTGCCTTTAACAAAGAGTACCTTACACAAAGAGTACCTTTTACAAAAAGAACATTTTACAAAAAGTACCTTTTTCAAGAATTACCTTCTACAAAAAATACCTTTTACAAATAGTACCTTATACATAAAGAACATTTTACAAAAAATACCTTTACTAAAAGTACCTTTTACAAAAAGTCCCTTTTACAGAGTACCTTTTGCAAAAAGTACCTTTTACAAAGAGTACCTTTCGTAAAAAAAAACTTGCTTTTACATAAAGTACCTTTTACAAAAAGGACCTTTTACAGCAAGTACCTTTAGCAAAGAGTTCCTTTTACAAAAAGCACCTTTTACAAAAAGTACCTTTTACAAAAAGTACATTTTGCAAAGAGTACCTTTTACAAAAAGTACTTTTTACGAAAACTAGCTTTTACATAAAGTACCTTTTACAAAAAGTACCTTTTACAGAAAGTACCTTTAACATAGAGTACCTTTTACAAAAAGTACTTTATACAAAAAGTACCTTCTACAAAGAGTACCTTTTGCAAAGAGTACCTTTTACAAAAAGTACCTTTTAGAAAAAGCTCATTTAACAAGAATTATTTTTTTTTTTAAATTTCTTTACAAAAACTACCTTTACAAAAAGTACCTTTACAAAAAGCACCCTTTACAAAAAATACCTTTTGCAAAGAGTAGCTTTTACAAAAAGTGCAAGTGATAATTTGTTAAAATTGTAGAGAAATGGCATTTCAATACTCTTTGTAAGTGTTCTAAAACTTTTTTGGCTACATTTACTTACAATTGTCTTTGCTGTTCTTGTGAACTGAAAGCTAAATCGAATTGAAAAGAGTCATTTTGATTGTGTTTTCTTCTTTTGGTGTAAAATGTAATAAAAAGTTATATAGCAAAAAAATATTAAAAGAAAAACAATACAAACAACTGCAGGTCATAAAATAAACCAATTTACATGACATTGGATAATTCTCCTAATTGGCCATTTTCTCTTCGAAGTCATTTCATCTAAAAAAAATATGATTCTTCCACACTTGTTTGCATAACATAAAATGGTAATAAAAAAAAGAAAATTATTTTAAATTTATTTTGCTCATCCTTTATGAAAACAAATAAAGCAATTTGTTCTATGTTGCTTTTTTTCGATTACAAGAAAATAATAAAATATATGTATGTATGTATGTATATGTATAATAAAAAAGAAGATTATGTATGAACTAAAATCCTTGTAATAAAGTCGAGCAAATTTTAACTTAATAATTCTCAATAGTATCATCATTGTCATTGACGTTGTCTTCATGGATATCATGAGCATTAAAATATTGAAAAAAATGTAAACGTTTGCTAGAAAGTCGATTTTTGTCGGGAAAAGTGAAAAAAATATCAAAATATTTTATGTGTTTTCATGTCTTAGGACACCCGGTTACAGCTATGCTGCTTAGCTATATAAAACAAACTGAATGTGTTACACAACAATGCGATAAGCTTATGTTATATGATGATGTCAAATTCGCCGCAAATATTTCAAAACGTTAGCATTTATTTCCCATTATTTTCTGTTCTAGCATCGTACGATTAAATTAATGCATTATTTGTGCAAGGCGGCGGCAGCTAGCCGGCTTACAGCCGATCAGCTGTAATCTCTGATTTGTGCTCATGTGCAAAAACAATAAAAGAAAACAAATTGAGCAATCCTTCTCATTGTTTTTGTTTCACTCACTTCAATGAACGAAACAAAACACAATCAAAGTATTTGTTTCGTATATTTTCGTACTCTGCTTTTAAGTACAAAGAAATCAAAACAAAAATAAATTTATAATTATAATACTGTCGATAATTTTTGTTACGAAAAACACGTCCTAGCTCTTGTGTCGTGACATAAATAGCATAGCTATAATTGCAGACAATGCGCAATTCTTTGTTTGTGAAAGTTCTTAAACTTTAGTACGAAAACATGTTGGCAGAATAAATGAGTAAACTGAAGGTTGTTACTTCTTTTTGATATTTAATCGTTTAATATGAAACAAGCAAAAATACTTACAAGAAATAACAGCAATAATGAAAATACTCGTATATGACGGTTTGGACTTACCTGCAAGAGAAAAAGTTTTCAATTAATTATTATATAATTCAGAAATTATAGCAAAAAATTTTTTAAATAAATTGCAGTGTATAACTAATTGTTATTTTTATATAAAAACTAAATAGCTTGACAAATAAAGCTAGAAGTCAAAATCTCATGTGCTTACTTCTGCTTTACGCAACTGCTCTAAGGAACACCCTTTAGCAGACCCTAAATTGGTATACAGAAAGTTTTTACAACTTTCAGTACAATTGCAACTGCTACCACACAACAAGTATAGATTATTGTAATCCTTAACGATTTTATTATGTTTGCGCGTTGCAACATGCAATTTGCTGTTGTAAGTATGATGCTCATTTATAAACATCCACCCCTTACACACACACCACACATACTTCAGCAGACAGAAAAACAAACTGTACCCTACAATATTTTCTTTATTCAATTGGCCAATGATAATATTACATATCTATGGATGTATTTACATGCAGATTTTCCTTTTTTTATTGTGTGTGTGTGTGCGAAGTTGTGTGCTGGAGAAGAAAATATGCAAAAGTTATATTTCCCTATTTGCGTGCGGGAATGTGTTTGTGCGTTTGAGTAGAAAATATAGATTTGCATAAAGTACAATATAAATTTGTATAGTTTGTCGTTAATATTTAAATTTTGTATATATAGATGGATCAATGAAAATTGTGTATGCCATAGAAATAACAACGAGGGGTGAATTGATAATTTCATTTAAAGGTTAATTTTGCACACTTACTTTTTAGGCATATCAAGGGTTCAAATTCACGTTATTTCAAACTTGAGGTAACTTTGATTCAAGATGATTCTTCATTTTGATTTAACAGTAGCAGAATGTTAAGTTAACATGAAATAAAGTTAATTAAAGAGTAACAATTTTAATGAAACACATGCTAGGCGAAATCATTACCAAAAAATTATAAATTAAATTTGTTTTCGTAGATTTTAATATGAAATTTTTCAGAATGGAAAATATGATATAAAGGTTATAATGTATTCTACAAAAATATTTGCCATAACGTATCAAAGCCCATTTTTTAAGAGAACTCATTTTATCATTTTAAAAGATATAGATCAAAATAGTTTCAGTTCCTTTTTTAAGATGAGCTCACAGGTCAACTTCTAAAGCGCACCCCTAAATGTAAATATTTTTACGTTTTATTTTTTAAAAATGTTGTTTTGGTAGATTCGAATATTTCTAAATAAGAAAAAGTTACGTAAAGTATAGTTAACAAATCAGAACACTTTAATTACTCAACACTGAATATAATGTTAAACTATTCACTGCAGGAATACCACGATGTTAACTTTTCTTAGTCAGCAGTCGCTGCCATGATTTGAATGTTTACTTGAACATCGTCTTGTATGTTTGTGAGCTTGTGTATTTATGTTCTTTAGGTAATAGTATTATTCTCATGACACACAAATATTTTTATGGAACACATTTTTATTAGGTTACTTCACGTATATTTTTGCGCAATAATTATTTTTTTTTTTCTTTGGTCATCTCTGCCAGAATCCGACATATGATAACATGGATTTTTTTTTAAGTTTTACAATATTATTAATACAAATTAACTTATTTGTAGGATAATCCAACCAATTAGTCTAAGATAAACCTACTTAGCCAGTAGTAATGGTTACTTTTTTAAGTTCTAATCCTTTCGTTTTAATTATTCACGGTCTTCTTTTAATGCAGGGGCTGGAAAATCTGCATCTATTGCAAAAAAAAAAACAGACAAACACTTTCGAAGTCAATTAATCAAAATCTTTCTTTAGGCCTCTTTCCACTTTTATCGCTTTAATTAAAATTTAGTGAACTAATTAAAAAACTAGATAAAACTTTACATTTTTATAGAAATATTAAATAATTTTATGTAGCTCCACCCTCGTAAGTCTTTAACAGAAACAAAGAAAAAAAAAATCCTTAACATAAAACTTGAGCCCAAGTATGCTGGAAAATATGATTGTTGCATCAATATAAAATAAAAACATTTTTATCAAATTGATCTTGTTAAAGCAAGAATGCAACAAACTTCTACAACAACACTTATGTATACATAACTACACATAAATCTGTTTTTAAAACATTTTTTTTTAGAATAAGAAAAATATTTTCCCTAAGAAGGAAAGAAAAAACTAGGAATAACATATAGATTGTGAAGCCCTTAAATATGAAAAAGCAATTTTCAAAAAGTTTAAGATATAACTTTTAAGATATACATACATCTATAGATATACATACAAAAAGCGCACAAGTTTTTACTCAAAAATCTATTAATTTTTTACACAATTCTGGCATTAGAAGGATTGCAGTCGTGAATAATTTTTCCTTTCACTAAAGGAAAAAACCTAACCATGGACTATTGTAATTTTCAACTATATATTAAAATGTATGGTATACATTATGAAGTACTAAATTAAATAAATAATTTTTTTAATTTTTCATTCACGTACCAGATTTATTTATTTATTACGTTTACATAAGGGTAAAATTTGTCTAGCTGCACCTTTTTCTCCCTATCTTGTTTTTTCTGTGAAAAAAAAATCCAAACAAAATTATTTTTGTGCCTTATTCATAAAAAAAAATATTTTAGGTTTACAAAAGGTTTATAAAAAAATTTTGTATGGAAATTTGGTAGTTATTGATATATTTATTTACTTTAACTAACACTTTAACTTGTGGCCCGAAGACTGGTTCAAAATGGTTGGCAAAAACCTCTGATATATAAAAATTTGTTCTAAATTGCAAAAAAGGGTGGACTAAAAATGTATTTTAATGTCAATAATTGAAGAAATTGCTGAAATGGCAAACATGGCATATGCCACAAAAAACTTGCCCTGATGATTACAATAGTGGATGATTTCAATGAATGTGAATTTAGACATTTGTTTGCTAAAATATTTCTAAAATTGTTGTGGCTTTAAATTAAGAAATTTATAAATATACAGTAGTGGTCAAATATTTCATGGATTGATTGTAAAAGAACTGCAAAACACAGATGTTCCACAAAATATTTTATACAAAAAGTGACTTTTCAAAGAAGTATCTTTTACAAAACGGACCTTTTTCAAAAAGTAGCATTTACAAAAAGTACTTTTTACAAAAAGTATTTTTTACAAAAAGTACTTTTTACAAAAAGTACCTTTTACAAAAATTACAAAAATTACCCTTTACAAAAAGTTCCTTTCACAAAAAGTATGTTTAAAAAACTCTTTTACAAATAGTAACTTTTACGAAAAAAACACTTTTACAAAAAGTACCTTTTACATATGAGTAAATTTTACTAAAAGTACCTTGCAATATACATATGTATCTTGAATAAAAAGTGCATTTTACAAAAAGCACCTTTTACAAAAAGCGCCTTTTACAAAAAAATACCTTTCCCAAAAAAGTACCTTTCGCAAACGTACCTTTTACGAATAGTACTATTTACGAAATAAAACGTTTACCTGAAGTACGTTTTACAAAATGTATCTGTTGTAAAAAGAACTTTCAGAATAAGTAATTTTTTTAAATATCTTTTTCAAAAAGTAGCTTTTCAAAAAGTACTCTTTACAAAAAGCACATTTTACAAAAAAACATCTCCCACAAAAAGAAACTTTGAAAAAAAAACGTACCTTTCCTTTTATTTTTGTATAAAGTACTTTTTCCAAAAGGTAAAAATCACAAAACGAACCTTTGAAAAAAACGTACCTTTCCCAAAATATATGTATACCTTTTTTTGTATAAAGTACCTTGTCCTAAAAGTACCTTTTACAGGTACATTTTACAAAATCACCTGTTTAAAATACATTTCAAAAGAAACGTTTTACAAAAACTAACATTTATAAAAACAGCATTTTACAAAGAAAAACTCAAAAAAGTACTTTTATAAAGCAACTTTTCTAAAAAGAACCTTCGACAAAAAATTACCCTATGCACGAGGTACATTTCACAAAAACTAAATTTCACAAAACGTGCTTGTTACTAAAAGCTTACCTTTGGAAAAAAGTAGTTTTTACATTAAATTATTGTTACAAAAAGTACCTTCTGCAAAAGTAAATAATTAAAAAATAGTAAAGTACTTTTTACAAAAAGTACTTTTGCAAAAAGTGCTCTCTACAAAAAGTCCTTTTTTTTACAGAAAGTACATTTTCAAAAAAAAAAACTTTGCACCTTTTACAATTAACTGTATTTCCAAGCAACAATTGAATATACTTATTTCAAAACCGTACGCAACGAATATTTAATAAAATGTTTGATGTATCTGCTAAATATTAAAAAAGATTTCTACACATATTTTAAATTTGTTTAAAATGATAAATATTATGAGCATCACTGTAAGATGAAATGGAATGCTCGCTGCAATGCGATATTGGCCTGCCATGGCATTCTTTAGTAACTATAGTTTATAACTAACTATTAAAGTATGCAATAGCAAGAAACAACAATGAAAGTTGAGAATAACAAAAAAAAAACCAACAAGCAGAAACTAAATAAATATTGAAAAAAACAAAAACAAGAAGAATTTGTTTCAAGAACCTTATGTGTGTATGTATGTATGCATACAAGAGCATAATGAAAGATATACTGACACAATTGAAAAGGAGAAAACTCGATATTTTTATTTAACAAGATGCTGAAATGACTACTGACGATTACGATGCTGATGCTGATAACGACAGTACTGAGGAGGGCCCGGCTGACTAACTGACTGACTGAGTGACTGACAAACTGGTTGTCTGTCGTTGCTATTGTACATCGTTTTATTCCTGCAACAATCATTATTACATCCTTGCCACATACTGTACTATACTAGTGTGCCACAAAAGCATCATAATTTTGTAGGTTCTTGTATCGCATGGTTAACACCCAGCTAACATTAACACTCAAATAAAACTCAGCAATACAATTAAAACTTCATTAGAATATCTAAATATAAGAAGGAAAAAATCAAGAAAAGTATCTTAATAATGTATTGTATTGAAATAATTTATGTTTCTTTAAACTGCAGCCATTAACCTGCCTAAACTTTAACAGAAACATAAAAGCGCCAGACATGAATTTGCATTCTTTTTATTTGCTGGGATATGTGCAGCTATTTTTACAAGGCTGCTGCTGCTGCTGCTGCTGCTGCTGCCATGATGAATTTTGTTTGATGGTTCATCATTTTTCCACGTTTGCCATTTTGTTTTCCTTTCCATTCTCACAACAATGGCTGATTTTACACACACAAACAAACACACATTCAAACAAATTTGTAAATTTCTCAGTGCATGTGTGTGTATATTATCTTATACGAGTATGCCCAGCTAGCATTTGGATGATTGAATTTTCGGTAGTCATCTTACTCACTCATTTTTAACTAGTTTTGGTGATTAAAAATTGAGTTTTCATACAGTTCATCAAAAAGATCAGTCAAATTTGTCTATTCTTTATGATTAAAAACTGATTACAGTTATTTTTATCATTTGCTTGAGTACTTTTTGACTATTCTTGGTGACCAAAATGCGATACAGTTCGGTAGTCATCTTACTTACTCATTTTTGATTACTTATGGTGATTGAAAACTGAGCTTTCATACAATTCATCAAGAACAACAGTCAAATTTGTCTATTCTTTATGATTAAAAACTGATTACAGTTATTTTTATCATTTGCTTGAGTTCTTTTTGACTATTCTTGGTGACCAAAATGTGATACTTACTTACTCTTTTACCCCCACCATCTCGCAAACATAAAAAGTGATCAGCTTGTAAACAAGTTCCCGTTAACCAACAAGTCAAAGGAAAAGCAATGCAGAAAAAATTATATATTGTATTTTGATTGCATAGTGAGAAGTCCTGTTTTTGATCGCTAAAGTGAGAATTGGTATCTATTTTTGTTATAAAAAAGTTTTTTATTGAAAAAATTAAAAAAAGTTAATAATTATAATAAACAAAATACTAATAACTATTTAAAATAAATTAAAAAATTAGAAAATTTAAAAAATCAAGTGAAATTATGTCAGCCAAAAAAATTAGACGCATTGCTAAAAGAGAAGCTGAAAAAATTATGTCATGCAATTTTAGTAAGTAAAATGAATTCTTGAAATTATTTTATTATTATTTTGTTTTTTAATTAATAGTATATGTATATGTAACAAAATTTCATTCCCCTAGACTTAAGAGCAATGAATTTAAGAAGTTATTTTATTAATTTGTTTTGTTTTGTAAATGAATAAGAATTGAATTATAATAAAAATTTTATCATAAAACTATATCAAATTATAGTTTGATTTCTATTAAAAAAAGGGTCAAATATTATACATAATATGATCATAATATGACTTCAAATTATGGTAAGATTCGTTTCAAAAATTGATCGAATATCATACAAAATATGATCATTAAACGATTTCAAAAACGGTTCGAAAATGAAGCAGAATGTGATCATAAAATGATTGCAAATTCAACTAAAAAGTGAACAGAAAATATTATCACATATGATAACAAATGTACATGAAAACTACATTAAAGCAGAGATCATAAATGACTATTCAGGAATAGTCACATGCAGGGTACCATTTTCTCCCGATGACAGAATCATTTATGATTAGAAAATGATTGCATATTTGATAGTTTTAATCCTCTAGAATATTCAAATGTGACTTCTTTTTGATCATTATTTTCACAAAATGCTGGTTGGGTGTATGTATGTATGTATGTATGTGTGTTTGTGCAAGTATTTACAGTTTTTTTCAACAATAGTCTCAGCGCTTTAAATATGAAAAGTCTTTTAAAAATGATTATGCATTGAAATGATAATAAATATTAAAACATAAAAGAGATAAAGATAAGATAAAATAAAAGAGATAAAGATAAGAAAAAAAAAATGTCCACAAACATATTCATTTTCACTAGCTAATTTAAACAAGACTCTTCTCTGCCAGATTTTTAAAATAAAATCTACTAGAACATGGTTCTGGAACTTTTAAAAATTGAAGTACATAATCAATCCTATACGATGATTAGTAATTCCGGCTTTATAGAAAGATTTCAAATGAAAATTCATCGACATAAATTAATGAATTGATTCCTTCATTTTAATTACTGAGATTTTCTTAATCTGCTGCTATTCCATGTTCGTATTACACAATTGTTAGAAAGAAATGCTACTCGCATTCAAACATGACTGCATGCATCATAAATTTGTATACGAAATATCATTTGTATTTGAATAATTTTTTTCTGTGCATCCTTCTCTCTCTCTCACTATACTTTTTTAATATTTCGTATCCTTGTGGCTGTGTGCACACATGTACATATGTATGTGTGTATGTGTGTGAGTGCATTAGTGCATTGTATTAAAAAATTGCTATAAAATATAGAACAAAATCTACTTGCCTTCTACTTTATTGCACAATGAAATAAAAAGGACTTATTAACCAATGACTACATGCAAAATGAGAAAATATTAAAACAAACTATTAGTTTAATGAATAATTATTTCGAGAAGTAATTTTCATTATTTGCGAATGAAAAGAATTATTGATTTGAAGAAGTTTATTTTTCGAAACAAATTATTAGCCTCTTCTCTTCACTTCTTGATGCAGCAGAAGTAGAGGACTTAGTAGTGTTTTCACACTGACACGGTTTTAATAAAGGTTGGTGTTGGCGTTAAAACCTGACTTATCTATACAAAATGATTTTGTTAAAACCAATTTAAATTGAAGAACTTGAATTGGTTTTAAGATGGTTTTATGAAATGCAAGCTTGTTTTCGCTGTGCTAAACTTAGTGCTGCCAAGTTAAAATGACCGGAAGCAGATGTTGATGTATATGCCAGTGAACAAAAATAAATGATCACACGATTGCCGCAAATACACCAATGTGACCCAATTTTTATTGTGCTGAATTGGTGCACAATAATAAAATTGTCCCCACACAGAGAAAACCCAGTGCCTGCTAAATACCTCATAAAATAGAACAAAATTAATAAGAAATCTCTATGGTTTTTTTCAATAAGGAAATCTTATTAATTTCATAGCGAAACCCTTTTTAAAAAAATCAAGAAGAAATCTTCTAGGTTTTATTAGGTTAATTTATTGGTTTTTTCAATAAGGTTTTCTTCTTGTTTTTAGTAGGCGACCTCACAAAAAATAAAAAAACAATTGCGTCTTTATTCTCTGTGCTTATGTATTTTTATTTAAATTATATACCATACACATATGTATGTACTATGTATGTAGTATATTGTAGATGTTATTCATTTATACATACATACACATTATGTTATTTTCTTAACTAACTTACTCACCAAGTATTGAACCAGCAAACTTATAACCATTGATATTATTGTACAAAAATTCTTATACAAAAATGAAAAAGATCATGAAAAAAAGTTTCTCTATGTCTATTTATAGATATGAAATAACAAGACACCTCATAAAATCAAGAAGATTTCCTTATTAAACAAATCAATAAGATGCTTTACACATAATCATATAGTAACCTACTAAACTCAAGAAGAAAACTTTATTGATAAAATCAAGAAGGCAATCTAATAAAATCAATAAGAAATTCCTATAGTTTGCAATTTATAAGAAAACCTAATAGAATCAAGAAGTTTTTCTCTATGAATTGTTTTTTTTTTGGTGCCAAAAATAACGGAAATTGATTAAAAAAAAGTTGTGAATAATAAGATTTCTTCTTGATTTTATATGGTTTTCTTCTTGATAAAATTAATAAGATTACCACATCTCTATGAAAAAATCTTTGCTTCTTTCTGCTGGGATACCCCTTAGCCTTAAAACGTTTCATAGAGAAAATCTTCTTTTCTTTTTCAAAATGCAAGATTGTATGTTTTTCAGAGCTCAGGGTGTGTATTAGGATTTGTAAAAATCGATAATGTAGAACCACTTAAGATAAAATATTAAATTTTAATGTGCGTGACTCCGCCCATTTTTTCAAATAGAAGATTGTTTCTATTTTTGAGCTCAAGGTGCGTGGTAAGTTTCGTAAGAAATCGGTTGATTAGAACTACGTGAAATATAAAAATAGATTTTAGTGGGCGCAGCCACGTCTATTTTTTTCAACTCTAAAATTGTGTAATTACAAGAACCAAATGTCGTTTACTAGGTTTCGCAGCAATCAAATAAGTAGAATATCATAAAATCAAATAAAAAAATTGTGGGCGCGTCCCTGCCCACCTTTTTACAATGGGACCAATTGTCAGCTATACCCTCTCAGACAAAAAGGGAATTGTGGCATTCGGTCTAAAATGAGCTGAGTTATGGTGAAATAAAATAAAGTAAAATATAACAAAAATTAAAAATTTTAAAAATCCCCGATATTTCTAGAAAAGATGTGATATCTTCTAAACGGCTGGACCAATTTTCTTCAAATATAGTTAAGAAACTTCTCGATCAAGCCACCTTTCAAACAGAAAAAACTAAACTAAAAGCCGTCCAGCCGTTCGGGCTGTACGTGGACACGGACAGACACACAGATACACAGACACACACTACAAATTTATAACACCCCTTTTTTTGGTCGGGGGTTAAAAATAGATTAAATTAAAAATAAAATAACATGAAGTTAAATGAAATAAAATGGCATAATTGAAATGAAATAACAAAAATTAAAAATTTTAAAAAAATTTAACAAAGAAAAAGTAAAAAAGTTTATTACATTTGTGTAAAGTTTGTTTTAATAAAGGGTAATGGCAGAAGATAGTGAAAGCGAGTGGGTTCTGCCGGTGGAATCGGAATTAACGACCGAAAAAATTATTTTTAAACTTTATTTTTAATTTATTTATTTTTAACTAACACCAGAAAATACATTCTTGTTAAGATGCGTTTTCTTAAGCAACGAAATTTCGAAAATTCGCAAAAATCACAATATTGGAAAGAAACACTGAAATTTATTAAAACTCGGTAAAACTGTAAGGCAAGCAAACATTCCGGTAAAGTCGCGAAAATTATGAAAATTTGCAAAAAAAACTTGCTAAAATTTTAACGATTGCAAAGCACAATATAGATTAAAATCCCTAAAAATATAAGATAGAAAAAAAAATTGGGAAAATTACGACTATCGCGAAAAAATCGATAAATCGCGAAAAGTTGCAAAATTTTAAACAAGATATAATATTGATTACAAATCGGTAAAACTGTAAGAAATGCAAAAAAATTCGGTAAAAATCGTGAAAAATACGAAAATTCCTAAAAAGTAGCTAGCAGCGGGATGATAACAAAGTCTAATATCGCTTAAAAGTCGAGAAAAATGTTAGAACTCAGAAAACATGAAAAAAATCGCTTTTATCGCGAAGTTTGCAAAAAATTGCGAAAAGTTGCAAAATTTTAAATAAGTCATAATAGTGACTTAAAATCTCAAAAACTCTAAGGAATGCAAAAAAATCGCGAAAATTATGAAAATTTGCAAGAACTTACTAACAGCGGGATAATAACGAAGTTTAATATTGTTTAAAAATTGGCGAAACTCTCAGGAAGCTGAAAACATGCAAAAGTTACTAATGTCGCAAACTTTGCAAAAATTCGCGAGAAGTTGCAAAATCGGAAGCAAGCCCTACAATTTATTAGAAATCGCCAACGCGATTGACAGCTTGCAGCGCTACTCGTTACGTTGTACTACAGCTACTATTCTGTTCCAGCCTTTAAGCTTATTAATAAATTTATTATTAATAAGCCACTAAAGGGCAGCAAAAACTAAATAAGATCAAACAAGCTTGCAGAAAAGCTTTAGAGATTAAGGCTACAACATTTTTTTATCTTGTTATTTTCTCTAGAGCTTCTCTTAGCTAATATAAAAAATGTTGTGCAATAAATTTTAATCAATTTAAAGAAAAGTTTCATGGTATAAATTTGGTATGAGATTCGAGACAACTAACAATACATCTTCTGTTTCTGTTTTGTATCGCCAGGGACTTCTTTTTATTTTAGCCATAATTATATAAACCCAAATATGTGGTTCGCATTGAGAAGGAACAAATGTTACAACCCAAACTTAAATTACCAAAAAAAATTAGTATCATAAAAGCCTAAGTTATAGCTATAGTTGCAGTGTTCTCAACGTCAGCAATCCTTTCAGGGTCTGAAGGACCATGAACAAAAATCCCTTGCTACATGCACACATAGTCTTGGAGCTTGCATATTAAATTATATTTTAACAAATTTGTATTGTTTTAAAAAAATAAAAATTAACAATAAACAAGGCTTAAGGCCTTTTTCCCCCCACTCACATCACTTCAAGGCTGTATAGCTAAAATATTGGTTCCGCCAATATTTTATACAAGAACGACAACTACATTTATGTACCCACCACAATTACTTCTACTCTTGGCCTGTTTATTATTGTTTTATTTCATTGTACCATTTTCTCTACATTTTCCCATTCCTCATATTATTTTTTCGGATCGGAAATGTGCTGTTCTGCAATATCCTTTTATATACGAGTAGGTATGTACCAGCTGAACGAAACAAAAATTTCCACAATAAGATTTTAGAGTCCTTAAACAACAGCAGTGAAATAAAAAAAAAACAAAATTAAAAACAATCGAAAAGATGTATAGAGCATTAAGCAAAAAATAAAAAGAGTATAAAATAAAAACAACAGAGTGTTTAAAATAGAACATTCCTAGTTTTAATTAATATTGAAAGCAGCAGTGAGTGAGTGAAGCAGCAGACACTGCTGACTGACTGACGAACAAACCAAATATAAAATCTATGAAAAAATCAACAGACCTTTAAATGTTTTTCCTAGTTTGCTTTATTCTTTTTTTTTTTTTTTTTGTAATGGTTAATATTCTTAATGATTTATTCATGATACATCTTTCAAATACTAAATGGAAAAGTTAAAAGCAAAATGGGGAAGGTAATCACAGTAATGTACGGAGAGTAAATAAAGTGTTATAAAAATTTTTTTATTTAACTGCGAAATGAAATATTTTTTGTTCTTAAGAGTTTGAGTTCTGTCATCCAATTATAAATTATTTACCTTTTCAAGGAACATATTTTTAAAGGACGAATTAAAAAACCTAGGTAGAAGCTTATAAAACTTTATATTAAATTTTCATACAGTGTAATTGGGTTATAACGAACTTTGTGAGAACTGGCACTTTAGTCAATTATGGGTGAAGCTCGTTATAATCGGAGTAAATATTTTATACAAGTCAAGGAAAGTAACAAAGCATAAGCAAAATAACATTTTTTATTTAAAACATTCTTTTCAGAACATGCTTTCGTTAAATTTATGAAAGTAATTAAAATCTATCAGGTTGTTATTTTTTAGACCCCCAGTTGCCTCTAAAAATTCCCCGATAATAACTTGGATTTTTCTTTTTAAAGCGTAGAAGTCCCACAAAATTTTTTTTCAGCACCTAAAAATAGTTTGATAAAAGTCTGAATTCGTTATAACCGGTGTTCCCTGTAAGCGTAAAAGTTGTTTATGAAATATTCATGCTTAATTCTTGGGACCGTAGAAGTGGTTCATTGTACGGGATAATTCGTTTTAAAGCGTATAAGTTCCCACCAAATTTTGGTTTTAGCACCTAAAAATAGTTTCATAAAAGTCAGAACTCGTTATAAGCGGTGTTCACTGTAAAGCGTAAAAGTTGTTTATGAAATATTCATGCTTAATTCTTGGGACCGTAGAAGTGGTTCATTGTACGGGACAATTCGTTTTAAATGGTTTTTGTTATAGCCGAACTTCACTGTATTAGAAAACCTTGCTTTTTAATGTTTCCCGAGAAATTAATTTTTTTTTCGAGAATAAAATATTTCTGTTCTCAACAGATTAGATAAAAATTATAAAGAAGCGATAACTTTCTTACTCCGGTTTTGATTTGCCTAAAAATGTTCAAATGTTTTTTTTTTTGTTGCAAATAAGGCAAGAGAAAAAGTAAAGAAAAAAATTTCCTATTGGGCTGCGAGAGTCGAAATTATGATCATCCTTAGATAAGGTTAGGTTAGGTTAGCAGGTCGCTCGAGAACAAATTTTAAATCTAGGGGTGCTACTGTAAGTTGAAAGTAGTAGAAGAAAGGGGTGATAGGGAAAGATATAGAGGAAGATATAGATGAAAAGTTTCTTGCAGATAAGAGAGAATAAAAGAGAAATGCAGTGGGTCAGGAATGGATCTCGTGTAGACACATGCCATAGAAGAAGGTTAACGGCCATTCCAGACGCTGCTCTTATTGTATGGGCTTAGGCTTCTATAGGACTCTATTTCGGATAACTCAGACAGACAGGCTATTGAAGGATATTCTGCCAAGGAAGCACAGACGGAGATCCTCCAAAGCCTGGCAGATGCAGACCAGATGCGAAATGCTTTCCTCCCCTTCCTCATCATTGCAACTGTAGCAGTAATCATTGTACGGCAGACCCATACGTTTAGCATGGGTTCCGAAAGTGCAGTGGCCGGTTAGTGTGGCCAAAAAATTCCCCAAGTGCTTCCTGGTGCAGCTAATGAGGATTTTGGTTTTGTTGATATTTAGGCGAGACCAAAGGGTTCTCGATATAAAGCGCTATCTATATTGAGCTGAATGCAGCAGGATGACTCATATAAAGTTTTACTTAAACCTCTAATCGATAAAATTATTTAAGCAATAGTTTAATATATAATAGTTTAATATATAATAGTTTAATTAACTTCTTAGTTGATTATTTTTATTTATTTTTTTCAATTAAAAGTTTTAATGTATATTTTTTGTAAAAATCTAAGCAAATGGAAAGCGTAAATAAATAAAATAATAAAGAAAAAGCAAAACTCCTTGACTCACAGAAAAACCACTTACCACAACAGGAAAAACACAATAAACGCAAGGATGCCCAACAGTAGCAGCAGCAGCGGTGGCAGCAGCAACCGGGGGCAAGCCGTAGGCGTTCACACACAAATGATCCGTTTTAAAAATTTTTGTTGGTGGTGGTTGGGCCAACAAGGACGATGATGCTGCTGTGCAAGTGTAAAATAAAGGCTGCTCCTGGTGCTGCTGTTGTTGCTGTTGTTGCTGCGTGCTTATTGCTACTGGTGTTGTTCTGGTGGCTGCAGCAGCTGCTAAGGACAGCAGTGACGAAGTCGAGGCCGTTGTGTTAATGTTGTTGGCAACAGTAGCAGTAGTAGTGGTAAATGTAGCTGTGGTTGTGTTAGCAGCAGCAGCTGTATTAAATGTCGTTGTTGTTATTGCTGTTGTTGCAACGGTCGATCGCAATTTGATGATTTCAGCTAAATCTTTCAAAATATTATTATTATTACTATTATTATTATTACTGTTAGTAACGGGGGTAATAGAGTTAGCGACAGTATTAACGTTTGTATTATTGTTGTTGTTGTTGTTGCTAGTGCTGATGCTGGTGCTGGTGCTGTTTGTGTGAGTACTTGTTGCAGTGGTTTTTGCAGACAATTCCAAATAGTCCGATTTGATTAAAGTTTCTAGTGTTGTATCAATATTTGAAACAGTTGCTGTCGAGTTGGTTTTTTCGTTTCCGTTTTCTGTTGTTTTCAAGGGGCTTAAGCCTATTGCCGTCTGTATTAAAGGGTTGGATGCGAATGTTTTCGCTGCGGTTGTTGTGTTGGTTAAACAATTTGAAGGTGTCACGTTTTCTAAGGCACTGCTGCCCGTTAATGTTTTAACAACTGTTGCCTTTGGTAGTTTAGTTTGACTTATCAAAGATGTTTTAGACAATTTCAATGTTGTAACTGCCGCAACATTTGCTATCGTTGTCGTTGGTGCTGGTGCTGGTGCTGGTGACTGTGCAAAAACTTGCTCTTGTGCTATTGCTATTGTGGACGTTGTATGTTGTTGCCTGTTTATGCGACAATTTGTAGTCTCTATGTGCTGGCCTGCTTTTACAGATATGGGCGATAATTTTCTTTTTATAGCCGCAATTTTAATGGTTTTTATTGGCACTTTTTTCACTCGAAGAAATATAAAATTTATTGTATTTTGTTTTTTTTTTCAACTACTTTTGATGGGTTTTTCTTCTCTTTTTTTATTATTATTATTATTTTGCTGTTATTTTGATTATGATGATTTCAGTTTTAAGTTTATTTTTAATGTTTTTTTTTTTTTGCTCTCTTTCTATGCAGTTAGTTCACTTGCAATTTATATACTTTTCTATAGCTATAGAGCAAATCGAAGTAGGAAGAATAAATAGAGTTTATTGATTTATAAGTTTCTACACGTTGGGGTGGCTGTATGGAAAATTTATGATTAAATGTGCAATTTAAGTTTTTTTTTATTGCCCAAAAAATTTATGGTGGCCAAATGATAAAAAAAAACTTAATTTTTGGCCTAATGTCAGAGGGCAAACTTTTCTCTTTCAAGGAGAAAATAGCAAGAATTGGAAATGAATAAATAACTAAATAAATGGGCGAAAACGATTTATTTGTAATACATATGTGTATGTACATAATGATTGTACAATGTACATATAATAAAATTTTTAGTTGCTTTATTCTAATTAAATGTTGCAGTACTTTTGTGCCGGCAGCATAAATAAAAAAGAAAAGAATAGGCTTTATAATTGCGAGAATATAAAAAAAACTTTTAGTGGGGACTGCGAAATTTCTGTGTTTTATATAATAAATTTATAAAAAAAAGTAGTAACACTGTGCCAGCCAGCTGTTGGTGTGCACTAAAGTTTCTCTAACAATTCACATTTTTTATATAGAGTTTAATACATGAATTTTTTTCCATTACAGTAGAGTTCGGTTATAACGTAAAAAATATTTTCACAACAATAAGAGAATATGTGTGATGAGAATTTAATAAGTTTTTTATTTTCAGAAAATTATTTTGACAATCCAGAATGTTTGGTTTATCAACGTGCGTTGCTACGCATGAAAAAACATGACATGCAAAGGCATTTTCAAGCATATATTTAAATTATTTTAAGAACATTTTCTACAAACCCATCCTTTTACTTAACATAACATTGACGTAGCAACAACAAAAGATGCCTTTCTCTATAAAAAAACACTTGAATGTTTCTTCTCACCATAATAAAATCAAGTTTGCCTTTGCAGATTTAGAATTTCAAATTAGGTAAATGAGACGAAATTTCACTGGCAACACCGGTTCGTGGTGACCCTGCAGTCAGACTGGGGGCAAATGCCTCTATGTCAACACTAAAACTCTAGTAGTAGTTACATTGTCTACAATTTCTCTTGTACTCGTCAGTATAAAAGAAAGAGAGAAAACAGATGTGGTGTATTTCTAGTGGATTTTGCAACAAATTGTCAATATTCATATATTCGTATGTACGTAAGGTATAGAAATGTACCACTAAATGTCTGGTTGGTATGTCTCCATGTTCCCATAAGAACTATGTAGTCACTATCTAGTCAATTGTTTTAGTGTTACTAGTAGATTTTCAATGACAAGCACATGCTAAATGTCTATAGCATAAAGTATTATATGAGGATTAATTAGAGAGTAGTACTGGTGACAAAGTCAAAAGCGACTCAGTACATTTTCACCATCGACACTTACTTCAGGGGAGAGTATAACTCACACAATCGTAAAATGTAATGGTATAGGTTGCCGACCTCTGCTGTAGGGTATATTATGGATAATTTTCACTCCTTATGCGGCAATTTTGCTTGTTAACAAACGCGGATGAACGGTTATGTGCGGCTTTAAAATCACAATGTGTCTATTACTTACGAGAAGTGCTTTTCACACGTCAATTTATTCATGATAATTTACCAGAGTAAACTGATCATGGATGTCAAAAAGCTTAGTATGATAATTCGTTTGACAGTGAACCCTTTCGTGAATTCTATTCAAAAATGTAACAGACAAAAAATAAATTTTGGCTTAAAAAAAACTCAAAGGACTTAAACATTTTTATTTTTAAGCTAAAATCTATATATATATATAAAATCGTAGTGTGTGTTTCTAACGCATGATTTCTGGAACTATAAGAGCTGTTTAGCTAAACTTTTCAATACAGGTTCGAGTCATTAAATTATTTATTAATTTGTGTGATTTTTCAGGAAGTTATAGCACTATCACTTGCGACTTATCTTTTTTAGACTTCTAATATCATTTGGAATAATAGCTTAACTTATGCCGGCCATACACTAGACAAGTTCACTGCACAAGTCTGGCACTGTACAGTGCATTTGTATAGTGTATGGGGGTGGTTGTGCTATTTACGCAGTGAACTGAGTAAATATCAAAATGATTTTGATATTTGCTCAACTTTGAAAACTGTACAGTGAACTTGTTTAGTGTATGTTGCAAACGCTCAGTTGTCTCGTGATTTTTTAATAGTTCGAAACAAGAAATGAAAGCAGGAAAAAAATTCTGGACACAGTTCCTAGAATTATACAAAGAATCACCTGCGTTATGACTGACGCATCCAAATAAAAGCTGCACAGTTTACTTGTATAGTGTGTGTCACAAGCTTAGTTTATGGAGTGCCAGACTTGAGCACTGAACTTGTGTAGTGTATGGCCGGCATTAGGTTATACTGTGATATATTTCAATCTAAATATATTACTTAGAGTGTATAGAATGATTGTTTAAAAAATAAAGGTTAACAGAGAATTTTCCTATTCAACTGTAAAGAAATAAATTTATAAAAAACGACTTGAACCCTTAAAAGGGCTCTCCTGCAAAACAGTAAAATTTGACTTAAGCACTTTTAACTTATTGCCACAGATTTTAAGAATATTTAGTTTGTGAAAAAAAATAAATTTGGAATATATTTAAAACTAGGCAACCTTAACTACCGTTTTTTATATAATTAATAACTTGTTTGAAATACCCTCTGCTTTTACAATTATTATTTTTTATTTATAATTTTTCTTACAAGTTTTTTATTAAAAATTATTTTGCTTTTTGTTTTTGAGCGGTAAATTAATAAATTAAATATGTTTTTGGATTTTTTTAAGATTTTTTTACTTGTATATATTTTTTTTTGCTTAAGATTAATGTTGATTTTTTACTTTTGTTTTAGTGGGTATTTTGGAGAAGTTTATGCTAAAACTTGGGAATGTACATAAAATCTCTCACGAATCTCGACCTTATTGGTGTATTGCAAATTAGTTTTGAAATTCTTTTTTGAGGCGATCTTCATAATTTTTAAGCGAGTTTTTTTAGGTATTAATATTTTTTTAACTTTTATTGTTATTCAAATAATTTAAAAAAAAATTTCCCCTTTTTTGGCAAATTTCTAAATTGATTGGTTTTTAATTCTTTTAGGAGTTTTACGAAATTTAAAATTTTTTGTTCATGTTTTTTATATAAATTTCCGATTTTTTTTTTGTGTTCTAAATAATTGTATTGTTAAGTTTTTTAAGTAACTAATTTTTTTAACTTCAATTTGTCATTTTTTAAATTTATTTCTAATTTTTTTAATTTTATTTTTTTTTTAACTTTTTATTAATTTTTATTAAGTTTGTTGAATTTTTAAAAAAATTTTTTGTTTTAATTTTAGTTCAAGAGATTGATTTATTAATGTTTTTATATTAAACCAACTAGTCCTTAGGGTAATTTAATTTTATTTAATTGTTTCATTTACGATTTATTTAATACACTTATTTCTATCGTAAATATATTTAATTATAATGAAGGTTTTTAGTTTTCTTTTTAAAAGCAAACTATTTGTGAATTTTTTATTTCTGGCGGCTGTAAGCTTTTTTCTAAAAGAACTTTAATTTCCAGAATTTTGTTTTTATTATTGTGTTTTTATTAAATATTTTATTCAACACTGATTTAAATACTTTAGTTTATTAAATTATTAAAATATGTTGTTTCAAGCATTTTATTTTTTTTTTTCGAAGTATGTAAACTGTTATTTTAATATGATTTTTTTATTCTTTAAATAGCAACAACTTTTATTATTAACACAAAAAATTAAATGGTTCAACTGTTTATATAGACGTTTATTTGAAGAAAAAAAAACAATGACGGATTTATCACTGGACTGAACGACTGGACTGACGACTTTGTTGTCTTTTCTCTGGTTTTAAATAAATATTTAGCTATATTTCATCTTCAAAAGAAAAAAGGAATAATTTTTATTAAGCAACACTTGTTAGGTAAACTTATCGCGTTAATGCAAGTTTTATAGTTTAAGGTTTCATTTACATTTCCCAAAAAATTTTTTCAAAATATACACACACACGCACAAGGTTTTTTTTATAATTTTTTTATTTTAATTTTGAAATAATCTATTTAATTTAATAAATTTTTCTCTATTTTCTTTAATTTCCTCAATTAAATATTGTAAAACATTGCCGTAGTATTTATTTATTATTTACTCAATCTTGCTTATTAAACGACAGAATACTTTTGGCGTGTTTATTTTAACTTGACAATCGTTGGTCGAATGACTGGTATTGTGAATTTAATATTGAGTAAGGTTTGCCGCCGTTTAACAGAATTACAATGTGATTTTTTATACATTTAGATTCTGTTTGATATCAATTCCTCTGTTCTGTTCAACTGCCTTCAATGTGTTATTATAGATTTTCCCTTGTTTCGGTATTTTCTTTCATATATGAACAAAAAAAAACACAAAATGTTAATTTTTTGCTGCTTCTTTCTTTTTGGAGATTTTTGCAGACTCAATCCTCAGACTCCATATGGAATAGTATGGAGCAGCAAGCAAACCAACGCATATTAGAAGCAGACGATAATATCATTTATGCACATACATACATACATATATCTTTCGTATATACGAGAGTAAACAGTTGCAGAGACCACCACCAACAGCAGTAGAAGCAGCAGCAGCAGCAGGAGCAACAGCAGTGTATTGTTTGCTTTTATGGGCTGCAGTAGCAGCAACAGCTCAAATTTTATTATTTTCCTCCATTACAGAAAAAAGCCGGCATTTAAATATTTTATGTGCGTACAACAATGTTGCCAGGACCTTCTTTTTTTTACTTTCCCAAACAATAGTTTGCAGGATTCTTAAGTTGCAGCTTAATAAATGTTTATGAATATAAGCATTTCATCCAAAAAGGATTTAACTAACACAGCAATACATCATCTTTATTATTTTATTTAAATTGCAAAATCATGTTTTTTTATTGATTTTATTTCTTTTTAATTTGAGCCCCTAAACATTTTTAAAATAAACACCTAAAGCAAATAATTCTTCCAAAAAAACGCATTTTTCGAAAAAAAATTCATGAGATATAAAATTAAATTTTAATGGGCGTGCCTCTGTCCATTTTTTAAATGCTAGATCTTGTATTTTTCAGAGCCCAGGAGCTTAAAATGATTTATTAAATTTAAATGTAAGATTGTGTCCATTTCTTAGCTCAGGGTGTGTGGTAAGCTTCGTAAAAATCGGTTGAGTAGAACCAGGTGAAATATAATAATAGATTTTTCGTAGGCGCATACCCGCCCATTTAATTTTACTGTAAAATTGTGTAATTCCAAGAACCAAAGGTGTTTGCTAGGTTTCGCAGCAATATATCATAATATCATAAAGTCAAATAAAAAAATTGTGGGCGTGTCCTCACACACTTTTTTTACAATGAAACGTATGGGAAGCAGACAAAAAAAAAGAATTTTTACAATCGGTCTAAAATGTACCGAGTTATGAAGTAACATCCCCAAAAATAGTAACGAATTCATAAACTCCCCTCTTTTCGAAATCGCTTAAAAAGTTCAGCAATGCGACGAAACTGGACTTGCCCGTAAAAAAAATATCTCATACAAAAATCCTACGCTAAATGGCAAAAAAAAAAATGCCCTTATATTGAAAATCAAATCCTCTAATCTGACAACACTGACATGCAAGCAAATTCTCAAAAAAAAAATTAAATTGAGTGCACGAAAAACGGAAATACGACAACAACAAAAGCGCAGGTTCCATGAGAGACGCAGAGAAAGAGCAAACAAAGAGCGAAGAACACATACAGAGTGCGCATGATTTAATTCTAACCGGATGTGGTCGTTTAAACAGACAACAGTTATAAAAACACCGACACGATACAAGTGCACTTCGTCGTTGAACAGCTTTTTTTTTCTTGGTTCGTGGACAATTATGCGAATAATGAAGATG
Source organism: Tachina lurida (assembly GCA_944452675.1). NCBI lineage: Eukaryota > Metazoa > Arthropoda > Insecta > Diptera > Tachinidae > Tachina > Tachina lurida. The sequence continues at coordinate 127,362,329 of OX101754.1, forward strand.
ATGATGAAATGACAATGATTTTAAAATGTTATAGGTATGTGGGAAAACCTCCCACTGTATTCAAACAGACGATTTATCTAAAAGATAAATGATTTGCCAGCAAGAGATATTTCTGTTACATTGAATCTCTCTTAATAATAAGGCACAGTGGTACGTTATACGTATATGAACTATACCGACTTCAGCAGATACTAATCCTAATGTAACATCAGAGCGTACTCCTTCGCAGAATCATCGGCGAAGTAAAATAACCCATAGAATGGCCACTAAGCACAGCCTTGAATATTTAGTAAGCCTCATTGACACCAGAGGCGCTGCAATACTACATTAGTAAAAACGTGCAAAAAGCTGAGTTGTAAAAGTATGAAGCTTTCCTCTATCTCTTCCTTCACCACCTGTCTTCTCTATCACTATCTCTTTCGCAAAGAAGTTAACATCTAGTAATAGTAGTAGGCATTCATTGCCTGAGAGTTACTTCTCTCTATAAAAAAGTTATTTCATTCAATAGTTTTATTTGTTTCAAAAAACCATTATAATTTACAAGAAATTGTTTGAGCTGCTGATATAAAAGACACGAATCTTGGAACGAAAAAAAAATTATCGTATGAATGACCCAATGTGCTTTTCTGTAGTTAACTTAGGGCAATAAGAATTAAGCAGAAGCTAAAGATTGTATATCAACAAACAAATGTTCTTTAAAGAAAATAAATTAGTGTGCATGTCATGATATAATTGGTATAATATCATAAAAAGTTTTGGTGATAACATGTTTATGTAATAGCATCCCAGAAAAAAATTAAACATTTCAATCAGAACTACTGCCATAATGACTACTTTACTAATTACTAAATTTCATTATTCGCTTACAGATCTCATTACATAAAATTTAAAAAAATATAAGTTGATTGATGAGAAGAATGTTTCTTTTAGATTCAATAGACTGCGTTAACATGTATGTTACCAAATAAACAAACCTTGTTAAATCATTAAGTTGGTAATCCAGTAGGAAAGAGCTTGCACCAAAAATGCTTAGTTCCAAACCCGATTACCTTTTTTGAAATTTTTTGCTTGGATGTTTATGGCATAATTACGTCAAAACATTTTTATATCAAGTCATATTTATGCACCACATATGATGTCCAATGATATAAGTCAAAAGACAAAATTGTGTTTTTTTAGAAGAACGGAATTATTGCTATATTTGGGAAAATATATTAGAGTAACACGAATAAATATAAACATTAATATGTTATGACATAGTTACTCAATGACATATTAATCTCGAAATATATTTATGTTGTAGTATAATTATATCGCAATCTATTTACACTAAACATTTCATTGGTGCTTCAACCAAATCATTAGTAGACTTCAACCACAAATTTTGAACAGTCATAAACCTCTTACTTTATGCACAGACTTTCAAAAACTATTTGAGAATTCACACTTCTGACAATATGTCAAATAATAAATTTTTTCATAGCATATTTATGTTAAAATATAATTATATGTCATGTCATAATCACGATAAATTTATCAAATAAATATGTTATGATATGTTATGTGATGGCATAAATATTCTCTGACATATTTAGAAATATATTTACATATTTCATAACATATGTATGTATGTATGTAGATGGATGTAAAAACAACTTTATTACATGACATATTTGTGTCATAACATAACATATTTATGTCGTGAGATAATTCTATACAAAATTCATTTATATATATTATAGCATAATTGTGTTATAGCATAGTAATGTTAATCAAAACATGTCATATGGGTATGTTCTCTGTTTCACGTGAAATTAAATTATTCGGAATTGTCTTATAAGTACATATTTCCCACAACAATTCTGTGGAAATTCCTCACGTTTCCATTTCACTTAGGATGCAGAACATAACCTATAATTTTGGGAATAGGTAATAATAATACACAGAAAATATAATTCGCAAAAAAAAAAATACCTGAGAGAAATTTATGAATAAATAATTCTGCAAAAAAACGAGCTTTAAAGCAAAGATCTGATAGAACATTTCCGAAAAAAAGTTATGGAACAAAACTGAAATTAAAAAAAACTTTGAAAATAGTTGATTAAGAAGTATGTGAAATATTAAAATTAAATTTTAATGGGCGTGCCTCCACCCACTTTTTTTATAAGCAAGATTGAGTGTTTTGCAGAGCTCAGGGTGTGTGTTAAATTTTGTAAAAATCGGTTAAGTAGAACCACTTAAAATAGAATATTTAATTTTAATGGGCGTAACTCCGCCCATTTTTTTACCGGAAGATTGTGTCTATTTTAGAGCTGAAGCTGTGTGGTAAATTTCCTAAAATTCGTTTAAGCAGAACCACGTGAATTATAATAATAAATTTTAATGGGCGTAGCCCCACCCATTTTTTAAACTTTAAAAGCGCAACATTACAAGAACCAAAGGAGCTTGCTAGTTTCGCACCAATTAAATAGTAGAATATGAAAAAATCATATAAAAAATGTGTGGGCGTGTTGCCGCCCACTTCTTTTACAGCGGGATCAATTGGAAGCTATATCCTCTTAGAGAAAAAAATTTTTCAATCGGTCTGAAATGTACCGAGTTATGAAGTAGCAATGTCAAAAAATATACAGACGAATTGATAACCTTCTCTTTGTTAGGGTTCCGTACACCAAAGGTGAAAAGGAACCCTGTTGTTTTCGCTACGCTGTCCGTCTGTCCGTCCTGTACATACAATTGTGTGTGTGTTTATACACTTTTAATTTGTAAAGTATATGTATTTTTATACAGACTACAACAATTAACACTAAAATTAAAAAAAAAATTTAATTAAAGGGTGTTCTGTCAGTTAATGTAATTTTAACTATGTAATCTTGACAAGTTGTTGTATCTTGGATACCTTAAGAACCAAACTCTTGAAATTTTCTAAAACGATAAAACTAAAATATCCCAAAAATATAAAATCGCCAAACTGAAAAAAAATCGCCAAAAACCAATAAAAATCGCCAAAACGAAAAAAGCGACACAACTAAAAAAAATCGTTTAAACTGAAAAAACGTCAAAAACGCAAAAAAACGCCATACTAAAAAAACGCTCAAAAATGTGTTATCGATAAATGTGGCATAGAAAAATTTTGGTATTGAAAGTTCTGTGAAATATTAACGATTGGAAATATATATTTTATATTAAAATTTCAATCTCTTGCTAAGATATTACATTTAATCATATAGAAAGTAAGCGTCATGTCCAGCGTTACCATATATATTTTTTAAAAAACTTCCTAAATCTAAAAAAAAAACTTTTTTTCCAAAACAAAAACTTTTTTTCTACAAAAGTACCAAAATTGTAAAAGAAAACAGCTGATCGATATTGTTATGTGAAAAGTAATGAAAATGGTTAGCCTAACTGACCCTTTAGACACTGTAAGGGAGTGAGAAAATATATGATCGTTTTATTGCATACAAACATCACTTAATATTTTCATTCAATATACTGCAAAAGTTCAATTATGGACATATTTATAAAAAAAAAACTTTAAAAAACTTTATATTTTCAAAAAAACTTGTTGGCATCTCAAAAAACTTCCAAAAAAAGGGAAAACTTGACAAATGGTAACGCTGGTCATGTCATATTGAATTTGACTGCCAGGGGTTGGCTTTCAAAATAATTTTTTTATCATTTAATTTTTTTATTTACTTTTTTTATTTTATTATTTATTTATTCACATTAAATACATACACACATACATAATTGTTAGATTTTTTAAGTCTATTAAAATTTAATATTGTTATGGCACCCGCTGAGAGTAAAAAGTTTTTATTGCTTAATATTTCCGTTGGAAATTTTTTGATGTTGTTGCTTAAATGTTGGTGATTTTGAAAAATATTTAATTCATAATAAAGTTCTTTTATTTATAAAGAAGGTAAGCGAAAAAAAACAATACTAAAGGTTTTTATAGTTGTTGTTTTTTTTTTTGTTCTTCTTGCCTTTGAGAACAAAAAGGAAACCATTAACAATACAACACATTAAAAATATCCTTAACGAAAGTGTTAATGTTGTTGTTGATATTGTAGTTGTGTTTATTAAAACTTTTATATAAACACTCGCACACACACACACACACACATTAAAACTCAATGAAAGCATAAATATAAATTTCTTTATTATATTTTATTCATTTAAATTAAAACAGAAGCAAAAGGAAAACAATTTATGTTTTATAAAGCAAAAAAAGCGAAAACAAAGTTTAACAGCTCCCGCTTAAAATGTTTAACATAATCTTATTCATAAGTTTGAAACAATAATCCAGGTGAAGAACTTAAGTGATGTGAACCATAAACAACTGCCTGCACAAACTGCTCTCGCTTATAGTCGCTGTATTTACAGTAAAGTAGAGCACTTTGCGTTGCTTAACAAAACTTTTCTTTTGCAGCTTAAGGCGATGAATTTTTAATGTCAAATTTAATGTTGAAAATATGTACGCTTAAGCATACGACGCACTAATAGATAAAAAAAACAAAGAAAACTTCTTATCAAAGCAAAAATAAACTAAGTTCTAATGTTGACTTTTTAAGGACATAAAATAAATATCAACAAAATTAATGTTGCAAAAAATTTCAAGTAATTTTTCAAGTATGACACCTTTTTTCATGGCTTTCAAAGCATTGACAAGGAAAAGCATACATTTGAGTTCTTAAACATTCACAATAAAAACTTGCAAACGTTTAAATTAGAATAATTTGTATTGTCCTGTACCTTAGTCTTTATGTTGTGTTATAGAATTCTCATTTGGTTCATATTAAAATTAACATATGTGGCTAGATTTCAAAATGGTGTTCATTTAAGTCGATGACAATCGTATGCTTTTAATTTTTGGCAACTTGCATTACTAAGCCTTTACAAAATGTTCATTCTTTCTTTACTCAGATGGCAGTTTTTTATCAAAATATACAAACTTCATATCGGGTTTTCGAATAGGTACTCGATTTATTATTTTGTGACCGCACCATTTCACTGATCATCTAACTGCAACTTTCCTTTTTTTCAGTAAACTGAAAATTTGCATTATGTTAGAGTACACGAGAGAACAACCTATGAAAATTATAAGACTGTACTACCGAAATTCGGTGTCGGTGACCGCAACTTTAAGATCGTTAACTCCAATTTTCGGTCGTTATTCTCGCCCTAGTAGACAAGCAATAACAAGTTTAGTGCAAAAATGTGAGTCTACATATTTATTGTGTGATGCTGCCGTGCCAGTGAGACAACGGAATGCCGTTCAGGCGTCCGTGGCAAACGATCCAAATCAGTAGATTCCGCGCCGTTGTCAAGAACTGGGCATCGCCAAGACCACTTTATGGCGAACTTTGCACAAAAATATTGCTTTACACCTATACAAGATCAAATTAACTCAAAAACTTAAGCCGATGAACCATTTAACACGCCGTAGTTATGTTCTCCCATTGGGATCTGGAGATGCGCCAATATGATGAATTTCATCGCAAAATCATCTTCAGTGACGAAGCTCGTTTTTGGCTCAATGTGTTCGTCAATAAGTAAAATATGGTTTGGTGAAAATCCACATGCACACGTTATAATTGATATATTGAAGAGTAATGGCGAAATGGACCAGTCAATTGGGCACCTCGTTCTATGCGATTTAACACAACTATTTTTTTTTTTTGGGTTACATAAAATCATTGATATATGCCAACAAACCGACGACGTTGGAAGAACTCAGAGCCATCATTGAAAGCCGTTATGGCCGAAATGTGTGACCGAGTCATTGAAAATTCGGTCCAACGAATCCACCGCTGCCGAAGTACACGCGGTGGCCATATGAACGAAGTTGAGTTCCATTCATAAATCTTTTGATTGTATTTCAACTCGATCATAAAGTTTTGGAAGTATCTCAAATGGTTTGCGTTTTATTTAAAAAAAAAATTGTCAAGTCCTTATCAGAAAACCCTTTATTTATTTTATTTATGATAAGCCTGATTGTGCATTGCGATCTGCAACAAATCTTATGTAACAGTTGAGCAGAAAATATTTGATACGTGGCCCTATACCAGCTTCGTCGAAAAACACATACTCTGACATTTGCAGTTGAGATAAAGAGCTTTAAAAGCTCTTACAATTTGTCCTTGTTTCTTGTAAAAGCAAACAACAAACATTATTTGGACCTAGATCGGATTGGCTGTTGTGTTCTCATCGGTGTGAAAGCATAAAGCTCTTTTGTAAAAGCTCGCACAAAAGCCATATGGGCTTGGACCTAGCTGTCCTATACAAATATGATAATGTAAATCACTTGTTTACAGAAAGAAAAATCTGTGAATAACAAATAAATTACGATACGCAATGATCCGACCAGTAATTTCACAGTTAACCCCTTAAGAGTTATAGTAAAACTTATAAGCTTTATTATGAAAGCATTTCGGAAATATTATTAGTGGCCATTCTCAAAAATGGTGTTGTGTACAGATACCACACCCCAGTAGACAGAGTGTTCTGTTAACTGAGAAATGAGCTGTGCTAAACTTTTGGTTTGTGTCTTCGCTAGATAAACTTATGCCGTTTTCTTTTTATTAAGAAACAAGGGCTGATTGAATATTAAAATCTCTATTTCAAAAAAACTTTTTAATGCGAATTTTCATTCAAAAGTGCAATAAATGTAGAAAAAAACGCCATTATACACTTAACCTCTGTACGAATCTACACCCGTAAAACACTTGGAGTCATTCGTTATTTTTACGAATCATGATTGATTTTTGGCTATTTATTTTAGTTTTAGAGAATTTTTTGGTACGGCGCTTTTTTCGTTTTGGCCATTTTTCGGTTTTTGGCGATTTTTAATTTTCAGACTTTTTAGTTTTAGAATTTTATGAAAATTGCTCTTACGGTTCTCGAGAAAACACCATATGACGGACAGACGGACTTTGTCCGTAGGCAAAATAATAGGGTGCCTTTTCATCTTTGGTATACGTTAGTTTTCTGTTAAATAAATTTTACGTTACCACCCTTATGATAAGGTACTTAATATTTTATACACATACATACACATACAGTCCAGTTAACCTTAAGTTTGAGGTCAAACATAAATAACAGTAACAACATACGCATTTAAGTACGACAATAATCAGCTGAACTAATGAGATACTCGTAGCATACGCATTTACATCACAAAAAGGAAGTAATAAGTGAAATATATACATATATACTCGTATGTATATATAACCGAAATTCCTTTTAAAAATATGCCCTGGCTAATGCAAGCAAATTTTATGAAAAACTCGTCTTATAAATCTCGTGAAATGGACCAAAATACAAATTAGCAGAATAAAAGGAATATTTAGTACAAAAAGCAAAAAAAAAAAATAACAAAGAAGCAACACAATGCTGTAATAAATGTTTATATTTGGTCTAACAAAATGAAGAAATTGACAACATCCGGACCATAAGACGATAAGACAGACAGACACTGGCAGGCAGCATTAAGACGTGATATGTTTATTAAGAGTTATCAGAAGATTTTTAATAGATGAACTGCGTAATACACAATAAGCTTTTGCAAGGGGAGGAGAGTCATAACTCAAGAAATTAGATTTTTTTTTTCAGTTAATTTTACAGAACGAACTCACTATCATAACTTTCTTTATATTGTATATAAATTGCATATAAATATCTTGCAGGCTCTAAAAATTATCTACATACATACATACATATATTAATATATTTAACAATTATGGCCTGTTTCACAATATAAAATATTAAATTTTTGGCTTTCTTGGACAAATATTTGCCAAGTGTGACCGTACCTTAAGTAGAAGCATGTGAAATAAAATATTAGGTTTCAATGGGCGTGGCCTCATCCACTTTTTAAAATATAAGATCTTCTCACTTTCAGTACCCAAGGTGTTTGGAAAGGTTCGTTAGAATAGTATAAGTACAAGCAGGCGACATGTAATATTAAGTTTTAATGGTCCCGCCCACTTTTTTAAGCTCAAGATTAAGTTGCTTTAAACGCCCAAAAGAGTGTGAAATATAATATTAAATTTTAGTGGGCGGGGCCTTCCCCAACTTTATTTCTAAGCTGAAGATTGTGACATTACAAGAACCTAAGGTAGTACTTGGCAAGTTTTGTAGCAATCGGATAAGTAAAAATACATAAGATCAATGTAACAATTCAATGGGCAAATTAAAGCTTTACTCCACAGAGCATAGAATAGTTTTTAAAATCGGTTTAAAACTTACTTACTTAGTTATTAAGTAAGGCCAAGTACACATCTGACATTTCTTGTGTTGTCATTTTGTGGTGTCATTTTCAAAATGTATGCAACGCCGTTCCCATTTTATTTTTTATATGAAAAGCAATGCAAAACAACGAAAAATATCGGAAATGACAAACGTTGCAATCAGTATACACTATTGCGATGCCACAAAATGCCATAGTGTGTACTCAGCATAACGCACATAAAGTACAGCCGGATTGAGGACCTACTACTCTATTTTGAAGTCGGTTTAAAAGAAACAAATTTTGTCCGTTAGCGAGTGCAATTTTGTATGACATTATAATACAGAATTTTTGTGGCAAAAAGGAAAAAGTGCTTAAGTCGAAATAAGCTAATTTTGAGTAAATGGCACCCCTGTAATCTTAATATTTAGAAGTGCCTCTGTGCAAAATCTCAATTAGTTTGGGTGACTTTTCAGGAAGTTATAGATAGTGCAATGACTTGCAGCTTATCTTTTTTCAACTTATAATCTCATAGGGAATAGAGATGGGCGCATGTCGTGTTTTTTTTCGTGACACGAACACGCACGACTCAACACGAAGTATTCGTGAAAAAAAAATCTGATTTCATGCGTGTTCGGGTCGTATCGTGTTGAGCAAAATTTACACGAAAAACACGAAACGATTTTAGAATTAAAACATGTATGAATGAATTTCCGGTAGAAAAAAAAATTTAATATTTTAATTTAAAATCGTCAAACACACAATACCAGCATATTTGTTGATAGTTTAGGGGTTTCTTAAGTTAAAAGTCTGTACGTAAACCGATAGTATCAGCGGTGGTGGCAGATAGTATCACCTGGAAGTGCCAACTTGATCCCATATTTTGAAAAGCGACTGTTGAAAACCATTAATTAAATTTTCTGATCTTCAATACCATACCAATAATATTTCGTGCGTGTTGTGCAGTATCGTGTTGATGAAATTTTTCGGGTGCGTGTTTGTTTCGCACGTGTTGAGTGTCTTGTGCCGTGTTGGAAAAATTCGCACGCGCCCATCTCTAATAGGGAATAATAGCTGTATCAAACTTATAGTTTGGTATATTTAAAATTTAATGTTTTATTTATAATGTGTAGAATGATATTTTTCTAAAAAACATTTAACGAATACCGAATTTGCTAATTTAACGGAAAAAGCAACAAATTTCTAAAAATCGACTTGGAGGCTCAAAAGTGCTGTACTGAAAAACAGTAAAATATGACTTAAGCACTTTTTCCCTATTGCCACAGAATTATTGATCTTACAATTATATCTTATGATTATTTCTTTTAACAAACGAACAACTACTCCTTCCTCTATCTTATTCGTTTTTATCTTAAACATCAACTTTATCGCTTACAGTTGCCTTAAGCTAATATATCTTAAATATGTATGTACATACCTACTCGTATTTTTTTTATATTTCCTTCATCTAAATAATATTAATATTTTACCCAAGTGTGTATTAGTCGTACTTACAATTTAAATTTCATATTAAAAGTGCCTACTTCCTTTTTTGTAGGAATTCCATGCTGTTATTAAATTCTTCCTTTTTTTCCCTCGCAATTAAATTTTTCCTACTGTTTTGCTGCGGTATACATTTTCATTATTTTTTTCTTGTGTGTAAGCAGCAATAGTAAACGACTTTCCACAAATACACACACACACACATGTAAAAATACATATCTTTACCTTAATATAGAAAGGCCCTAAGTCACCATTTTTTTGAATTCGAGATTTTTGCATTTTTCAATACTTTAGATGTTCTTCTATGGAAATATACAAAAAACTCGAACTCAAAAAAAAAATGAGTTAGGGCCTTTCTATATTAATGTAACGATATGTATAAGAGATATGAAACGGTTAAATACAAAATAAATATTGTACTTGTAAAACTACAAGTAATTTATTTACACATCACCCACTTGTACTTTATCTCTCATACACGCACGCACAAATGCATTTAAGTAAATAAGTATGTGTGTATGTATTTGTGTATGTATTTATGCATGTGCTACGAAGCCAAATGGAACAATATCTTTAATTAATAATAATTTAAAAACATAATTTAAACTTACACAGATAGACAGAGAGACAGGCAGGCAGACAGACAGACAGACAGACAGACACACAGGACAGCGAAGGTATACATATTTAAGATGTATGTACGTATACTTTTGCATTGAGCACCCACTGCACGTACATACAAGATCTGTTCTTATTATTAGGGGGAGAAAAACAAATAATTTGGCCTACTTGAAGGTTATGCTGAATGTCGAATTATTATTTAGAAAATTAATTGTGTTACGGAACCCAGATTTTTATAGACCAAACATTCTCAAAACAACTTACATGGAATATTTTAATATTAAATTTAAACATGTTGCTTATTTTTGTGGTTAAGCATTGTTTATATGGATTTAGTTTCCTCTAATGAAACACATCAGTAGACTTCAACCCAAAAAAATTTTTGAATTTAGCTAACAAACTTCGTAGTTTATACGAGTAGTAAGATTCTTAATACGTTACTGAGAATTACAATATACTTTTTTTAATTTTATCTAGTATCCTGAACTTTAAATTATCGAGAGTCTACTGTGCAATGTATAATGCTAGACACAAACCTTTATACTTAATAAAGCTCTTTTAACACTCGAGCAGATCTCTGTTGCACAAAAATAATACTCATACGCTGTGCTATGCATACAACTCTATTTTTTAAGTCTGTTTTGTTATTACAGTGGAGTTCGGTTATAACGAGTGATACCTAGCAATTTTGTTAGTCAAATTAATAAAGGTAATGTATTTTTTTCTAATAGGGCTTTTAGACCTGCACAAAATCTATTAGATTTTAGTTAAAATCCTTATGAAAATCTACAAGTTTATTTGACATTTATAAAGACTTTTTTATCTAAAACAAAGCCCATTAACTGAAAAATTTCCAAAACTACAACTAAACAATTGCAATGTAGCCAAGTCAAATAAATTGATATTTTAGTAAGAAAAGTTTGGTATAAAAATTTAAAAATATATAAAAAACACAGATCCAGAGCTGGAAAGCTTACACTTTTTATGGTACAAAAAAGTAACTGAATAAAACTAATTTTTTTTCTTAGAAAGGAATAAAGAAATATTATTAAAAATCAATGGTTCCAAATTTGGAAAATTTTATTTTTTTTAAGTATCTAAATAAAACTTATTCGTTTTTTCTGTATAATTAAACATATTTTATGTATTAAGAATTTTTATATGAACATCTAGTTTAACCATAAACATGGTCACTCATTAGTCTTACAAAGCTTTTTAATTTGTTGTAATCTTTATATTCTAAGTAGCCCTGGGCGAAATCTCAATTATTTTGTGCAACTTTTCAGAAAGCTATATCGCAATGCGTAGCTGCTTATCTTTTTTCGACTATACTGTGTAGAACGATACTTCCCTGAATAAAATTAAAGTGTTCACCGAATTTCCCAATTTAACTTTAAAAGAAATAAATTTGTGAAAATATCCTGCAAAACAAAAAAATTTGACATAAGCACTTTTTGCTTATTGCCTTGAATATATTACCCAGCAAACATTTGTGTAAAAATTTTGTAAAAGAACCGTATATTTAACCATTTTTTGACCAATAAAATTGGAATTTTTCTGGAAAATTCGGCGTTTTCGAGCAATACTGAGATTCAAATAGTAGAAATACGGTTTGTCATAAAAATTACTTAAAAATTAAGTTATATTAAGTTATTATATACATATATACATAGTTGGTACTTACATTGGTAAATGTTGGAGGACGTGTTGGTTGCTGCTGCAATAAAGGCCTCATATTACCGTGGGGTGGTATTTGAGGTAAAGTTTGAGGTGGACCATAATGTGGTTGATGCATCATTTATGGCAAAATCTGCAAAATTGTAATTATGAAATATATGTACATATGTATGTATGTATATACAAAAAATTAACATGATACATAGCACTTGTTCCTCTCAAAGTCAAAATTTAAAAATTTTCAATAGTTACAAAACGCTTGGCCAATTCACAAAGTGTTCTATTGTGTCATATTGTCAGAGTGTTTGAAAGCACAAAATATTATATTGAACTGATTAAAAACATTGTGATAATACGACATAACTAATAGAACACCTTGTGAATTGGCCAACTGTTTGTTTAATACGCTTTTACATCTCAAAGAGGAGGGATGCAGCTGCATATATTTTTTGGTGATATAGTAGAGAAAATTACGCAAGATTTTTACAGTGGTTAGATATGTTGTCTACAAAACTTTGAGTTGATTCCTTTAGGGGAACTAGAGCGATATGTATGCATGTATGTATGTATATAGAATAATTAACTAAAAAAACTACACTAATAATTTTTAAAACAAATTAAATTGCCAGAGAATTTTTCGATGCCAAGCAAGATTGGTTTTCTGAGTTACGGAATTTCCCGTGATCCCGGAATTTTACGTTATTATTTGTGCAAGTACAGATACTGCATTTTATAGTGAAATTTCTTGAATTAAAGTATAACACACACATTCAAATATGCAAACCTACATGTGCACCATATGTATATATGTACATCAGTGATGGGAAAGTTGGTACGATCGTACTTTTTTTGATACTATTTGACATGAAAAAGTACCGTAGTACTCCCCTAACACATTTCATACATACATACACTCACGGGCAACTTAGAAATGCAGTCAGAAGACGCGCACATGCATATATTTTTGCCAAGAATTAATTTTATTTTCGACAAATGGAACGAAACTTTATTAGTAAAGATTTTTTTAGAAAAGTGTAACCTTTCACAATTAAATATCAACGAAAACCATATTTCACTCAATGATATTTTATGTGGAACAGAAGTTGATATATTGAAACAACTATTTTAAATCAGTTTAAAGAACATTTTTAAAAGATTTTATTAAGTTCTAAGGGCAAAAGTGGACTTTGACAATGAAATATTAGTTTGGTTTAGTAAGTTTCCCCCTGAAAATATTTTATTTGGTAAAACCAATATCATTATACCACTTTTAATTAAAATGTTCCCAGGGAAAATAATTTTTTTTAATATTAACAACCAATAGAGAGCAATTTAAAAATTATCTAGGTATTTGTTTAGCATTTTAGCGATCGAATTTAGCTTTAGCGAGCTATGTAATACGGGGGCAAGCTTTATGTTCCAACAGTATTAAGTCTAATCCAGGGTATACCTATTAGTATATTTGTACCCATGTATGTGTTCCTTATTTTGTAAATCAATTTTTTATAATTTTTTGTTAATAAAATTTAAATAAGAAATTTAATTTTTGGTACTCTCGGGATCAAAAAAGTACTCAAAAAAATTATTTTTGATACCGCAATGCAAGTCTCCTTTCCCATCACTGATGTATATATGTAGCTTATCAGATAATAATAATAGCAACAAATCGTCGGTTGGCTGCAGACATAATGTATTTTGAATATTCTGTGCCGCAAACCAGAAACCAACCGACGAAATAGCCAACTAAATAAATAAGCAACTAAACAACAATGCACAAAATGGCGAATAATTTTACTATGGCATTCCCAATCAATGCTGGCGTATGTATGTATTAGTGATGTAACAAATGTCAATTTTTTATATTCGCGAATACGAATACGAATATTTGAAACGATATTCGCGAATACGAATACGAATATTGTATGTGAAATTTATAGACATTAAATTTGGGATCTATTTACGCCTGTAATATGAAATATTAAAAATTTGTTATGAAAAAGGACTTCATACTCCTGTTGGCGTACTTTAAAGTTAATAAAAACGACCCAAAATTTAAATGATCGTCATTAAATAATATTTGAAAATGATAAAAAGCACAAATTTCTATAAAAAAGTTCATGGATTTGTACCTACGAACTAATATTTTTAGCCATTTATTTAAATTTCGTTTATGATTTATGCATTTATTTATTTATGTGTAGTTTCCACAATGCAAGCAAGCGACTTGTCTAGAAAAAATATATGAAAAGCACTCAAATTTTTGAGTGGTTCCTATACAAATTTTCTAGACAAGTCGCTTGCTTGCATTGCGGAAACTACACATTAATTTGTTTGGAAAAATATTCGTATTCGCCTGAATTTGACTAATACGAATACGAATATTTAAAAATGGCCGAATATTCAACAATTCGAATACGAATACGAATATTCGTGCATTTTGTGACATCAAATGACGTAGAAATCGAAATGTAAGCAAAATTGTCCTATACCAAATACACGTGTTTGTGCGATTATGTTCTTGTTTATCGGCTGATGTGACGTAGATGAGCAGGAAAAGAATATTTTCAAAAGCTGAATGCTTAATCTTGTATTCTTTGATTCATGCCAGAGAACTGTATGAGTTGATTCAATGTCGCTCTCCTCTTTCTTTTTCAATGCTTTTGTTTTGTACTTTAACATCAACATGTACTAATGACATTTGTTGCAGCGTTACCTCTCTAACAACTGACTGTCATAAACTCACTCTCTTTTTTAAGTACCGTTAGTAAAAATAAATAAAAAAAATTCTTACTGTTTGATTCTTTTGTATAGTACTCAAATAACCCACAAAAGTACTTTCACTAGATGAAGTCTTAAGGCTCAGTTACCCGACTGAAATGTAAAGTAACTGCAACAGTAGGAAACAGCTGATCGATATTGTTATGTGAAAAGTAATGCAAATGGTTATAGAGATGTAATGTAACGTAACCTACTTTTCATATAAAAACATCGATCAGCTGTTTCCTACGTTGCAGTTACTTTACATTACAGTCGGGTAACTGAGCCTTTAAGTTAATAAAACATTGCGTATTGATTAATACTTTTTCTCGTATTAAAATAATTTCTAAAATAAAATGAGGCCAGCTATTTCATTTTATAATATTACATAAAACTAGAATTGTCAGAAGGGGTTTTCAGAAGTTTTCAAAACATTCATACTGAATCATTGCTTTAGTGAATCATATGAATGAATAGAAATAGCAAGCAGTGGCTTGCATTTGTTAACAAAAGTCTCATTGTAATTAATCATGCAATAGCATCTTTAATTTTTTAATGTTAAGTGCTAGCTCAATACCTATACATTTTAGAAGATGCAAAATTATGCCGCTTGATTCGTAATGATGCAGATCTCTGATACATATCTACAATGTATTTATGAGTGCATGTGCTAAAACATACAAATATACCTAAGTATGTATAACTATTATTTGTTGTAAAATAATACTAAAATGCATAATAAAAACAGCAAATAAAATAGGGCCACACTTACCGGCAACTTAGATTAGAAAAGTTAATCCAATTAAAATATTTAAACACTTAAATAGCTCTTTCCAATTATTGGAATACTTATATTAAACACTCACTAAACACTCGCGCCCGCTAAAAAAACAACTCAACTTTGTTTTTTTATTTCACTTTAAAACGCACTCGCGAACCCGTAAAACCCGAAATGTCAAAACTTAACGGCAATTATTATTTTTTTTGTCTGTACACATTAAGAGAACGATATCGCGTGATAACGATTTAAGAGAAATACTTCGTTTGTACAATTAACATTATTCGGCTGCACTGCAAGCAAACGGGCGTTGTTTTTGTTTTGAATTTCTGTTAAATTGTCTTTGCTGGGGTTGTTTTTATTCGATTTTTGTTTTGGTTCTTTCTTTTAATAGTTATTTCGTTTTTCTTTTGATTGTTACGATTTTAGTTCAGAGTAAATTTTTAGTTTATTTCTGTTTTCATTTGTCTTTATTTACTTTCGCGTAAGGGGTTTGTTTTTGTAATATAAATTTCACTCATTTGCTTTCGGTTGTTTTGCTTTTTGTTGTAAATTTTTGATAGGCACACTCATTTGGGAATTAGTTTAAAACATTTGTTAATGTAGCAAAATACATAAGATTTTTTGATTTTATTTATGTAATTAAAGTAGGTAAGTATGTACATATGTAGGTATAAATTACTTTTTTGAGGGAGGCAATTGGCATATTTAAGCAAAGGGGATCTAATCTAACGGCAATGGCTGCAAGTTGTCAGCAACATCAATATTAATAGCAGAGTTGCCAGGCTACATATGTATCTATGTAGAGACGAAAGCATATTTGTTTACTTAACGTGACCAGATGGTTTTTGCCAAAAACGGGACATGATCGATCAAAAAGCGGGATTTCGAAGAAAATACAGCGAAAAAGCGGGATTTTAAAATAAATACCTTTTGTACTTATGAAACACAGCTGAAAAGAAATGCTTTTGAATAATCAAAAATATTTATCTATTTGAATAAAAATCAAATATCCTTTCTTTGTAATCGCATCAATTAGGAAAGAGCTGCTGCACCGATTTTACAATATTTTTTTAATGTGACACCTCCCATATATTTTTTTTAATATCTTTGAACAAGAAATGTGCGTTGTCTTACAAAAAAGTTTGAATTATATTCATATGTATGTATTAGAAAAAATATTTAGTTTAAGATATCTGGATATGTAATACATATAGTGGGAAGGCTGATTTGCCCACAGCGCGTTACTGATGGTCTAGAAGGAGCTATAGGCTATTAATTTTTAATGCCTAATGTTGTCGTGGCACTTCCCATAGAGAAGCAACGTTTATTTCACTATATCTTAGAAGCCAAAACAGTAAAAAAAATTTAAAGTTTTCGTAAAGATAATAGTATGTATTATAAAAGGAGTCAATAATCGACCAAAAAAGTATGTCACCTCCTAGTAAATTAAATACCTATTAATTGTTTTAATATATTGGTAATTTAAAATTTTGCTGGTTCTGCCGATGATAGAAAATAATCGGAATTGAACAAATGAGCGTCAAATAGAGAAAATGTTTACTTAAAAACATATCTTGGAAACTAATGACTATTTATATTAATAAGTATTATATAAAATATTGAGTTAAGGTTGAACAGCAATCAAGACACTTGTAATATAAAAATGTTTTCTTTCCATCTCAAATGGGTTGTAGCAAAACTACACTTCAAAAAATATTTGGAATGAATTTTTATGACTGACATTTTAATAAAAATAGAACAAGATATTAAAAATTTTAAAACTCTAAACAGCGAGATAAAGCGGGAAAGAAATTCGAAGCGGGATCGACCTACGAAAAGCGGGATGTCTGGTCAGGTTACTATACAAGACCCTACAGGGGACTGTCAATAATTTAGACTGAAAAACCAAGTATTTAGTACATATGTATGTACATAGATGTTTGCATATCTAATACAGAGTATAATGTTTATAAGAAATTTTTGATCAATGGCCTGAATTGCACCATTAAGTCTACCAAAGACAAAACAATATTATCAGATTAGCGGATTTATCTCCGAACTGCAGTATTTGTTTTTCAAATAACACCAGCTTCATGCAACAAATTTCATAATATTTATATTATGCGTACAGTAGTATATATTGAACTGTTTACCGGATCCCCAATACAATGTGACATCAAAAATCTGTGCATAGCATAATTTTAACCAACTATTAAATCCCAGCGTGAGTTTTAATGTAAAATTTCATGAAAACTTAATTTTTTTCGACTTATGCTTACGTTGTGCCAGTTTTTCATCATGCATAATTATGCTGTCAATATTTATGTAAAGAACAAACGACAATGGTAAGACTGTTGTATATATATAGAAGATGGTCATTTTTAAACCTTCATTACAAAACACATGAGCAAATTGAAATGCAATGAATCAAACCAATTCACATATTCCATTTGCAATAAAGTTTCGTATATAAGGCAGACATCTACATCAACTGACACCACACACAGTGGACCAAAACACAGAAGAACGCTGATGAGGAAGGTTTAGTGGCCTTCGAAAACGGCTGGCTGTTCCGTTCAACTATGTGTTGTTGTCAGAATATTTACAACTAACTTTGATGTTATTTGTTCATTAATAATTATCACATGTAATTTGGCTTAAAAAGCGTTACGAACAGTAGCCTATTCTATTCATAAGAATATAGAAACAAATACAGTTCGAAAAATAATAGTTAAATTAACTAAAATAACTTTTCATTATGGAAAATAAAATTGTTTATACGGCATTTCTGTATGTAAACCATTCCTAAAAAGAGCTGCAAAGAGACGACTTTTCATTGAAAATCGAGCGCTGCTAATATTAACAACGTTTCAAGACAGTATTCATACTACACGCTGCGTACACAAAGCATGCTTAATTTACGATAATCAGCTCATGGAAAACAATTGTGAAAAGTTTGGACATAAAATGTACTATCAAAATTTCAAACTTTTTATTTAGTCAACATTCCATGTACTATTATACAAAAGCAGAATTTAAAATTGAGGCTTTGGATCGTTTACAGGGGATTTTGGAAATTGTTCTTATTTCTCGAGCATTTCTATCCTACATACGGGTATTTCTACACAATATGAATGTGCTTGAAGTTATCGCTCATTAACTAAAAGAACGTCATAACTCAAAAAATTAATAGTTTGTAAGAAAACGAGTTTGACGTTTTCAATTTACACACAACTTAATGGGAAGAGAAAGTTTTATTTTGCTTGCAAGAGTTCAGTAAACACAAAATTTGTATGAAATTTTTACGCAATATGAAGAACGATATGAGGATTAATACTGCATCATTAACTTAAAAATAAAATAAGCGATATGTAGAAAAATCAAAAGAAATAAGAAGTTTGTGACTATTCAAAATGTGTGGTTGAAGTCTACTGATGATTTGTTACAGCAACGATGAAATGCATATAGACAACGCTGAACCACCAGCAAATAATTTTGAAATTAAAATAAACTTCTGACAATGGGTAGTATGAATAAAAAAAGTATTTGCTTTTTACTTAAAAATTTATTAAAAAAAAAACAAAAACACACACATATTTGTAGTTTTAAAACAAATTTTTAAGTCAAAAGCAAATACTTTTTTATTCATACTACCCAATATGTCGAACAATAATGCCCTAATTCAGTAAGAAGATTTAGGACGTATTTGTTTGAAAAAGCTTCTGAGTTCTTGTCTTTGAAGTCTCTAAATTATTTTCTTCATAAATGGTTGTTGTCTTTGACAATGAAAAATATAAATATTATTGCCATGTTTTTAACGCATAAAAATTCAATTAAATTATTATACAATAGTTTGAAAAATATATGAAAAAATATGTGTTGGATATAATATTTGGAACAAAATCATAAAGCAAATACACGAACCTTCTAGCATAGACAATTAATAATAATCGTTTTAAAGAATCAAAACTGCTTCTTTTTTTCGTCGAACAGAATTAGGGCATAAATTTCTTAAATCAAAAGAGAACGTAAAAAACTTTAAAAATTAATCGAAATATTAAGTGGTATATAAAAAGAATGGCAACTCTACCTACTACATTTTTGACAAAGTATCAGGAACACTAGTGAGCAGTGTGACCAGATTTAATAATAACACTTAATGTTATTTTTAAATCTAAATCTATTCTAAATCATGTTTGAAAAGATGGTAACAAAATAAAAAATTAAATTTTTAGCCAGATAATAAGGCTAAACTTTTTTTCTATTTCTGTGATCGCTTTGGAATAGTTTATAATTGGTTAAATAACGTTAAATATGCAACACACCAGTGATGGGAAATGTGGCACAATTGTGCTATTTTTGGCACTATTACATATATGTATGTATGTAAGCTGGCACTGTGGAACTCTCGCTTGTTTTCTGGAACTTTTTCTCCATTCGAGCCATAACCGTCAAAAAAGTTTAAGCGGCATATTTTTCACATCGTTTTTTGACGAAAATCGATTATCTGCGATCGTCACTAATCGATTTTCGTCAAAAAATTAAGCTGACAAACTAATGGCGTTTTCTTTTCTAAAAGAAAAGTGTAACATATATGTTACATGTAATTTGGCAACATTTTTAAATGCTCACCTGATTTTTAAGAAGTGTTGCTTATTTTGCGTTTACAAAAGAACAATTTTCCATCAAGTTTCGCCATAAAACAATGAACTATAAAATGATTCATTTTTTTCATAGACAATAGCAAAACCAGCTGTTTATATAATGCTGCACTCATGCCCCTTTAATGAAAATGAGTGTTGAACATGTAGCATTTTTCTTCTTTTTAAGGGTAACATCATGAGAAAAGAACGCGTTGATTTTTAAAATAATACATACTTTTCAGAAAAGAACACAAAGAAATGTAAAAGGCAGCATAAATGCAGCAGAATGCTCAGAAAATAAAACGCCATAAGTTGCTTAAGCTTTTTTGGCTGTTGACAGATAGACTGGAGGCTAGATCCACAAACAATTAGATAAATTTAGCTCAAAATAAGCTAATATGGTCACACTGCTACTGAGCTAAATGTACATACGTATGTATGCAAGAGTAAGAGAGCACTATAGTGGAACATGGTACAGTACTTTCCACGTAATTAAACCAAAAGCATGCAGTGAAAATTTCAATAGAATATATAGGGAAAAGTTTCCCCTTAAATAATTTACTTTCAGTTGGTTTTCCCACTAAATTGGTTCACAAAATTAAGGCCAATTCCTTAAATTATGTGCAAAATGGTTTGCGAAAGTGCTGCGCAACAGAGATTAAAAAAGTGATATAGCAAGCAATGATACATGTTAATATTTTATTGGATATGAATGCCAGAAAACACACAAAGACTTAAATTGAAATACACTATAATGCGATTGCTGATGCCACACAAATTGCACAGATGAACTTTTTGTCGAATACGTAAGTATTTTAAGTTTAAAAAAATTTAGAAAAGTTAAATATTGCGTGTACATATACATATAAACCCTTTCGTTGTGGTTTCATGGAATTTGAGAATCTAGTGATCGGACATCACGCAAAGTGATTTGAGAAAAAGCAAAGGATTTTGCTTTGTATACAGTGAATATTCGTTCAATTGTGGGTCTCAAAGCCAAGTACTCTGTTCGAAGTTGTGAAAACTTTGAGCAACATTGATTATTTCGCGTGAAAAGTTTTAAGTACGTAACAAGTGATGTCCAAATTACTTTTTCGGATAAAATGTTCGTTTTTATTGGTTAGAAGTATGCAACATTGATCGCCTTTTTGTAAACAAAAACATCAGATCTCAATATTTCGCACGAAATAAATGCCAGAAATACCCCTTTGAGACACGGAAAGTTTTCTTTGCAAAGTCCTAATTCAGCTGTGTGAAATACAGAGGGAGGAATACTATTCTATACCTTTCTGTTATTATTTCACAGATGGCAAGAAAATGTTGCCAGATACATTTCATAAATTTTTCACGAGTTGAACAAAGTACAACTTTAGCAATATTATTTCATTAATATTTCATGTTAACTATTTTCATTGGATTATGTCTACATTTCGCGTGAAATTTTGAACAGAGTACATACAAGGCTTAAATAAAAAATATAATCAATTAACAGAATTTTTTTATGTGTTAATAATCCATGCATTTATTAAACATCAGTTTAGCGGAAATCACTGTACATGTCTGGGGTCCACAAATGTAAAAAAAACATTCAACTGTTATAAAATAAACCAGACAATTTGTTGCAATTTATACCTACAGACTTTTTATTTAAGCTTACCTTTTTTTTATTGTAAATAGGTATGTAAAAATATTGCACTTTTTTCACACTTGTGTATTTTCTTTTTAGGGAAACAAATTCTTGTATTACAGCTGAGTTTTGTTTTGTCAAAGATTTGTGGCGTTTTTATGCCTAAATTAAACGTAACTAACTGCATGCTAAACTTTTTTTTAGATGTGAGTAGGTATGTATGTATGTATGTATGTATGTACATATGTATGTATGTACGTAGGAATATACCTATTTGTTTGTATTTCACTACGGATTTATTTTGAGTTAAATTTTATTTTTGTAATTTTTCTTTATTTCTAATTTTATATTATTTAACTTTCAATTGATTTCCACTTGCATAATTATAATTAGCATAGAACAAGAACAAGAATTAGAGACACAACAAACAATGGTGTCGATTAGCACCGTATACATGTACATATGTATGTATGTACATATGTATGTATGTACATATGTACGTACAAATGCACTTACACAAACTCCACATAAAATAGCCACAAATTTTTGGGGTAAATTTAAACATGGGCCAGCCACCAAAAACAAATAACACCCCTGTATTATGCTGATTGTAATAAGTATGTATGGATGTATGTTGGTATGTATGTATGTATATATGTATGGATGCATATACATATATATGTATGTACACACTATGTAAGTACTTGCATGTGCAAGTCTGTATATAAGTACCTATAGTTGTTTTTAGCAAAATTCAACATGCACTATCCACTGCTTGTTCTTCTTATACCTACATTTGGAGCCCTATTTTGGTTTTTTTTTTGTTAAATGGATTTTTTGCCAGCCGTTGTACCTACTAATGGCGATTTGCGGTGGGACTTGTTGTCTATATTTTGCTTTACTGCACCTGTTTGTCTGCTTTTTACTACAAGTTTTATTTTTGCTTTAGCTTCTATTGCAAATTCTTTTGCACTTTTCACTTTCTTATAATTTTATATGTACTAGATATCTATGCATGCATGTATGTACGTACTTGTGTTATATTTCACTTTTCTTTTAAATATTCATTATAAGAGTTTATTAAATAATATGAATAAATAGTTTATTAATTAATTAACAGAAATTCAACTGAAATTCACAATTCCACGACCAGCTACACACAAACGATTAACTAATAATGTAACACGCAGACGAAAGACCGACGACATTTGCCGAATAAATAAAAAAGCGCATCAATTCAACTTGTTGTTTTATTTTCAGTTTTGTTTTTGATTGTGAGAACAAGAGAATTCGCAAATGCACTCAAAAGCAATAACACACCAACAAACATATACATAATATAGCAACAACACATGCGCTTTTACATTGTACTACATTACTTTTGAGAAATACATATATGCAGTGTTACCAGAACTTTAGTTCTTCGCAGCCTCTTCTTATTTTTGTTTAACATAAGCATACCAAATATTGCTATTATTTTTTTATAATAAAAATAAATTTGCTCGGTATGTATTCCAAACCTGAGCTCAACCACTAGCGGTGACACAAAGTATCAAATCCATGTTATCAAATTTTGTTTGCTGGAATGCTTATACGTAAGCTGGCAACACAGATGAAATGTGGTTTTTAGCTTGATTATGTTCTTGCCGGCCGGGACAGAATTTTAACAGCTTTGTTAATAATGAATAAAATTTGCTGTTCACTACAGTTTACCTTGAAAATTTGAGCTTGTATGTTAAATGGCCTGTTATGTGAGATTTCGCTGTTGATTTATGTAACTTTTAGGGGCTTTTCACTATTGGGCAGCTCAGAATTATAATTAAATTCAGAATCTTCAAATGTGTTGCTTAACAAAACTTGCACATATAATTAAATAAAAGATGTATTTATATATTTAAAGAAGTGTTTATGAAGAATCGTTTAGAGCGTGAGGTTTTCTACATTTTCGTTATGGCTTTTTTAATCAATTTTTTTTTCTTCAGACAATAACTCTTCGAGACAATGTACATATGGATGTATGTATGTCTGTATGTATGTATAAGGATCCGCTTTTTGGAATAAGTATTGGAAGTATGGCAAGTGGACTGATTTATTTTCCCTTTAAACGTTCAAAACTTTGGTTTTGCTTAATGTACCTATTAAATAACTATTATTTTAGTACAAAAATAATTTTTTTAATTGCAAAAAAATATAGAAATGAACGGAAGCATTTTTACGTTTGTTCAAGATTGTGTTTATAGCAATGAATATACTATACATTCATATGTACATATCGTTGGTCACAAGTAAAAAGGCCCTAACTCAAATAACTGTAACTTTACAGGAGAAGGTAAAAACAAAGTAATAAACAGTACAACTCCTTTGTAAAACTACTTGTTGTGACAAAGTGAATTTGTGTGAAATGTATTGGAATCACTGAAAAACTCAATTTCGTGAAAATACGAGTTAGCACCTTTCTACTTGTGACCATCGATATGTATGTACGTACATATGTCTGTATGTACTTAAATCTTATCTCCTTTACTTTTTTTTTTTCATTATTCTACAATAACTCAAGTAGTTCAATGATTAATTTGATAGATATGATATTATTGTTAGTGTTTCAAATAAAGATTTTAATAAAAAATAAATATTTTTATTTTAAATTACTTAAAGCACAGCAAATGGTTTCTCACATGTCGGTCGGTCTCTCTGTTCATATCATGTAAATATGTATGTATGTTATTTTTGTAGGTATTTCTTTAAATTTTTACCCAAATCTTTTTTAACTTACCTTCTTTCTATTCGCTTACCACTTTTCGTTTTCTTAATCAATTCGAATTTAAAATCTTTAGACATTTTATTTCTCTTCTTAAAAATATTTTCAAAGTTTTTCGTTTTTATTCAAAATAAATAATACATCCACAATTATTTTCTTTGATGTTGTTATTTTTTGACTTAAATTTAAAAACATGTTTTTTTTGCATCTGTTTCCATTTATGGTTACCATTTTTGTTCTTTTTTTTTCTTTCTTTCTTTTACTACTACATTTTATTTTTTTTTTGTTTTTCATTTAAGAACTACTGGATTTTAAATTATTTTTCGGCTTTTTATTTTTTATTTTTGGAAAATTTTACAAAAATAGTTTAAATAGCTTAAGAAAAAGAGATTTTAAGTGAAAACATTCATTTATTACTGAACTACTTAAACTAAAGAAATATGTATGTAAATAATAAAAAAAAAAACATAATGACTTCTAATGCAAATTACGATTACGAGCACGATTTAGAGAATGCGCTTCTAATTAAAGTTAAATTAAATAATAGAGATAATGGAGAAAAGGAGCAAAATCTATGGAGAGTGCAGCTTACAATTACTCAAAAATTAATGTAAAGAAAAATGACAATAATTGTTTATAATAGGTATTATTAATATTACACTACCAAAAATTTTAAAACAAAACAAAATGTTCATTTTTTATTTTTTCTTATATTTTTAATATTTTTTCTCATTATTATTTTTATTTTCTTTCCCCGACTCGATTGTCTTCAGTTGAAAACAAAAATGTTTGTTGGGTGACAAATATGTACGCTCAACATAATCATCATCAGCGTCATCATCATCATCACGATCATCGACTTAAAACAAGATTGCCAACTTGTTTGCTTAATGGAATTCATGTAAAAAATGCCTTAATTATTTTTAACTTTTTTATTTTTTTTTCTCTCTCTTTTCATTTAAATATTTTTCCACAAAAAGCGTTTTTCTTAAAATTTAAGTTTTAAACACAAAAAATTGGAAAATTGGTTTGGTTTCTTACTACACTTCCGCTGGTTAAATAAATTAGATACAACTAGAGTTTTGTTTTGTAGCAGACGAAAAGAAAAAATACAATAAATTTTAAAGAAATATGTATTAAAAACCCAATAATTTAAAAACAAGTCACATTAAAATTATTCAAACTGAGAGAGAGAACTCACCTTAATAGTAAATTTATCTACTTGGGTGCTAAGGGATGTAAAAATTGCGTATAGGCAGCACCGTTGGGCGAAGCTGCAGTACTTAATGCTTGATCTGTAGAATCTGTTAAAGACATGGTAGGAATCATAGGAGGTGCTGGAGCATAATAGGGATATGTGGGGCTTATATACTGAAAATTGCGGTTTAATTAAAATACAAATAATTCTTGTTTATTGGAAAAAATATGTTGTTGCAACTGTTTGTTCAAATTCAAAGATAATTCACCTGTAAAGGTCCCATAGGTGGACCCATCATAGCACCATATTGCATGACAGCCTCCGAGCCGTTCAAATACATGCCGGGGGCCTGCAAGGCATTAACCAAGTCCGGCTTATAAGGTGAAACACTCAAATGTTGTGGCGACGAGGCCAATTGTAAATACTAAAGGTGGGAAAAATATATGGATTTGTTTTATAGCTTGACTTTCATGTTTATAAGCACTCTGGCTTTGTAGTATGCAAACCTGACTTTCGAAGGCCGTAGCTGGTTGCGTGGCTGCGGCTGCCATCATATAACCGGGTATCCAGGGAGAACTAGCCAATGGATAACTACCTATTTGGGGTGTACCAAAACGAGTATAGCCAGCTGTACTACCATTTTGCTGAGCCCCTGGATCAGGGGTCACAGGTATACTTTCCATACCTGTGGTTCCTGCCGATATATCCAGACGTGAGCGATTATTTGGATCTCTTGCCTTCAATAAATTCTTTTTAGCAGACGAACAGCTATCGGCGAATTTCACCACCAGTGGATCATTAGCACCCGGTATTGTAGTACCATTTAATACCTGTATAATCTGTTCACACTTCTCACGGCTCTCCATGCGTGCAAAGCCCACACCTAAATGTCATACAAAAAAAAAGTTTTTAATTAATTAATTTTCCATTGTTACTCTCTCAATTCACCTCGCGAATTCATTTGTGCATCACATAATATTTTTGTTGATACCACATGACCGTACTTGGATAGCATTTTCTCTAAATCAGTCTCTTTGAAATATGGCGGCAAATTTGTTATATACAAATTTGTGGGATCTTGCTCTTGTTGCTTTTGTTTTTATTTATATATGTGTGTGTGTGTGAAAGAGTTTAGAAGTTTAAATTATTAGTTTGTTATAATTGCATTTTACTAAATTCAGCTACAAAAATTCCATACAAATAACACTACTTTACTTGTAAATAATATAATTGTTTTATTTCTCTAAGGCCGGTCCATATCTACACTAAATACTTTATATATTTATCTGAATCTAGTGATAATCTATTGCTCTATACACAACTTCCAATAACTAAATATTGTTTTAAGCAAAAATAAATTAAAACGGATTTAGAATCCTTTTATCAAGCAGCCAACTAAATGTGCGGCTCTAGAATATTAAATTTTACTTAAGCCCGATTAAAAAATTAGTTCTGATTAAAAAAATTCACTATAGTTCAATTAAAATTTCAAATGTCTCAATGTAATTTTTCAAGGCAGCTGCTTTAGTGAGGAGCTTTGTTTTTTCAGGTATTTCTTACTGAATTTACATGGAGAAATTTTTTGAGAAATCTCATGAAATTTCACCCCTATCAGTAGATTATGTATAGTAGCATGAATTTATGAAGTACTTTTGCATTTTTTTGATCCAATTCACTTTTCCATCTTCATTATCACAAAAAGAACAATTTCATGAAATTTATTTCACGAACAATTTGCTGTGTAAATCTAGTCTTCATTGAGTATTTATTTTTTACTAAAAATTTTATCATTTGTAAAAAGTACTTTTTAAAAAAGTACCTTAAAAATTATCTTTAGGAAAAATTTGCTTTTAAGAAAGCAACTCTTAAAAAAAAACTCGCTTACAAAAATAAATACCTTTGAAAAAAAAACTTTAAAATTTTTTTTTAAACAGTGGTCTAATCGTCGCTTGCGATAACGAGCCGTTTTGATGAAGTTTTTCCAGCTTGAGATTATGGCATTCGATATAGAAATATATTATTACATTGTTCGATAGCGAATACCATAATCTCAAACTGAAAAAACGTCATCGAATCAGTTCGTTATCGAAAGCGACGATTAGACCCCAGGAACTTTTAAAAAACAAACCTTTTAAAAATACTTTCTTTAAAAAGTATCCATTTACGAACACTCATACTTATTCAAAAAGTGTCGTTTTAAGGTATCTTTTTTTTATTGAAAATCGGTTTAAATAAATAAGTTTCTGACACAAAGAATCTTCTTACGCAAAGTACTTTAATAGAGAAGGTATCTTTTTACAAAAAGTACATTTTTACAAAGAGTTATTTTATACAAAAAGTATCTTCTTAAAAAAAATTAATATTTTAAAAATAGTATGTTTTATTTTTAAATTCATTTTTAAAAAAGTACGTCTTTTTAAAAAGGTCCTTTAAAAACAAAACTTGGAAGAAAATATGTTTTTGAAAAAGTTATCATTTTAAAAAAAATTACATTTTTAAAAAAATATCTTTTTAAAACAAGTATCTTTTAAAAAAAGTACCTTTTTAAAAAAAGTACCATTTTAAAAAGGTTATTTAAAAAAAGCATCTTTTTAAAAAAAAAGTACCTTTCTAAAACAGTACCCTTTTTAAAAAAGTATATTTTAAAAAAGGCATATTTTTAAATAAATTTCCGTTTTAAAAGTATCTTTTTAAAATAAAGCAACTTTTTTCAAAGAATACCTTTTAAAAAAATTCTTTAATTTAAGGACCTTGTTAATAACAAGAAAATCTCCTTTTTTTCATATGTATCTTTTAAATATTTTTTTCAAGTTATTTTCAAAAAATTCCTTTAAAAAGTAAATTTTTTAAAAGGCTTTTTAAAAAATATATGTATATACATATATTTAAAGAAAGTATCTCCTTGAAAACAGATCATCTTTAAAAAGTACTTTATTAAAAAATTATCTTTAACCGAAGGTTTTTATATAAAAAAGATTTGACAAGTTTTCATTCAATAAAAAGTACGCATAGTTTACAAAAGAATCTTTTTATAGAAAAAAGTATTTTATGAAACAAAATTTCTTAAAAAAATACTATTAAAAATTGCTTTCGAAAAAGTACATTTTGAAAAAAAAATCCATATGAATTAATAAGAATCTATTTAAAAAAGTTAAAAAAAATGTTTTGAAAATCCAATTAAAAAATACCATACAATAGGCCCTTTTTTAAAAAATGCCTTTTTAGCATAAGAATATTTTAAAAAAGTTTTACTTTTTTTAGAAAGTGACTGTATAAAAAATAATGTGTGGGAAAATAGTAAATTTTTTTTTTCAAAAAGATGTGCCTTTTAAAAAAGTACCTATTTTAAAAAGGAGAAATTTTTTGAAAAGGACCCTAAAAACGCTTCATAAAAAGAATTTTTAGAAAAAAAATTACCCTTGTAAAAAAGTACTTCTTTTAAAGCATCTTTTTTAAAAAGAAGTACTTTCTTAGAAGTGCCTTTTTGAAAGAAAAAAAAAACATTTTTTTAATTAAAAAGCATTATTTTACAAAGAATTGCTTTCTTAAAAGTCGTTTTTGAAAAAAAAAAAATTCAAAGAGTACTCTTTTTAAGTACCTTTTTAAACACTCTACTGAGCTTAAATACAAGTAGCTGCGATCTCTAATTAAATATTAATTTTTTAATTTTTGCTTAAATTATACATACGTACATTAAATGGAAGTTATAAAAATTACTAACGAGATTTAAACAAAAAAAAAATCGACTGTTTTCTATCTATGACTCTTTCCTGGTATACTTTCAATATAAGATTATGATTTGTATTTGAAACTCGACTAACTAATGTGTAGTTTCTACAATACATTCAGTCAAGTTGTTAAAGAGAATTTATATAAAAAGCTATACATTTTTTTATACATATTTTCTAGGCGAAATGACTGTTTGTTATAAGGAAACTACACCTAAATATACATACATATTTACGATTATAAATAAAATAAACATTTTAAAAATTGCTACAATGTAAATCTAATTAGTTGTTGTTGAACTTTCGGTGATAGCTTATAATTCGTAATTTTTTTTTTTTATAAATGTAAAAACAGAATGTAATAAAGTTTAAGAGCCAGTTTTTGGGTTCGAGATTAAAGAATTAATTAACTTTCTTGCCAGTTTATATAAGACAAGTAAAAATTCGACTGGCTTTTTATATTGAAAACAAAAACAAAGCACTCACATTTGTTTTTGTTTTCAATATAAATACACACAAACAATTTTTTATCTGTCTTCTCTAAACGGACAGTTAATCTTCGTTTTTGTAATACTTGTCTCACATTAATATTGACAACATGCATAGACTTGAGTAAAATACATAAAATAAATAAATGATAATTAGAAGCAAATAAACATTTTTAATTTTTGTTAATACGATAGTATTATTTATTTTTATTTTTTTATTTTAATTTTCACTTCTTCTCTACAAAAATCCAGCTGGGTTGCTAGCATTATGACATCTTCAAGGAACATTTTGCCCCTATTATGTTCTTCAGTATGGCAATACTGAAAAGTTTAAAAAATTCACTCAAAAAGAGCAAACTCAATTAATGTTAGATTAAGGGCGAGTTTTTGGGTTCACGATTAAGATTACGTGCCATAACAGTCAGAAAAGCTTAAGCGAAATAATTTTCGAACTTAATTTTTTTACCAAAATCGATTATTTACGATAGCAAAAGATCGATTTTGGTAAAAAAAAATCATGTTCGAAAATTATGTCGCTTAAGCTTTTTTGGTGGCTATGGTACGATTAGTTTATTTCTTTAATTAGCTAATCCGAAAATTAACTTAATCTCACATTAATTGAGTTTGATGTTTTTGAGTGGTAGTTTAAACTTCTTTTTATATGTAGGTAGTATTACCATACTGAGGAAGAAAATAGTGGCAACATTTTCTGCGCAAAAGTCAAACCTGTTAACACACACACTTTGATTTTTTGTGGGAAGAAGAAGAAACTGCCATATTTTATTATTTACAAGTTAAATATTGCGCGTGTTAAAGGAAATAGATAAATAATATAAAATATATATACTTATTTATGTATGTGTTTTTAAATTATTTTATCATATAATTAAAAAAAAAAAATATATGTTTCACAAGTGTATGTTGTCAATATTAATGTAAGATTAAACCACCACGATTAAACTAGCAAGTAAAACCATATAATCGACTAACCAAAAATCACAAATGAAGCTTAAGGTTAATTTAATCTCTAATCTTGAACATAAAAATTCGCCCTAAATGAATTTTGGAATTAGCTAATTATAGAAAAAAAACTAAAATTAATCTGGAACCCAAAAATTGGCATTAACAGTATTTTATCTAAGACTAAAATTTATGTATGTATTATGCATGTAACTCAGTGATGTGGACTCTATTATACAAAAAGTAAATACAGAATATATTCCAAAGTCCAATATATAAAAAAACGTATCAATATTTACAAAAATAAGTTAAAAAACACAACATTTGGCGAATTTCAATTGCATTCAGAAAACATGTTTCGAATTTTGAGTAAAAAAAATTTATTTACTTATATTATGTCAATTCATTTATGATCTGTCTGTGCATGCGACATGTGCGAGTAGAATTTCTCCACAAATCGCCTTAAACTTAAACGTCAATAAATAGAAACATATGGGCATTTCCACAGGAATGTCAACTTTTCGTAGCGTGCGACACCAAGCAAATATACTTGTTTTTTAAAAGAAAACTAAACTTTGTTTTTACTTCTTTATATATTTGTGTATGCCGTCAGCAGCTCTACCTTAAATAAGATTTTAAGAAAAGTCGAGTCACCTTGTTCCGAAATACAAGGTTAATTGCTTGCTGTCGCACGCGACATACATTTGAATTTCTCGTAGAAATGCCCATATGTACATGTGTATAAAGAGGACCATCCATTATACAATATTAATGCATATGTTGTTGTACATATTATTGTCGTTTTGACCTATATGGCACAATATTTTTAAAGGAAATATTGCCCAATTTTCCTGACAGTGAAAAAGTAAACAACATTGAACAATGTTGCCACCCAATTACATACACAATTGTCTTGATTGTACAATAAAAATCAAGACTTTTGATATTTGCCAATATATTGTGCCAGCTTGGAATATGCCATACACATTGGCGATATTATTGTACAATACGAAAAATTTCATAATTATTTATTTTAACGTTTCACATGTGTATATATTTTGTATGGGAATCACTCAATAATTTGTACGAGTATTGTGGAAACTACATACACGTTAAGCTGCCTACACACGTATGATTTGTCCGTGGTCGATATCTTCTTGATCCTCGCTTTGCTGTTCAGGACCAAGTTTATTTTAAATTCCATTACTCTGTATAATTCTTGAGCTAAAATTCCTTAAAATTTTTCGATATTGTGAAATTAACAATATCGACATTCATTATTGAATTCTCGTCATAATACCAAATGAAAATTTGTTCGATCAACTGTTTCGACTACAGTCAAAAATTGAAAGTTGCTCATAATTAAGAGGCACAGTGGTCATATCACTGAAAAAAGTGAGTAGTTAACAACGGTAATTTTCGACAATTGCATGAAATTCACCAAAAATTGTATTAGTTTCAAATATAATTAATGCTTGTAGAAAGTAAAATTTTTTAGCAATTCATTAGGGAAAAATAATAATATTTTCAGAAAAAATTTTTTTTATCAAATATGGGGCAAATGTTTGTCAAAGAAAATTCAATAACATATTTTTTATTGAATTAGTACATTTGCCTGGATACTGTTCTGTTCAAAATTTTTTATCACAGGAAGTTCCAACAATTTTCTTCTGTGGCCTACCCACTGTAAAAATCTGGCATCATTTTCTCTACTCGTTCGCAACAATTGAAATTTGTTAATTTTGAATTGACGTTTTTTTTATAGAGAAACCAGTCGATATGTTTTCTTGTTGACGTTTAAGTTTAAAGTGTTTTCTTCGCGCGCATAGATCATGCGTGTATGGTCGGCTTTATATAAAAATACTATATCGCTCATTTACTTAAACAATGTCATAATTTAAAAAAAAGAAAGAAGAGAGATGTCTTAGGACAAATGGTTATAGCTATGCTGCTTAGCTATATAAAACAAATTTAATGTGTTATATTTAACAATGCAATAAAATTATACTACATGATTATGTTATATGATTATGCCGAAACTATTTCAAAACGTTTCGATGCATTATTTTCTTTTCTAGCGGCGTACGATTAAATTAATGTATTAATTGCGGCCGGCGGCGGCTGTTAGCCGGCTTACAGCCAACCGGCTGTGTTCTCTGGTTTGTGCTCATGTGCACAAACACTACAAAAACAAATTGAGCAATCCTTCTCATTGCTTTTTGTCTTGTTTCACTCACTTCAAAGAACGAAAGAAACCAAAATCAAACAATTTGTTTCGTTTATTTTCGTACTCTGGTTTTAAGTACAAAGCAATCGAGATAAAAATTAATTTATAGTTGTAAGAGCCTATCTCAACAACTTATTTAAATATCAATTCATATTTAAAAGTAATTTTTCCATACAAAAATTCATGAAAATCGACATTTAAATATGAATTGATATTTAAATGGAGTTGGTGAAATTGGCTTTATTAGTGTCGATTAGTGATGTAACGAAAATCACGTCTTAACTCCTGTATCGCGCAATAAATAGCATAGCTATAAAAAAACGAGTTTGAAGCTTTCAATTTACACACAACTTAATGGAAAAAGAAAATTTAATTTTTCTTTCAAGAGTTTTGTAAACAACACAAGATATTTGTGTGAACTTTTTACACAATATGAAGAACCGATATAAGAATTAATTCTGCATCATTAACTAGAAAATTCAAGTTTTTGAGTTATAACGTTGTTTCAGTAAATGAGCGATATTTGTTATTGTATTAAGTTCTAATGTTTGTCTAACAAATTAAAAAGTCCTTTATCGATTTATTAATTAAAAACAATAAATATATTCCCTTGTCTTGCTCAGGATACGCTAAATAGCTTAATTTAGCAACAATTAAAAAAAATCCTTTATATTTATGATAGTTATAACTATTTATCTATTTAAAAGAAATATCTAAAATTTATATCTTTCACAAAAAAAAAAAATAAAACTGAATTTAAAAAAGAAAAAATACAAATGAAAACTGTAAAAAAAAATGTCTAACAATTTAATTAAAGAAAAGCAAAAACTCTCATAAATACGTTGCGCTGCTTAAATGTCCTTTTTTATGTGTTAGGAGACGTATAAAAATATTTAGGATTTCTTTTGCACAAGCACACACATGCACACGTTTACACAAAAGTACGAGTGTATGTGTGTATGTGTGTATGTTGTATGACTTCACAGTGAATACTCGCAGTATACCTTTGGGTCCTCGAGTCTTGCTGTACTCTAAGAATATGTATGTATATATCGTTACCTTAACATAACAAGGCCCTAACACATTATTTTTTTTGAAATATAGATTTTTTTTAATTTTCCATGCATTAGATGTTCTTTTATAGAAATATAAAAAAAAAGTAGATTTAAAAATATTATAAGTTACCGCCTGTTTGTGTAAGACGTTTGAGTTAGAAATCTTGGCGTTTTTGTAATAGATTAAAGGAAACGTGTACAACTTTTCTTTAATCTATTACAGACACGCCAAGATTTTTAACTCAAACGTCTTACACACGTCTTACACGTCTTTCTTTATTAAGGTAAGGATATGTATGTATGTAGTGTATGTTGTACAATTTATATGGGGATAAATTTGTTAAAAATCTGTAAAACCTTATGTTTGTTTTTATTATTTTACTTTTGTTAATTAAACGAAGAAGAATATATATTCAAGAATACTTTCAGATTTTTTTTGCCATCTTATTTCTCTAAGCAATTCGTTGCCTATACTATACATATATGTACATATATATAAAAAAAGAACTCCTTCAAAGTGTCATTTCTTAAAATTTTTCTTAAAATTCTTTCCTTTTTTTCTTGGTTCTGCTCTTTCTGTTAAACTTGCATGCAACAAACAACCAAAAAACAAATTAGAAGAAAAAACTTAAATAAATATTAAAATTAAAAAAAAAATATATAAATTTTTTTTTTCAAAGAACACAAAAACATATAAAGAATAAAATGAAAAAATTTTGAACAAAGAAAAACGTACAATGGCCGGCCTAAGTAGCACCCAAACACCCACTTTTGCCATTTGTGCTTTAATGCCTTTTGCCTGCAACGATTTGACGGCATTATCAGCGTATGCTGGTGATTCAAAATCTACAAAACCATAACCTAAAAAAAGAAAGCAAACAGGAAGATAATGAGACAAAAAACACACAAAATAAGTTTGAATTAGTATATATACATATGTATATAATGGGTGTTTTTTATTGAGGTATAGAACTTTAAGTTGGCATCACTTTTTTAACTGGCGGCCATTTTGTCAGCTGTCAAGTGATTAATATTTAGTTTGGTTTGCCATTTCATCATGAACAGGTTGAGAAAAGAACAACGCTTGCAAATCGTGCAAATTTATTTCGAAAATAATGGTTCAGTTCGCGAAGTTTACCGCAAGCTCCGTCCATTTTATGATCGACATAATCGTCCATCAGAGCAATTAATTCGGTTAACCATGGATCGTTTTCGCACTACGTTTACTCTATGTGATAATACGCATCCGCAGAGACGTCGAACAGTGCGCACCGAAGAAACAATTGCCGCTGTAGAGCAAAGTGTTGAAGAGGACCCGAATGAATCGATTCGCCACCGTGCACAGCAATTGGAGCTTTGTCCATCAACTTTATGGAAGATTTTGATGGCATGAATGTGGATGAGTTGTGGTTCCAACAAGACGGCGCTACATGCCACACAGCGCACGTCACAATCGATTTATTGAAGGAAACATTCGATGAGCGCATAATTTCGCGGAATGGACCTGTCAATTGGCCACCAAGATCGTGTGATTTGACACCATTGGATTATTTTCTTTGGGGATATGTGAAGTCGCTCGTCTACGCCAACAAACCAGAAACGTTAGGGGACTTGGAAGCCAACATTCGTGGCGTTATTGCCAACATACGGCCCCATATGCTCGAAAAAGTGGTTGAAAATTGGACCCGTAGAATTGGCTTTATTCGAGCCAGCCGCGGCGGCCACATGCCCGAAATCATATTTAAACATTAATGTCATAAAATTATCCTTCCAATAAAGCCAAATTGATGGACATTAAAACGATTTTCTTGTGTTTTATTTCAATTCGAAGTTCTATACCTCTAAAAAAAACACCCTGTATATATATTTTTTTTTTGCTGTCGTATTGAAAATTTCGGAGGAGGTGGAGGTGGAGGAGGAGATTATGAAAATGACAAACAAAATGTATGAACATAAAAAAAAAGACATGAAAAATTTCATTATTGAAAAAAAATTATTATTAATAATAGCATTTTAAAAGATCGGATAAAGGAAAATAAAATACCTTTGATTTCATTAAAAAAAATTAAATATTGTATAATAATAATAATAATAATAATAATGATAATAATGTTTTTGTAAAGAGCAGCAGCATGAATGCGAACGATAAGAAGAACTTGTTAACTTACCTTTACATTTTTTTGTCGTTTTATCAAAAATAGCTTTGGCTGATACAATGGTACCATATCTGAAATATAAAAGAAAATATTATTAAATTTTACAATTTTAATTAAGCAAAATATTTAATAAAGGTAAATTGAAATTGAAACTATGAACAACGTAGAATAGAGCAGAGTACAGACTTCTAACGAAGAAGGGTTGTAGCGAAACAGTTTCGCAAAAATATTTCATACAAATTAGTACGCTAACAGCAAAGTCCAATTATAGCGAATTTTTACTTATAACGAACTCTTTACTAAGTCGTCTAAACAAAACTGCAAGGAAATTTATTATAACGAAAATAAAACCAAATCTTAAATTTATCTATTTTTAGTTTTTTAAGGGAAGTAACACTCAGGCATTGAATGCCTACACCTATTACTAGGTGTGACTTTCTTTAGAAAAGGTATACAGTGAAATTATGAATAAAATTCCGCGAGAAATTTCTCCCTTTTCCAATTAGAATTTTTTGTTTTCCCTATTACTTGCCATTAGTTGGAATTTCTTGGCCGTGGAAAATTCCTCGCGGAATTTTATTCATAATTGCCCTCATAGTGATAGAGAAGACAGGAAGATATATAGGAAAGTTTCATTCTTTTACAACTCTGCTTACAGAGTTACAGCGCCTCTAGTGTCAATGAGTCGTCTTAAATTTTCAAAGCTTTGCTTAGTAACTATTTTATTGGTTATTTTACTTTGCTTTTTTTCCACACGCAAACTTTACTTTGCTAAGTCTTGAGTTTCTAGGAGAGAAGGGAAAGTCGTTTGGGCATGTTGTGCTCGCACAATTGATTCATTTTTCGTTCGTTTCTTTAGTTTTTTTTTCGTTACATATGGTTGCTTCGTGGTATACTTAAAATTTGCCAAAGTAAATTTTGCGTGTGGAAAAAGGGCAATGTAAAATAACCAATAAAATTTTTACAAAAGTGAAACAAACCCCCTGTTTCTCTATATGCGAATGATAGATTCGATCGAATATTAATATTAGAAACAAAAACAAATTTCAGTTTTTTGTTTTTGTTTTTAATATTAATGTTCGATCGAACCTTTCGTTCGCATTTAGAGAAACAGGCCCAAAGTTTAAAAGAAATTGTAAAAGACTTTGTCAAAGTAAGTTTTGCGCGTGGAAAAGGGGTCTTGCGACAGATGTTATGCAGCTCGAAGCTTAATTGCCTTCTGAAATTTAATGAAATTATGAGACATTATTAGATTTAGTTGAACTATAGTGAATTTTAATCAGAAATAATTTCTTAATCAGGCTTGAGTTCAGTAATTTCAATTCTTATGAATGAAATATTTTTATTAATTAATGTGAGTATCTAAAGAAGAGAAGAAAAATTAAACTAGACACTATTAGCTGGGGGAAATACCGATATTTTTCTGTGCAGCCACGCACTTCATCAGCACCCATGTCTATCTACTGGGGTAGAGATTATTATTAACATCAGCTATTTAACCTGAAAATCTATGAAAGTGGAATATGAGAATTGATTGTGTATACAATTATTGATTTGCCTTTGGCAAACACATTTGTAAGTATCACTATTCATTTTCTGTTTTTCCATTTTCTATTTAGGTTAGCACGAAGTTATATCACTCTACCAATGTATGTTTAACTATTCTTACTTATCTTTTACGATCATCACATTAATTATTTTTACTTATTCGATGCACCATCGGTACATACATATAAGTATTATTGTAGTGGCTTTATGTTACTTTGTTTTTTGCTTTCTACAGTTGACTTAGCTTTCCAGCATTCTGAAGCAGTTCTGGCCAAGTGAACAGTGATCGCCAAGTGAACATATTTTTGTCACGTGCCCATGATGACTATAGTTCAACTAAATCTAATAATGTCTCATTTAATTCATCACATTGAACATATGACGGATTCTATGTGCCACGGCCTTTTCTTCATTGCTTCGCAAATTTTAGACCGATTTTGAAAACGCTTTTTTTTGTCTGTTAGGGCATAGCTACAGGTTGGTCCTACTGTAAAAAAAGTGGGCGAGAACACGCCTACTTATTTTTTCTTTGAGGTGACGATCTTTAGTTTATCCGATTGCTCCAAAACTTAGCACACACCTTGAACTTTTTTAACGACACTATCTTGAAATTGGGCGAAGCCACGCCCATTGAAATCTAATACATATTATATTTCACGAGCTTCTGTTTAACCGATTTTTAAGAAATTTAACACTCACCCTGAGATCTGAAAAATATCTAATATTGCATTTAAAAAAATGGGCGGGGGCCACACCTATGATATACTAGTATTATATTATATGTAGTTTTACTTTAAAGATTTGCACGAAAGTTTGCTAAGAACTTGGGCTCTTATAATGACATAATTTTGTGCTTGAAAGAGTGGGCGGGGCCATGCCCATTTAAGCTTAATTATATACTTCATGTGCTACTACTTGACCAATTTTAAAAAATTTCATACACATCTTGAGCTCTGAAAGTGGCGCAATGTTAAATTTAGAAAAGTGGGCGAAAACTAATATATGCACAGTTGGGCGTAACCAGCCCCTAAAAAAATTTACACGAATAGTGCGTTTACCTTTGAGTAAAATCTTGTAGAACTTAGTGATGCAACTATGGCTTTTTTTCTGCAAAGTTGTACTAAAAGTCAGCATGTGTGCTTAAAAAGGTTTGTGGATTGGCTACATTGCAGTTGATTGGTTCTATTTTAGGAACATTTTAAGATATTTTGATGAAGATTTCAATTGAAATTTAATAGATTTTGTGCAGGTGTCTTATAACACCCATTTTTTTGGTCGGGGGTTAAAAATAAAACTTTAGCAAAAAAATTAAGCGACTTCAAAAATAAGCACTTAAAAGTTACAAATAATTTATAGTGCGTTTACATTTGAGCAAAAGCTAGATTTCGGCCTGAATCTAGTAGATTTCCTATACTAAACAAAATCTATTTAATTTTTTTTTTCAAAATCTATTTAAAATCTTGTAGATCTCAGTGATACAACTATGGATTTATTCTTCAAATTTGTGCTAAAAAGTTAGGTGTGTAAATTGGCTACATTGCAAATGTTTGGTTGTAGTTTTGGAAAAATTTCAGTTAATGGGTTTTGTTTTGGATAAAAAAAACCTCGGTAAATGTAAAAAAAACTGTGTGTAAACGGTTTAGATTTTAATAAAGATTTTAATTAAAATCTGATAGTTTTCGTTAATGGTTTGAAAATTTATTTATTTTTTTATCAAGAATAATTTCTTAATCGGTCTTAAGTTCAGTATTTTAAATTTTTATTGAATGAAATATTTTTTTTTTAATAATTAATGTGATTTTCTAAAGGAGGGAAGAAAAGTTAAACTAGACTTTTTAGCTGGGGGATAAACCGTAATTTTTCTGTGCAGCCACGCACTTCATCAGCACCCATGTCTATCTCATTTGGGTAGAGATTGTTATTAACATAAGCTATTTAACATAAATGTTTAATGAAATGGAATATGAGAAATGATTGTATTGTGTACACAATTATTGATCTACCTTGGGTAAATACATTTGTAAGTATCACTTTTCATTTTCTGTTTTTCCGTTTTTCCATTTTCTATTTAGGTTAGCACGAACTTATATCACTCTACCCAATTATGTTTTACTATTCTTGTTTATCTTTTACGATCATCCCATTATTTATTTTTACTTCTTCGAAGTAAATAATAATAATAATTAATTAAACAAATTATTTTATCTATCCACAGAAAAAAGTATTCACCAATGTTTTCAATTAAGAATTTAATTGATTTAATTAAATTTTTAATTGTATTAATTAATTTGAGTGGAAAAACTTAATTAATATAATCAAGATGTTTATAGGTGCAAATTTAATTAAGTTTTTAATTCATATTAAAAAATTATTCATATTACTTTTTTATGTGTCCATAGATATAAAAAATTTAGTGCTTCTGTAGGCTGGGAACTTTTAATACCTAAATTCCAAGTGACTGATTTTACTACCGGCTTCAATATTAAGAATTGAACAACAGTTTGGTGTACACTGCAACTCTGGCAGTGGCAACAACTACTCATGAATATTTAATAATCGTTCATGCACAGTTTTAAGATATTTTACTTACTCTGAACATAAAATAACTAAATCCTTATCAGTCGTACCCTCGGGCAGGCCGCGTATATAAACATTCGTTTTTGACAGTTGATCTGAGCCCGCCTGTTGTTGCTGCTGCAGTTGTTGCTGCTGCTGTTGTATGTGATGATGCTGATTATCAGTTGTCAGCTGTTGTTGCTGCTGTAGATGCTGTTGGGGCTGATGTTGTTGCATTTGTTGTAACTGCTGCAATTGAACAGGTTGTTGTTGCTGCGTGCCATTCATATTTGTCGGACCCATGCTAATGTGTTGTGATTGCTGCTGCTGCAATGCCGTTGCAATGGATTTGCAATTAATAAAATTTTGCCCCAGACTAGTCGTTGTAGCAGTTACTGCCACCGAGAGGTTGTTGTTATTGTGTGATGAAAATGATGACGATACTGACTGTTGTTGAAAGTTCTGTTGTCTTTGCTGTTGATTTTGTATTATTGACGACGTTTGTTGCTGATGCTGCGGTTTGTTGTTACTGAACGTTGTTTGATTGGTAAAAGAAGTGTGATGCTGGAATAAGAAATATGTACATAAATGGATGAGTTAGAGTTTGAAAACATAAGTATTGTATTGAAATATTTATTGACACAATGTTTTGAACTCAAAAAAATCATGCTGCCGCGTAATAAAGAATTTCTATAATATCAATAAGTTTCAGATTTGGCTTACAGAGCGAAACGAACTCTAGGCTAATTGAGTCATAAACAGATAAATAAGTTTTTTTTAATATTTTTCCAAATCTAAACCATTTAATAAGACTCGCCTTACGACGAATTCAAACCATAGTTATTGTTACTGTCCAAGCCATATTCATTTAAGGTAGACTTGCCTCAATTCGATTTGAAAAATGCATTCTTGGGATGTAAAAAATTACTGAAAATGTGTAATGACTTCGGACAGAGATTGAAATTACAAGCGGCGAAAACATTTACCATGGGGCATGGCTGGCTGTCATTTTGGTGAGAATTCGCACAGACTTCATTTTCAGTAATCGACCTTGATTTTGACTTTAATTTTTTTACTTTAATAGTTTGATATAAACAGGTATAACTGTAGTTATAAAATATCTAATTAGCAGATTATCAAGGCTAAGTATTAGACTATTTAAATAAAATATGCATTATGTGTATCCTAAGTAGTTTTTATAGCTTGTTTAGAGTGTTCTATCTATCCACTGTATACATTGGCAGGTTGCACAGTGTAGCTGAATAGAAAAGACTGATTACATTTTTTTCAATTTTGGAAGTTGAAACTGCTCTACAGGTACTGCAACAAAAATAAAAACCGACTTTTCAGGATTTTAATTACAAAGTGTCTAAAAAAGTGAAGACACATTTTATTTATATTTTTTTTTAACCAATAATTATTATCGAATCAGTTTAAGGATTATACTGATAAATAAAGAAAATAAAAATTAATTTAAATGGTAACAGAAAATATTATACAAAAAATTATTCGATTAGTCGAATAATATTTACTAAGTTTTATACGATTATTTGAATAAAAAAACATGAAGCAAGGGAAAATGTTTGATTAAACTAGATAAGAAAAAAAGTTATTCAATTAATCGAATTAGCAGATCATCAATTAAACGATTCATTTTTTTTATTCGGTTATTCGAATAAAATTTTTATTCTTATAAAATTTATATTAGCTGAATTTTGCATTCAATAAAACTGTCAATTGACGAAACATTTGAAGTGAAAAAACTTTATTTTAATAAAAGTCATATACTGATAAAAAAAATTTTATTCGATTACGCGCATAATTTTTAAGTTTTATTCAGTTAATTGAATAAATAAAACATTAAGCAAAGGAAAATGTTTTTTTATGGGAAAAAATTATTCGAATAATCGAACAAGTTTTTTATTCGTTTGTTCGAATAAAATTTTGAACTATATTTTGCATTCAATAGAACTGTCAATTGACGAAAGGTCTGAAGTGAAAAAAATTAATTTTAATAAAAGTCACACACCGATAAAAAAAATTATTCGATTACTCACATAATTTAAAAATTTTTTTTTTTCGAATAAAATTTAGGTTAACTGAATTTTGCATTAAAAAAAACTAATAGAATGGATTTTTTTTTGAGAAATAAATAATATAATTTTTCTTCCAAATTCTTGTTCTTGGCGGAATCTTCAAAATTAGACATTTTTATTGGAATCACTGTTGAGTTTTTTTTTTGCGATATGAGGCATTATCAAAATTTATATTTAATAAAACAAAATCAAGCTGCCAATAAAAAAAAAATTTGTGCCATCTCACGAAAAATTCCGAGAAGAAATTCCTCGATTCATGCAATAGATGTATGTAATTCATAACGTAATCTAGTAAAACGCCGGATTAAATACTTCCAAATTATTATTATTATTATTTCACTAAATTTATTACGTTCGACCCCACTGTGCAGCCTAATTAAATGAAAATAGTACCACTTATACACATTTATTTATATATATATTTTTTACGATTTATTAATGAAATGCCAGTCGTATTTCTTGCCCCTTCTCCACCAACACACCGAAGTTATGGATTTGTTGGACGTATCCCTTGACTAAGAATGACCAATATTTTGAGTATGTTTAATATAAATTAAATTTAATTGTTGGTCATAAAACTCAATTGTTAAAATACATACATACATACGAGTACAACTCGTCTCATATTTCAGGGTGAATTGCGTTTTTCGTGACCATTATATTAAACAAAGAAACACAAAAACAAAATCACAGTTAGCAGTTGTACTCCAACATAAATAAACCCAAAACAAAATTCCAAAAAATTTCTGTGCTCATAACGAGGGTGGTTATTTAAATTTTGAGAAAAAGAAATTAATTTTTTTTTAGATTTATATATTGTAAAAACTTTAGCCGCTACAACAGCAAATATATGACAGTAAAAAATTAATGGGTGTTCTAAGCCGAGCAACGAAAATATTAAAATCCTAACCCCTTCTTTGCGTCGCGCAGTCGGGTAAAAACACGGCTACATGTATGATATATCGCTAATTTACTTCAATAGCGTCATAACTCAAAAATTGCGTTTTTGAGTTAATAATGCAGAATAATTCGGCACTTTGTATTTTATCTTGTGTAAAAAATTTCATATAAATAGTTAAATACTATTTACCAACTCTTGAGAGTATTATATTTTTTCATGCCTTCATGGAGTTGTATGTACATATGTATGTAAATTGAAAACTTTAAAAGCGTTTTTCACAAAACAATTTTTTCTCAGTTGTGACACTATTGAAGTAAGCCAACAGTAGCCTCAAAGCACGATATACATATGTATGCTGTGCGTTATTGTCATTTCCCAGACCTAAAGAGCACCCCTCGTATACATATACAAACATGTTAAAAACAATTAAAAACGAAATTCCCTTAGCAGCAAAATTTAATTGCTTATACATAATTAGCTTCTTTAATGAAAAAATATGAGCTAAATTCTCCTT
Source organism: Tachina lurida (assembly GCA_944452675.1). Classification (NCBI taxonomy): domain Eukaryota; kingdom Metazoa; phylum Arthropoda; class Insecta; order Diptera; family Tachinidae; genus Tachina; species Tachina lurida. Next base: position 127,406,350 of record OX101754.1, read on the forward strand.
ATTACACCCAAAGCCCTGAAGAGTGACCTTTCAACTCATGAATAAATGGATCATATAAAATATGTGTGCGTGTGTGTGATTGTGTGTGTGTATTTGGGTTTATGAGTTTAAGACCTGCTCTACTCCTTAGACAATTGAATAAAGATTATTGCCAAGGCGATTTTCCTAAATTAGTTGTTGCTTTTTATTATAAATATTTCCTTACGCTTCACGACATCGCAGCATCAATGCAATCAAAATGACTGTTAATATGATTAAATTTTTGCCGTTTCAATTGGTCGACTTTAAGAGCTTGAAGTATGCATTACGTACGAGTAATTAGCCAACAAGAGATTATTGAGTAAAATTAAGACTTGTGACATAAGACATTCACATGAAAGGGTAAATGTATGCATCAATGCATGAGTTTTAATAACGTTGTATTTATTTTCCAATAACTTAATTAGAAATAAATCGTATTCAAGTATAATAGACAGATAGGAAAAATTCAAGCAATAGCTAGAGAGCATGCTTAGATTAATCAATACATATACACATACATACATGTAATGCATATATATGTACGTAGGTGTGTGTATACATATGTACATGTACATATATAATATTTTGAAACTTTTACATTATCTGCAAGTAGACACATACATACATACATACATACATACGTAGCCGAGAATGAAAGTATTGTTTTAAGTACTCTTTGAGTATTGGCCGTCAAACAAGTATGAATGCGTACAAAATGCATTAATTTAATTCAATTTAATTTTAAACCGAATACGTATAACTATAAACACAAGAGAAATACCTTTATTCAAATTAAAAAGAACAACAACTATAACTTAAATTAATAGACTGTATGAGCTTCAATCATAGGCATGAGTATAAAAATACTCCGACTACACAGGCGTATATACATATACAGGGCTATTTTATTTACACGCACACAGAAAGCATGTTTTCAAACACACCCACACGTTTTTCATTTCATTTTATATGCACATATATACATATCTACACGATGGCGAATGATGAATAAATATCCCGAGTATCATGCGTATTTTTTTGTCGTAGTAAATATACATAGCCTAAGTATAAAGATACTCAGACTATAAGTATGAGAGAGACAGTATATGCGCTTGAAAAGCATGTGCCTTTATATTTTTATTTGTAGCGTATTTTAGTTTAATGCATATACAGAGTAGAGTTGTTATTGTATGTTGGCATCGGCTATAGTCATAGTTGCTTGAGAGGAAATATGTGAAAGTACGAATTGATTGCGCTACAAGTATTATCCAAAGTTACTAAAATTAAGACTATTTTACCTATGTATATTTTTTTTAGTACTCTTTGGCAGTCTCTGATACGTAGCAGCGTTGGAGGGTTAGAAAGTTGTACAAAGATGTTCCTCGCAAGATTTTACATAAAATTGCTAAACACATTCTAAATCTTAAATGCAAGGATTTCATAGTTTCTGCTGTGCAAAAATTGGGGAACTTTAACTACCCTTTTACATTAGGTTCAAGCGCAAAACTTTCAAAACTTCGCTGAAAGTACTGTTTTTTTTTTTGCTCCTCTGCCAGAATCAGTCGTCAGAGTTTTTTTTATTCATTTTTTGTTTCTGTGTTTTTCCATATTAAATATGCATATTTGTCTATGAAGCAACTAAGAGCAAATATTTGCATTATAATAAATGTAATTAAAGCTTTTTAAATATCCTTAAATAATTTATGTGGTTGCAGTTTTGTGGCTGTTACATTGAATGGTGTGTGTTGTGGTATACTTTTATAGTTTAATTAAATGTAAAAATATATTATGTTTTATTACATTGTTATTTGTTTTGCTACTGTTGTGTTATTATTCGTTTAAATAGCTAAAAACACACATAAAATTATTTATTGCAACTACATATTTTAAAGCAAAATTTGATAATGTCTTTTTTTAAATATTTGTATCGAAAACTAAATAAACATGATGTCCTATTGAACTGGTTATTTATTTTATGTATGCGCATTATACTGGTCCTGATTTTCAAAAAGTCGAAATATTTCCTAAAGAAACCTCTTAAATTGTCCCTTTTAGCAAAATAAAATGATTGCGTAGAAAGTGCAAGTCGATATTTTAATATTAAAAAAGGGTTAAAAAAAGTCTCACAACTGCCCCTGAGTCGTTTCTACAAGGGTAAAATGTAAGACCGACCCTCACTTATTCTTTTCCACCAACATTTTTTTTTAAATATACCAAGGCCCTACTTATGTCATCTACTTAAAGGTGTTCCCATACAAAACAAGATGTTTGTACATTTTTCCCAAATCGTCCTAACTAGGACCAATGTGCCTCTAAGGAGCCAAATATATCAACGACCCATATTAAGTTTTTTTTCTTTCCACAGTTTTTGCTTTCTACATTTTTTCTCAACACACCACCAACCCTCTATCTAATCTCCTTAAGGGTGTTCTCGTGCAAAAAAAAATATGTTTATAACTTTGTTTCCCCACCATCCTAACTAGGATCAGGGTACCCCTACAGAAGCCAAATATATAAACGACCCACATTAAGTTTTTTCCATCTACATTTTTTTAACACACCAACCCTCTACATATATCCTACTTAGGGGGGCTCCCATACAAAAATTTTTTATTTTTTATAAATTTTTACCCCATCGTCCTGACATTATACATGTATTTTCAAAAGGATAATAATAGATGTATATTTTTGGTTTCAAATAATTTTAATAATTAAAAATGCTGACAACATTGGTCACATAGCTTTTGAAATTAAATTGCAAACAAAATATGTATGTATCCCTACACTGCGAATCACTTGAATAGGGAATCTAGTTTTATACATTTTTTATGAAAAAAGTTTAATCAAACTTTTAAGCAAATTAATCATCAAAAGTTTGAACAATTTTCTGGCATTTATCACCTTTAAGATTTTTTAAAAATTTGTAACCTTCTCCATAACGAAAAAGATTTATGTCGACATACACACGCCGCACAAAAAAATTACTTTATTAAAATAAACCATAAAAAAAAGTAACGAATCATCGCAATTGTGTATTGATTAAACTTTGTCAACGCCTGACATTTGAAAATGTTTTGAATAGTGAAGAGAATAACTTATTTTTTCCCGCCCCATTTAATATGTTTATTCAGCAACTTTATGTTGTTCACGAACTGGCAAATTTATTATCATCACATAAAATACAAACAACTAAAACAAATATACTCTACATATAAGAATTTGTTATGTGATTTTTAATATTCCGGTGTGTACAACATTTCCGGCCGGGATAAATGTTATGGGAGTCAAAGTTATACAGGGAATTTTAATAAGTAAAAATGGTTGGATTCATGGATACTTATTAAGATTATTTTACCTTAAACAAGAGAAAACTATAGTTTTATTTGAATATTGAAAATTTAATTTAGCAATTTAAGCGAATTATACCGAAACGAAGACCCGGAAAAGCCCATAAATAATTTTTAAAGTTAAAACTTTAATGGGCAACATGCGCCTATTAAATATAGAATTGGATTCTAAAGTAACTTTTTACTCGGTATCTAATTAATATTGCGAAAGTTGACTAAATACTCAAAGAAAAAAATTAGCAAATATTAAACTTTTTACACTTATATGTACACTGCAGAAATGTAGCTCCTATTAACAATTTAATTAAAAAAATTTCAATTATTAATTAAAACATTTATTTGAGTCAATTAAATTTTTGTTTAAAAATTATTTTGATTAAAATTTTAATTGATGAAAATTTTAATTAAAAATATCCTTGAGTTAGCTAAGCTTTCGTTTACAAAATTTAATTAATTTAAGTTTAGTTGACAGAATTAAATGTTTAATTGATTATGTATGTGCAGTTTTTTCAATTATAGGCGTTGATGGGAGAACAAATTCTTCTGTGCATATACTATCATGGACATTTTCATATAATCGAAAAATAACAATAACAATTAACAAATATTTATGCGAACGTTTCCAAGAATTCATGGATACATATCGTTACCTTAATATAGAAAGGCTTTAAGTCATTATTTTTATGAAATCATGATTTTTGCATTTTTCGATACATTAGATCAAGGGTGCCCAAGCCCTATGCGCTTGGTGCAAATTTGTTCACTGTATACACCCAAGTGCACAGCAACAACACTTTTTCTTTTTTCTTTGTATGTATTGGTTTTAACAAGAAATATTGAATAAAAATTAGTTTTTCTTTAAATGTATTGAAGATTACTCTTCCATAAGGAACTTTTGGGCACCACTGCATTAGATGTTCTTCTATCTATACAAAAACATGGATTTCAGAAAAATTATGAGTTAGGGTCTTTCTATGTTAAGGTAACGATGCAAAGTTAATTAAGATCATGTGCAAAACTATCCGAAATTAATATAATTTTTAGGGTCAAATTATGGCACTCGATATCCTTGACAAAAAAGTTCTACAATTTATAGTTTTAATTTTAAAAAAATACATACATATGTATAATTATAATTAAAATAATCAATTGCGTGAATTAAAGTTTTGCTCTATTGACACAATTAAATTTTTGATTAATTTTTTAATTGCGTGAATTAAAGTTTTACTCAATTGACACAATAAAATTTTTAATTAATATTTTAATGGTGTCAACTAAATTGATTTTTGTCCCCATCAAAGGTTCTTGGCAAATTATATTAATTGATTAAAAATGTAATTGACACAAGTAAATTTTTAATTAATTTTTTAATTGTTTCAATTAAATTTTTAATAGATTTTTTTAATCAAAAGTGTTGTTTTGATAATTAGCTTTTTCTGTGTATATGAAATTTGAAAATATTGCCGGGGAAATTTATGTGAAAATATTTTAGATTATGACTTCTCAACTCCAAGCCGTAAACCGTACGGGTCTTTTCCGCCACTATTGAGAAATAGGGCGTACCAGTATACTTGAAGAGATATGAGGTTAAAATGCCTTTTAAAGATATTTGCCAAGCTTTAGTGTATTTAGGGACTTTAGTAGAAATTAATGGCAGATATTTTTGAAAATCATGTTAGCTCGTTAAATTACAGTCGGTCTCTCCACTCACTTTTCGTAAGCTAAAAAAACGACCCATGCAGAAAAGTGTTAAAGGGTTCTATAAAAATAGAGCCCATAAAGTTCAAAATTAAAAACGAAAATTAAGCCCTTAAACTCGGATAAATTTATTGATTTTAATCTTTTAGTTATTTATTTCTCATTAGACGTTTGCTACGAACCTTCACACGAATCATTAACACTGTCCATAGCATACTTTTGAATTAAAAAATAGGCGGGGTCACACCCATAAAAATTTTATATTATATTTTTCCCTAAAAAATTTAAAATTTAATACACAAGTAGGCAGGCCTAGTTGAGCTACGAGCTGGAAAAATCTGAAAACACAAATAGTTAAACCAGGGAGGCGTTATATTTTAAAATAGTTAGTTAGACGAGAAAATTATATGATGCAGATAATAATGAAACAGATAAACAAATAAGTTCGAACAAAACAAATAAAAAAACTTACTTTAATTCCAAACTGCAAATATAAATTTAAAAAAACTTAAGCCAATTAAAAACTAACTATACCAGGGGCGCCTAATACTGGCCAACTCAGATTCAATTTGATATAAAAATCTATATGTATAAATATATGAATAAAACTACTTGGCTTTTTCGTATATTATTTTAATCAGTAAAATTTATTGATTTCGCAAGGACGATTACAAAAATAAAATCTTATCGCACAGGGTCCTTTATGTGTGCACAGTAAATACTTTTTATGATGAGTATTTTCTTATTTGTTTTATGTTTGCTTCAATTTTTCTGTAATATTTGATTGTTAGCAAAATGTACGTAGTACATGTGTTCGCACAATTGTACGCTAGTTTTTTTTATTCTTTCATATTAGCACACGGGTATTTTTGCCATAAAACTTTTTGTTTTTAAGATCAAGCCATGAGGCAATTGTTGGAATTATCTGAAAGCCGAAATCAAAACAACTGAAACAGCAGAATCCTAAAGGAGAGAAAAAAAAATCAGGAGCTAAATATACATAATTGTCAACATGCAACAAAACGCCAGCCATCAACCATTACTGTACGCACAGATTCAAACACACGTATTTCCACCAGAGAACTGCATGAGTTGATTCACTTTGCTGTCCACTCACATTTACAATGCTTTTGTTTTGTTTTTTAATATCATTATGTATTATTGATGTTGCTTGTAGTGTTAACTCGCTAACAACTGACTGTCACTAACTGAGGCCGAGTTTACATCTGTGCAGTGATGCCAACTTTTTTTTTGGCTCTAAGAGCACATCAATATTTAAAAAAAAGCACTAAAAGGTGTAATTTTGAAATCTAAAATGCGTTAGATGCACTAACGTGAAGTGAAGTTTAAAAATGTTTAATATTATCTAAGCTATTCTCTATTTCCGCATTAATATCATCTTTAATGAAATATATCCAACGAAGAAGGTATAATTTACACTGAAAAAATACACCAAGTTTTTATTGAAATAATTTTAAGAAATACACAAATTTCTTAAAAGCACTACTTAGCGTTTTTTTTTTTTGTTTGACACTAACGCTCAAAATTTGGAGTTTTGAGTCTTCAAAAAGCAGTAAAAATAGTGTCAGGGCACCACCAAGTTGGCATCGCTGCATCTGTGTGCCATGTGCCCAAAAAAAAAAACGTAACCACTAATTACTAATGAAAAACTGTTTATTAACAATAGTCTTGTGAATATGAATCATGAATGAGCAACTATAATTTTTTTTAATTTTAAGCGCTAGATAAATATTCATTTTTCAAAACGGCAACATTGAGGCGTTTAATTCGTAATCATGCAGATCTCTGATTTACACCTGCATGTACATTGTGCACTCACACCGAACCAACCAGACATACCCGGCAACACCAACAACAACATTATACACCTTCATTTTGTTTTACAGGAAAGAAACATACGAAAAAAATTGTTAAGAAAAAACAACAATAAAATATTCCACAATAACAAGAGTAAAGAAAGTCCCAACAATGTTCTAAGGGAGAATGTCTTTAGGGGAGTGTGTGTATGTGTGTGTGTGTGTGCGTGTGTGTGTGTGTGTGTGCGTGTGTGTGTGTGTGTGTGTGTGTTTGTGTGTGCGTTTGTGTGTGCAGTTTTGAATATGAAAATAACCTTGTGTTAATTGATAACTAACTAAACCTTTTAAAATTTTTAAATTTCTATAGGTTGAGCATATTCTAAATACAACTCGTTTTTGCTTAAGAAACTCATCATAAGATTTCACTAAAAAAAATCTTGAAAAAAGCTGAAAGAAAAACCTTCAAAATCTAATTGAGAATTACTTACATATAAACATAAAAAGCTAAGAAGTCCCAAACAAAAAATTTAAATTCGCAACAAACATTTCGTCGCCTCAGAATAGGTTTAGCCCATATGCCACAAATTTGGAATGGAGAAAAACAACAAAGAAGGTTTACATTAAGTTTTCTCAATATATAACCGATGGATTTCTTTTGTATATGCACCAATGCTTCTGATACATGTTTTGAAGAAAATTTTAAATTTTTGTGATATTTAATGAATTAAGTTAGAAGTTAATATTACTTTATTGTAAAATTAAAAATACGTTTTGTGCTTCATACACCACTTTTCTTAATTTATTTTCAAAAAGTAGATTTTTGTCCTCCATACGCATACTTAACTGCTGTGTCACAGATGTGCTTGGATTTCCGTGAGCACCAGCCTTTACGGCCTTATCTCACGAGTGCTAAGCACCAGGTGTGGGTTACACGCCAGACCAACGCCCCCATGCACCCTTTAGAATGAACAGATGTGCCCACCCAACAAGGCACACAGGTTGCAATCTCTTTGTATATAGATATCCCTGTACTATATTCAAGTACCTTGCTGAGGTATTTTGAGCTATCTAAACTCTTCGACGTAATGACTTTGTCATAACAGTACTAGCTGTTGTATGACAACAGCACCTAGAATAGTGTCTGGCTGACCGCGTCAGACCAACCACTAGCATTGATTTAACACTGCGAAGCCAAGAGAATTCTCCCAGCGTTTTTGGTAGCAACCACAGCCACCACGTTTATTCTCCCGGTTCTCACGCCACAGGTGTTGTGTATACACCCACAGCGAGATCCCCAAGAGAATTCCACAACAATTGCCGGCACAGTTCAACCGCTCATCCGAGATGAACGCATGCCTGTGTCGCCCAAAATCCAGTGCCTACTCCACACACACCAAAATCATCCCTTAAAACCCGTGGGGTAGGACGAACTCGGCGTTTCAGCAAAGGATCCTGACGACCGCTACATATACTCCAAACTTCAGAGCTGTTCGACTGTCGGGCAACCGGCACCCGTGGCACCAGAAGTAGCCACTGGTTAGACCTCGAAGTTCCACCACAAGGGCTTTACCTCTATCGTCTTTTGAAGTCAGGGGCAGTTCTAGGTGACGCTGCACCTAACTGACATCAACAGGCACCTGTCTTCCTTTTATAAATATGTGCACATCCTTTCCTCTGTTGCCAGAGATCGCGTAGTAACACATAAGTTCTGTGGATAATGTACCAAAGGTTCGTCAATGGAAAAAGCCACAGGCTCCGGGCTTGCCACACCCGTAGTCAAAAATAGACTCCCCTGGGGGGACTGCTGTGTCAGAGCTATGAATTAGAATTTTGTTGTCTATATTTATGATTTGAACGGGCTAAAGTTCGTATCGCTTTGTAAGCCAAATTACATGTGATAATTATTAATGAACAAATAACACCAAAGTTTTGTTGTTTTGTTTATTTTTCTTGCTGTCCAGAGAAATAAGTCGATTTCTTAACGCCGACCAAGAAACCGTCGCCGTTGTTAGGAAAATCACGCCCTAACTCCTGTATCGCGCAATAAATAGCATAGCTATAAAAGTTATTTTGCATTTTATGAAACTTTGCCATTATTTTTTTGTAAAAAGCAAAGTCGCAAGTCGACTTTTACCCGTCGCCGTAGATATTTTTGGTCAGCCGGCCATAAATCGGTCGTTTGAGTCTTTGTTTTTTTTATATTTTATTAGTGTTACATATTTCTTGCATTTTTGTGCCGTTGAAAGTTAGCGTGCCACCAAATCAAATTAACTTTACAGGTTACTGGCAAATCTCCAACTTCAATATATGTACATACATACATAATTACAAATATTTTGTTGTTGTGGAAGCCAACAGTCGTGTCAAGCTCAGCTGATTTAAATTAAGCAAAGAAGTGGTTGCTCACCTCAAATCTGAAATATGAAAGTAAGAAACTTACACACGCAACATGGATGAAATTTAAATAATACGCACACACACGAATTGGAACATGCAATTTTTGTCAAATGGCAAAGGAAATATTTGCAGCTAGAGAAAAAGATATCGGCTGCTATGGAGTGCTTTTGATAGGTTTATTTTCATCCACTTTGAATACACGTACAAAGCTTGACTGCTACAAGTGTTGAGGTAACGCAAGCGACTCCGATCGCAGGAATGGTTCCAGTGCTTTGAATTGTAAGGTATGTTAGCACGAAACAAACCATCAAGGTTGGAAATATGTTCGTGCAACTCGAGATTATTAAAAAAAAAATGCTTTTGAAGAAGTTGACATAATGAAGAAAGGCCGTGTACACTATCCTACACTCTCTTTGAGAAAATACACCCCTGGTATGCTGCAGCTTATGAATTTATTTTATTGTATTTAAGAGAAGTAACGCTCAGGCAATGAATGCCTACTACTATTACTAGGTGTTACCTTTTTTAGGAGAGGGATAGTAATATAGAAGACAGGAAAGCTTCATTCTTTTACAACTCTGCTTTCGGAACGTTTTTAATAATGCATTATTTGCAGCGCCTCTGGTGTCAATGAGGCGTACTAAATATTCAAGGCTGTGCTTATTAGCCATTTTATTGGTTATTTTACTTCGCAGATGTTTCTGCTAGACAATACCGACGAAGGAGGTCGCTCTGGTGTTACATTTGGATTAGTATACGCTGAAGCCGGAGGTGTTCAGTGACCAGTGTCTATGCCTTCATCAGTTGAACTTTCCTACAACAACTTATACAAAGGGACACTAAAGCATATCAGAAAAATGCGTGGTGTTCTTATTTAATGACTGTCAGAACCGGGCTCGAACCCAAGACCTTCGGTTCTGTAGTCAACGTCTTAACTACTTCAGCAATTCATCAGATCAGGGCAGGGTTGTCAGATTTTGTCTGGCCTATTTCGCCAAATTGGTTTTAAAAATCGCCAAAAGTCGCCAAAATCAATTTTATGTAGTTTTTCTTAATATATATTTGATAATAAATTTGATTTTATATAACACTTTTTTTAATATAAAATTTTACAAAATAATCGTATATAAATTTAGCAGAAAATCGCCAAAAATAGAAATAAAGTCGCCAAAAATGATTTTTTATAAGTTTTTCTCATCCAAATTCAAAATAAATTAGATAATATAAGAAAAATCATCAAAATCAAGCCGATTTTATTTCTTGCAGACGAATTTTGGTAGGATTTATTTTATTAAACTACTTCTTCAAAAGACTAATTTTGCTGAATTACAAACATTTTGAGTTTCAATTTTGTTAAAAAATAGCCACAAAAATCGCCAACAAATTTATTTATCGCCAGAAAAATCGCCATGTCGCCAAACCAAAAATTTAGACGCCAAACAAGTCGAAAAATCGCCACGTTTGGCGAGAAATCGCCATATCTGACAGGCCTGGATCAGGGTTGTATTTTTTAGTAGGTCATTGGATTGTGTAGTTGCGGTGAGTCGTGCCCTTAACTAATTATTAAATTGCTTATTGCAGCTCTGTGTATAATTGTTAATTGAAGCAAGAGAAATTTCCAAAGCGCCCACGTAACTATCGCATTATTGTATGTGTGAAATTCAACCAGAGGGGGTGTGATTGATGAACCAGCAATGTTGCAAAAAACAAAAAGAAAAATATCGTAATAAAACAGATAAAAAGGTGTAATGACGAAGGCAACACCTAAAAACGAAAATCAAATAAAGAAAAATCTCAGCTTGTTTTTGTTTTTAAAAAGAAAGTAAAAAGTTAAATTACAAGAGGTATACTTGAAAATATGTATACAACAAGGGAAGAACATAAGTACAAATTCACACAGATCTAGTAATACGAGTATTAAAAAAAATCATATTGTATGCGAAATAAAAGTAAGCACGCACATGCAGACACAACGATATGACATCCATTTATTAATATTTGCAACAGAGCTGGAAATAGGGCGAAATATGCAAATATTAAGTTTAGTTTTCAAAGAAACGCCGGAAATACCCCAGAAGATTTGTCACCAATTTTGTTTTATCAATTAAAAAATTAATTGAATATTCACCAGTAAGCAATTTCATATTATTAATTAAGTTTTTCCACTCGAATTAATTGAAGCAATTAAAAATTTAATTAAACCTATTAAATTCCTAAAAGAAAATTTAATAGGTTTAATGAAGCAATTAGGAATTTAATTGCTTCAATTAATTCGAGTGAAAAACTTAATTAATGGAGTCCGCATCTTTGTCGACAGCCAAGCAGCTCTTCTATCTCTAAGATCATACATAACTTCCTCTATTCTAGTTGGGCAGTGCAAGAGTGTGCTATCTAGACTGGGTGGTCAGGTTGAGCTCACCCTCATCTGGGTTCTAGCACATATCAAATTGCTAGGTAACGAATCGGCGGACGAGCTGGCTCTGCTAAGAAAATGTGCCCTTGCTACAATGATAGGCGCTCAATACAATTAACAAATGGGAACCGTAGGGACATCTCGCGGCTCGTTGCAGTCATTACGGGGCACTGGACGGTCGGCAGACATGCTAGTAGTAGTAGAAACAATCTTCCACTTTCTTTGCCAATGTCCAGCTTTGCATTTCTCGATAAACAATTTTTTAGGCAGAAATATACTAGACGACCTTTCAGATTTAACTGAAATTGAGTTCAATGACCTTACCAGATGTCGCAACCCGTCGGGTTGGATGTGGTACCTATCACCGTATCCGTACACTTAGATACAGTTCTATCATGATACAATTATATAGGTACGCGCGTTTTCTCCTGTCTTTTCAAAGCTTTGTTTGTATTAGTACAGTTTTAAGATAAAAACATTTGGCAGATCACATCACGAAACAAACAAATAAAAAACTCTATCAGCTGGCGCTTCGAGGTTACCTGTATTATTTTACCATGGGTTCTACATATATTGACACCGACGAGTGGAATCATCTAGATTCTACTTGAATGCCCACCTGCAGAAACCAACTAACCACCCAACCAACCAACCAACTAGACTTGGGTCGAACTCGTTCACTAGTTCATTTTTGCCACAAACCAATGATCAAACCCATTAAAATTAAAGGGTTTGATCATAGGTCTGTGTCAAAAAATGAACTAGTGAACGAGTTCGACCCAAGTCTACAACCAACCAACCAACCAACCAACCAACCAAACACAATGTGACAAAATAGGAGATAGTTTTGAAAAGACCTAGTGTAGGTGATGAGCATACATGAGTAGATAATTGTAGGTTACATTAGGTTAGGAAGGGTGTTGCTATACCGCATCTCTACTCTAAGACCCAATTGGGTGCATTGTGATTCCCTATGACGTTGCAGATTCTTGTTCTGACCGTTGCAGTGACCTGTCAATGCGCCTATCACGATTCGCATCGCCTTCCTATCCATGTCAAGTAACAGTTTGGATCTTCCTGAGTCAAGTTTTGGCCACATAGCCCTCGAGACTCTACAATCCTCCCTACTTCAAAATGAACTGTTGGTCCTGCTTTCTGCTCAATTACTGAGCTCCCTATAGTAATGACTATCGGTAATTTCACCAATCTCTCCGACATTCCATCATCTAATGCCGACCATATTCTTGCCAGCTCATCGGCAATTTAATTTCCCTCAACACTGCTGTGGCAGGTACCCAACATAGTCTGACACTATATTTATCCATAAGCTGGTTGAGGGCTCTCCTACAGTCACTAACAAGTTTCGATTTGACATTGTGTCCCTTCAAAGCTTTTAGCACTGCCTGGCTGTCGACGTAGAAGGTTACCTTCTCACCTTTAGCTACATTCCTGGCCACCAGTTCCGTGGCCCTGAGGATCGCCAAGATTTCAGCGTAGAAAACGGTGCATTCATTCGGCAGTATGAAAGAACTACGAATGTTCATTCCCAAGATATAGACACCAGCCTCTCTGATCCGTCTGTAAAGACTGCACTAGCTTCATATACTGGTAGCTTATCGGATTTGACTTAATAGTCCCTATCCGGAATTGCCAGTGAGGGTGTTCTAATAAAATCGATTTCAGCCACATTATAGTCTGTAAACTAATGGGTTTCGGATTCCTGATCACTAAAACTGATCTCATTTAAGATTGATGTGTGACCTGTTATTCCTGTCTTCACCAAACCTGTTTCTATGAGTCTAAGGAGACTTTCTAGTCGCCGTTTCTACCACAAAGTCCTCATTCAGTTACAATTCTATTACATTCCCAAATCGAAAGTTATCTATAATATTGAGGACAATTAAATGTTTAGCTGTGTCCCGAAGAAATCGTATATTATCGATGACTTTCGATTTTGAAGCTGGAATCGAATTTCTAAAAATTGTAAAATTATTTACTCAAGTCGGAATATGATTTACACTAGGTAATTTCAAAATTTGAATTATTTCTAATGATTTTTACAGACGGTTGTAATTGCAAGACGTTCTCTTTTTCGATTCCCAATCACCGAATTGGAAGCGATTTTAAGAAAAATTTCCTTTTTGGCGTTCTATAATAATATTTTCCTCCAGGAAAAATGGTAAAATATTAGCGATTTTCGCAGTTTGTTTCCTTTTATAAGAACTTATGTCATAGCATATAATTTAAAATTTTTAGACCAAAAATTAGTTTATAAATTTCTTAAAAACAATCAATTTTTTAAAAATATAAAGGAATTAAAAATTATTGCATGTTAAAAATAAATTTTTACTGGCTTTTTTGCTAATTCTTCTTCTTCTTATGTCCTTTGGCTCCCTGTGGAGCATAGGGCCTCCACAAAACTTCACCATCTATTCCGATCCTTTGCTTCGTTGAAAGAATATCCTAGTGTTTGTATATTTTTATCTAACGTTGGCTTCCATGTGTGTTTTGGTCTTTTTGGTGCTCTGGTACCTTGCGGATTTCACTGTAGGGCCTGTCTAGAGATTTCCGTAGGGTGTGTCCTATCCATTCCCACCTTCTCTTTTTGATCTCTATGTTTATCGGCATTTGTTTATTTCCATAGTTCAGGATTTTCCTTACACACTTGTTCACAAACGTTTGAAGCTTCCTTACGAGTGTTTTCGTCATTAGCCATGTCTCGCAGGTATAGAACAAAACTGATTTTACATTAGAGTTGAATAAACGCATTTTCGTATCAGTAGATATAGAAGATGATCTCCAGATTTTCCAGAGCTGTGAGAAGATGTCCTGCTCAGAATGTCGCTAGAAGCACCGCCGTCTGCTGAGATTACACTCCAATCGGATTTATCTTCACTGTTTTCGTCTTCTTAGGGTTTATCTTTAAACCAACTGTTAGTGACTCGATAATGATGTCGTCGATTTTGCTTTGCATGTCACTGTGCCTTGAAAATAACAGACAAATATCGTCAGCATATACCAGATCTGCCAGATGGTGTTAGAAATTCCATTGGGTTCCTCTTCTTTCGTTATCGTCAATAGTTCTTGGTAAAACATCCTCCAGAGCTGTGAGGAATTGGCAGCCTTGACGTACTACAGAAGTGGTGTTAAATTGATCAGATAGTTTGTTCTTAAAGAGAACTCTGGAACGAAAGCCATCATATTGTGCTTTTATTAACCTAATCAGCTGTGGGGAAATGCCTCTCTGCCGTAATGCATCCCAAATACACTCTCTGTTTATGCTATCAAATACTGTACTGTAGTCGATGAATACAAGCTGCAGGTCTGCTTTCCATTCCACTGACTGCTCGATGATAACTCTTAGCGTGTTTATGGGGTCAAGGCAAGACCGGTTTGGACGAAAGCCAGCTTTCTGTTTACGTATGGTTAAGTCCAGTTTTTCGTTTACGCGATTAAGAAGAATCTTGGTATGCACCTTTGACGGCATTTAAAGCAGCATTATTCCTCTATAATTTTTGCATTGACTGAGATCACCCTTTTTTGGCATTGTAACCAAAAAATTCCCTCCAACCATTCTTCATACAAATTTTCTGTCTCCCATATTTTCTCGAAGAGTGGTTTTAATAGGTTAGCGGTGGTTCTAGGGCAAGCTTTTAGCATCTCAGCTGATGTCTACTCCAGGGGATTTGGCGTTGTTCATGATCTCATCTATTTGAGGCGGTTGAGGAATTAGTGTCGTGTTTCGCATTGCCATATGTTCGCTTGTATTAACCACTGGTACTGAAGGTGGTAGGTCGGGGTTGCTTAAAACTGCCGAGAAATGCTCTTTGAATAATTGAAGTTGGTCGTCCATTGCTGTTATAGTATTACTAAGGGTATCCTTGAGAGGAAGATATTGATTATATTTTCTTCCAGAAATTTCTCTTGTGATGTCGTAATTATTACCATATTAAAAATATCGATTTTCTGGAAGCAATGAAAATGTTGTTCCTGAAGAAAGACTTCATATTTTTTTACTGGGTATATCTAAAAGCATAATAAAATCTGAGCAAATAAGTATACCCTGCAGAAAATTTGGTGACAATTGATCCAAACGTACTCGTCCTATAACTGGAGAAAATGTGGGTGTTATCAAAGTACGTAGTAGTGTATGGTGAAAAAAGTCATATCGTTTAAATGGTGACATATTGACAATTTTCGTGATGTATCGTCTTGATCTTGAGCCAATTTAATTCGGACTCGGTCTAGTATTGTAGTAAACTGCACTGAACATGTTCGATGTGGTCGAATACAGGACCTATCAAATAGTGTAAATATAATGTTAATTGCTCCCTTCAATGTGACTCTAGAACCAGTCCTGTAACTATACTTAGATATTAACCTAAGCTTGAATGGTATTTATACTTTTGAAATATAAGTGGCCCTGTGGTCGTGTGGGTAGTGTGCCAGCCTGTCATGCACGAGGTTGTCGGTTCGAATCTCAAAAAATTTTCAGATTAAAAATAAAATGTCATTGAATTTGTAACAATAAAAAAATTTATAAGCGTTAATTGTTACAGTTAAATGTGGAAATTACATTTATAAATAATTTATATTTATATTATTATACATTGAATAGGTCCCTATGGGATAGTTCAGTGACAAGTCAGAAGGTGCATACAAAGTATCAATTAACCCCATCCTAGGCCATCCTCATGTAAAAGTGACTGGTCCGCTTCATAGGAAGTGTTAGAACTCGGACTGGTCCCTATCACTTGGGGACCGGTCACGTGACTAGTCTTGTGTCAGTTAAATTTCCTGCAGGGTATGTATATGTAATAATCTGGCAACTCGGGCTGTGCTTTTAGGAAATCTTTGCCCGTCTTTGGCTTTCAGTTATTACAATTTATTGCTTACAGCCCTGATTTACAACTTTTTGTTTGTGCGTGTCAGGCTTTTATTTTGTAATATGTAACAAAACGTGGACAAAACAAAAGAAAAAACACCTTGAAAAGAACCGACCAAATACATATACAAACATACATACATATCAACATATGTACATGTATGGAAAATACTATACATATATCCGTGTTAAAAAAGAATCTGCTATTTATATTTGAGAGGTTAAAAAAAAGAGATTTTTGGGGGGTATGAATTATTAAAAATATACAAAAGTAAGGAAAGTGCACACATGTATGTATGTATGAGTGTATGTATGTATGTGTATGAGTAGGTGTGTAAGTATGTGTTTCAAAAAGGATGTGGGTTGTTTAGTTGGGGGTTGTTTTGAGGTTTCATTTTTCTTTTCTTCTATTCCGTCTTGTATTGTAATTTCTTTCTTTTACTTTGTTATTATTGTGTGTTTTCTTCCATTAGAGATTTCTCTACATTTACACTTTTTTAAACATTTAACCATTCACATTTCACACGATACGAATGGCTGTGAATGTATAACCCAACATACATATGTATGTACAAATATATCATAAGGAGCAGAAGCACC
The DNA here is from genome assembly GCA_944452675.1 of Tachina lurida. Classification (NCBI taxonomy): domain Eukaryota; kingdom Metazoa; phylum Arthropoda; class Insecta; order Diptera; family Tachinidae; genus Tachina; species Tachina lurida. The sequence goes on from OX101754.1 coordinate 127,423,528, forward strand.
TTAAGGGAATTTGAGATTCTTTTGCATTCGAAAAATTAAATGAAATCCCTACGGCATTCAAGTCAATTCTAACGAAATATTTATATGTATGTCTTGCATAATGTTATACGTTCGTAAGTAATATAATAGAAAGTTAACTGAATAAGAAAATGCAATATTTTATTACTATTGTGAGCATCGATTGTAAGGCAAGTTCCAAATATTTAATTGAAAATATTTGATACTATTGCGCGTGTTTTCTTGGAAGGGCAAGATGTATGTATCATAGCTGTTAAGTAATGATTACTAATCGTAATGATTACTAATTTGATTATTTTTTTCTTAAAGGTGAAGTAATGATTAAATTACGATTATATTCAATTTCGTACTTAGTAATCGTTATTACGATTACTAATAATGGAAAAGTAATCTGAATTACTTAAAATTACTAAAAAGAATCAAAAGTAAGCAAAAAGTAATCCGACTACTTTCAAAGATTACTTTTGATCCTTAATAAATAATCAAAAAGAATCAAAAGTAATCCTTAGAAGTAATCGGATTATTTTTTGACTACTTTTGATTCTTTTTGATTATTTTTAGTAATTTTAAGTAATTCAGATTACTTTTCGATTATTAGTAATCGTAATCAATTATTTATCAGCAATTCCTTTACAGGCAATTATATAATCATTACGATTCTTTTTAAAATGTAATCTACTTGATTACTAATCGTAATCAAAATTTAACAGCTCTGGGATGTATCTTGTTGAAAAGCTTATTAGCTATCAACAGAATGATATGTAGCACACACTTTTGTTCAATAATATGATTTACATCAGAGTAGCAATTTTTATTTTAAATTATCGGTTGATATCATCGTAACAGATTGACAGATCTACAAATTATTTGAAAATATTATTAATATCAAATTTTAGTTCATTGAAAGAAATTTGATATATTCAATGAAACAAACTATTTAATTAAATGTTCTTTGTATCTATGAAAGTTTTCATCAGTACAACGAATAATAGTATTAAACAGTGGAGAAATTTGGAAAAAAAGTGGATATATAAGGGTACCTGTTCGGTGATAATATTTGTCAAAGGTAGTCATATTTGTACCTACTATTTGGCATTTATTTGTGCGTTATCTACTTCAGCGAAACACTTGGGCACATTTCAATTTAACATATGCTAATTCTGAACATTATAAATGGGACGGACGTCCGTTCCTTATAGCATTTCAGACAGTCTTTGAGGATGTGTTATTACTAAGCTTAAGTTTGAAGTTCGGATTTTATATCATTAAAATGAGAGAGCGGAGCCATTAGGCCTCAAAGTGGGCCAAATGGAGTTTATTGTGAAATTGAAACCTATGCCAAACTGATGCTTTTAATCAGACAATAAAGAGTTTTTTTGCAAGTAGATTTTTCTATCCAAGAACTAAAAAAAACCCACTACATTTATGAGTTTAGGAAATATTAGATTGCAAAAACCATATTGTAACTTATTTTTTCAACTTGGGGTATCCCTGTGGCTTAGTGGGAGCGATGCTAGCCTCTCAGTCGTCAGGGGTCGTGGATTCGATTCCCCTCCTAAGATCTTGCTTGTTTTTCGCAGAGAAGCTAATCGCTTCAGGGGTTGTGTTTGTTAAAAAATAAATAAAATAATACTTAATAATAGCTAATTTTGTGAAAATTGTAAGTGAATTGTAAACTTGGTAATATATTTTGATTATGGGTAAAGCCGATTTTGTTCGATTTTCAAAAAATATTTTTTTCTAAAGCATAACAGTAAAAAAAAATATTATAAAATATTAAGTTTTTCCCCGTTTTTTTTTATAAAAAGAAAACGTCAATTACCTCATAAATTTACCACTCTATTTTAATGTTTAATTATCTTTAAACTGAATTTAAAAAATTTATTGCTTGTGAAAGGAGACTGTTTTTTTAGGGCCAAATTCATAGACGAGGCGTATATTACAAGTTCTTTTCATACTCATATTTTACAAATTAGTTTTAATACATTGCGAAATTTACTTTGCAAACTGCCCACCCACAACTCGTTGGGATACATATAATAAATGACCACACACATATAATAATGGGTTTAATGTTTCAACAGAAAATTTAATATGTCTTCAATTAAGGATACATAAATGGCATTACCAGTAGGGGTCGTGTACATACATATATATGTATGTATGTATGTATGCGTGTTTGCTTATGTGTGCGTGTGTTCTTAAAAATACTTGTTGGATTTACGCAACATATGGGTTTTTATGGAAAATAGTTCAATTAAAATTGAAATATATGCATTAATATTTTTCTCTCGTTTGCTTGTTTGGCTCGTATTTTGCTTTCGGAGGGGTTCATTAACAAATAAGTCGACATTATAGGGTTAATTTTTCTAAACTAATGAGAATTATGAGGCCATTATAGGCAAAACCCAAATTGTTGGTGAATATGTAGTGAAACATCAATGAACAAATCGGAAATGTTCCCGGGGAAGAAAGATGGAGCGGATGGGATTTTTAGATTGCAGCCATGTCAAATTGTACCAGCTCATGTTACGAGATGAACATTCGTTCTTTATTATTCTGATCTATGGCCTTGTGCGTTAGCTTCCAGGGCTTGTCTAGCAATCTCAGCTATCTCCATGTCAATTTCCTCTATTTCAGATTTCCCCAACACTATGGGCTACAACAGCATATGTTCAGTTGTTCTTAATCGACTACTCAGAGAAAACAGTGCCTACTAAATACCTCATAAAATAGTACAAAATTAATGAGAAATCTCTGTGGTTTTTTTTCAATAAGGAAATCTTATTAATTTCATAGAGAAAATCTTTTTGAAAAAATCAAGAAGAAATCTTGTAGTTTTTATGAGGTTATCTTATTGATTTTTTCAATAAAAAAATAAAAAAAATTCTATACCATATACATACATATTATGTATGTATGTATACATACACATTAGGTTATATTCTTAATTAACTTACTCACCAAGTATTGAACCAACAAACTTCTACCTGATAGACAAGCACTCTACCCAATATGCTAACAAGCAGCCTGAAATTATTGTGCAACCATTCTTATACAAAAATTAAAAAGATGATGAAAAAAATTGTCTCTTTGTCTATTTATAGATATGAAATAACAACACACCTCATAAAATCAAGAATATTTCTTTATTAAAAAAATCAATAAGATGCTTTACACATACTCATATAGGAACCTACTAAAATCAAGAAGAAATCCTTATTGAAAAAATCAATAAGATAGCCTAATAAAATCAAGAAGAAAACCTTTTTAAAAAAATTAATAAGGCAACCTAATAAAATCAATAAGAAATCCCTATAGTTTACAATTTATAAGAAGACCTAATAGAATCAAGATGTTTTTCTCTATGGATTTTTTTTTGGTGCCAAAAATAACGGAAGTTGAGTAAAAAAAGTTGTGAATAATAAGATTTCTTCTTGATTTTATGTGGTTTTCTTCTTGATAAAATTAATAATATTTACCACATAAAAACAATGAGGAAAAATCTTCTTGATTCTATGAGACAGTTTTTTCTCTGTGTATGACGAGTTCGATTCTTCACATCACTAACTTGTCTGTCATTCTGTGCCACCCTGTATATCTAATTTGTGATAAGTTTTCCCATCGAGAATAATCTCCAACAATTATGTGTATTAGTTGTTCTATTTTTTTGCAAAAAGATTTATATCAGTTTTTATAAAAGAATGAGTTAAAAAAAATATTTTTTTATTATCCCGTATTAAACAGAATTCTAATAATTTTTCTTTGGCTTGCGGAAAAGTTTGTTACTTTCGAAAACGTGAAGGACTAGAACTCCGTAAATTCAAATTATACTAGAAAAACGACGGGCCTCACTTTAATTTTTTTTGTTTGGCAGCACTTTTTACTTTATTCCATTCGGCAACATCATTTTCATTTTAAAACGGCAGACCAAAATTATAATTTATAAATAACTCTACAATAGATAAAAAAAATTATAAGAATAAAACTGGCAAGATGTTAAAAAAAAGCTAACTAGAACAAGGAGCAAACGTGTGGAGAAGAGGCAAAACCAATTAAAATTTATTTATTATAATTTGCTGAGACTTAAAACTCTGCCACAAATTATTTAAAAATTAATAATCCATATAGTATAAAAATGAATCCCTATTTCTTTTGGTAACGGCATCAGGCGTACGTAGGAGGCTGGACCGATTTCCCCCATTCTTTTTTTTATTTTGTTTGTTATTGTCGGCAGAAGAAGAACAAAGTAAGAAAGTTGTGCGAAACAATGTGTAATAAAAAACCAATAGTTAAAATTTCTGTTTCTTCTGTATGAGTTTGTTCCACTGTAAAGCGAAAACGGATAGCCATATGTAGTCCAGATAAAACAAATTTAGGGTGCTTTTAGGGGTAAAAGGGGAACAAATTTTTACTTTTGTTAACTTGGTATAAATACAGTTTATGAGATAATTGCAGTTTCTTTCTGGATGCGAGAGCGAAGTCGCGAAAATTATTCAAAATGCGCTAGACGATGTCACCAACAGTGCAGTGCTACTTTGTTCTAGAATTTTACAGTGTTTTCTTTTCTCAACATAAGGGCAACACTTTTTGCTAAATAAATTTCGTGTGCCATAATAAGTGAATATTTATTTAAAAGATTACACAATTTTTTAAAAGGTAATTTTAACCAGAAAATAGGCTAAACTTTCTTTTCGAAAAGCAGACGCCATTAGTGATAACAATGTACCCAAATAAAAGCCTAACAATGCTTAGTAGCAATGTTGCGACAAGGTCATATGTACTACCCACACTATTAAAACAAACAGCTGTTCATATGATTGCAGAATTATTACGCAATGACAGGAATTAAAAATAACTTGAAATAGTTTAGCTTTGCACTGATATGAAACGAAGTTGTTCGTTGGCATTGAATGAACCAACCGGAAATTTCAATGAAAATGGTGTCTGGCATTTTATCTCTTTGAAAGTTTGGTGAAGCGACAAGCATAATCAGTTTATCTGTTAATTAAATTATACTAGATATACCAAACGGACGACAGAATCGTCCGCATTCTAAACAGAAACAAAATCTCTTTATTAAACCTAATTCAATTTATTGAACTCTCGTCCTATAAGTTTTATGCAGCGTGACCGTTTGACCGACTAAAGTGGCAAATTGCCACTTTTTCGACTGCCTTGCCACTTTTTTCCCCTTTCTTTAGAGTGAATTATATAATAATACATTAAAAATAAAAAATTTAGTGTAGTTTTCACGTCTTTTTTTAATTTTGCCCCTTTTTTTGATAAATCCCCTATTTGGTGCAACTTTTTGAAAAATGTCATCGGCCACCCTGGTTTTATGGCTTTCATACAACAACAAATAAGAAAAAAAAAATGGAATAGCATGCAAAATACTACACAAATACACACACACACACAAACACACAGTGTAAACTAACAAATGAGCGTGTACTATGTTTGCATGTAGTAGTAGCAACTTTAAAGGCTTATAGCTCCCAAAATACTAAACCGATTTCAATAAAATATAGATTCTGCACATCTGCGCAGAAATTCCTTTAAAATGATATAAATCTTTCCAAAATCGGTGCAGTAGTTCCGGCGTAAAAGGGATTACAAGAAACGTGTTCGCCTATTAATTATATAGATAATATGTATGTATGTATGTATGTGTTGTTCGTATGTCTGCAGCAGCCAACTAGTGAAAATCCCACCAAAAGGGAGTAGAGATAAAAATTCAAAAATAATATCCCATCAATTACGCACAAAAATAAAAGCCTGTTGTTAATCAGCCGGCTTTTGATATTTGGAAAAATGTTAAAAATTTCTGTGTGTGTGTATGTACGTAAGCTCTTACATACATACATATGTATATATGTAAAATTGGTAACAAATGTGTAAAAAGAAAAACGCAAAACCGACACAACAAATATTGAAGAAGAAGAAGAAGAAGAAGAAGAAAACAGCAGTAAATAAGAGCAGCAATAACAATGAGCAACCAGCAACGACAACAAACCAAAAGTAATATTGGCAACAACAGCAGCAACAATAACTACAACAACAACAACATACCACAAACACAATAACGTAAAAATGCGTATTAAATGAATATTTTCGCTCAATTCAATGAATCTATAAAATACACTCACGAAAATCATTCTCTTTCTCTAATAAATAAAATATAGTTAAAAGAAAAACACCACACAAATATTTTTAGGGCGTCACACTACAACAACAGCTAGTACACCAAAAGTTGAAGTTGTAACTAGTGTTGCCAAATGCGTGTGTTGTTGTTTAGGCCATTTTGGTAGGGTTAAAGTTGAATAAATTTTGTTGGTTAGAATCCCATGACTAATATATATTTTCTTATATACATACATATATGTATAAATAATTTAAAATAAATTATTTAAAAGGTCAAACAGCAGCCACATGACAGAAATCCTATTTAAACATTAATTAAATTAATTAAAATTTTCTTTCCAATAAAGCCCGTTTCATTAATATTAAAAATATATTTCTTTGTTTTATTATGATTGAAACTTGTGTCACTCTAAGAACAACATCCTTTACAAAGGAATCCTGCAGAATTGTCAGATTGCATTTGGCCGCTCTACTAGTACAAGTCCTAAGCTCTGAAAAAAAGTTTGGATGCAATGCTGGCTCCAATCATCAGACGTACAAGAAATTCCCCATTGAGTTGAGATACCGCATGAAGTACCCTATACCAATTTTTGATACCTGCAATACGTTGTCATGGCGTTCATGATATCCTGTGGACTACACTACCATTTAGTAGACTTGGGTCGAACTCGTTCGGTAGTACATTTTTGCCACAAACCACTTCTCAAACCCATGTAATTTAAATCGGTTTGATCATTGGTTTGCGGCAAAAATTAACTAGTGAACGAGTTCGACCCAAGTCTACCATTTAGTGAAACCACTGTCGCAGCTGAATTTCGACTATGTGTCCTTCATCTTAACTGAAGGCTGAATTCGCACTTGGTTTGCTTATTATATCAAAACTTAAAAATGCCCATGAAGAAATTAAATTTTTCTTATTGGAAATATGTAATTTATCTTACTTAAAACTAGATATGGCACTATCAGGCATGTTCTGCAGATCACTTGGCTTCAAATTACATGTGATTTTAAAAGTAATAATGGTCCTGTAGACGTTTTTAAAATCGTATGGTATCTGAAGCTCCGTATAATAGAAAAATTTAAGCAAGAAGATTGAAAAAATATCTGCTTGATCGTTATTAATTTTGAAATCACATGTGATTTGAAGCCATGTGATTTTCAGAACGAACATGCTTGAATATCAAACGACACGAATAGAAAACTACTCGAATTCATATATTATTGACATTACAATTCGAAAACATATACATTCGATTCGGACTAAATAATAACGCCCGCAGAGCACATCAGATACACATGATCATGAGTGATTGAATGCGTTTTCATAAAAAAGTTTATGAGAGTGAGGTTACCTTAAAGCGACGTGTATTTTGAGGGTTAAGGGTTTAATTACTATTTTTTTCATAGCTTGAATCAAAGATTTCATTGTTTATTTGGCTTTATTTACAGTGGCAATATATAAACATAGAATGGAAGCTAAAATATCAATAGAATGTATATACAAATTACCTGACAAGCAAAAAAAATTGTGACTGACAAAACTGTTTCGGGGGACATATATATATATAGCTATTTTTGAGTTTAAAGTGGTGCAAGGATTCGTTGCTCTTAGGATTACTAAAATACTCCTAAGCGCGTTTTAAGTCTTAGTGCCTTGTTCTGTTAATAGATTTGATTTGAAATCGCACATTTTTAGAAAATCAACTCCGCGAATAAAAACATATTTTTTGACTTTTATTTGTCTTTTGTATACAGTATAAAAAGAAAATTATCATATTTGATCTTAAAAACGTCGGGAAAGCATTATTAATTTTGGAAATCGAATGATTTCAAATAAACTCGATTTACAGAAAAGAGCCGTATTATGAAATCAGGATGCTCATATGATCTAGCAGATAAACCGAAAGTATTTTTATTATCTTAAACCGAAAGTATTTTTACTCCCCTTATTGTGAATGGCTCGTCGACGTCACATCAGGACGACAGTAATTATTGTCACCTCTCCACTCTTTATCGGCAACAATTGGCTCTTATTGACAATCTCGCACTAATCTCTAAGGCTTCGTGGAGCGTGTTAGTAGTAGTCAATTGTTGTCGACAAAGAGTAGACACGTGACAATATTTACTGTCGTCTTGATGTGACGTCCACGACGCCATTTACAATAAGATCGATTATTTTAAAAGTATGTTAAGACAAAATGTATGTACAAAGGACAGTTCCAACTGCAAGGTCTATATGAAATTTATTTAGTTGCGCTTATACTCTAATACGAGTATCGAAAGTAGCATAAGGAGTTAATCAAGGAAGTTATGGGTTGCCATTTATCATAACTAAACAGGACAACAGGGGCTTTCAGCGGACGCGGAAAAGTAATTTATCTTTGAATGATGTAATTTTCTTCCGATGGAGTTTACTTTAATTTGGAACGATTTTAAGTAAATATACGATTTCGGTTTATCAACCAAATTTGATGTGAGATGGCGGAAAATCGTTTCAAGCTAATTTATAATATCAGATATAAAAAGAATATTCAGGTTTTCCAGGTGAAATCAACACGTTCAAATTTCTCATACCACTGTTGTTGCAAATAAGTATATACTTACATACAATAACAATTCGATGGCATTTCGGAATATAGAAAACACTCGGTAACGTTTGCAGTCTATATTTTAAAGAGTCTAAAGCTAAGTTCACCCATTTGTTTCAGAAAAATGTTTAGTCTGGTCACATTTACATAATAATGTTAGCTGAAATGTAAAAGCCCGCGACTGCTCTTTTTAGGGTTCCATATACCAAAGGTGAAGAGGAACCCTATTGTTTTCTCTACGCTGTACGTCTGTCTGTCTGTCCGTCCGTCACAGGCTATTTTCTCGAGAACCGTAAGAGATACGGACAGAGTGTATAGAACTTTGGCCGCTACAACAACAAATACATGAGAGTTAAAGATTAAAGGGTGCTCCAAAATGAGCAACGAAAAATTTTAAAATCCCATGTAATATATGTACATACAATTGTATGTATATACAATTGAAATTTGTAAAGTAAGGGTACTTTTATACACACTACAACAATTAACACTAAGATTTTAAGAAATCTATATTAAAGGGTGTTCTATCAGTTAATGTAATTTTGATTATGAAATTTGGACAACTTATTGCATCTTGGAAACCGTAAGGCCAAACTCTTGAAAATCCCAAAAACAGTAAAACTAAAAAATCCCAAAATTATAAAATGGCCAGGCCGGAAAAAATCGCCAAAAACGAATAAAATTAAAAAAAATTATAGAACTAAAATAAATCGCAAAAAACCGGAAGAATCGCCAAAATGAAAAAAAAATCGCCAAAATGAAAAAAACGCCAAAAACGGGGAAAAAATTGTCAAAACGAAAAAAAGCGACAAGACTAAAAAAATCGTTTAAACTGAAAAACGCATAAGACGCCATATTAAAAAAATGCTCAAAACCGAACGTAAGAAACCCTTCGAGCGCGAGTCAAAGTCGCACTTTACTGAATTTATTTAAATTTTATAGAAGAGAGAAAAAAAAGTAGGGGAATCAATTTGTAAAACGCAACGCTAAGCGTTGAATAGTTTTACCATTTGTTTAATGTTGGAAAAATATTGTCATGCTGGTCTGAAACAGTTGCGTAAATTCAGCTTGAAGCGTTTACGAATGTTGTGAGTAAGGGCAGCCCTGTGATCGTGCTATGTAATTTGAATAGAAATTAAAGATATTTATACTGCAAGGTATATCGCATGGAGATTCGAAAAGAGGAAAATTAAGGCATTTGGTTTTGAGCGAATTTTTAAAATATTCCAATGGAGTGAGTTTATAAGGAAATGCTTATGATTTCGTTCAATATTTAACACTATGCCTTGCTTCAAAACGAATCGAATTACAAAATAATACCTAATAAAAACGCTGCCCCCTCCCACCATCCCCTTCCCCAAAAATATTTCATGTAACACGTTTGTTCGTTTTTGTAAACGAACCGAGTAGAGAAGAAAGCCGGCTAAATAAAAAAAAAAACAATTTATGTTTTCGGTATATTTTTTACATGTGTTTTCCTTTACGCTCATTTGTGTTTTTCTCGCTGTGTTTTATGCTGGTTTTTCTCTTAAAGGAAACCACTTATTGCTGGCAATAAAACTGAATATTTTTAAATAAAATCAAGAGGAAAGCTGGAAATGTAGTAAGTTTATAGGTATAATTTTTTTTTTAATGCGAATGAGCCATTAAAGTAGAACAAGCGATTACATCTTCCAAAAAAAAAATCAACCCTGCGAAAGGTGTCTGGTAGCAGCTTTAAAATATAATTGGATATTAAACATATCATTGTGTAAATTAGGTGTTACTCCTGTGGACTCTGTGTGAAAGTACAGACGGCTGTATTGCATATGTTGATATAGATTTAATGAGTAAACTAAAATTCTAAAATTAAAAGCGTTGTTATCCATGATATATTAAAGCTTGGTTATTCCCACTAGACGTAGTCATACAATTAACACTTACATATATAGGTATGTACACAATAAATCTTAAAAAAAAATATTATATCCCCTTTTCGAGTCGTCCCTACATATCAGCTGTTTTTTTTTTTTTTTTTTTGCTAGTGTGCTGGGTTGCCGTACAAAGTTGAACATTAATTTTTTTCAATGCGCTGAAGAATGACGAACAAAAGAACAGCTGATAAAATCGCAATGTATTGTAATACGAGTAGGTACATATGTATGTATAAGTAAAACTAGAAAGACTTTTAAATACCTAAAGTACCCACTTGTATTTAACATTTATAGGTACATACCTATATGTTCTTAGGACATGACTCAATTTAGTTGGTGTAGACAGAAATGGCCGAAAGGTATTTAAGAAGATAAAATGCATAGACAATTACAGATTTTATTTAAATGTCATTATATTAAACTTTTAATGTTAACGCCCCATTAAGCAAAACAACCCTTCAACACACACACACACACTTACATACATACATACATACTGTGTATTTATGTACACACAAAATTTCTGGCACGTGCAGACACAATCCACATATTAACGGGAAACACAAATACTAACTTTCTTTTATTTAACATAAGGCTGGTAACTCTGTTAAAAGTTTAACAGCAACATAAGCCGAACGAACAAACTTGTATGCACTTGTATCCACAAACACACACACTGACGCCCGACCGTCCAAACAAAGTGTTTGTCTGTGTGTTTGTGTTAAATAAGCAGTAGCTGTAAAACCCGCAAATTTTGCAACACTAGACTGTATACTAGACAAAAATAAGCAAAAACCAAATGAAAAAAAGATTGGCTGAATGGATGGCTGGCTGGCTGACTGACTGACTGGATGGTTATTTGCTGTTTCTGTATGGATGGGATGGATGGATGTATGTAGGTATGGTTCGTTGGTAGGTAGGTTGGTTGGTTGGTTGGTTGGTTGGCTGCTTGCTTGAATGGTTGGTAGATGATGAAGAAGGAAGAAAAGCAGAAAAAAAATATTGTATAGGAAAGAAAAAAAATTAAATGTGAAAAAACTTCACATCATAGAAACTAGTAAGCATATGGTAGTTATGGCTAAAAATAGATTTTTGAAGGTATGCGACATTTAAAAGCATAATAACAATTAAAAAATTGCTAACAAATAGCAAACAACAACTCTGACACTTGACTTTTAATTAATTAATTACTTTCTATGCTTAATTAATGCAGACAATTTATGTTTGTTGGTGGGGTTGGTTTGCTTAGAAAAACTTACATTTCTGGTTGAAAAATTTAAAGGAAACTCCTTAAAAATGTTGAAAATCTCATTAAAGTAAACAAAACTTAACAAAATATCTATTGCACAATTTATATTTTTTTTTGTATAACTTTTTAACTTAAAGAAATTTCTCTATTCTTTTTTTTTAATATATTATTATTATTATTATTTTAATTTACAATTATTTTGTTAAAAATTTTAAAGCACCATTTTTCTTTCAATTTAATTTTTTGTGGTTGTTGTTATTAACTTTCTATGTGTAAATTATAATTATTATTATTTTTTTTTATATTTTAAACATGTCTACACACACACATACATATTCAAATTTTTATTTATTATTTAAATTTTATTATATTATACTATAAAAATATACTTCTTTCTTTCTATTTTTTCTTTTATTTTATTTTTTTTTTCTTATTCAATATTTCACTTTCTTTCTGTGTGCTCTGCTGTATGTATATTTTTATTATAAGCGCAATTGAGTACCCACAACTTGTAATGAAAAAACGCGTCTGACGTTTAAAAACTCTATGCGAATGTTTTACTCAAAGATGACGACTGAAATATGCATGAATTTCTATGAGTTGATACGGCTCTGTATAGAAATGTGTGTATGTGTGTGTGTGTGTGTGTGTGCAATTGTTACTAGAAGAGTATGTGTGTGTGTGTGTGTTTAGATTTCTGTTTGAGAGTATAAGCAAGTGTGAGTATGGATGGATGGTGTTGTTTGGCTGTTGTATGTACTTCAATCCGAGTAGAAAAGAAGGCAACTTTTTCTGTTACTCGTATAATAGTTGCTGTTGTTGTTGTTGTTTTATTATTTGCTGCTGTTATTTTATATTTGGTGCCATTAAATGTTTGTACAAGAAAAAGCCCCCAAAACAGATGGGATGCATAGTAACTAAAAGAGAATAAGAAGATGAACACGAAAAGCCGAAGAATAAAAAAAAACAATAGAAATAAGTACATATGTATGTACAATATTAAAAGTTCATAGATACATATAAAGGGTGTTATTTTTAGTGTCATAATTTTGAGTTAGCATCACTGCTTTATTTGAGCACCAATTTAACAGCTGATAGTTGCTGCGGAACGCAAAGAAGGGTATTGTGTTTATATACATATATAGTCTATGTATTTATGTATGTATGTGTATTCCTTAGCGGCACTATATAAACACAACGCGTGGACTGATTTCTATGATTCTTACTTCAATCGATTTAGTGTCACTAAAGATATGTCAGTTGTTAAAATTCAATATGGCGCCATTTTGTAAAACAAACAAAAAATAAAAAGTCGGCGAACTATATCAAAATGGGTAGCATGCGATAGGTATTTTAAAATCATCTTTAGGTTTCTCTTATGATTTTTCATTTGGAATGATCATTTACGATATTTAACGGTTCAAGGTTGGTCGCAGTTACGTTTTTTTATTTTTTTGTATAAATATTTGTTGTTTAGTTTGCTTTGAAATTTCATTATGAATCGACTTATACCAGAGTAACGCGTGCAAATTGTTAAAATTTTTAAAAAATTTAACAATTTTATTTTCCTATGAAGCCCATTTCTGGTTGCATTAGCAGAATTGTCGCATTTGGAGTGAGGAGAATCCACAAGCTTTTGGCGAAACACCATTTCCATCCACAGAAAATTACTGTTTCGTGCACTTTATGGGCTGGCGGAGTCATTGGCTCATGTCTTCAAAAACGATGATGGTCAGAATGTTACTGTCAATGGTGAACGGTATAGAAACATGATTCGAAATTTGTCCGTACCTTAATTACGTGGCATTAATCTTGCTGATAATGGTTTCGTTCCAACAGGACGGAGCCACATGCCACACAGCGGGTGCTATAATTGATTTACTCAAATAAACTTTTGATGGAAAAATAATTTCACGTAATGGCTCAATTAATTGGCCAACAAGATCGTGTGATTTATCTCCATTGCATTGTTAAGTCAGTTGTCTACGTCGATAAACCACAAGCAATTGAACACTGGAAAATCAACATTCAGAGTTATCGGCGAAATACGGCCGCAAATGCTGCGAAAAGTTGTTGAAAATTGGTGTTCCAGATTGCGCCTCCTACGCGCCAGTCGTGGCGGCCACATGACAGAAATAATATTTAAACATTAATTTCATAACATATTCTTTCCAATAAAGCCCGTTTCATTGATATTAAATATATATTTCCTTGTTTTATTACGATTTAAACTTGTGTCACTCTATAAAAAAACACCCTTTACATATACAGCTTGTTCGTATAGCAAAAGTTAATGTTAGATGTTACGAGTATTAATAAAAATGTTATTGCAGCAAATGTTACTCGGTGCATAACTAACAGCAACCTTTAACAGTAAGTATATTTTTTGTCTACTGCTGAACCGCAGCCTCATTTCACAAACCGGGAGGAAACTAATAATGATGATGATGATGATGATGGTGATGATGTTATTGATGACGGCGGTGTGTTGATGATGACAATTACTAAAGTTGACTCAGGCACAGCCATTAAGTTTTATAAAATTTATTTAAAATTTCTAAATGATTACAACCACAATGACAACATAATTAATTTTACAGTTTTTCGTATAAGAATGCTCAAATACTTTTTGTACTTTATGTGTATAAATGTTAGTGTAGCAGGTTGTTTTTCTGTTAATACGGGTTTGTTTCTTCTAATGGCTGCTTTTAAAAATTTTTTTGAAGATAATATAATAAAAACAATGTGGCACATTAGCGTTTAAGTTTTGGTGTTATGGAAGAATTCTATATAAAATTAATTTAGTTTTTTTTATTAAAGTATACGGGTATGTTCCCTGTAGGAAATGGAAGTAACACAAGACTAGTCACGTGATCGGTCCCCAAGTGATAGGGACCAGTCCGAGTTCTACCACTTCCTAAGAAGCGGACCAGTAACTTGTACATGAGCATGGCCTAAGATGGGGTTAATTGATACTCAGGGCAATTATGTAAAAAATTCCGCAGGAAATTTCTCCCAGGGAACAATTCCTACTAATAGCAAATGATAGGGAAAACAAAAGATTATAATTGGAAAAGGGAGGAATTTCCTGCGGAATTTTTTAATAATTGCCCTGACTATGTAAGCACCTTGTGACTTGTCGCTGAACTATCTCATGGGCACCTAATCGGTGTGGAATAATATAAATTATTTAAAAAAGTCATTCCGACTCTTAACTGTAACAATGAAAACTTATAATTTTTTTAAGCAGATTTTTTTTTTGGGATTCGAACCGACAATTTCCGTCATGACAGACTTGCACACTAGTAGAGATGCTAATCGGGACAGGTTTCTTGAAATCCCGGGCTTCGGGATTTAGTGATGGAGTCTCGAAATCCCGAACCGGGATCCCGGGATTTTCGGGACTTACAAAATCCCGAAAAAATTGTGCACAAATGTACGTCTTTATAGTAATTATAATATTTTAATTTAACAATTAATTTTTTTTTTTGCATATTTTAAAGTTACTTATATAACTCAGACATTTAATTGCAAATTTTAATTGAAAAGTGCGATGTATGTAAACATTTTTCCTAGAAAAGAAAACGCCATATATCTGTGGCAATAAATAATAATGGCTTAAGTCGAAATGTCTTGTTTCGAGATATTAAGAGTTTTGTCTAAATTGTGTTTAGTTTTTATATAAAATTTTTAGCCACCGAAAAAGATGCAGATTTACTTGGAACAAAACTGTTAATTTTATAAAAAAAAAGAAAACGTTTTATTAGTTTATTTATATTCGTTGTTTTTTAGTTAAGATGTTATGAAAAAATCCATTGGCAGAAAAATAAAAACTAAAGTGAACTTAAGCTATTATATTGAAATGCAAAATAATTTGTTTTGATAGTAAGTCGCTTTAGATTAAATTGTAAATTGCGGAAAACATGAGATAATGTATAGATATTTTTTAAATAAGTTTTTAAATTAAATTAAAGTTAAATACAAGTTTTTTTCTTATGAGGAATATTTTGAATGGGCTGTAAGTTATTGAACTTAAATGTATACAAGTTTTAATGCTCAAACATTTTAATATTAATAAAGCTACCGTAAAAAAAGATTAAGTTGAGTTAAGATGGTATGGCTTATGTATTATTTTCCATGAAGACTTGAGCTAAAATATAAATGCGTATAGTTTTAATATTAATGACATTTTAAAATTGAAATTTAGCTGAGTGATATATCTTGAAGAAGAGAATAAGAATATGTAATAAAATTAAAAATCATTTATTTCAACTTAATCCATTATTATTTATTGCCACAGATATATACCATATAATATTATCTACGAAAATATTTATTCAAAGCAAATTTTTTATTTTAACAAGTAGTTTCTAATAATTTTTAATATAGAAGATGACCGCCAAAAACATTATTTATGCTAAAAATCGGGATTCAGATAATCCCGAAAATCCCGGGCTTTAAAATTAAAAAAGCCCGGGATTTCCGGGCTCGGGATTTCCCGTTTAGCATCTCTACACACTACCCACTTAAGCTTAGGTTAATATCTAAGAATAGTTACGGGACTGGTTCTAGAGTGGCTTGGCGGTACCATTGGAGGTAACAATGAACATTATGTTTACACTGTTTGATAGGTCCTGGGTCAAATCACATCGAACTTGTTCAATGCCTTTTACTATAATACTAGACCAAATCCCAATTAAATTGACAAAAGATTACGACTATACATCACGACAATGGTGAATATATAATATTTCCTTTTTTGGCCATACACTACTCCTTACTTTTGGCAACACTCCCACTTTCTCAAGTCATAGGACGAGTACGTTTGGATCAATTGTCACAAACTTTTTCCATAGAATTGTTGTTGGAAATACATATGTATATATTTCCAACAACAGTGCTATGGCAATTCCGAACGATTTAATTTCACATGGAATAGAGAATATACCCGATAGAGTTTTCTTAGTACTAGTTTTTTTAACTTATCGCTTTATTATGTTAGTGATTTTACCCCATTTTGCGAGAATCGAGTTTTCATAAAAAAAAAGCAGAGCATGACAAAAGTGTCGTTTTAAGTACTCTTTGAGTGTAGGCCGTCAAGCAACTACGAATGCGTGCAGCTAAAAATTAAAAACACGCAAAATACAAACACACGCATTAATTTTAAATAACTATGTATGTGTATACACATTTTTTTGTAATTACCCGGCACAAACGAAAACAAATAAAATTTATAGACCGTGTGAATGTAAAAACATTCTGAATACAAAAATATTCTGAATATTAAACCGAATACACATGCGTAATACAGTGTTGATTTATTTACACACACACATAAAGCAAGTTTTCAAACAGTCAGTAGTTTCGTTTTTTTGCATACACAAAGTAGAGATGCTCTTTTATGTTGGAATCGTCTTAAAGCTTAAATTAGACGTGACATAGCCATAATGCCATAGCCATAAAAAACCAAAATTCAATTGGTTTCTATGGTGAGAGAGATAGACTCGCCATAACGCCATAACTCTCACCATAGAAACCAATTGAATTTTGGTTTGGTTATGGATATGGCATTATGGCTATGCCACGTCTAATTTAAGCTTAAGTCATAGTTGTTTGAGAGAAAATATGTGAGCGTAAAAATTGTTTGTGCTACAATTATAATTATAGGGAGTTTATAAAATTAAGACTATTTACTTATGTATATTTTTTTTGAGTACTTATTGTCATTCTCTTGTATGCAAATGTTGAGCTCACTTGGATGTCACAATGTAGTGAATCAGTTTGGTTCGGTTGATTTCGAAATTTTTCGAAAATAAAATTTTTATAAAACAATAACATTTTGAATCCTAAAGATATTTTGGCCAAACACAATATCCCAACACTATGCTATGGACGCGAACACACCAAATACCTATTGAGAGAGAAATCAGAAGGCGAAAATGGAACTGGATCGGCCATACACTACGCAAGCCTCATAATGATATAAACCGTATTGCAATTGAATGGTACCAGCAGGGGACGCGCAGAAGAGGACGACCTGCACACCCATGGAAAAGACAGGTCGACAAGGAGGCCGCAAAGGTAAGGAAAAGTTGGACTGAAATAAAGAACATTGCCATTGACAGATCGATTTGGAGATTGTTTGTTGAGGCGCTAAATATATAGTGTTGGGACAAAATGCGAAAATATGCAAAAAAAAAACTTCAGAAATGGGTATGCATGTATGTACATATTTAATACATATGGTTCAATTAAATTTTATTAATAGCTATTTCCTAAAATCTACAAACCGAAAAACAAGCGTTTTATTTAGCACAACCATTATTTTTTAAGTGCCACATTAAACCAGTTAACATCTCTGTTAACCAGTTAAAGCTTGTTGTACAAAACAAAATAGGTATAAAACGAAAGCAAAAACAACAACAACAAACATAGACAAATGTTTACACATAGAAAAAATAATAATAAGAAAACCGACGAAAGGTGTATTTGTATGCGGTATTTGAACAGCGCAATCTCCGTTATTCTCTCAATTGAAATTTTTCTTTCTGTTTTGGTTTTCCTTTCACTGGTTCACACTAAATTTGTTTGATTTCAGTGGGGTTTTTTCTCTGTGATTCTGTTTTACAGCTGTTTCGTTTGGGTTGTCAACTGATAACAATAACTGCAACAACAAAGCCAACAGCAACAGCAACAGCAACCGCACCAACAACAAAACATCAGCAGCGGTAACAACAACAGCAGTAATAACAATATCTCTGTATGTATGATACTTTTTTTTTTTTGTAAAGCAAAAAGATGCCGGTATTGCTTTCTTACATCCATGAGATAGATGATGATGATGATAATGGTATGGATGTGGATACATCCATATGTACATATGTATGTAGTAAATATGTATGTACAAATTAATACAAGTTATACTCATTTAAATCTACCTACTCCTAAAAGTTTTTGTTCACTCACTATCTCTTATGCTCTCTTCTTCTATTGCCTAATCAATTTTAACATCAACGAAATGTTACTAAAATAAAAAAAAAAAAACAAGACAAATTGCATAAAATAATCGATCCGTAAGAAATCGAGTTAAAAATTTACACGTCAGCATGGATTTGGATGATCAAGAGAAAGTGGTTTTCGTAGCTATTGCGATTTGAAATTAAGCAGCTTAAAAATATTGAGAGCCAATCTTCCATGACTTTTAAATAATAGTGCTGGCAAGTATTGAGTAGTGGGTACCGAGTATGTATGATACTCAAAAGTATTGTGGTTACTCGATATTTTCAGAGTTGTATTTCCTTGGCGAAGTTTGATGGAATGGAAGATTAAATGAATAAAAATAACTCAATAAAAAAAAGTTGTTAATAGTTAAGGCAGAACAGAAACTTCTCTTATCTTAAGTAAAACTGATTTTACGAGCAATTCACTTGGTGTTTAATTTGTAGAATTTAGGTTAGGTCAGGTTAGCAGGCTGCTGGTAAGCAAGAGTGAAATTTGGAGTCCAGCTCGCCTGGGTCCAATACAAGGATCCCTTTGTGTTACCTCTGAGTTGAAGAGAAGATAGTGAGAGAGGGTGATAGAGAAGACAGCTGATGAAGGAAGAGATAGAGAAAAGCTTTATTAGCTTACAACAAGGTTGGCAAACGGTATCGTAAAAATACCGATACCGATTCAAATACCGCTAAAATTAGATACCGGTATCGTTACCGATACCGAAATCCATTTCGGTTAGAAAATACCGGTATCCAGACTACCGTTTACGTCTATACCGGTACGTACCGGTATCCCGATTCCGGGAAAAAAATTAATGATAGGTGATTTGTAGTTACCAAATTTGTATTAGGTATTACAACTTTTTTAACCATGAGACAACTGATTTTTTTCAGTTGTATTTTCATTTTTATTTCGTCCATTGTGTACGTTTATTATTCCAGACGACAACCAATCCCATTTGTCAACCAATATTATTGCTATGTTCATAAAACATAGAATCTCATGGAAAAATAGCAAGGCAAGAACTATAAATATCTAAAATGTTTTGTAATGGATACTATGGTTTCAAAAAACATAGCATAGAACCTTTCTTTTTCGAGCATTAACTCGAAGACAACTAAAATTAGTTGTTATTCAGAATACAAAAAAACAATGGTTTAAAAGTTAAGTTGTTTCAGTTTCAATCCAACCTTAGTTGATCTGTAAACCGTAATATGGACAAAATTTGCAAAAATATGTTTCAATTAACTTTCTTTCTTTGGTTTTGGTCTTGTTTACACACTTCACCGTAATAAATAAGGTTGATAGATAAAAAACTTCTAAATTTTTATATTAGAAGTTAAAGATTCCTCTCTTGAGGTGAAGAAAAGTACCTGCTTTAAGTTTTAATTTTTAATTGTTTCTTTGTTTTTAAGTTGGCTAAAAGAATATTGTTTATTCTTTGAATTGAAATATTCAAATGTTCGTTTCGTTTGAATTTGGCGAGAAAGTTATAAATAATATGGGTCTAGTACAAAAATATTGCCTAAGAATGTGTCCAAAGTATAAAAGTATAAAAAAACCGAAAAAATTATATTTGGTGAAAAATATAGACATATATTTGAAATTTACTGAAACAAGATATATGTATATGGTTCGAAAGGTCTCGTCTTTCTGTGTCCGTTTATAAATTTAAAATCGGTTGGTATTTAACTTAGTTAGAAGTTGATAAGTGCCTACGGGTACGAAAACCCGGGTTTTAGCTGTAACTCAAAATTTTGGAGGTGTTTGGAAAATTTAAAATACAGATTGTTGTTATACTCGACCAGAAAAATAGTAACACTTTGCAGGTATTTTTGTTTTGTCACACTGTGTTATGCGTCTTACTGGCACATATTAATGAACTAAATCGCAAGTCGCCACGTGTTACCTTTCTTAGATCACAGTAAAAAAATTTTGGTGGCTTTTTTGGTCATTTCGAAACTTTTTAGTGGGTATGCGCAAAAAAAGTGACGTCAAAAAAATAAGGGACATCCTAATGTATACCTTATATATGTAAAGTTTGAACTGCAGTCTCCTTGTTTCACTTTTTAATAAATTATTGTTTAATAATAGTACAAAAACATATATAGAAACATATAAGTATATGTCCTTTTATACATATGTTAATATGTAAAAATACTCCCTTTTTTGAGGATTGTTTGCTATGTCCACTGCCTGATATAATAAATTTATCAGTAATATCGGTATACCGGTATTATAAACTCGATAACGGTATGTACCGGTAATACCGATACCGAAATAAAAAAAATACCGATACCGCTACCGATACCGAAATTTAAAAAATAATTGTACCGGTATCAATACCGATACCGTTATTTGTTTCGGTTTCCAACCTTGGCTTACAACTCTGCTTTTTGCAGGTTTTCTAATAATGCAGTGCTGCAGCGCCTCTGGTGTTAAATGACGCATATTAAATTTTGAAGCTGTGTGCGATGATTATGCTATACAACACCGACGAAGGAGGGTGCTCCGATTTTATATTAGGATTAGCATAAGCTGAAGACGGTCTAGTTCAGTGACCAGTGTACTCTGTCGGAGACCGGGCTCGAACACAAGACCTTCGGTTTTGTAGTCAACTTGCTAACTA
Source organism: Tachina lurida (assembly GCA_944452675.1). Taxonomy (NCBI): domain Eukaryota; kingdom Metazoa; phylum Arthropoda; class Insecta; order Diptera; family Tachinidae; genus Tachina; species Tachina lurida. The sequence goes on from OX101754.1 coordinate 127,445,062, forward strand.
CTTCAGCCAACGCCATCCTGTGGAATTTAGGAATTGCCAAATTTTGAACTATCTAGAAAAATAATTTGTCATATTGACCATGATTGAATTTCTCGATCTAGGAAACGGCCATATTTTTATTAAAAAAAATTTTTTCCATATGCTAATGCATATCGCCAGGCCCTGTTTCTTTTGGTCGACTACCGTTGCTACTGTCCTCGTACATTTTATATGGCCCCAAATTAGGAAGTATAAGAATTGTTTAGAAATAGTAGAAGCAAAAAAGGGCCTGTTCGGAAATACATCACCGCGATGCAAATTGCAATTTAAATGTCCTAAAGTGCTTCGCAGAACACATCCAAAACGTGTTAATATACATATATACCAAAATCCCCCAAAAATATTCTAGAAATTAGATATTTTCTTAATTTAACTGCCAGTTTATAGAATACATACATATAATCAACAATTATTGTCTGCCTCCTTGTGTGCTTTGTTTTTGTTTTGAATATAAAAATAAAAGTTTTTAAACATATTGGATCAAAAAATCAATAATTTTTATACACTTCAAGAAATAACATGTTGAATTATTATGTTATTATAAAAAAAATGTAATTGTAAGCAATAAGCAGGGAAACCGCAAATATGCATTTGCATGTTTTTTCTTGTGTGACATATTAATGCGGATATAAGATATTTATCCGTTTAAGATCTTTTTATGAATTTTGGCATTAATTTATTAGTGCATATTTTTGCATATTTTACTCTTTAAAGCATATTTTGGGCATATTTTACAATTTAAAGCATGATTTTGCATATATCAGTCTTGCACGCATATTTTATGAAATTTTTTCGAATTTTGGGAGCATATTTAACGCTTTAGCGCATATTTTAATACTGTATAGATTTTTTTTTTAGTATCTTTACAATTTTTACAATCCCCTGGTTAAACATTTTGACTTGTATTTTTCGCCATCTAAATATCATTTCCCATGTTATATCTATATAATCTATCGTATTAATTAGGCCGTCATTATGGGGATTAGTTTCAATAAAAATTTGGTTTCGGTATTTGTAAAGGACTCTGCTCCGATTAGATTAGATCAGTAGACGTTGAAGGGGCATTGTCAATTGTATAACATGTACATTAGCGTGGCCGTTAATATTTTAATTGTTATTTATTATATTTTGTTATTTATTATATTATATCTGTTCAGTTTTATTTAAAAAAAAAAATATAAAAAAATTACATAGCGATAAATTGTGTTTTACGGGGTGTGTCCGCCCCCCTCAAATTTGGCTTTCAAGTCCATTTATCAATGTAATTTGTTTGCATATGACTAGGTTAGGTTAGGTTAGGAAGGGTGGTGCTATACCGCACCTCCACTCGGAGACCCAATTGGGTCCATTGTAATTCCCTTCTGTTGCCCAGAAAAAGTAATATTTACATTACAAAAATACATTGAATAAATGGGCTTGAGGGGCGGACGCATCCCCTAAAACACAAGTTATCGCCGTGAATTTTTTTACATAAAACTGAACCGCTTTGGGGAGAGAGAATATACGAAATAAAAAAAATCTCCATACAACTAACGGCCACTCTAATCTACATATGGGAATTTCCACAGGAATGTCAACTTTTTGTAGCGTGCGACAAAAAGCAAATATGCTTGTTTTTTTCAAAGAAAAATCAACTTTTTTTTACTTCTTTATAGATTTGTGTACGTCAGCAGTTCTACGTTAGTTAAAGTTTTAAGAAAAATCGAGTCACTTTGTACAGAAATACAAGGTTAATTGCTTGCTGTCGCACGCGACAAAAGAGTGGAGAAATGCCCATATATTATATATGTCAAAATTCGCGGCGATTAATTTTTCATAATTTAATTTGCGACAGTGCACTGTGCCTCGTATTTTAAAATCTAATTTAACGTGAATTTTTTTACAGAAAAATTTATTTTCTATTTTTCTTCTGAAAATAAGCAGATTAATTTATTTATTTTTATGTAACGATTCACTTAGATGCATTTTATTTAAGCTTTAAGCAAATAATAATAAAACATGCACGAGGAAAATTAAAATAAAAACTAAGAGTATATTTTCTGCTTGGACTACCCTTAAGGTCTGGTCTGACCAGTTTGGAGCAAATCTCTTGTGTGCCCACTTATAAACATCACAGTAATTGTCAGTTTTTAAAATAAACTTAATGTTGCAGAAAACTTTTATTAAAAATGAACTAGTGAATACTTGGACTTAAAAAACCCTCTTGTATACGCATACAAAAAGACACACACACACACACACACACTAAACGTGTAATTAAACTGTTGTAAAGTATGCACCGACAAGCTCAAATTTATTTGTGTAGGTGTGTTTGTGTGTTCCGGGAATAAGCAATGGCATAAGATGCGTAGGACCAAAAGTTAGAGAAATATAAAAACTGTAGAAACAGCAGTGCATTAAACTTTGGAATACCACTTGGGACGTTTATACAAAACATACACTTACACACACACACACACGAATCCTTTTGCTGGCCGATGGTGATGGCGCTGGTTAAAAACAATTTCTAAACTATGATGGAACAAATGCACAAACTGCTGCATGTTACTGCATATGTTTGTATGGATGTGTATGCATATTTGGTTAAAAATAACATACTCATAGTATTCCAGGTTAGTTCCCACACACACACATCCACAAGAATACATTCCACTTGTTTGTGAATAGTTTTGTTTAAACATTTTCAAGATTTCATATACTTTAAAGAAGATGCTTTCGTTTATTTTGTTCTGTTAAAAAACGCCCTACAGGATACAGTTAACAACTAGAGAAAATATTAACTGCTAATATTTAAAGATTTTTATAAAGATCTACATACATATGTCTGCATACCTACCTACCCAGCGGGAACTAGAAGGAGTAAGGATGCCTTCTAGAAGGCCTCTGTATGCCTTCTTTTGGATGTAGAAGGCCTGCTCGCTCCATTCCATACTCATATCTTTTTTACACGCGTTGTCATTTCGGAGCAGGCCTTCTATCTTGCTTCTTTCGCCAGAGATTCTGGAAGGCCTTCAAGTTACTGGATTTTGCTTTTTCTTTGGTAAAAAAAACAAAACATAACATGTTACTCCTTCTGTTTTCCCTTCTCATAGAAGGGAGTGTGGAATGTGTATCGTACCTTTTATGCGAAAGAGTCCTTTAATAAGGCCTGCACCAAGAAGGTCTTCTGAGTTTTACCGCTGGTTATATATGTAAGGCTGAGTATGCACACTTTCCTTGTCTGTGTAAGGATATGCCCGGGCCGTTTGTAGGAGAGTATGCCACATATCGTTACCTTAATATAGAAAGGCCCTAACTCATTTTTTTTAATTGAGATTTTTGCATTTTTCGATACATTACATATTCTTTTATCGAAATAAATAAAAAAATCGTTTCGTTAGAGCCTTTCTATATTAAGGTAACGATATGTATCTACATACATATATGTATGTATGTATGAAAACATGGCAATTCATACACTTGTGAAAATTCTTAATTCGAATAAAATTAAATAATAAAGCGTACTTATCTAACGCTAAGTCTCTTGGCATTTCGTTTATGCTTAAGAAACTTATTAGTAGACGTCAACCAAAAAATTCCTAAGAAAAGCAAAAAAAAAACTTCGTATGTTTATAGAAAAGCTCTCAAAATCTTATTTAGAACTAGGCACGAAGTTTTTTTAGCCTTTTCAAGAATTTTTTGGTTGAACTCCGCTAATGAGTTTCTTAAGCAGCAACGAAATGCATATAAGACGTTGCTTAACCAATAGAAAACAAAAATTCTTTATGTTCCCTATCGGAGAATGTGTGGTTGACTACAAAAATAGTTAACTTATAGTTAGCTTTTCTTAGACTGACTAAAAGTTAGCTGCAAAGTCATCCAGAACAAACCCAAAATTAATTCTTCAGTTGAGTACTTAATTGAATTTGATGAGAGCCAACAAATTTATTCTCAGCTTATTTAAAACTCATTTCAGTTTAATATTAAAATTTTGCTGTTGTTATTTTAGATGGCAGCTTAGTCGAGTGGTATAGCGTTGAGTACACAACGTGTGATGTTACATGTTCGAACCCCAGAAATTTTTTTTAATTTACTGACTACCAAGTGATTTAAAAAAGTCAACTTTAAGTTAGCTGAAAGTAGTGCAGAGTGAGACAATTGACTACCGCCTAGAACATCGCAATGTTAAAATAGTCAGTTGATTACATTGCAAAGTAATCCAAGTGTCAGTCAGTACTAGTTGCGAAATAGTTAGCTTAAAGTTAGTTTAAAGTTAGCCAAATTTCTGACAGGGTTAATATATTAAAATTAATTAATATATGTAAACAAAAAGCAGCATTTATACCCGTATTCTAAGCTCTGTGACTAAATAAAAATTATAACAAATGACAATTTTTACATTGCTTAAAATATAAAAATTGTCATTTGTTATAGTTTTGTCATTTGTCACAATGTTCAGAATAAGGGGGTTAGTCTAGTCTACATTAAATTTCTTCCAACAAGGACTTTTGAACTTTGAGTATTGATAACGAACATATTATGGGAGCTACTACATCTGTCAGTATATTTTTCAAAATAACCAGTGACAGATGTATTGTTCAACAACACGTGCAGATGATAAAATTATTTAATTAAAATTGGTATCCATTTTACGATCGCGTTTGCCAGTATACTAGTCTTGTAGTCGGAGGGTTACATGTTCGATTCCTGCGGGAGAGTCTGAGTGTTTGTAAACAGCTGCGCTTTTAGCTTTACTTTGGTTTACACATCTGACTTATTTTTTCCCCATTTTCTAACAATGAATTAATTGGAATGTATTTCCTTTTATAGAAAAAAGTTTACTCGTTGTATTTTCAATTGATTCAAAATTCGAATGATATTTATTCGAATAACAAATCTTGTATTAATGTATGATAGAACTCTTGTTTAACTTATACAAATATTCAAGTGCAAAATGGAAGATATTTTTTTTACGAGTATTGATTCAAAAATTTAGGCAATTTTAATAATATTTAATTTTATCTGATTACTTTTGAAAGTAGATGCCCTTAATCTTCATAAATAAAATTGAATTACTGAAAATTTACATAATATACATTTATATTTATAAATTTGCCATTAAAATGTATACATATGTATATACATCTGTATATGTATATAATGGCAGGTTTTTATGGGCTTTTCTCTCCGTGTATTTTCATAATGTAAATTTGTTTTTGTGACTATATAAAGTGCATCAAATGTTTATTAAAAAAAAAGATATTTATATGTATGATGGTGATGAGAAATAACTGTTCTTTATTTTTATGGATTTAACTAAAGTAATGGTCTGTTGCACAGTGGGGCAGAAAAGCATATTTTGAAAACATATTTTGAAAAAAAAATTAATTTAGCTGAGCAATGTTTTGTGTTCCAAAATGATTTTGAGGCAATGATCAAGAAAGAGAGGCCAAGTTCATAAAAGCATTGAAAGGGCAGCACTGCAGCACAACTTGGCAGCACTGTTTAACGTTAAACGTTGTTTTTTTAATGCAAGCAATTGCTATACCTGCCCCAAATCTATCCAAATGGCGCTGAGAACTATTTTCTGATGCAAAGAGGTGTAGTAGCACACCGTAGTTGAGCAATAAATTAAAAATATTTTGATATTTAAATTAAATGTTTCGAAAAACAAGATTAATGACACAAGATTAAGTACACATAATCTTGGAAGTATTTTTATTACATCAACAAGTTGATTATTATGATGAGCGAAAACGCAAATATGCAATTGCATATTTTTGCTTGTGTGATGTTTTAATGTGGGGACAATATGTTTATTCGTTTCAGGGATTTTCATGAATTTTGGCATGGATTTGTGAGTGCATATTTTGATACTTTACAACAGCTACGTTCACAACGTACAAACTTTTACAAAAGAGCTTTTATGCTTTCACACCGATGAGAGTACAACTCTCTCACCAACAACATAACATACAACAATGCTTGCTCTTACTTTGCAAGGAAACAAGAAAAAATTTAAGAGCTTTCAAAGCAGTTAACATCAAATGCAAATATGAGTGTATGTACTTTAAAGCAGCTAAGTCCAAAAACACATACACTGATATTTGCACTTGAGGTAAACAGCTTTGAAAGCTCTTCAATTCGTTCTTGTTTATTTGCAAAGTAAGAGCAGACATTGGTGTCTAGTGTGTTGTTGTTGTTGTTGTGTCAGTTGTACTTTCGTCGGTACATATCCTTCATTTACTTCAATTTACATACAACTCAATAATGAAGAAATATTATTCTTTCACGAGGTGGTAGTAAAAGCTACTCGTATTTATATGAAATTTTTACACAAGATAAAATACGAAACGCGGATTTATTTGGCATTATTAACTCAAAAAAGGGGTTTTTTGAGTTATGACACTATTGAAGTAAATGAGCACTTAAGAAATACTCGTACTTTTTTCTGCCCCACTGTGGCTCATACGTTTCACCGGCCGTTTGAATGATGCGGAAAGGAAGTAACGATGCCCGCCAGTAAAAGAAGAGACAACAAAATAAATTTTTTCCAGTTTTGTCACGTTTTCTTTACCATTAAAATAAGCAAAAAAAAAATATAAAAAATATATATAAAAAAACAGAGAGTAAAGGAAAGCATTATGATGTAACAATATTTTAAACAATATGGCCCTTTGTATTTTCTAACTCGGATAAAATAAAGCAGGAACATGATGTAAAGTTCATAAGCGCGCTGAAGAAAAAATAACAATGAACAAATAAACAATTAATCTTGGAATTTTACATGGTCATCACATACATACACACACCATATATATATACATACATACATAAATCTATATATACATACATATATACACTTTATTTTAATCGTTATAAATTGTTGAAAATTTTTATAAATTCGAACACGTAAAACGCACCCACACACACACACACACACACACAAACACACAAAGCAGCTTCCCCAAATCCTCTTATTTCAAGTGTACTCACATACGATTGACTAAATTTCCATTCAAAAAGGAACTTTAACTCAAATACTAAATTATTAGCAAAGTATTGTGTGTGCTGTTTAGTAAATATTTATTGTAAAAATAATAATTTCCAAATAAAGTTTGCACTCGTAAAAGTTTGATGCAAAATAACACAAATAATATGCAGCACAACAAATGCAAATAAATACTTGCAGCAAAGCGTAGGAAAAAAAAGCCTTTTAAATGCCTCCAAAAATGTTTGCAAAACTTATTTTACTTTCTTAAACCGCATTCTAAGCTCAACCAAAGCAAAGTAAATAATACACTGGCGTAGCACTGTGCCCGATATGATGGGGACAAATAATAATTTACATGGTACAAAATTACGGAAAAGAGTGTTACAGGGTTAAAATGTTCTACAAAATAGTTTTTGGTAGGATTTAACATAAAAAAATTTAAGGCAACTTAAGCCTTAAATGTAAGATTAACATAGTGGAAAGGGGAGCAGGGAAGCAGGGAAATCTCCAGGCCCTTAAAAAATAGCAGTAATACGTAAATTTTTTAAACGGTTGTATTCTTTTGTTGCCTAGTGTAATAAGATCCTCAATTTATTGCTTTACTTGAGAATACTTGTAACAGTAGCTATGAATTTAAAGTTACATTCCTTTTTGTTTCCAAACTCCCTTTTAGTGCTACAACTCTGCCAAATCGTTGGGATAGACCATTGTTCGAATAGTTTTTAAACTCAATCCTTTTTTTTATTATTACTAAATCGTTTGTGAAAAATGTTGTAAACAATTTTGTTAGTTGTTAATATTTGTTTGCCACTTTTAGGTATTCCAAATGCCACAAACAAGCATTACTTTATGAGTTTATTTAACTTTTTATATGAAAACAGGAAAACCAATAGGGTAACGCCCCACAGAAGCATATTGTTGGCAAAAACTACTGGGAGCACTACTTGCAAGGAATGATATAAAAATACCAAGACTAGCTCTAACAAAAGCAGCATTTGTTACTTTTAAGCAGGAGGTATAAAATTAATAAGTTAAAATTCTTCAAAAAACTTTGTTTTGTCATACTCGAACCCATCACATTTAATTAATGACAGCAACATTTACATTTATACATAATCCATTTCAATAAATTCGATTGCAAAATCACAGAAGCACAACTTTTTTTGTAAGGGTACAAAGAGTTAAAAAGAATGCATTTTGCTTTGGAAAATCGCATATTATGTTGTCACGTGCGACATTGAGAAAAAAGATATGTTATCACGCAGAAAGCTAATATTCAGTACATTTAAAAATATATTTAATACACGTAAAAAAAACTTGCTGCTGGTCACGTGCGACATCATAAGTGTAAAATTATAAAAAAGACATTTTACATTAAAAAATTTTACACACTTTTAAATTATTTAAGTTTAGGTAAGCAAAACACGGTGAAAAAAATAAAGAGATTTGCAAACGGTACAAAACTACAAATTAGAAAACAAGCTAAGAATTCGGATTGCTGGGAAAAAGCGGAAAGCGTTGGCTGAAGCAAAAAAAAATTAATTGATTGAAGAGAAAAGGCGGAATTACCGCACACATACGTAAGAGATAAAGTCGTCTGAATCTCGCAGAAATATGAAATGCAGAACAAGCACAAAAACCAGCCTTGGAAATGCAAGTAAGCGCTTGCTAAAGCTAAAAAAAAGTGGAGATTACGTTGCCAAGAGACATGCAGACAAAATTAAAAGCAGTTGAATACTTCTGTTAATTTGAAAACATTTTTATTACGCTTGTTGATTTATAATGTCGTATAAAGAGCAGCAGAATCAATCAGGGCAATTATGAATAAAATTCCGCGAAAAACTTCTCCCTTTTCCAATTAGAATTTTTGTACTCCCTATTACTTGCTATTAGTTGGAATTGTTCCCCGGGAAAAATTTCTCGCGGAATTTTCATCATAATTGCCCTCAATATAAATATCATTATGGAAAAAATGTCACGTGCGACTGTTAATAAAATTTAATTTAAAAACGTTTTCCCTACGATTTTTAATTTATAATTTCATAAGAATAGCAACAGAATCATTAAAAAAATAATGACGTTAAATATGTCACATGCGAAATATAAATTATTTTTGGATAAAACCAAACCTATATTGATTTGGATGAAATCTGCGTTTTCATCGTTGGCCGCAAAATCCAACATCTTTTTTGTCACATGCGAATGCCTTGGTTTTTGGCAACTATCTTGAGAGGCAAAAATTGCTCCAAATCAAACTTAGAACCGATTCTAGGGCTAATTTAGAGATATCAGTTTGGCTGAGTACACATATGGCATTTCTTATGTTGTCATTTTCAAAATATGTGTGTGTTTTTTATATGGAAAGCAATGCCACACAGCTAAAAATATCGGAAACGTTGTCACAAAATGACATAATGTGTACTCGGTAGTACACGTTAAATGTGTATGACGGTCACGTTCGACATCATGGATATGCCCATATAGCAAAATGTTAAGGCTTGTTGTCAGTTAAGCCTTGTTTTTTTTAACAAATACAACCCGTGAAGCGATTAGGTTGTCTGCAGAAAACGCCCAGAGTCTATGGCGGGAATTGAACCCATGACCTTTGGACTGACAGAATAGCATCGCCGCCACTCAGCCATAGGGACACACATCACAGAAATTTCTATATTTGCTGACGCGTTAGCGACAGTCGTTTATCAATCTGGAATTGATATGGCGACAGTAACAATAACTGCCACAATTTCTAATAGAAATTAATTGCCATGGCAATACTATCATCCTACGACTAATTACTGTCATGGTGTGCATTGGCGAGAAATATTGTGCAGCAAATCCATTTTTATAATAATTTTAACAAATTTATTAAAGCTAAATATTAAAAAACAAAATTATATTAGATTTAAAATAAATTAAATAAGCAATTATGAGCTGAAAAGAGTCAGTCATACTGTCATACTAAACACGAACTATCATTGCTGTCATTTCCTAAGATGGCAACAGCAAAGTCATCATTTGTGAAGCATTAAATATATTTTTTTTTTATTTTTATTTCTTTCATTAGCTGTCATCAGACAATTAATTTGATAAAATACGCTTTTCAGCATTTTCAAGTGCGTTGTAAAGAAAAAATATATAAAAATAAAATGCTTGTTAACATTTACAACTAAAATAAAATACTTTTAGATGTTGCTGGTTGATGTTTTATTTTATAAAGAAAAATATATTCTAAGGAGGAAGGTTGGCTAAAAGTTATATTTTATTTTTACTTCAATAGATTTAAGGAAATTTCTTTAAAAATGGATACAATTTTAAATAAAGATGTTTGTATTTTTATGGAAGGACATAAAATGTTTCCTAAAATATGATGCTGGTCCGGCATACCACAATGGGATGCAGCCGGTGACAGAGAAACAAGTCGGCAGCGGCTTAGGAAAGAATAGTCAGCGGCAGCTAATAACCAGCTTGAGCCGGCTGGCTTTGATTTTGATAAGCTTTTGAAACATATTTCTATAAAAAAATTTCAAACCTTTCCATTAAATTTGTATGATGTAAAAATTTGCCACTACAAAAAACAATTAGCTGGCTGAAAATTTAAGCCGAGGCTTACCGCATGCATCGGCGGCGGCTCTTGAGCCGGCTGTGAGCCGATCAGCTTGTTTCTCTGGCCGGTGATGAGAAGGAGTGTGGCGTTCATGACGAACGTCTGAGATATATTTTACTTGTTAGTTAGTGTACCCGTGACAAGCTTAGGAATAATAATCACGCATATTCCAGTTCTCGACATCGACATTGACGTCACTTTAACATAATACCAAAAAAATGTCGAAAAAAACTGACTCCTGTTGATTATTCAGGTTTAGTTTGAAAATCAGTCGTCAATTCGCCCAATTTCTAGACGACTTTCGACACAGAAAATTTGCCTAATAAAGTCGTCAAAAACAAGATTAATTTAACATTTTACGCTAATGTGTGTTTCATGTTAATTCAACATGATTTACAATAACCTTGAAAATTTTGTCTTTTTCCTTTTGAAATAACTTTATTTCATGTTGATTTATTATTCCAGCTAAATAAAGGAGCGATGTATGAAAACGTGTCACGAATATTGATAAAAGCCATTGAAATATTGGAGGCTTTGAATATATGTATGTACATACTTTAATAAATGATAGAAGAAGGCAAGGGATTTATGGGATAATATCTCAATAAAGTCGTTAAACCTTTATTTTATTACAACTTATATTTTCATTACCACATTTTCTATAATGAAATTTATCAATTTCAAAAAATATTGATGGCACTTTTCCTTTGGATACCTCCCTTCCTCTCAGTAATTTTTTTTACATTTCTTTTTCCAGCTCCAGCGTTGTTTGTTTGGTTTTAACTGTTGTGCTTTTAATCCGCTTTAAATTTAACCTATTTCAGTTTTTTTTACAGCTAAAGGTACAACAAAGGTGTAAAAAAGAAGAATCAGAAGAAAAAAATATCTAAAATAGGAGACATTTTTTTTTTTAGCTGAAAACCCCCCTTCAAGTAGCACTTGACTGTGTTGTTGCTGTTGTTGTCGGTGGTGTTGAGAGTTTAGATGAAAGGATGCTGAAAAAACTAAACTATCAACATAACATAACATAACAACAATCCTTAATGAATAAAATAATATGTTGGTGTGTTTGTATGTATACAACAGCAATGCAATTTATATAAAAAAAGGGCTGATAGTGGGGAAGAAGGGTAAAAATATGTTCGTATACGTGAATGTTTAGTTCAATAACAAATAAGATGAAAACAAAAAATGTTATAAATTTAGATATAAATATTGTAAAATGTAAGTAAACCACTGCACAGTGGGGCTGATGGCACAGCGCGCTAAAGGTTTGTTCAAGGGGAATTCAATAAGATGAACTTATTTTTTTTTATGCAATAGTATTGGTGTAAAATGTCATTCTATCAAATAGTTTATAAACGTTTTGCTTCGTTTTATACTAGAAAAATTAGCAGCTGATCATTAAGTGCTGAATTTATATAAATCAGCTGGTATGAATTCGCCTGGCTTTTATTTATTTACATATAACATTATGTGCTGGGAAATTCTATTACATATTTTTATTCACTTTTTTTTTTTGTGTGAAAAAATTAAGTACCACTGTGCAGTACTGCGCCTTTGTATAAATTTTTAAATTGAATAAAAGAAATTTTTAACCAAAAAATGCCAGAGAAATTATATGGGACATGTGGTTTTTTGCAAACACACAATGTTTTTGTTTTTATCTTTGTGTTCAATGGTAATTTTGTTCTTTTAATATTTCCTTTTTTTTATTTGATTATTTTATCTCCTTTTGTTGCTGTCGGTTTGCATATACAATTTTTGCTTTGTTAAAGGCGTATGCATGAATGGTACTTGAGGTTGTTTCTTTCATGGTTTCATATTTCATATATGATTTTTTTTTTGTAAGAAATTGGCCTGTTTAAAAGTGGGAATAGGGCAAGTGGTTTCATTGCAACGTAAGGCAGTTTTACAGTTTTTATAAATACATATATTTATATCGCACCTTGTTACTCTAAAGCAGCTACGTCCAAACACACATACATTTGACATTTGAGATAAATAGCTTTGAAAGCTCTTAAATTTGTTCTTATTTCTTTGCAAAGTAAGAGCAAGCAATGTTGTCGTCAAGATCTGATTGGCTGTTGTGGTCTTTTGTACTCTCGTCTGTGTGAAAGCACAAAAGCTCTTTTGCAAAAGTTTGCACATTGTGCATATGGTTTGGACGTAGCTGCTTTAAAGGTGGCCAACTCAAAGCTTAAGATCAATTCATTTTTCTAACTGGCTTGCATTAAACCAGCTACGCCTAAGCACGCATACTCTAGATATTTGAGGTTTGAAAGCTTTGAAAACTCTTACAATTTGTTCTTGTTTCTTTGCAAAGTAAGCAGCAAACATAGTTTTCGCCGAGATCTGTTTGCCTGTTGTGCTCTCGTCGGTGTGAAAGCACAACGCTCTGTTGTAAAAGCTTGCTTATGCCGTCCATATACTACACAAGTTCAGTGCTCAAGGCTGGCACTGAGTAAACTAAGCTTGTGACACACACTATACAAGTAAACTGTGCATTTTTTATTTTAATTCGCCATAATGCTGGTAATTCTTTGTATAATTCTAGGAACTCTGTCCAGAATATTTGTTCTGCGCTCATTTCTTGTTGTGAACTCTTAAAAAATCACGATACAACTGAGCGTTTACAACATACACTACACAAGTTCACTGTACAGTTTTCAAACTTGAGCAAATATCAAAATCATTTTGATATTTACTCAGTTCACTGCGTAAATAGCACAACCACCCCCATATACTACACAAACGCACTGTACAGTGCCAGACTTGTGCAGTGAACTTCTGTAGTGTATGGTCGGCATTAGCTTGTGCATAAAGCTTGCCCATAGCTCTATTAAACTTACTTTGTTCTATTTATTTATCACCTGATACCTCAAGCGATGAATTGTGGGATTTTCTTAATGCGTCTAATTAAGGGTTAATGGGTGATATAACGGTTAATCGGTCGGACTCTACTCATTTAATTCATAATCACAAGATTCTCTTGTAGTCGATGTACTTTTAATAATACTAACACAATTTATTTTTAGTTTTCAATCTTTTAGAGCTTTAACTGCCATTTTATAGAAGGCAAGTCAAAAATATGTATGGCCCTATGCTGCTTGTAGGAACTATGGGAACTTATATATGTATATATAAGTCAAAATTCTCGTCTTCCCATTTATATTGAAAATAAAAACATATCACTTAAATTTGTTTTTCTTTTCAACATAAATAGACAGAGGAGCAATTTAACTTGCCTTCTATAAACTGGCAGTGAATATTTAATTTGCTAAGAACGAATTGAAAGCTTTAAACTAATTTTCTATAAAAAGTAACTGTTTTGAGTTACAGCATTGTTGAAGTAAATGAGCGATACTTACATATATATGTATTAAGGGCTGTTCACATATATACTATGTAACGCTCAAAGAGGGCGGGGTTGAGGATTTGTTACGGTTTAGAAAATTTATACTGAAAATGTTGTAAAAAGCATTTCAAAGAAAATAGTTATGTGAATGGCCCCTTATGGGGCATTTACATTGTCACGAAATCTAGTACTTACGAGATTTGGAGCTGCTTTACTAGATTTCCCATACAAAACGAAATCTAATATGTGAGTAGATTTGGAAATCCAATCAAAAACTAATATTTTTATTTAATTTTTACTATCCTGTACAATCTATTTATATAAAAGGTGAGTGAATTAGCTACGGTCTGCTTAAAAAGGTGTGTGAATTGGCTACATTGCAGTTATTTGGTTCTAGTTTTGGAAAATTTTCAGTTAATGGGTTTTGCTTTGGATACAAAAAGATCTCGAAAATTGTAAAAAAAAAAATATATTGTAAACGGTATAGATTTTCATAAAGATTTGCTAGATTTTGTGCAGGTGTAAATGCCTTATCATCACATTCATATTAATATGTCAATTGTTACACGCTTTTATGATTTTTCCGTTAACATAAATTTTAGTTTATCTGCAATAAATTATACTTTTTCATATTTTTTTTATCATCAGCCATGTTTTGTGTTATTTTTGTAAAATTTCTTTTTTCGGCGGCTCCAATGTTCATTTTTTTAGCTGAAAACAGTAGGAGCTTTTCACGCATACACACAAACACACACACAAAAACTCACACACAAACAATCACACACTCACACACACACATTATTATTTACATTCCATTTTGTCCATTTTTTTTACAATATACTATATATATTTAGTCTTACATTTTAAGGAATTTGCATTATTTTTGCATTATAGTATTTGTATACGAAAGAGAAATAAATGTATGAATTCATTAATATACCAAAAACACGTTTTTGGAAAAAAGAAATAACAAAGCAGTATTCATTTGAAAGAATAAACTGATCTAGTGAATTGTTATTGTCTTCTGAAAATAAGGAAATGCTTTATCATACCAGGGCTGTACGAGGACTACGATATTTATATTTCGGGAACAGCAAATAATAACAAAAAATTTTTAAATGAAAATGGCTTAATTGTTTTTCGATATATGTATACCACTTAATGATCCATATACTTTTGCATTCGTTGAAAGCATTTGTCTTAACAATTTTTCCATTCCTCTTGAGACAAGAACGAAAGAAAACAAAATCAAACAATTTGTTTCATTTATTTTCGTACTCTGCAAAGAAATCAAAACAAAAATAAATTTATAACTGTAATAGTGTCGATTATTTTTGTTACAAAAATCACGTCCTAACTCCTGTATCGTGCAATAAACAGCATAGCTATAAATAAATAAAGAATTTGTGCTTTACATTTCTGCAAAATATCAGCCAAAAATTATTCTACATGGATTCCAGAGGAAATGTAAACATATTAAAAGAATCAGAAGAAGAAGAAGAATAAAATGCCAACACGCGACGAGTTGGAATTTCGATTAAGTTGGCACCACATCCAAAAACCCAACTGGCAGTTATTTGGCACACGTTTGATGTTTGTTCGACACGTTAAGGCTGCCTGCAGTAGAGGAGAAGAAGAAGTGACAAACAAAAAGTCATAAAGAAACCAAACAAAAGACGTTACGTCCATATTCCCTTTTAATGAAAGTATATGTTGCCTTTTTGTTATTTTATTTATGGACGCCATAAAAGAGGACTTCCAAGCGTAGTACTTTGATAACATTAAAGCGTATGTATTTTTTATTTGTTTTTTTTTTTTGCAAAAATATATAATCACATTTGATTTAAAATTTATTAAATACAAAACGAAATTAAATGCTATAAAATATATTCACTACACCGAATTTTAGCTCAGCGTCAGCATTAATAAAGTCAATAAACTTGGAACACAGTTAAAGATATTGGCGCATATTCATAGTCAAAACAAAGTATACTTTAAGAGTTTAGATCCAGTATTTTGTAATAAAAATATTTGAAAAATAAATTCGAATTAAAAAAAAATTAAACCAATTGATATTTGACAATCCGAAATTGAGTTCGAAATTTCGAACATATGTAAACACAGTTGTAATTTTTATCTTACTTTTATTGTTACCAAATAATCAGGGTGTTCTCTGCGAGGAGTGCTTTGTAAAATAAATTTATTCTCACTAACATGCGAAATAATATTATTTATTATTTATTTCCAGATAACTAGCAAATCATAAGCCTTGTCAGGAAAATTTATATTTAAACCACTCGAAAAATTTTGTGCTTTCCATATGCATTTTCTAGACAAGTTCATTGCTTGTAATAAGCATCAACAAATTTTCAAATAAAGAATGATATTTTGTAATAGGTTTACGCGGTTGCCTTCTTCACGCACAGGCATTCAACTAGAATCTATATAAATTCTTTTTGAAATAGATCGAATAAGTACCCTTGCAAAATTTTACATACAATTGCTGTTTGAATTCCAAATCAAAGAAAATAATTTACTATTACGAAGAACTAGTTTTGTTTATTATTACTTTGTAGATTCCTTGAGCTTCCTCTATGATTCAGAGGTGAAAATTTCAACGTCTCTTGAAATCAGACCCATTGGTAAGCTTTCAAAGCTGCAGTAAAAAGCAAAACAAGGTGGAAAAAATTAATGGCGTTTTCTTTTCTTCCAACAGCAAAATTAAACTTAGTTCAATTAAAAATAATTTAGAAAGATATACATACATATCGTTACCTTAATATAGAAAGGCCCTAACTCATTATTTATTAAAATCGAACTTTTTCTCTATTTCGATAGAAGAACATCTAATGTAAAAATCTCTATTTCAAAAAAATAATGAGTTAGGGCCTTTCTATATTAAGGTACCGATATGTATGTATATCTTTCTGAATTATTTTTAATTGAATTAAGTTTGATTTTGCTGCCGGAAGAAAAGCAAATGCCATTATTACTTTTTTTCCTCTTTGTTTTGCTTGTTACTGTACTTCAAGTTTAATCACTTAAATTTCCTGTTAATTATGCATTTCATACGCTTTCAATTGTGAAAATGGAAATAAAACAATAAGAAACAAAAGTTAATGAAACAAGCACGAAAGCCATTTAAGTTAAAAGTCACCATAACGTCAAACCCATGTTTGCATGAGTTTTATATTGAATTGCTTTAAAGCAGCGAATACTTTTCGTGCTAAGGACTCTAAAATACATATTTTATTGAAAATCTAAAAAAAACAGATGTGTAAAAGCGGAAAATAAATAACATAACATAAATAAGTTTCCATAATATATAAAATCACACAAGTCATTAACTCTTTTTTTTGTGAGTTAAAAATTTCATTTTCTCCAGCTTTATTCTTTGATTTGGACGAGCCGAGCAATTTGTTTTAGCTTGATTCTTAGTTTGTTTTCATAGAATTACAAATAATGGGTGTTTTTTTAGAGGTATAGGACTTCGAATTGAAATAAAACACAAGAAAATCGTTTTAATGTCCATCAATTTGGCTTTATTGGAAGGATAATTTTATGCCATTAATGTTTAAATATGATTTCGGGCATGTGGCCGCCGCGGCTGGCTCGAATAAAGCCAATTCTACAGGTCCAATTTTCAACCACTTTTTCGAGCATATGGGGCCGTATGTTGGCAACAACGCCACGAATGTTGGCTTCCAAGTCCCCTAACGTTTCTGGTTTGTTGGCGTAGACGAGCGACTTCACATATCCCCAAAGAAAATAATCCAATGGTGTCAAATCACACGATCTTGGTGGCCAATTGACAGGTCCATTCCGCGAAATTATGCGCTCATCGAATGTTTCCTTCAATAAATCGATTGTGACGTGCGCTGTGTGGCATGTAGCGCCGTCTTGTTGGAACCACAACTCATCCACATTCAAAATCTTCAAAATCTTCCATAAAGTTGATGGACAAAGCTCCAATTGCTGTGCACGGTGGCGAATCGATTCATTCGGGTCCTCTTCAACACTTTGCTCTACAGCGGCAATTGTTTCTTCGGTGCGCACTGTTCGACGTCTCTGCGGATGCGTATTATCACATAGAGTAAACGTAGTGCGAAAACGATCCATGGTTAACCGAATTAATTGCTCTGATGGACGATTATGTCGACCATAAAATGGACGGAGCTTGCAGTAAACTTCGCGAACTGAACCATTATTTTCGAAATAAATTTGCACGATTTGCAAGCGTTGTTCTTTTGTCAACCTGTTCATGATGAAATGGCAAACCAAACTAAATATTAATCACTTGACAGCTGACAAAAAGGCCGCCAGTTAAAAAAGTGATGCCAACTTAAAGTTCTATCCCTCAATAAAAAACACCCATTACAAATATCAATCACTTGCACTCCACTCACTTATTCAACACTTTTTCGCCGACACACTCACTCACTCATACTTACACATCTAGCAGAGGACATACACTTTCATATCAGTCAAACAGTTAGTAGATTCACTTATTCATTTACTCAGTTATTCAATCATTCCGTTAGCCAGTCATGCATACAACCAAAGACAATCCAAACGAAATCAAACCAAAACGAAACGAAACGCACCCAGGCCCACCAAACGACCAACAACTACCAACCAACCTATAAAATCATTGTACCACTGTGTCATGTAGAGTAATTTAAGGAGAGTAAAACAAAAAATTTGTGAAAGACGTTTTACAACACAAGCAGTCAGTAATAACAACAACTACAACAATAATGATAGCACTGCAGCAACCACTACACTACACTACACAAGCGTCATCATTTCACATGCCATGTTATCCATCACCAATCATTTACGCAATTCAATTTTCAATTCATCCAACAAAATTCTGTTTTATTCATGTATATTTTTTTCACTATCCGACCTGTGCCTGCAATTTCTCTATTCTCAGTTTCTTCCATCTTTTTTTGTTTGTTTGTCATAAATATCTGGAACTTATCTCTGCTTTTAGAGGGATATCATCACTCTATAATACGCGTGTATGTGGGATTTTCTTTTTGTGCGGTTGGATAGGCGTAGAAGGTGACGGTGGTGAACGTTTAAACAAAAAATATTCAACAACACAAAATTAAGTTTAAAGGACAATTTTTCATTGCAAGGAGGGTATTTACAAAAGTTTACAAACAGGTGTGCAACATTTTTTGACATTTACTCGCATCAAGATTTCTTATCCAAGTTTTCCTAAACTACAACCCAACAACTACCCTAAAGCTAATTCACACACCTTTTTAAGTACAGTGGTTTGTTTTTCAGTACAATTTGGAAGCAAAAAAAAAATATGTGCATCGCTAAATTCTACTTGATTTTAACTAGATTTCGACAAAATCTAGTGGCGAAGTACATTTTTTTCGTACGGAAGATGTACTAGATATTGCCCGGAATCTCGTGAGTACAAGATTTTGCTCAAATGTAAACGCACTATAAGACCTAATTGTGTGGCTTAAGTGTCATCACAGCAATGCAATCAATGCGATTACATATACATTTATTTTTTAATACATAAGATATGCATGATAGAAGTACATATGGTTACATTAATATACAAATGCCCTAACTCACAATTCATTGACGACTAAATGAAAAAGAATAAGAATGTGTGCTATGAAACTGACATCAATGTTTTAAATCAAATTTTTTCAGCAGATTCAAAATTTTTTATTAAGCCTAAGAAAAAATAAATTTTGTAAATTGCACAAGATTTGATTACCCCATTACTAAACAGTGTTCCAGCTGGGTAAAATAAATTCAGTTTTGTAATTTTTTTCGTTTTTGGGATTACAATAGAATCCCGATTATCCGAACACCGATTATCCGGATATCCGATTATCCGGACTCATCATTCGTCTCAGCTGTAATTGTCTAATTGCCTTACATAGGTATTATGTAATTCATTATCTATCTATCGCTATAGCTCGTTTTTTTTTTTTGTATATCGTATTATCTAAACGACTTAAATTTAAATAAAAATTGACAAATGACAAACATGACAAATTTAAATGTATGTAAATTGATTTTTTGATTTGATTTGCTTTGAAATCGATTATCCGGATTTTCGATTATACGGAATACCCCTGGTTTTATTTGATCCGGATAATCGGGATTATACTGTATTTTGGTTTTGAGCGTTTTGTTAATATGGCGTTTTTTTTGTTTGGCGTCTTTTTCTCGTTTTTGCGATTTTTCATTTAGGCGTTTTTTTCATTTAGGCGTTTTTTCATTTTGGCGATATTTTCCATTTTGGCGCTTTTTTTTTCATTGTGACGATTTTTTTTTCGTTTTGGCGATTTTTTTTCATTTTGACGAATTTTTTTCATTTTGGCGATTTATTCTAGTGTATTTGCTGTTGTATTGGCCATACTCTGTCCAAATTTCAGGTTCGTAGCTCTTACGGTTCTCGAGAAAATAGGGTGTGACTGACGGACAGTCGGACAGATGGACAGCGTAGCGAAAACAATAGGGTTCCTTTTCACCTTTGGTGTACGGAACCCTAAAAAGAACGCACGGTGTCATGGGACACCGGATAGGAACGTAGTTACTTACTTTTTACACAACTTAGAAATTGCCGCTTACCCCGCTAGTGGCCTTATTTTATGATAAAATATATAGGCGCGTAGTCATAGTCAAAACAAAGTACACTTTAAGAAGTTAAAACCAGTATTACCAAACAAAATACTGGTTTTAATTTCTTAAAGTGTACTTTTTTTTGACTATGACTACGCGCCATAGCTTTTGTGTCCTTACAGTCTCCGATCTATCCATCTTTTGAATCTCATCAAAACCGGAGAGATATTTTCAAAAAGGAAGAAATTTCCCCGTACCACCCTGTGATCCTATTAAAAAAATTCAATCAAAAAATGTATAGTGTTTGTCTTCTTGTATACTCAGATCTATCCATGTTTTGAATTTCATCAAAATCGGAAAGAGTTTCCAAGAATCGGCTAGATAGTTTCAAAGAGGAAGAAATTTCCATCTATCTTCCCTTGTGGTCTTATTTTTGAAAAAAAAAAAAAATGTACAGCCTATGTCTTCTTTTGGACTCCCATCTATGTTTAGAACTTAATCAAACTCAGTTAGATAGTTTCTGAGAGGCAGAAATTTCCCTGCTACCTCCGTTCGAGCTCCTAGTTTTTAACAAGCATTTAACCTACATACATATCGTCGCTGTTTTAACTAACCGACCTAACTGACATTTTTTAGAAAAATGAGTTAAGTCCTTTACTAGACTTTATAAGTCATAATACACATTGTCTACAATTTTCAATTTTTGTAAGCATTACTTTTGTGTCTGACGCAGCCACAATAATGAATGTATAAAACAAGCATAAAAGCTGCTCTCCTATTAAATATTTAAAATGTTAGTTAGGTCAGTTAGTTAAAATAGCGCATTTATTACTATCCAAGTCACGAGACACAACCCATATGGGAGATTCCAAAAAACTATCATAAAAATCCTCAAAATCGCAAGAGTTCTCCAGCACTTCCCCGGAAATTTACGGCAACACTGAAAATCCAAAATATTCGCAGTGGCAGCACCATTATGCTATGTAGTTCTTACCAGTATTTGTAACCAGATTCCAAAAAACTATCCTAAAAATCCTCAAAATCGCAAGAGTTCTCCAGCACTTCCCCGGAAATTTACGGCAACACTGAAAATCCAAAATATTCGCGGTAGCAGCACTATTATGCTATGTAGTTCTTACCAGTATTTGTAACCAGTATTTGCCAGTATTTTTTCAGTTTCAAAAAAATAGTTTTACATGCATGTCGGGTTATAAGTCCCCGTCCAGATTTGCAATTTTTGTTGCGACAATTTTGTAAGATTCTGCTTTGAAATTGCCATAAGTGTCCACATTAGGAAATTATAGTTTTGCAATTAAGTATTAAAAAATTCTATTTCACAACAAATTTGCCTGAAAAATTAACAATTATTTTTACTTTTTGTTACATTTTGTGTTTTTCATACAACTGAACAAATAAAATAAAATAAAATAAAATAAAATAAAATAAAATAAAATAAAACCTACAACTATAAATTAACAACTACGAATTTCAAAACAATCCTCCCTAATCTTCTCATCCCCCCCCCCCACCCCAGCCATAAGTCAAGCATTGCTGCAACAAATATTTGCAAGTCTGGACGAGATCTAAGTCCCCGTCCAGACTTGCAATTTTTGTTGCAGCAACTTTTTATTTTTTAGTGCAAAAGAGCGAGAGAGGAATACAAATAGTATATATTTCTATTTCAATACTCTCACACATATTCAAGCATTGCTGCAACAAAAATTTCAAGTCTGGACGAGATCTAAGTCCCAGTCCAGACTTGCAATTTTTGTTGCAGCAACTTTTTATTTTTTAGTGCAAAAGAGCGAGAGAGGAATACAAATAGTATATATTTCTATTTCAACATTCTCACACATATTTAAGCATTGCTGCAACAAAAATTGCAAGTCTGGACGAGGACTATGAAAATGGTGATACAAGCTGAATGGAAAATATTTGTAATGATTTTATGTAATGTATGTCTTTGTTTATTCCAACGAAAATTAAATATTGTGCCAAAACTTATTGATTATCCCTAGTAATACTTATGTAGTCAAAAAAAAATGTTTGAAGTACAAAAAACCCAAAAGCTATTGAACAAAAAGTAGGCGAGGGAAAAAAAATGTGAGTGAAACAAACCAAGAATATAAATTTCCATTTTAGAAATTTTCAACAATTTTATGTTTTTGATAGTGATGAATGTTGGAATTTCAATGACAAATGTTTGGGATATTACGTGCAGCAATTGAATGAAATTATTGCTCGATATCTCTCAAAATTTACTTATGTATAAGTATTTCTATGAGAAAGATGGATGGATGGATGGATGGATGGATGGATGCTTCTTGCGAGTAATTTAACAAATTTAATTATTTGCCAGCCAATTAGTTTCTAAAATAGAGATGAATAATTGGTTTTAGGCAAAGTGACAATTGAGGCCGCAAAGAAACTCATCAGCGGAGATGACAAACGGTGTTTATATTTTTAATTCCAACATACATAATTTGGTTTTATTGTGCGCTTGACTTATTTTCTTAACTTTGACATTATGGCATCGTTTAAAGTAAATTTATTTTATGTGTGAAATTTTTGGCCAAACAAAAATTAATTAAGCGCAAGTGACTACGAGTACAAAACTACACACAAAAACAAATCTTTGCATATAAAACCTTTTTTTTATATTTTTTTTATATTTGGGCATAAAATGCCAAACATTCAACATATGTATTTGTTTGTTGAGGTGTATGTGTGTGAGTTGTGTGTGTTTGGGTTGGGGGGAGGGGAGGGGTTTGAAATATTGTAGGCACAATTTAAAAAACGAAATTTGCAAGTGGAAAAATGATTGATGTTGTTATAATGAACAAGTAAGTGTGCTACATGGATGGACACTGAAAACTTTAAGGATTGTAGAAGTTAAATAAAATTTAAAGCAGTGATTTTAGCTTCAAAAGCCGATAGAAAAACAACACAAACCATATAATGGCAAACTAAACTCCCAAAGGCCTTAGCTGAAAAAAAATTATAAACACACTTTTTGATTGATAATGATGTAAATAACAAAAATACATATTTCCTTAAAATTAAACATGGATACGTTAGAAAGAGACGATATTATTAATGGAACTTTATTGTCAAAAAATGCGTAAGCCAAACAGCAGTAACTACACTTTTATAGGAAACAAAGAATTAGAACAAAGGTTTCATCCGTGTTACTTTCAATTACATATTTGGGGCATTCAAACGATAGTTGTAAAGCTCATAGTATCATAATGTTTTAAAATTTTAAATTATATTAAATTAATTTAATATATTATGACAATATGACCTTTACGACTACCGTTTGCATGCCCTAATTGTTTTCTGAACATTAACATGTTTGCATGATTTTTTGTTTTTTAATAGTTGTAATGAGTTTTGTATATTTCATATTCAAAATAAAAGAAATACAAAGTAAGAAACATAGTTTGATTAAATATATTTATCATTGTTATTTTTATGGAAAAAAGAAATTAATGCACTTACGGCTTTTTGGTTTCGGAAAAACTGATTCCATAAGACCGTGAGTAGCATTAGGAAAAAAACTTACAATTGTTTTCCTCACATCCATATTAGTTTTCTAACTTTAATTCAAAAATTTGGCTACTAAAAGTTCATTTATACCTGCTATAATCATAACCATACAAAACAGCTGTTCGGCCTAAACTTATGGGCAACACTGTATTTGATTAAAGGTAATTCGCCACAATGCCATAACTATATATATATTTCCTTGTTACACATATTCGTTGTTGCTTTTTTGCAATGAATGAACAAGTGAAAACAAAAACAGCTGTTTATGGCTATGACAGCACTAATAGGTAAAGCAAATATATTTATGGTTAAGGAAATGGTTATGCCTATGGCTAAATGCCATGGCACCTTAAAAAATGGTCTTTGATTTTTAAAATTTTTCGCTTCTGTAAAAAAAAAGTTCAGTTACTGCTTTTTGGATTTATGGTGACGATATGTATATATCTATCACTACCATCATTTGGAAAACCACTTCTTATTACAAAGGAAAGGTAATGTATAGACTGTGGGTTCTGATACTCCCTAAAAGTAAAATATATGCAGTAAAGTGCGATTTTGGCTCTCACACGGCGCTTGTTTCTTTTTGGTGCTTTTTCGGTTTAAGGCCTTTGTTCTTTAGTATTGATGTTTTTTTTTTGTTTTGGCGTTTTTTCGATTTTTGGCGATTTTTTGTATTGAAGGTTTTTTTTTTGTTTTGGCGACTTTTTCGGTTTTTGGCAATTTATTTTTGTTTTACCGATTTTTTTTTCGTTTTAACGTTTTTTGTTTTGGCGTTTTTTTCATTTTGGCGTTTTTCCGTTTGCCGTTTTTACAGCTTTTTGACAGCCTTCTTACATATGTGTATTTTTTTAGCATTTTAGCGTTGTATTTTATTTTTGGTGATATTTTTCATTTAAGCGCTTTTTTTATTTTGGCGATTTTACGTTTCGGTAGTTTCTTAGTTTTTGGATTTATTAGTTTTACTATTCATGAAAATTTCAAGAGTTTTCCCAGATACAGCAAGTTGTCAAAATTACATATTTAGTTTAAATTACATTAACTGATAGAATACCCTTTAATTTAGATTTTTATAAATTTCAGTGTTACTTGGTGTGGTCTGTCAACTTTGAAAATTTCAAGTGTCTGCACAAATGATATTTTTTTATATTTAGAGGTATAAAACTTAAAGGTGGCAACACTTTATTAACTGGCGGCCATTTTGTCAGCTGTCAACTGCTTTAGCTTTAGTTTGGTTTGACATTTCAACATGAATAGACTGACGCCTGAAAAACGCTTCCAAATTGTGCAAATTTATTTTGAAATTCATGGTTCCGTTAAAAAAAGCTTATCGCGCACTACATCCATCTGAGAAATTAATTCGATTAAACATGGAACATTTTCGCACTAAGTTTACTCTTAATAATAATACGCATGCACAGAGTACGACGTCTCAGTGCGTACAGAAGAAGCCATTGCTGCCCTAGATCGTAATGTAGAGGAAGACCCGAATCAGTCTATACTCTATCGAGCACAGAATTACTTAATTCTGCAGTCTTCAACTGAACATCCATGAAGTGCAGGAGATGTGGTTTCAACAAGACAGCGCAACATATCACACAGCTCGTGCCACAACTGATTTATTGAAGAAAACGTTTTGAAACCGCATAGTGAATTGGCCTCCAAGATCTTGCGATTTAACGCCGGTAGACTATTTTCTGTGGGGATATGTTAAGTCGCTAGTCTATGCCGATAAGCTCGAAGCGATTGACCACTTGGAGGACAACATTCACCGCATTATTGCCAATACACGGCTACAACTGTTGGAAAAAATCTTCGAAAATTGGACTTCCAGATTAGCCTACGTCCAAGCCATCCGTGGCGCTCATATGCCAAAAGTCATATTTAAATTATAATGTTAGAAGATTATCTTTCAAATAAAGCAATTTCATGTAAATTAAAAAAATTCATCTTTTTTTATTCCATTTCAAAGTTCTATACCTCTATAAAAAACACCCTATATAATTGCCTGCATATTGGCTTAGGATTTCAATATTTTTGTTAATTGTCATAACTATATTTGTTGTTATAACGGCCAAAGTTTTACATATTCTGTTCCGTAGTTTTTTTGGGAACTCGACAAAACGTCCTGTAACAGACAGACAGACTCACGGATAAACATCGCAGCGAAAACAATAGGGTTCCTTTTCACATTTAGTGTACGGAACCTCAAAAAAGGCAGAAAAAGATATTTTACCTTTTAAGCCAATTTTAATTTTAATTTAATTCAAGAAATGCATTATTCGACATATTGTCATAATCAGGGAAACCGCAAATATGCAATTGCATGTTTTTTCTTGTATCACGTATTAATGCGGCGACAAGATATTTATCCGTTTCAGAACTTTTAATAAATTTTGGCATCGATTTGTTAGTGCATATTTTTGCATATTTTACCCTTTAAAGCATGTTTATGCATATATCAGTTTTACACGCATATTTTTAGCATATTTTCGAATTTTTAGAGCATAATTTACGCTTTTAGGTCATATTTTCATACTTTATAAAATTTATTTTATTTCAACCCGCTTGGAACCACCATCTTTTAAGAAAACCCTCCATTCCGAAAAAAAAAATTTTATGAATTTTTTTTTTAGCAACGCATTAAAATTTCATTTTTGAAATAAAAATTTAAGTTTTAAAGAAAATTTTTTTCCTGTGCTATCTGGGTTAATATGCTTACAAATTATTTTTAATTTTCGGCATCTAAATCTCTGTTCCAATGTTCCATGTAGTGTATAATTTTTTTTATATATAACGCAGTTTTACGGACGTTAGTTGCAATACAAATTTAGCTATGTGTGATTTAGCTGTGTGTGATTTACTCTGCCCCGAAAAGACCTTGAAGGAACATTGTAAATGTATGAAAGTTCATTAAGACGGGACAGAAAAGATTTTTATTTGAAATTCTAGGTCAATATTTTGTTATTTATTGCAATAAAAATTATAAATTAAAATCTTGTCTTATTTATCCAAAATACAGTTCCAAAGCCTTAATTCTGATATCGTGATGTTTTGAAATTAAAGTTAAACTCTTATGCATCCAATAAAAATTAATTTGTTTTAGTAAAAAAATTTATATTAATTTTGTTTTAACCTGCACTTCAAACCCAGTTATTCTTTGTTAATTATGTTTCCGTTTTTTGGTTATTTATTTTTTTCTTATTTTATATGCAAATGTTGTTGAATTTTTTATTAAAAAATATATTTTCATTTACAAATAAACCAATTTATTCTATTTTTAAGAGCATATTTTTTTACTTTTAAGCGCATATTTACAAGTTTTTAGTGCATATTGAATGCGCATAAAACACTTTTTTTTAGAGCATATTTGTGGTTTCCCTGGTTATTACGAACGTTAGTTTCAATACAAATTCGGGTTTGCTATTTGTGATGGACTCTACTCCGAGTGGAGATTGAAGGAACATTGTCAATGTATAAAAGTTTATTTTTATTTGTAAATCTAGGTCAATAATTTGTTGTTTATTGAAATAAAAATTATCGGCCCTGTTCTGAAAACCAATCAATTTGAAATCGCACGATTTTATAAAACTAACTCCGACAATAGAAATATTTTTTTAGATTCTTTTACAAAATTTTTATTATTTAGATTCTCAAATACATATCTGAAAGAAAATTATCGTCTAGAGGACAATAATTAATTTTTTGAAAACGAGAAATTTACTCGGATTCGGTTTAAAGAACAAGACCATATAAATAAAAAGCACTTCAAACCCAAAATTTTTTTTGATAAGGCAGTTATTCTTTCAACTTTTTTATTGTTTCCTTTTTTTAATTTTTTTCTCTTATTTTATATGCAAATTTTTTTAAATTTTTTAATTAAATATATATTTTAATCAGAAATAATTTCTTAATCGGGCTCAATTAAGTTCAGTATTTTCAATTCTTATTGAATGAACTATTTTTATTAATTAATGTGAGTTCCTAAAGAAGAGAAGAACAATTAAAATAGACTTTATTATTAATATGTATCACATAAATATTTTAAGACCAATTTATTTTATTTTTAAGAGCAAATTTTTGGAGTTTTTAGTGCATAAAACACTTTATTAGCGCATATTTTTTGTTTCCCTGCTCATAATTGTATTCTAAGCCTACTAAGCTTATTTTCAAAAATATTAATATTTGTGAATTCTCAAATAGTTTTTGAAAGTTTTTGTATAACAGGTTTGTGACTGTTGAAAATGTGTGGCTGATCTACTGACGATTTGTTAAAGCAACAATGTAATGCATATAGACAATGCTTAACCACCAGCAAAGAAATTTTACCTATTGGTCTTTAAAATAGAACTTTAAAACTCATTTTAATAAAAAAACTCATTTTTTAATAAATTTCCAATTACATATTAACTCCTGTAATTAACAATTCTCATGTAGGGTGCAGCAAATAAAGCCTGACTGCAGTTTACACAAAAACGACTTTACGACACAGACCAGAAAAATATTAAAAAAAAAATTAAATCGACAGACATTTAATATAAGCATGAACAAAATAAAATATTAAAAAAAGCAAATTGAGCAAAAAGTTACAGAGTTTTCATGTTTGTAGGCAACTATGAAAACGATATACCAATACCAGCTGAATATTTTAAAGTATGAGTGAAAACAACATGTATGTATGTATGGGTATGTACTTTGTGTGTATGATTGCTGCAGGTTAGTGTAATTGTATGTGTTTAACTGTATTAGTGGGTGTGAGTGAGTATTAACATTTGCCCTTTTATGGTTGAGATTTAATTTATTGCTAGCATCCATATAAAAAAAAAGAACAGAGCATAAAAAAGAATGATTTTTAAGGAAAAAAAACAGCAAGCATGCAGTAAAGGAAAGGAAATAAAGCCTACAGCAACGAAAAATAACAGGATGCGTTTAAAGGGCAGGCGTTTGAGTAAAAAAAATCACATGTTATTATATATGAACTATTTTACATTATTACAATTTCTTTTTTTTTTTTGCCCATCTTTTTATTGTATCCTTTTTTTTTGGCTTATGAGCACTCTGAGATTTCATTTTGTTATTACCCTACTTATACAAATATGCCAGAACAAACACACTTTTTGTGAAACACGCATACGAGTGCAAACTATTATAAAATATTACACACACCCATACACACTTGCTTCTAGACACCCACTTCCCATTTGACCTGAGATTCGATCAAAACGAGTGCTCACTTAAGCGAAGAAATTTCGAAACAAAATTGTTCGATATTTGTTCGATAATCCAAAAAAAAAATCGAGTGTTCGCTAAAGCGAACTTTTCTCGATAGTTTCTCAAATATGTGACGGTAGTCTGTTAGTATAGAGGCACCAAGTTCGAGCCATGACAGCAGTTTATATTAAAAAATAAAATAAGAACAAATACTTACATACACGTGTGCCGTTAATTATGAAAGTGGTCTAAGTCATATGCATTTTTGCTTCGAAATTTTGAATAAATCTTAAAAAAATTTAATAAATATTTCATAAATATTAAATAAATTTATATTAGTCGAGGCTACTACAACTCTAAATTAATATGTTGCATAATATAAAAATATTCTTTGATTTGTTCAAATGTAATCTACTAAATAAGTCGACCAAAGATATATATGACTTAGACCACTTTCAAAATTAAGGACACATATTATGTGCAATAATTCTACAAAAAAAATTTGCCACGACAGCCTGGTCGATGTAAAAAAAAGTAGAGTGTGGAGCTAAAGCCAAATTTTCTCGATAGTATCTCGAATGAGTCTTGTTGGGGCAAAACTGAGCAAAAGCTGAACTTTTTTCGATTCATTTTTAAGTATCACTCGAGATATATTCGAAATCGATATCAATAACGAATTTCTTGGTCAATTAGGCAAATTCGAAGAAGAAGTTACTACAAACTAAAGAGTAGGCGTTTATTGAAAAAAATATTAAATATATGCATATAATGAAAAAAGAATGAACATGAACATGAAAATGTAACATTAAGAACAAGACCAGAAAATATCCTTTCTGGATTCAGGTCATATATTTATTTTAATAACAGTTTTTTTTTAATATTTTTTAGCGTATGTGCTTGCTTTAAAATGCATATATTAAAATTTCGTTATTTTTTTTTAATAAAATAAAAGCAAAATTTCAGACAATTTTATATTGGTCAAGATTGGCAGTAATAAAGTTTTTTCATGTTCTGCAAAACAAAAAAGCTTCCTTATAATTTATAGGCTTAGGTCGTGAGCCAAACTTAATGAGTCTAGTTGTATTGAAAAGCAGTAGGACCTACGGAAATCTTCTCTTATAGGGCATTGACATTACTTCGATATCTATTACTTACGAGATTTCAAGCTAAATCTAGGTGCTTTTTACTAGATTTATCATACAAAACGAAATCTAATTTGACAGTAGATTGGTAGGAAATCTACTAAAAATTTAATATTTTTATTACTCTGATATATTCGGGTGGTTATTGGTTTGCTGCAGTAATAATGTATTTTTAATACAAGTATACTGTGCGGCAAAGCAGTAACCACCCGACGATATTTGTAAAAAAAATATTGAATTAGCTACGGTCTGCTTAAAAAGGTGTGTGAATTGGCTACATTGCAGTAGTTCTGGAAATTTTTCAGTTAATGGGTCTTGTTTTGGATAAAAACAAATATTGGAGGAGTCTCCTCCAATATTCTTTTTTCCCCATCTCCTACTGTTTTTGAAAAATATTACAAAAATAATTTTTCAAACTAAAATTTTTTTTTTTAAATTGTGTTGTAATTTTTACAAAAACAGGCTTTAGACTATTGGACATTGCTCTAGAGGCATCCAGGAGTCTCCTCCAATATTCTTTTTTCCCATCTCCTACCGTTTTTGAAAAAATTACTAAAAAACATTTCAAGACTGTGGGTCAAGATATGGATTTTTCGTGTTGTTGGATGTATGAAATGTTATTTAGATATATAAAGTGCATAGAGACGAATCTCGGTTTAAATTTTCTGGTTCATTTTGCTTAAAAAATTGGGTATCAAGTCCATTTTGTGGGAAAAAACTAATTACTATTATTTAACAGAGGTATGTTTTTTTTGTTAACAGAGCTCTGTTAAAAAAGACGGTTTGTGTCTAGGGTTATAAATTTTAAAATTTATCTTCACGCACATCGTCATTTGTACAGTATCAACAGTTATTTGCAACTACTCAGCATCTGAAACTTTTTGAGTTGTTACTCTTTATGATTTAGTGTGCGATATATATTTATATTTGTCATTTGACAGTTCTTAAAGTTTAAACTAAAGTTAACTAAAAAGTAGAGTTCATCTTCATGTTAAAAACTAGCTCTAAATCTATATTTGCTGTAGAATAAAATTAAATTTCTGCTATAAACAATATTCTTTCTTGGAAAAAATGCAATACTGAGTACCTTTTAATGTCTTGCACTCACCTCTAGTTTACACTCAGTGACTAAATTCCAGTGCAGATATACAATACAATGCAGAGCCTGTATTTAACTAAAATTTAGTGTCGCCAACTTATAGTATGTATTCGTATTTTACTAAAAACTATTATATTATTATGCACTAAAAACCACTTAACATGATCTTTCCTGTTTAGGCAGACACTGCTGTTTCCGGTTTCATTTTATTTTAAAATAAATTCAAACAGAAAAGGAAATCTGGTCACATATTAGATAATGTTAAAAGCTTTAAATGCAAATTGTTTATGTTTTAAAATAATCAACAATTGTGTAAATTATATTCCTTAATTCTTTTATGTTGCAAAAAAATAAATAAAAATAAAGAGAGAATAATTGGAAACCTTGAATCAAAAATGTTCGTTAATGTCTCAAAATGCCTTAAAGTAATTTATCATTTGCATTACAATGCATTCAAATGAACAATGTGGGCTGCAGCAAACAACATTCGAAATTAAATTCTATCTATGTTTGCAAATATGTTTAAGCAAGCAAAACCTAAAAGCCTTCCAAAGACTCTGTTGCATAAACAGAGAAAAGCCCGGCAGTTCAAGGATTTAAAATTTAATTTTAATGATATAACTAGGTTAGGTTAGGTTAGGTTAGCAGGCTGCAGGCAAGGAGAGTTGAAAATTAGAGTCCAGCTCTAACAGACCAAAAGATTATTTGTTCTATTTATCAACTTTAGTAACATACCACTAGTAGTTAGGAAATAAAAAGAAAGAACATTATTTGAACAGCCAGAGAAGTCATTGTTCATGCATTCAAAAACCTAGTAGAGTAAGCAGATCTGTTTTTTTTCAGTTTCCCTTGCCTTTGAAAGAACTAACGAGGAAAAAATTTATTCAATTTTCACTTAAATATTACTAAACATAAATGTGTGAATTTGGTTTCTTTATTTTCATTGCTCTCAATTATATATTATTTTATGATTTCTTTTACCATTGTTAGAAAGTTTTATGCTAATACTCTTTTGTATAAGCATCTGTATAATACGAGCAAAGATAAGTAGAGAGATGAGACGGTGAGTGATTTCGTACTCACGGCCATAAGAAAAAAGTTTCACGAATGTCATATTGTGTAGAGCGGGGCGGGGCCGCCCTCAATCGTTGGTCTATTGTAATACCACGGACACTCTGCTTAAGCGAAGTCCTATCACACAATAGCACAATATTAAGCTACCAACAAGTTTCAGTTCCACCCTTCAAACATCAAAAGTTCGTTCCTAAACTGAAGAGTACCCATGGTACTTTCTTGATAATCCGGTGCAATGAAACAGAAAATGTTGTACGTTTTTTTCTTCGTCAATATTTTCCCAACTGCACTAAAAGCCATTGTATTAATATTGAATATAAGACAGCATCCGTGAACACGGACACCAAAATCGACATTTGTTTCCTATTTCTTCAATTCAAAGAAACACTCACCCTTATTCCAATTTTCAACATTGAAGTCACATCAATACAATACAAAAAAAAAATTGGGGATTGTCTATCCGTTGTCGAAAACAGCTGACTGCTTGTGACAGTCTCGTGTTATTTTTTAGACCTTAGGGAACAGCAGTAAACTATCAATACCACTAAAGTGTTCTCGAGATCAGGTAGATAATCCCCAAATTTTTTATATCGCATTGACGTGACGTCACATCGATGTTGAGAACTGGAACAAGGGTGAGAATTTTTCTTATCTAGATGATACCATACAAAAATAATTTTTTTTTTAAGAGAAGTAACACTCAGGCAATTAATGTCGACTACTATTAATAGGTGTTACCTTCTTTAGGAAAGGGATAGTGACAGAGATGACAGGTGGCGGAGGAAGAGATAGAGGAAAGCTTCATTATTTTACAATTCTGCTTTTTGGTACGTTTTTAATAATGCAGAGCTGCAGCGCCTCTGGTGTCAATGAGGTGTATTAAAATTTCAAAGCTGTGTATGGTAGCCATTTTATTGTTTATTTTACTTCGCCGATGATTCTGTTACACATTACCAACGAATGAGGTCGCTCTGATGTTACATTAAGATTAGTATCTGCTGAAGTCGGTATAATTAAGTGACCAGTGTCTATGCCTTCATCACTAGAACTTTTCCTCCAGCAACTGACACTAAGAGACACTAATGCATATGAGACAAATGTGTGGTGTTTTTATTTAGTAACTGTCGGAGACCAGGGCTCGAACTAAGGACATTCGGTTTACTAGTCAGCGCACAGAGAAAAAACTGCCTCATAGAATCAAGAAGATTTTCTCTATGAAACGTTGTTAAGCTAAGGGGTATCCCAGCAGAAAGAAGCGAAGATTTTTTCATAGAGATTCCTTATTGTTTGCTGAAGAAAACCACATAAAATCAAGAATAATTCTTATTATTCACAACTTTTTTTACTCAATTTCCATAGAGAAAAACTTCTTGATTCTATTAGGTTTTCTTATAAATTGTAAACTATAGGGATTTCTTATTGATTTTATTAGGTTGCCTTCTTGATTTTTTTTCAAAAGGGTTTCTTCTTGATTTTATTAGGATACCTTATTGATTTTTTCAATAAAGTTTTCTTCTTGATTTTATTAAGTTCCTATATGAGTATGTGTAAAGCATCTTATTGATTTTATTATTAAGGAAATCTTTTTGATTTTATGAGGTGTTTTGTTATTTCATATCTATAAATAGACATAGAGACAATTTTTTCATGATATTTTTCGTTTTTGTATGAGCGTGTTTGCACAATTATTTCAATGGTTATTCAGGCTGCTTGTTAGCATATTGGTTAGAGTGCTTGTCTATCAGTCAGAGCTTTGCTGGTTCAAGAAATAATATGTATGTATGATGAGTTAGTTAATTAAGTATACAATGTAATATGTATGTATGTATAGGTATATGGTATAGAATTTAAATGAAAATACATAAGCAAAGCAGAAAGAATAATGACGTAATTGATTTTTTTTATGAGATCGCCTCATATAAATAAGAAGAAAACCCTACTGAAAAAATCAATAAGATAACCTCATAACAACTACAAGATTTCTTCTTGATTTTTTCAAAAAAGTTTTCTCTATGAAATTAATAAGATTTCCTTATTGAAAAAAAACCATAGAGATTTCTTATTAATTTTGTTCTACTAACACTGTTTTCTCTGTGCGTGCTAACTACTTCAGCCAATGTGGGATATCATATATGTTCCATACATATTTTTTTAGCTGGGGAGTCAATTATACTATTGTTCAAAATTTAATTAAATAAAAAGTGTAATTGGCGCAATTCATTTTTTTTTTGCTTTTTTTTTCAATTAAAAGTGTTCGGAAAATTCTTTTTTTTTCGGTACACAGTTTATAAGGTTACGCGTGTATTTAATCTCATTAATCCCAAATTAATTTGAATTTTCCGTGTTAAATTTTGTTGAAAATTTTTTATAAAGACATCTTTAAGTTTTTTTTTAATTTTTATAACATGTAAACATATTTTTTATTTAAATGCAAAACAACTATTTTTAAATTATTTATTATTAATTTTACTTTTGGCATTTATTTTATTTCATTTTGTTAAATAACTAGAAAAAACTCATTTTAAATCTAAGCCATTGCAAAAAAAAAAAAACTTTAACAATCGTATATAACTCGTTAAATGAATTTTAAATTGCATGCACATAATTTGTCAAATATTTGGTAAGTTGTTGTTGTATGTTTAAATAACAAATATCCTACTCATTTATGCTAATTAGAAATGTTTATTTGCAGTGAGTTGCAATGTTTTTAAATATTAAAATTGAATTCATACACTGCTTTCTTGCAGTGTTGCCGATTTCTATGAAATTTGTAAAACATGACATTTAACGTATTTTTTTTTACAATTTTCTTTGCACACTTGTGGTAAAAGATGAAGGTGATTGATAACTTTGAAACAGAGGATAAAATATTGGCTTTATTTTTTCTTGAAATTAAGAATACATTTTTTTTTGTTTGTGCACTATTTAGAGTCTATTTCACCAATTGTATTTAAATATTTACACACAGAGAAAACAGTGCCTACTAAATACCTCATAAAATAGAACAAACTTAATAAGAAATCTCTATGGTTTTTTTTTCAATAAGCAAATCTTATTAATTTCGTATAGAAAACCTTTTTGAAAAAATCATGAAGAAATCTTGTAGTTCTTATGAGGTTATCTTATTGATTTTTTCAATAAAAAATAAAAAAAATTGTGTCTTTATTCTCCGTACTTATGTATTTTCATTTTAATTCTATACCATATACATATGTATGTATGTATGTAGTATATTGTAGATGTTATTTATTTATACATACATACATACTCATTATGTTATATTCTTAACTAACTTACTCACCAAGTATTGAACCAGCAAACTTCTGACTGATAGACAAGCACTCTAACCAATATGCTAAGAAGCAGCCTGAATAACCATTGAAATTATAGGGCAAACATTCTTATACAAAAATTAAAAATATCATGAAAAAAATTGTCTGTATGTCTATTTATTGAAACGAAATAACAAGACACCTCATAAAATCAAGAAGATTTCCTTATTAAAAAAATCAATAAGATGCTTTACACATAATCATATACATAATCAACTTTTTTTACTCAATTTCCGTTGTTTTTGGCACCAAAAAACAATCGATAGAGAAAAACTTCTTGATTCTATTAAGTTTTCTTATAAATTGTAAACTATAGGGATTTCTGAGACATTATTAGATTTAATTGAACTATAGTGAATTTTTAATCAGAAATAATTTCTTAATCAGGCTTGAGTTCAGTAATTTCAATTCTTATGAATGAAATATTTTTTTATTAATTAATGTGAGTATCTACCTATGTATGTTTAACTATTCTTACTTATCTTTTACGATCATCACATTAATTATTTTAAGATATAACTTCGAGTGATATAACTTCGTGCTAACCTAAATAGAAAATGGAAAAACAGAAAATGAATAGTGATACTTACAAATGTGTTTGCCAAAGGCAAATCAATAATTGTATACACAATCAATTCTCATATTCCATTTCATAGAAATTTAAGTTTAATAGCTGATGTTAATAATAATCTCTACCCCAGTAGATAGACATGGGTGCTGATGAAGTGCGTGGCTGCACAGAAAAATATCGGTATTTCCCCCAGCTAATAGTGTCTAGTTTAATTTTTCTTCTCTTCTTTAGATACTCACATTAATTAATAAAAAAATATTTCATTCATAAGAATTGAAATTACTGAACTCAAGCCTGATTAAGAAATTATTTCTTATAGGGATTTCTTATTGATTTTATTAGGTTACCTTATTGATTTTTTTTTAAAAGGTTTTCTTCTTGATTTTATTTGGCTACTTTATTAATTTTTTCATTATTAATTGATTATGTGTAAAGAATCTTATTGATTTTTTTTATATATTTTTATTTTTTTTATTTCTTCAACTTTCCACTTCTGTAGGAACTATTTTATTTATTTTTTTCTTTTTTTTCCTTTTTTTTTTTAATAACAAAAAATATTTTCTTAAGATTAAAAAATAGTTTCATTGTAGACTTGAGTTATATAAAATTGAATTGAGACCACGGTAACACTGTTTCATTTCCTAATACCACCAGTGATGCCAACTATTTACAACCCAAACGCGCTATTCCCCTTCTCAAAACGCGCTAGAACGCGCTGAGTTACAGCATTGTCAACTATTTATAGCTAAAACGCGCTATTTTTCTGAGCGCTAAATTAAATTTTAATAAAAGTCGATGTATGTATTAGTAAATATACTTTTTTTTAGCAACTCTTTTTGAGATTTTGCAATATTGCTTCTTCGAAATTATATCCTAAATAACTAAAATAATTTAATACAGAATCAGAATCACCAAATAATCGAAATCCTTAGTTCTTATTTTAATTTTCTTTAACCAACTTTGTACCAGTAACAACATACTCGTATAAAATGTCGAATAGTTTTGCGATTCAAATGATTTTTGTACTTCAGCTATAATAGATGCTTGATAAGTTATATATATTTTTTTGGTCACGAATACGACTACATATTTGTAGTTGTGAAATTTAAAGATATTTGCCATTTACAGTATTAAAATGCGTTTTTAAATGAAATCACAGCCAAGAGAATTTTATTTGCAACAGCTGAATCAATAACGAAATTAAAAAAAAATGTATCACAGTTTTGGATACTAGAAAATTGGTAAATTTATACAAAAAAAAAAGAAAAAAAATGTAACTGAAATTATGTTACTGACTTTATCCAAAACGCGCTAAGTTAGCGCTTTTTTTATTAAACGCGCTAAGACGAAAAAAAGCGCGTTTGGCGTAGTTAAAACGCGCTAAATTGGCATCACTGAATACCACACGCCCACACATAATCAACATAAGAACACACATACAGACACACAACACGCATACACACAAATTCATATTCATTTCAACCTTTACAAAGTTCTAAATGAATATAAAATGCAAATTTTCAAATTCAGCATATTTTTATTGTATGATGAACTAAAAAAAATTTTTTGTTGGCACATTTTAGTTAAATTAAATGTTGTGTTAAATAATTTATGAAAAATTATTTAGCTGCAATTACGTATGTACATTATTAATTATGCAGGTTTAATTACATATATCGAAAAGTGTCTGTCAGGCGATTAATAATGAAAGTAATTGGTTAAATTCTAAATGTGAGTGGAAAAGCGGGGGGGGGGGTTATTATATAATCCGAATCGAACGGAAATGTGTTCGAATTCAATGTTAATAATATACAAATTCGAACAGTTTTCGTTTCGAATCGAATTACATAGATAATAACCCCTCAGGATTTCCAACAACAAAACTGAGTTTCTTAATTGTTACAATTGCATCCCTTTTCGTATGAGTGAAGCAATATTTGTATATCTTTTTTTTAAATTTTCAATTAATTTTAATTTGCTATGGACCTGCTTAAATACGAGTATGTATGTTTCCCTTTATGGTTTCTACTTTGGCAAACAATTTGAACGTGCACATTCCAGAGTTTTCTTTTACTCCCTTTTAGTTAATTTTCTTTTTCTTTTTCTTTTTGTCTTGTAGTTTATTTGTGAAGTGTTTAAAGGTAATTAATTCTTTTAATTTAATTTTGTTTTTCGTATAGTTGGTGTGCTATTATTATTGTTGTTGTTCGTTCATTCTCTATTTAATTTACTTACCTTTCCTTTAATTGGTGTAGGACTGCAAATTGGATTTGTATTTGGCATAAAACCAGCATTTGTAACAGAATTCGAAGCAGCAGATTCAATGCCACTACTAATACTAATGCCGGCAACACCACTACCAGCAGCTATAGTAGTAGTTGTTGTACTGCCGTTATTGTTAACATACCAGGCAGGTTGTTGTTGTTGTTGGTGATGATGCTGCTGTTGCTGATGTGAATGTTGCTGGTAATGTAGATGAGGAGAGAGATGCTGCTGCTGCTGCTGCTGCTGTTGCATTGTATGCAATGGTGGTCCATTATAACGAAAAGCTGTTGGTTGCTGCTGCTGCTGCTGCTGCTGTTGTATTGGACCCATAAACTGAATGGCCTGCATATTCATGGCTCAAATGTAGCGTGTATCTTTTGTATGAGTGCAATGAATATGAATGTAAAATGCAATCGTTTATGTGGATGGCAGTAAGTAGGCAGTTAGTTGTTGCAGTCGTAGTTAATGATACAAACGCATGTACAGCTTGTTGCTACTCACACATTTAAGCACGTGCACACTTACAAAATCCACTAATGAAGCTTCTTTTGTTCTTTCTTTGTTTAGTTTTTTTAAGGTGTGAAGAAGGCAGAGAGAGGGAGACAGACAGCGCGTATCGTTCTGGAGACGGACAGACGGACACAAATTCACACAAAAACAACAATTAGAAAAATCTAAAAAAATATGTAAAAAAAAGAAAGAAAAAAAGCTTTTTTAAAATTATATAGAAAAGGCAAATAAATAAAATTAATTTTTAAATAAAACAAGATAAAAGGGTTGTCTGCGCTATAACAACTATTAAATAAAAATTTTTAATAAGTAAAATTTTAAATAAAGTTTTTTATAAAAAAATTGGGATCTAATTTTTTTTTATAAAAACAAAAATTTACAACAGTTTTGGTATTTATAATTTTTTTTTTTAATTACTCAGAAAATATTTTTAATTAAAAAATATAAAAACAATTAATTAATAATTTAATTGTGTCAATTAAACTTTTTAATTGATTTAATTTCTGAACAAAAGCTTGATTGACTCAACTAAGTTTTTAATTAAACTTTTCAATCAATTAAATTTTCAAACAAACGTTTACTTGGCTCAATTAAAATTTTTTATTTATAATATGTATTTTTTCAATTAAATGTGTTAATTACAGAAACACTTTTTCCGTATAACTATCCCATATTGCACTGAAATCAAATTCCAATGGACTTTAATGTAAGATTCGGTAATAAATTTTATAATAAGAAACAAGCAAATTTTAAATTTGTACTCATTGTTCAATTATTCTCATTGCGGGGTAATGATATAAACTTGTTATATTTTAAAAACTTTTTAAAAACGTCTACGAAATTTTGAAAATATTTGGACGTATGTATATAATTTTTTTTTCTGAAGCATCAAAGTATGTTTTCGCTACGAGGTCCGACCGTCTGCCTGCCTGTCGGTCACAGGATGTTTTTTCTTGAATTTTTAAAGGAAAAACATCAAGGGAAAGGAAACATCGGACAACGTGACACAATTTTATTTGTGTTAAACTAGATTTTTCGAAAATCGAATAATTTAAAAATTCTTTATTTTAATTTTTTTTAATCAAAACTAATTTGTTATTCAGTGATTTTTATATTTCTAAACAGAAATTATTGTTATTTCCAGATTTTTTATTTTTTCGAGCAGAAATAAAAATCAATTTCTGATTTCTAATTTTTCTAACAGAAATGGAAGTTACATTATGGTAAAAAAAAAGAACGCACGGTGTCATGGTACACCAGTTTTATTTACCTTAGAAAGTATCCCTTAAGGCCGTTTCACACTATAATACAAGTATTAATACTTTTGACGAAAATGCATCCCTAATCTAATTTCTGTTTAAAAAATTTCTAAAGACAATAACAACTCAACATGTCAGAGTTGCATTTTCCACAAAAGTATTAATACTTGTATGATAGTGTGAAACGGCCTTTACCGCCTACTGCGTTTATATGTGATCAAATATGTGTGTGTGTGTGTGTGTCTTTCCTGACTCAGATCTATCCATGTTTTGAATTTCATCAAAATCGGTTAGATAGTTTTAAACAAATTGCCCCAAATTGGATTCCACCATGGTTTTTATTTTTTTTATAGCTATGCTATTTATTGCGCGAAACAGGATTACGTGATTTTCGTAACAAAAATAATTGACACTATTACAGTTATGAATTTATTTTTGTTTTGATTTCTTTGTACTGAAAAGAAGAGTACAAAACAAATTGTTTGACTTTTGTTTAGTTTCTTTCTTTGAAGTGAGTGAAACAAAAACAAAACAAAAAACAAACAATGACAACGATTTCTCAATTTGTTTTTGTTTTATTTTTGCACATGAGCACAAAACAGAGAACACAGCCACAAACAATACATACTTTAAGCGTACAATTTTATTGCATTGCTATTTCACACATGAATTTTTTTTTATATAACTAAACAGCATAGCTATAACCGGGTGTTGTACGACAGCTCTCTTCTTTTTTTTATTTTTGTGGGATACTGTGCTCGAACCCTGGGTTCTTTGGTTTTGTAGTCAACGCTCAAACAACTTCAGCCAACGCCAACCTTCAGGTTAATCTTCAAGCTTTGATGTTTTCAGAGACTTGTAGTAAGTACAATTTAAGGCGAACATTTTTTTGTATCACATATCGCATTGTGAAGTTTCCACTCAAGTTTACTTATTTGATGCCTTTTTCGAAAATGATAAAAAAGGGCCGTGTAGACCAGAGTTAAAGCTTCGTAAAATTTTACATTAAACTACTAAGCATATTTTATGCATAAAATGCAAGTGTCAATATGATTTATGATTAAACGATTTTAAAGTTTCTAACTAACTTTTATTTCAGTAAATTTGTAAATTTTAGTGCTGTTTCCTGTGAACAATAGAAGGTATTTGAAAACAAGTGTTGCAGCTTCTTTTTCCTTTGTAATATAAAAATCATTACAGCTCAGGGCGTATATTAATTCCGATTTTTCTATATGGCACTGTGCAGCAGCTGAACTCAAAGTTTAGTTATACCCGAAGTCATTTCCTTTTAAATGCTTTAGTTTTTAAAACAATTTCTTCTTTGCTTAAAATCCTTATATTATTCTCAGCGTGTTTATTTTTTTTTTTTGTAAAAAAAAAATTTACAAATTAAAAAGGCCAAATTAATTTTTATTGCTGTGACCCAAATATTTAGTGTGTGCAGCTGCAATTAAACTACCATGAAAAGGTTGACTACCGTGTCCCCCAGAGATTTAATGTCTATTGGTTACAAACCATCTAATCTTTATTTCAGTGTAGCTTTTACAAAACATGCTGCTGTACATTATTGCTAATGTTGCTGCCTGAATTTTAAATGGCGAAGCAATTAAATATTAAATAAATAAATTTTAGAAATATTTAATTTAGAAATAAACTTTCACCTCTGGAGAGCAAACAGACTACACACGTGTTATTTGAGCCGAGGACTAACTAGAATCTAGAACGAAAACCAAATTAAAGATAAACAGCATTTTGGATTTAAACTTTTGACCTGTTTTAAATTAAAGCCTTCTTTTCTACTTTTTGGTATAAAAGCAAAATATTAAAATCTGTAACTTAAACCAATTTATAACAAAAAAAAAAAAAAAGTACAATACTTGTGCACTAGTTAGCACACACAAATCTAAACTATAAAATATGTACATATACGCATGTAAATACCCTCTAGTCAGCCTAGAACCATATGTCTCTATGTCAACACTCTTTTCTCTAGCGACAATTTCACTAGTTAAAATGTCGACAACTTTCCTTTATGCGCGAGTATAGATACGTTAGAGACAACAGTTCTAATGTATTTCTGGTGACATTGTCAACGGACGTGTCAATAGTTTGTTTTCTTTTTTTTATTATGCTGTGCAGTCAATACCAGACTTGCAAACCGATTGTCGGTTTTTGATTGGCTCTATCAATTTTAAACAAATGTTTTTAGTTGAATAATATAATTTTGTTTAGACAAGGGTCACTTTGAATCTTTGGTTCAAATGTCTCTATATTGCCATAACAGAACTACCTCGTCAATAGCGCTAAATTCTACTGGTGGATTTTCAATGGCAACCCTATGTTATATGTCAATAGGCGATTACATTGGCTGGGGTACACCTGGTCAGTAGTACTATTGACAATGTCACTAGTAAATCTCTACAATTTTACTATTGACATCGAGCGAGTAAATATCGATATTGTAGACTAGAGCCCCTAAAATTTACTAGTGAATCTCTGGTGACAATGTCGCCATGTGGTCCCAAAAGAATTAATTAGTTTGTAGTGCTACAATATACTGGTGGATTTTCAATGACAAGCTAATGTTAAATGTCAATGGATGATTACATTGGCTGGGATACACCTCGTAAGTAATACTACTGACAATGTCACTAGTATATCAGCACAATTTCACTATTCGCAATTCCTGCAGGGTATATAGAGACATACATACACACATACAAGGCGTACAAGTAATAAAAGCTACAAATGCACTCGCTGTGAAGCACAAAAATATGCATGCATATACTTGTATTTGCATGCATAAGAACTTTAGAGCGCATAAGTGTGTGTTATTGTGCTGGAATATGTGTGAGTGTGAGTGCCAGTGTGTTGGC
The DNA here is from genome assembly GCA_944452675.1 of Tachina lurida. NCBI lineage: Eukaryota > Metazoa > Arthropoda > Insecta > Diptera > Tachinidae > Tachina > Tachina lurida. The sequence goes on from OX101754.1 coordinate 127,488,527, forward strand.
ATTTTAGTGCTAGTCATAAATTTGTACTTATGTAACATTAGGCATCTGGCTACAGTATTTATCTCTAAATGAGAATTGGTATGTCGGTTTGTCTGTCTGTCTGTCTGTCTGTCTGTCTGTCTGTATATTCGTTTATACATTTTAGCCTATAAAATTCCAAAGTGTGAGCATACCATTCATTTTCAAAATTATTTGCATATGCATACATATTAAAGAGCGCTTTTGCAAAAATTACTATTTTGTTTAATTTATTTTATTTTCAATGCTTACTACATGCAGTTAAAAACTAAATTTCGCTTTAATATATTGAAACCAAAACTCAGTCGTTAGAAAGGAAAAATTGAGCCTTGATAATTTGAAAGAGAATAATTTCTAAAAGCTTTAAAATAGTCGCATCTTGCAGCAGGGAATTAAAATTTTGTTTTTTATTTAAAAACTCTAGTTTTCCAAAGTCTTTTAAAGTAATAACGATGTAGACAACAGTGACATGTAGTTTCAGCTGGACAGCACTACATGCCACACAACTCAAAAATACCACATTGAAAATAATTAACTTTTTGTTAAAAAATACATTTTTTATAAATATTTTTTTTTTCGAAAATGTAATTTTTTTAGAAAAGTATCTTTTTTTTAAACAAAGAACTTCTTGCTGAAAGTAATTTTTATAGCTATGCTATTAATGTCACGACACAGGAGCTAGGACGTGATTTTCGTAAAAAAAAATAATCTAAACTATTACAGTTTTAAATTAGTTTTGTTTTGATTTCTTTGTACTTAAAACCAGAGTATGAAAATAAACGAAACAAATTGTTTAGTTTTGTATTGTTTTTGCACTTGAGCAAAAGCCAGCGAGCACAGCCGAACGGCTGGAAGCCAGCTAGCAGCCGCCACCGGCCACAAACAATACATTATTATGATCATACGCCGCTAGAAAAGAAGATAATGGGAAATAAATGGAAACGTTTCGAAATATTTGCGGCGAATTTGACATCATCATCTGATATAATATTATTGCATATATAGCTAAGCAGCATAGCTATAAGCGGGTGTCCTAAGACAGCTCTCTTCTTTTTTATATCGACAGGTGGCTTTTTACATAAAACGAAATTTGTATATAAAAGTAGCTGCTTATAAGAAATGTACATTTTTATAAGAAAATTATTTTTTGTAAGTAAGTACACCTTTATAAAAAAGTACCTTCTCAAAAGGTACTTTCTTTAATAAACAAAAGTGCTTTTGTACAAGAAAAAGAAGTTTTAAAGGAAAATTACCATTTGTAAAAAAGTACTATTACAAATAGTACTTTCAATAAAAAACAACTTTTGTTAAAAATAGTATGTATGTATGTATATATTTATTAGAAAAGTGACTTTTTATTAGCAAAGTACGTTTTGACAATAAAGTGCCTTTTCATAAGAAAATTAAAAATAAAAGTAATAAAGTACATTTATATAAAAATACCTTCTCAAAAAAGTAATTTATTTTATAAGAAAGTGGTTTTGTTTATAGGAAAATTACATTTTATAAAAAAAAGTACCTTTACAAAAAAAGTACCTTCTGTAAATAAAACCACCTATTTAAAATAAAGTACCTGTTTAAGAGAAAAGTTCCATTTTTTAGAAAAGTCCCTTTTAATAAAATAGTACGTTTTTTTATAAGAAACTGACATTTTTATAAAAAAGAGCCTTCTCAAAAAATTTATATTCTTTTTAAGTATCTTTTGTAAAAGTACCTTTTTATTAGAAAAATAGCTTTTCATTAAAAACGTAGCTTTTCATTAAAAAGTACATTTTTTATTTATATAAAATTGTACATTTTCATAAGAAAATTAAATTTTTATAAGTACTTTCCATGAAATATTAGCTCTTTTTTTTTAAAATACCAATTTAAAAAAAAAAAATTCTTATAAAATAGTTCCATTTTATAAGAAAAGTTATTTTCAATAAGAAAATTACATTTTTCTAAACAAGTAAATTTCTGCATAAAAATTTTATAAAAGAACAAATTTTATAAGAAAAGTAAATTTTTATAGGAAAAATAACTTTTTACTAAAGTAATATTTTTTATAATAGAGCAACTATTTTAAGAAAAAGTACCGGATTACCGGAAGCAAAGCACTTTTACGTTATAAAAATGATTTTTTTTGTATAAACAATTTTTTTTATGAAAAAGTACCTTTAAAAATAAGTACATGAAGAAGTAAATTTTTGTAAGAAAACTATCCTTTGATAACAAAATAGGTTTTATAAAAAGGCACACCTATTCCCAAAAAAGTACTTTTCGATAAAAAAAATATACTTTATGAAGAGGTACCTTTTAATATAAACGCTTCTATATCTAAAAAAGTACCTTTTTATAAGAAAGATACCTTTCGATAAAAAAAATAGACTTTATGAAAGGGTACTTTTTTATGAGAGGCACCTTTAGATAAAAAAAAATATATTTTATAAGAAAAGTACCTTTTTATATTAAGACACATATGTCTAAGAAAATCCTTTTTATAAGAAAAGTACCTTTCGAAAAAAAAAGGTTTTATAAAAAGGAATCTTTTTGTATAAACACACCTACTTCAAAAAAAAAGTACATTTTTATAAGAAAGGTATCTTCCGATAAAAAAAAATATATTTTATGAGAAAGGTACCTTTCTACATATAAAAACACTTTCTTCTAAAGTACCTTTTTATTATAATATACTTTTAATAAGATTTTTTTTTAGAAAATTCCGTTTTCATAAAAAAGCCAAATTTGTATAATAAAGTAAATTTTATTAAAAAGCCGAAAAACTTTGACTTTTTAAATCTCGTGAAGTTTTTCATCACTTAACACTTCATGCCGCAACATAAAGCACAGGAATATGTAAAATTATTATTATCATTATTATTATTAGTCTTATAACTCCCAAATGTGTCGAGTTTAACCGTTATTTTAAGCATTAAACAGCCGTCAGTCAGTTAGACAGTCAGGCACATGATGGCAAGTAAAACTAAAATGCATTCACTCAATTGAGGCAGCCATCCAAATGTCTGTCTGTGCTCCAGTCTGCCTGCCTCTAAAGTGGCATTAAGGAAATAAGGTTTTTATTTTCAACATTAAGCAGGTGTTTTAAGTACAACTACATGCATACATTACATCAAAACATCAAATACAGATAAAAATATAAATGCAAATTCAAGCAAATGCACACAACAGTCACACACACACATGCACATACACACACACACACTGCATGTATGCATGTCTGTGCATGCATAAATATGTTTGCATTTAACGAATTTTTCAATTTTAAAGGATGGTTGCACGTGTAGTGAAATTTGTGCATGTTGTTTTAACAGCTGTTAGTCAGATGTTGCAAATTGAAAAAGTATTAAAAAAATAGAAAATAAATATTTTACAAATTTAATCTCTTTTATTCACATAAATATTGTGAATATGGCCCAAAATCGACGCTTGCTATTGTTGGACATTCAAATGTTATTGAATGAAGTATGTTTTATTTGTTTTATTTGTTTCATGTATGTTTTATTTGTTTTATTTGTTTCACAGCTAATTTATATGAATGCAGAAAAAAAACGGATATGAGCCACGTGTTCTTAGGGGCCCACTTTTTGGTGTTGGGTTGTGCTTAGAAATGTTGGTAATTTTTTTGTGGGTAAAAATTCATCAAAGGTGGAAATTTGGGAGACAAAGTGATTAATTATTTTTGATACAAATAAAAAAAACCTTTTCTGCAGATTATTTTACATTCTGACATTTGTAAAGTGAGTGAAAATAGTTTTCTTTTCGTTTTTTCCAAGCATTTTGTTTAATATTTTTGGCAAAATAAAGTTTTACCCACACAGAGTAGAATTGGGGGTTAAAATGTTTCTCGAAAGAGAATTCTTTCGTCGTATTATATTATCGCTTCTAGTGCACACTCCGACATCCGCTTAAATAATATCCCTAATAGATGCGGAAAGTTTACTTTGCAAACTCTTAATTCAGCTGGGAGAAAGACAGAAAGAGATGGTATTCCTCTTTCACACGTATCTAAAAGGGGGTATAAAAATAATAATAATATATTCCAACTTTTACACATACATACCAACAAAAAGACCTGGGGTTACGTTCGGACACTACATATCTATGTAATACTATACAAAATTTAGCCTATATAATGGAATATCTTACCAGGGAGCCTAATCTGTATTTCGAAGCGAAAGAAAATGCTTTCGAATTGGTGTGTTGTTAATATTAGAATTCGAAAGAATTTGCTTTCATTTCGAATTACAGAGTAGACCTCCGGTACCTGGATTCAGTAACTTTTATTCCAATAATCGTATCGCTATAATAAATATAACGAAAATTTATCGACTTTGCCATTCAGTAACATATTTTAACGATATTCTTTGTGCTTTTCACATTTTCTATACAGAGCAGCCACATACGGCCAGGTTCTAAAAATCATTTCGTTTTGAAACCGAAAAATTTCAGGAAAAATCAACAAGAAAGCTCACTTATTGCAGCTTTTTATTTGGTTTTAAGAATTCATATGCTTGAGATATTTTATCCGAACACAATTTCGAATTCACTAAATTATCTGATAAAGAGAACACTGTTTTCCGTTTTTGAAACTTTGCGATTTCAAAACGAAATGGTTTTCAGAACATTGCCGATAGTACTGAATTAAATGGTGAGTAAGATAAAGCTGGAGACTATCGTAAAAAAAGAAATTACGGAATCACATTATCCTTACCGCAAGCTAATAAATATATCGATAAATATTACGATTTTCGGTTCGCAATACAGAATTACAGAATCCAGGTACTGATGTAGACATTTAAAAAAAGAATTTATGTACCCGCTAAAGTGTTTTTGGTTTTTGAGGTTTTTTTTTAATTTTGGCGTTTTTTCTTAGTTCTGGTACTTTTGTCGTTTTTGGGATTTTTTCAGTTTCTGGGAGTTTTTTTGTTTACGTTCTTTTTGTTTACTTTTTTTCGTTTTGGCGATTTTTTCGATTTTTGGCAATTCATACTAGTGTTAGAGATTTTTTTTAGTTTTAGCGCTTTTTTCGTTTTGGTGATTTTTTTTCGGTTTTTGGCGATTTATTTTAGTTTAAGAGAGTTTTTTTTTAATGTTGATGTTTTTTCGTTTTGCTAATTTTTTCGGTTTTTGGCGATTTATTTTAGTTTTAGAGATTTTTTTTCCATTTTGCGTTTTTTTATTTTAGCGTATTTTTTTGGGTTCTGGCGATTTTTTTGATTTGGCGATATTTTTCGTTTCGGCGATTTTGTTTTAATTTGGGATTTTTAGTTTGAGCGTTTTTGAAAATTTCAAAAGTTTTCCTCTTACGGTTTCCAAGATACAGCAAGTTGTCAAAATTACATTAACTGACAGAAGACCCTTTAATTTTGATTTTTTTTTTTAATTTCAGTGTTAGTTAATTGGTGTAGTCTGCATAAAAATACACTAACTTTGAAAATTGCAAGTGTGTATATATAATTGCATGTATATTACACTAACTACTTCAATATGTTACGTTCGTTGCTCGCTTTAGAACAGCCTGTATGTCTTAAATGTCATGTATTTGTTGTTGTAGTGGCTAAGGTTTTACATGTTCTGTGGAAATGTCAGGTCCGTAGCTCGTTTACGGTTCTCGAGGAAACAGCCTGTAACAAACAGACTGACAGACAGATGGATAGAGGGAAAGACGAACAGCGTAGCGAAAACAATAGGGTGGCTTTTTACATTTGCTGTTTCAAACCCCAATAAAAATATGTATATAATTAAAAAAAAATTAAATATTTAAGTAAAGCACACACACATTTTTGCCAATTCGTTAAGAAATTAGTATAAAACAATGCGAATATTTTTTATAAAAATACAACACTTTATGGATGCCCCTAATCACAACCTGTCTGTCTGTTTGTGTGTTTGCTTTGAATGTCGTAGGAGTTGTTACCGATATGAGTGCATTTATGAATATTTAAATATGCGTAAAGCACCCGCATGGGTTTTTGTGTACGTAGGCACGCACACGCACACACACACACACACACTCACACACACAAGCACACACCATGACATAAATCACTTTGTCAATCATTAATTTATGGTTTTAATATGAAAACAAACACATGCATGCCATGTTTAAGGCTTTAAATATTAAATTATGGAATTTTATTTTCTAAGAAATATTAAAGAAATGAAATAGAAAAACCAAATTACATAAAGTTATAATAAATAAATTCACAAACAAGTGTTTGCTAGACAACTTTAGTAAAAAATGTCGCTGTTAAAATGTAAAATTTTTAAAGGCAGTCCAGCATTAAATTTTTCTTTTTGATTTACAAATTGAAGACTATGGAAATATTTGCAACTTCAGGAGTCAGAAGAAAAAAACTTTTTCACCACATAACTTAATTACACAACAAAAATTTTAATTTACAAATCATGTCAAGAATCAAAAAGTTTTTTATAAAAAAAAAATTTTTTTTTAATTAAAACTTTTTAAACCTGATGCGAGGCATGTACAAAAATTAAACTTGTGCTTTTAAAATTCCAAACAGTTTCGTTTACTCTGCTGTTGATTCCTTTTAACTTTCGATATATTTTCTTTTATTTCATTATAAATATTTATAGTCTTTTCTTCTGTCGTTTTTTTTTTCTTGAACGGTAGCAACAAAATTTGCATATTTTTTCGATATTGATTGAATGATTTGGCTTCTTTGATTGAACTAGCAGTTTTTATTTTTCGTAGATTTTGTGTGTTTGAGCGTTTTTTTTTTTTGCTCTATAAATAATTTCATTTTGAAGCAAAACTCCTCTCATTGGTATTCAAAAAAAAAAAGTTAACTATTTATTTATTTAAATGTGGAGCAATAAATTTGTTATAGATTCGCAATAACATCAAAATGTTCAGGCTGTAGTTTTGCTGACTCCTGGATAAAAACTAAAAAAAAATAAAGTGAAATAAAATAATAACATAAAATAAGCAAAATTTGCTGGTACATATTTTAGTTGTCTTTTTTTTACTTTTACTGTGAGATCTAAACATAACAATGAAAGGCAATTTTATTGTACAATATCGTTTATTGCACAATAATATTGCAAATGTATGGGTACCTTAACTAAAAAATTTATACCTAAAGATGTAATTCTATTACAAAAAATATGGAATAAGTTTGACCTTCCAGACCATCACTGGAACTTCCCTTCCCGCTCCTTACGATATAAGAATTGGAAATTTCATTGATTTTAAAAGTAAAATAAAAAAAAAATAAAAACTCTGTTTTTTGTTGGTTAGGCACGTCTACAAGAGTTTCGTTGCTGCTAAAACAACTCATCAGTAGATTTCAACTACAATTCACAAAACTTATAAAACACAAATTTTTATAAAAAAAACGTCCCATATATTATTAAAAATGACCAAATTGGCCAACAATTGTTAAAAAAAATAATAAACAATATGAGAGCACATTCCCTAGGTAGTGATCGTAGCGAAAACGTAGCTGAGATATTTTTTTTTTCAAATTAAAGTTGACCCAGAGCATCAAAAAAAATTTTAAGAAAAATAAATTATTTTTTTTAAATTGCAACATGAAAGATATTTTATTAAAAAAACTCTTTTTAAACAAATTTAAAGATACAAAAATTTTATAAAAAAAAGAAGAGAGGTGTCGTAGGACACCCGGTTATAGCTATTCTGCTTGGCTTGAAATCAAAACAAAAATAAATTTATAGTTAATTATTATTTTTCGAACTGTATTTGTTTCTTAAATTCTTATGAATTGAATTAGGCTACTGTTCTTAACGCTTTTTAAGCCAAAATAAAATAAATTTATATTTAAAAAGCAAAGCTATAAAATTTAAAAATTGCAACATAAAAAACATTGTATTAAAACAACAAAAAGAGTTAAAAATACGAAAACATTATAAAAAAAAAGAAGAGAGGTGTCGTAGGACACCCGGTTATAGCTATGCTGCTTGGCTATATAAAACAAACTTAATGTGTTAAATAACAATGCATAAAAATTATATTACATGATGATGTCAAATTCGCCGCAAATATTTCAAAACGTTTCCATTTATTTCCCATTATTTTCTTCTCTAGCGGCGTACGATTAAATTAATGTATTGCTTGTGGCCGTTGAGGGCTGTTAGCCGGCTTAAAGCCCATCGGCTGTGTTTTCTGCTTTGTGCTTATGTGCAAAAACGATACAAAAACAAATAGAGCGATCCTTCTCATTGTTTTTGTTTCACTCACTTCCAAGAACCAAACAAAACAAAATCAAACAATTTGTTTCGTTTAATTTCGTACTCTGGTTTTTAGTACAAAGAAATCAGAACAAATATAAATTTATAACTGTAATAGTGTGGACTATTTTTGTTACGAAAATCACGTCCTAGCTACTGTGTCGTGACATAAATAGCATAGCTATAAAAATTGTGAAACGTTCTACACGTTGCAAATTTTGTTTAGAAGCTGCCGTGGAGAAATTTTTTCAACTTTATGTGAATAATTTTAATTTTTATTTTGTTAAACAAATTCAATTTTTGACATTATGAATCAAGTAAAAAGCCAGGTTGTTTTTTTAGACATTTGTGTAACCTTGATATTGCCTGGAAATGACAATAATATGCAGCATGTGCTGCCTATTTTATTTTTCTAATAACAAACTTTTAGGAATTCGTATGCATTTTGGTATATTGTTAAATAAAAACAAGAAAACAAAATACGAAAACTTTTTTTTTAATTTCGACAATGATTATCTCTCGAACCATTTAACCGATCTAGATCAAATTTGCATTGAATGAATGAATTAAGTTAAACGCGAAGCACAGGACACTGCGACCAAAGTAGATCTATTGTATCCCCTGCCAGGTGCTAGAGCACCTCATCTAGACCTACTCTCCTAATGAATCTCAGGATTGCCACTGGGTGCAGAGTTGGCAGTTCCCAATCCTCCAATAGGTGCTTGCCCAATTGGTTATATCTCCTGTGACATAACGCTTCACAGTTATTCAGAATATGGTCTGGAGTTTCATCTTCGTAATCACAGAATCTGCACAGGCTGTTACTCTCAATGCGAAGTCTGTTGAGGTGGTTTTTTCTCAGTCTACAATGGCCTGTGAGGAGGCCTGTGAGCATTCTCGACTCGTGATAGTTAGTCCTTGGTCCAACAACTCCAACACCAGAACCTGCCGGCGTTCTGGAACCATCAGTGTATAACCAGTTTCAGAGGAATACCAGGGTTCTTTCGGCCAGAACAGTTTCAAACTTCTTGTCGAAGTCATACACTTTATTCATCACGTCACAGGGTTGCGCAAGTAGGGGAAATCTTTTTGCCTGGGATTATTGCTCCCATTGGCTAATTAGACAGTATCTGTCTGTGCTTTTCCCCGCTATACTGATTACTTTTTGTCTGGCAGCAGCCTCTATCACAATCATCAGAGGTGTGAGTGAGTTCAATGAAATTTGCATTATTCGACGCAATTTCTCAAGTCCAAAAAAAAATTCTATGCACCCTTAAAATTAATCTGACAAGAGTTATTTAAATAAAAATACAAATTTAATTTTTGTTAAAATCTTATATTTTTAATTTAGTTTAATTTTTTCCCAACAATATCTTTCGATAGAATCAATAGATTTTAATTAAATTTTCAGCAACGTCGTTGTTTTTTTTTTTTTTTGGAAAACAAAAAAAAAATTTCCAATTCTCTTATCCTGTCCCTCTTTTCTATAACGAATGTGAGAACTTTCGTGACGAAAAAATTTTTGCGAACATGTGAAGCGCAGGATGAGTAAGAAAAACCTCTAGTTGTTTATATTTTTTGCAAGTTAATTTTTTATTTGAAAAACCCTGTGATAATTTGATTTTTTTCTCGATGCGAAAACTTTTCACAAATTAAGAAGAAACGAGGTAGTGTTATTATATCCAACACTCAAATATCTTGTTGCCCAAAAGTAACATTAACACAAAGAAAGTTGAGGTTGTGTATTCTTTTTTTATATCAATTGATAGCGTATAGTACATGTATGTATGTATGTGTATTAATTAGAGTTGAACGATATTTCGAAACCTGCTACTTTTTCACAGCGATTGAAAAATCACTCTAATCACAACTGTGACTGAATTTATCAAGGAAGAGGTTTTGAAAATATAGTTCTTTCATACAAAATGTGATTGTTCTTGTAAAGCTACCATATTAATTTTTTTTATACCTTCAGCTTTTGTCAAGAAAAAATCGTCAAATCGTGTCAAATCGTCTTTTCTGGCAACTATGTACCGCTCTCGCATTTTTTTTTTTTTTGCAATTTTATTGTGTCTCTGCCTCTTATACGACAATTCTCAATATTTGTACGGGGTCGATTGCTAATTGTTTGTTCTTGTCGATTTTCTTATTAGTATGTATCAAAATACCAATACTAATAAATACTTTTAAAGCAGAACAGCTGAAATGTGTTAAACCGTTATCACAGTCACTGTTTAATTTCACTGCTGCTCTTCTTATTAGATTTTCTCAAAATAACAGAACTGCTACGAGTACAAACAAAATACTGTTAAACTGTGTTCACAGTCACAGTTTAAAAAGAGCAATATTATAAAAAAAATCACAGTTTCGATCATCTCTAATGTGTATATGTATGTATATAGATACATACATACACGCATACTTACTCAGTCCCTGACAAGCACTTTAACATCAATGTTTACGATTACATACATTTATTTTTATGATTATGTGAGTAGTTTAATAGAAATAATAATGAGTGGGCAGTACTTGCTCTTAAATTGTTTCAGCTTCATGTTTGTTCTGAAGGTGAAGATGAAGATGATTTTATATAAAAATGGATAAAGAGATTGTTTGTTAATACAAAATTTATGTATGATATACATCTGTACATGTGTGATATTTTAAAGGCAGGAAATGTTTACATAGAGTTCATTAAATAAATTCCCTTAATTAATAAAAAAAAATAAAGATATTCCCCCTTATCGTGATTGGTGTATTTCGACATCGACTAGGACTATTTTGTAATAGATTAAATAAGACTTCCACATTTTTTCTTCAATCTAGTACCAAACTATCGAAGTCGTATTTGAAATACACCAACAACGATAAGGCAGATTATAAGATTTCACGACTATAATTTGAAAATGGAGGTTGTTTTCTTGTCAAAAAAAAAATTCCTTGTTTTAACACATTTTCTGTTATTCACTATGAAATTTTTTTCAAAAAATTACCTTCAAGGACACGAGCATAAAAAAAATTCTTTATTATATATTAAATTTTCATTGAATTATAATGAATTTTAATCAGAACTAATTTCTTAATCGAGCTTAAGTTCAGTATTTTCAATTCTTATTGAATGAAATATTTTTATTAATTAATGTGATTTTCTAAAGAAGAGAACAACGATTAAAGTAGACTTTTTAGTTGGGGGAAATGCCGGCAGTTTCGTCAGCACCCATGTTTCATTCAATAATAATTGAAAATACTGAACTTAGGCCCGATTAAGAAATTAGTCGAACGGAAATGTGTTCGAATTGCAATGTTAATAACATACAAATTCAGTTTTCGTTTCGAAACGAATTACATAATAAGCCTCCTGATTAAAATTTTTTCATTATATTGCTTTTTTTAATTATTTAAAGTTGCTTCAGATTTATTGTATTATTCATCCAACTTCGTCACCTCATTAGCTGAATTATAAAAATAACATAGGGAATATTGCATACATTGGTATATATGTATGTATATTCATATATATAGAAGTGTTAATTGGTTAATATTAATTCTCTTCAGGAACAAAATTTTTTCCAGCCATTAGTCACAAAAAAAAAAATTTATTAAACTGACACCATTTAATACTTTAAGCCCATTTAGTTCCGAAATTTTTTGTTGATTTTTTTTTTTGCTGGCAGTGCAAAAGTTTCACCACAGACAGTAAGCAAAAGAGTGAAATAATAATAAAAAAAAAATACATATCTGTGGCAAAAAGGAAAAAGTGCTTAAGTCGAGATAAGCCGATTTTGAGCTAATGGTTCCTTCGTAATATGCATATTCGGAAGTACCCCTGGTCAAAATCTCAATATATCGGCGATGTTCTGCAAATCACGGTGATTTAAAAATATTGATAAAAGCTAAATCACAGCTTTTGTAAATTTCACGATTTATAGCGATGGAAGTTAGAATAAAATATTCTATTATACATGACAAAAACTTAAAATAAAATAAAAATCCACTAACAAGTGAGTTGTCAATAGTTTGTTTTTGAAATCACCGTGTGATTTTTCAGGAAGTTATAGCACTATGACTTTGCGACTTATCTTTTTGGAATAATAGCTTCATTTAGGTTATACTTTGGTATATTTCAACTTGAATGTACTCGTAGTACTTATGGTGTGTAGAACGATGTTTGCTTAGAAAAAAAAAACAAAAGTTTATAGAGAATTTCCCAATTTAACTGTAAAAGAAATAAATTTCTGAAAATCGACTTGAACGCTTAAAAGTTATCTCCTGCAAAACAGTAAAATATGACTTAAACACATTTCCCTTATTGCCACAGATAAATCTCCAAGTTAAAATCGCAAAGAAAATACAAACATTGAAAGCATTTTTGACCATTACAGAAACAATTTAATATTTTTTTTTTGCTTGAAAAAAAAAACACAATTTATTATAAAAGCTTCCATAAAACTTATTTTTTATAAGATAAAGGAGAATTATATAATAAAAACAAAAAACTATTTAACCAAACCATGCATGCAGCTTTAATGCAAAACTAATTAAAATTATTTAATTATTTTATTTTAAGCTATAAAGTAAACTCATTTCATTGAGTTCATATTTAGAATACCATAAATATTAAACACAATAAAGTTCAATAAATTGTTGTTTGACAAAATATTAATAATATAAAAAAAATAAATTTATTCATCTGGCTCTAAATTATTAGGAGGTTATACATATATAGGTATGTATGTATGTATAAACAAAATGTATTCCGAAAATCATAAACGAAGAGATAAGTTTTAATTAATTATTTTAATACATATACATACATATAAATTATTCGAATTCGATACAATTATTCGAATGCATTATAAAAGAAAATCGTTAATCGTTTCCTCAAATTGCAATCGTGAAAAATTTTTCTCCAGAAATGTGTTCCTTTCTCTATTCCCCTTATCGTGAATAATATTTTTCACATGGATTTTCTCACTTTTTCCCTTGGGTTTGTTCACTTTATTTTTGCATTTATTTTGTATATACATATATTTTAAGTTATAAATAATAATTTTAAAGATAAGATCAATAGATAATGTCTGCTATTAATAACAATATTTCCCTGCAACAACACCTTTTTTCAGTGAACATGAATTTCTTTGGTTCACATGCAGTAAATTTTATTATTGTGGCAATTTTAAAGAATTTTTTCCACATCATCTAAAATAGTTTAAAAACACAATTCTACACTAAAAAGCATTTCATTTGAAACCCAAAATTTTTTAATTTCTTACTATTAAGGTAAGTCTTTCAATTATTTTTTACGCATTGATAGAGGAAACAAATGTTCCCCTGAAATTCGCGATAGTAAATTTCCTTTCAGGGGGGGAACGAAAATTTCATGGGAACAAAAATTTCACATATTATTCACGATAGGCGTTCTTGGCATAAAAATTTTTATTAAATTTTTTTAATTTTTTTTATTGTTTTACTGGAACTAGTACAACATTTTATTCGAATAAATTTTTTTAATCGAATAATTTTTTTTAATCGAATATATTATTTTATTCGATTATTCGAATGAATTAAAAATTCTCTTACAATTTAAAAATAAATAAAATCTTACTTTGGTTGAAATAAAATAATAAAAATTTATTCGATTATTTACATACTCGAAAGAAAAAATTTAATTCCACTTTTCGAATGAATAAAAATAAAAAAAGGAATTTTTTATCTGCAGTTAAAATTTATTGGAAAGTTGTAGGTATGTAGTGTATGTATGTACATATTAGTGATGTAACGAATGTCAATTTTTGATATTCTCGAATACGAATACGAATACGAATATTTGAAACGATATTCGCGAATACGAATCTAATATAAGAAATTTATAGACATTAATTGGGGGTTCTATTTACGCCTGCAATATGAAATATTAAAAAATTTTTATGAAAAAGGACTTCATACTCCTGTTGGCGTACTTTAAAGTTAATAAAAACTACCCAACATTTTAATGACCGTCATTAAATAATATTTGAAAATGATACAAAGCACAAATTTCTATAAAAAATTTAATGGATTTGTACAAACTAATATTTTTAGCTATTTATTTAAATTTCGTTTAGGATTTATGCATTTATTTATTTAACTTGTTTGGAAAAATATTGGTATTCGTAGTCGCCTGAATTTGGCGAATACGAATACGGATACGAATATCAAAAAATGGCCGATTATTCGACAATTCGAATACGACTACGAATATTCGTGCATCACTAGTACATTGTACATATGTAGGTATATAGAACTTCAAAAACTTCTGGTATAAAAGTAGATAAAACAAATTTATTACAAGAATCATGCACGAAAGGATCAGTTTTAATGAATTATTTTAACATACATTCTTAAAAAATATTATACAATTATATATTCGAATTCATAAACATTCTGCTAGAATATTCAAAATGTTTAAAATGTTGCATTGGATTGAATAAAAATTTGGCTCAATTATTTAATTTTTTTATTGAATTACTAGAACGAATAAAAATTTTTATTCGATTAAAATGTTTTATTCGGTTAAACTTTTTTATTCGATTATTTGAATGAGTGAAAAATTCTGCTAAAAATTTAATCTTAATAAAATATTACTTTCGCTGATATAAAATACATAATAAAAATTTATTCGACTATTTACTCGAAAAAATAAAATATTTAATTCGATTATTCGAATTAATAAAAAAATTTATTTCATTATTCCAATAAATAAAATACATACTAACATTAATTGAATGAAAAATTTTATTCGATTCTTTAACAAAGTAAATTAGTGCGTTCATATATGTTAAACTTGATTGTAACAATTCCCAAAACAAAAACCAATTATTAACTTCACTAAACCCGGCCAAACAGAATTGTTTGAAAACACTCTATTCTTGCGAAAGCCACTGAATAGATTAGTGCTGTTTTTACATTTATTTTCATTACATACTTCTTACAACTACAAATCGAGCTGGAAAAAAGGTCAGCCAATGTAAAGAAATGGTAAATTAGGAATATAAAAGAAAATTTTGATTGGATTAGTTTTTATTATTAGATTATTCGTATGAATTAAAAATATTTGCTACTACAATTCAAAACCATAATATGTGACCCGGTCTATGAAAAGGTGGCTTATGACTCAAAATCAGCTGTTAAAGATAATCAATGCATTTCGTCAGTTTCTCGGTAGTTGTTGTTTTTTGAGTCACAAGCCACCTTTTCGTAGACCGGGTCATATATATTAATTTCTTTAAAATCAAAAATTTTATTCGATTATTTACTCGAGGGAATCAAATATGTACGAGTAATAATTTTCTAATTTTTTTTTATTATGAGCAAACTGACGATTTGGTGGCGTATGATTAATTTATTTTATTTATATTAAAATGTTTATAACTCATACGCAGTGATTTTCCAAAATTGATTTGCGTTTACAAGGAATTTTCAGACATTAGATGCACTTTAATTAAGTTAATACGATTTTTTCGGAGCTTATTACATTTGCTAATTGTGATTTATTATTAAAGCATTAAATAATTTTCCCACAAATTCTGTACACATTGAAATATTAATGACGGTGCAACATTTATGTTTTCTTTTCGTTTTGGGAAAAATAACACTGTTACTTACTTTGCTTGTACATATATTCATTACGATTTGTAATCAAATTTAAAATATCATCATTAATAATATTCCAATTTAAGATTTAATGTTTAAAACTATGTGCATATGTAAATATTTTTATTGGCTTAATTAAATGTGTATGCAAAGAATATGCGTTGATGATAATAAGTTAGTAAACACTCTTAATTTAGTTGAATTTACGAGTAATTATTAAAAAACTTTATGCAATTATTCCAAAATATTAGTTGAAGAAAAACATTTTCCCGTAAATGAAAAAAATAAAATAAATTTTGTTAAACAGATGTTTTCACCATGTTCACAAACGTAACACACTTTAGATGCCTACACTTTCTTGTAGCCCACAAACATTCACATATGCACTTGGCTGGTAAGGATTTGAAAAAGATTTCAGCAAAATACAATAATATTTTCAACAAAAAGATTATGTAATTTATTTTTTTTTTTCAATATAGCTATGCTATTTATGTCACGACACAGAAGCTAGGACGTGATTTTTGTAACAAAAATAATCGACACTCTTACAGTTATAAAATTATTTTTGTTTTGATTTCTTTGTACTAAAAACCAGAGTACGAAAATAAACGAAACAAATTGTTTGATTTTGTTTTGTTTCGTTCTTTGAAGTGAGTGAAATAAAAACAATGAGAAGGATTGCTCAATTTGAGCACAAACTAGAGAACACAGCCGATCGCCTGTTATCCGGCTACACAAACAATGCTTTAATTTAATAATGGGAAATAAATGGAAACGTTTTGAAATATTTGCGGCGAATTTGACATCATTATATAATATAATATTATTGCATTGTTATTTAAAAACATTAAGTTTGTCTTATATAGCTAAGCAGCATAGCTACAATGGGGTGTCGTAAGACACCTCTCTTCTTCTTTTTAAATATCGAACTTCAATGTATACTGACTTAAAGAATCACTGGGCTCCCGTGTTTGTTGTTGATTAAATAACTTACAGAGCTTGCCAGGAAGATAATTAAACACTCGAACACTACCCTGCGAATTAAGATGGGGAAAAAATTAACGGCCTGTCCGACGATGTCACCAGAAATCGTTCGATCGTCAAATTTTATTGCAAACAACAATAACATTAGATAATTTTTTTATGTTTTCAAAATAAGTATTCGATCGAACGATTTCTGGTGACATCGTGGAATAGACCGTAAGAAACTATATTGAGGAAACTAGGTGCTTAACCTAACCAGGCTTGAAAGGGTTTTGGTTTCTCTATTGCCAGCTGACCCCATATTTCTTTCTAAGAGCGCACAACATACTTCAAGAGCATAAGTGTAGTCCGCAAATGATTGGATCTACATTGATCCAATCTAAATTTAAAGCTAAATAAAAATAAAATCCTATCAAACGTTTGCTGGGTTGGCCAGCAAACGTAGAGAAAAAGAGAGAGAGAGAGAGAGAGAGAGACAAAGTGAGTGTGTGTATTTGTATGTACGCGGTGGGCTTTTTTTGGAGAAGCCTTTAATCCTTAAACAACGAAAAACATTTTATACTAATAATGAAATCCTTTCAAGCTGTTTCACCATTTCAAAAGCGATTAAAAAACTTTTGCTACTGCTGTTGTTGCTATTGCTGTTGTCAGCAGCACTAAAATGCTGCTGGTAGGATATTAATGCCGATGCTGTTGTGTTGCAAACTGACACAAAATTCTCACCCTCCTACAAGATAAAAAAAATATAGAAGCAAAGCTGCTTCGTATCACATTCAACGTATGTACTGTTGCGGTTTGACTTTAACTTACTTTACGAGTTGTTTTCATTTCCATGGAATTCGGTTTGTCGATAAAGAGTAAATCGGATGTGTGTACGCGTTTAAGTGTTTTTGTATGGCGTTTTAAATGTATTTTTTTCCACTAAAAAGCAAAAAACATTAAAACACATACATTTGTATGTAAGTAAGTAAGACAATAAGAACAATGAAATTGCATGCAATAAATGAATAGAAAAGTGAAAGAAAAATATATTTAAAAGAAAAAAAAAACAACAATAAAAATTAAAAAAAGGCTTAGTTGTTACACAAGTGCTTACAGACCTAAAATGTTTAAGAAGCGTAAAACAAAAATACTCTTACAAATTGAATTAAACTACATTTGGGGAAATGCTTGCAATAGCTTCACAAAGCCAACTCTTTAAAAGTTTTGCATACTGACAAAAATCACTGCCAATTTAATTACATTAATGTCCGTTAAAATCTCTGTTACACTGTGTACGCTTACGTGCTATTGTTTCAAACTGCAAAACTGTAACAATAAAACCATTAATCTCGAATAGAAACATTCCATGGAGCGATAAAAGAAACTAACGAAATCTACAAACAGACAGACACATTGACACATCAGACAATAGGACCGATTTTTTTTAAAACTGCGAAAATAAAAATGGAAATAAAAAACGAAAAGAAAAAACTTATTTGTATAACAACTACTTCGCTTAATTCTTGAAAGCCGCAAAGTACCATTTCCAAAAAAAAAAAAAAACAAAGAAACCCCAAAAAAGTTTAATGCAATTTAAGTTAAAGAAAAAATTATTGATTGACTAGCATCATATCTTTTCTATTCAAAATAATTTCGTAGAAATATTCTTCTTTTGGTCCATTGTCATTGCCTTCACACACTTTTCATAGATAATTTTCGATGTTTTCGCATATTGCTCAACGAAAATTTTCATTATTTTTCAATAGTTTTCATAAAAAATTTCCAACTTTATGAAATAAATGTGATTGAAAATTTGAGAAAGAAAATTTTTGATGTTTTCGAGTCAATTCTATGAAAATGTTTCGATGTTATGGAATATTTTGTAAAAAAAATAATTCGATGTTTTTGAAAATTTTTCATTTTAGAAAACTATATATTAAAAGAAAATATTCGATGTTATCAAAAAGATATAAAAATTTTTAATATTGTCAATTAACTTTGTCAAAAATTTTAAACGTCATATATTTAAAAAAATATTGTATTTTATCGAACGAAAACTTTTACATAAAAAATTTTAATTTTCAATTTTGTGGAACAATATTCATAGAAAACGTTCGATATTAAAAACCTTTGCAGTTGTCACAAAATATATTAATTTTATGGAACAAGAACTTTTGATGCTTAGATTATGGATTGTGGGTTATCCCGAACTTTTTCGATGTTTTAAAACAACTTCCTTACCAAATTAATGGTACTAAAAAAAATCATAGAAAAGTGTTGATGTTATTTAAGTAACTTTTTTATATTTCGATGTTAAAATTTTCGATGTCTTCGAGTGAATTTCATGGATATTTTTCGATGTTATCGAAACTTTTGTTTGAAAAATATTCGATAACATCGAAAAAAATATTCATGAAATTCACTCGAAGACATAGAAAATTTTAACATCGAAATTTAAAAATGTTTTGATGTAATCGAATAATTTCTTAACAACATTATCGATGTTTTTAGTATTTTTAGAAAACTTTATATGCTATAAAGAAAACTTTCGATGTTTTTAAATAATTGTTATGGACAAACTTTAATGCTATCTAATAGTTATTATATTAAGTTTTCGATGTTATCTAGTATATTACAGAGAAAACTTTCTATGTTAACAAAATAAATTTCATAGAAAATTTTTAATCTTGTGGTACAAATTTTAAAGAAAATTTTCGATGTGGCTAAATAATTTTCTAACGAAATTTTCGACTTTATTAGACAATTTTTATAGATTATATGCTATTATTTATTCCGATGTGTCAACCATATCTCTTACAAAAAAGTTTCATAATATTTTCGATGTTAACGAATTTTTTTTAACACTAAGATTTTTGATATACTTTACCGGTTTTAATTAAAAATTTTCGATATCAAATTTTCAAAGAACATTTTCGATGTTATTATATATATTTTATGTTTCCACATTTTGCTTGAAAATGTTATCAATTATATTTCATTAAAAATTTTATGTGTTATGGAACTACATATTTAGAAAAAAAAATTCGATGTTAAGATACGTTTTTTCAAATAAAAATTTTCGATGTTTTCGATTTTATTTTCATAAAAAAATTGCATTGTTTCGTAGAAAATTTTGCATCTTAAAGAGCAATTTTCTGAAAATATATTCGATGTTTTTCAACAAAAAAAAAATTTTCCATGTTTTTAAAAAGAAAATTTTGATGTTTAAAAAAAAAATTTTTTTCGATGTTAGCGAACTTTTTTTATAAAAAATTACAGTTTACCTATTATTTTTCGTAGAAAATTTTGCATGTTAAGGAAAAAGTTTCTGAGAATATATTCATTCGAAATTGTAATAAAAAATTATTATCGAATGATTTCCATAGAAAGTTTTCAATGCTTTGCAGATTTTTTTTATGGGAAATAAAAAAAACGTTAATTGGTGCTTTTTGGCTGAAAATATTGACGAATGTTTTTTTTAAGGAAATGTTGTTTGCTTTGTCAAAATTATGAAGGAAAAACTTAAAGTGTTATCAAGCTACTAACAAAAAATTTCTTTGATGTTAAAATGTAAATAAATTTCGTTGGAAATTTTATTCGAAATCGCTGTTTGAGCACAAGGAATTTTAATTTTTACTGACGACAGCATGTGTTTTTCTTTCTAGAAAATATTCATTTATACTTGTAAAAATATGTTCAAACATAGAAACGGTTTAACGAACATTAGATAAAACAAGAATAATTTTCAACGAATCATTAGAAACATTTTGGCTTTAACATGACTTTTACAACAGTCAGTTGGCCAAATATTAAATAGAATAAACTTTAAATAAAATAAAAGGGAATAGAGCAAGTAATAATACAAGCTGGGGCAGAAGTAAAAACCGAACGGACACTCGAAAATAAAATTAACAAAAAAAAAAAAAAAAAAAAAAAAACGATAAAAATACTTGAAAGGACCTGAATAAGAAGAATAGTACTTTAAACGAGAATGCCTGTTTCTAGTTTTCCAAACAGGCTGGCAGCCAGCAGGCAGGCAGACATCAGCAGCAGCCACAGCCACTACGCAAACAACAAGTACAAGTAAGAAATTGAAAATAAAATTAAAAGAAAAAACGACAAGTAAAATAATAACGAAATTTAATTAACGCACATACACCAGTGTCGATTAGGAGTTGTCATTTCTTGCTGTCATTTTTCTCTTAAAGTCTTTTTAATGCTTGCTGTTTTTCTTTTTCATTCGTTGCCTTTATAAATCGGCTTTATAGGTTTTAGTGTTGGACGTTTGGGAGTTGGTTGCAAATACATTTTACACGACACGGTATGCACTGTAATAAATCCTCCCTTGGGTAAAAACTTAATAAGCTGTAATATTGGCGATTGGTTGTATTGACAAGAAAATGAATTTTAATTCTACACAGAGAAAAATGGTTTTTCAACACAACACTTTTAGTTGAAAAAATACAAGAAATCAGTTAAAAATGTAATTGTGTCAATGAAACGTTTTAATTAGTTAAATGTTTAAGCAAAAGTTTAATTGAAACTAATTAAAGTTGTACTTTAATTCAACATGATTTAATATGTTTTCAAATCAAAATTTTTGCATAATGATATTACATTGGATTTTTTTTTTGTGTGTATAGTTTAATTTGGTTGCATAATCAAAATGTTTTTTTTTAATCATTAGGATTGCAAGCCATAGTGTTGCCTGGCTGCTGAATTTTTTAGGAGGATTTCCTCCACACAACGTTTTAACTGATTTTTATGGAAAGTATTGCAACCTGAAACACAATTGCAGCGCCCAGTTTCCGCGAGTGAACTCCAAATCTGACACCGCAGATCATGTAGACTCTGGTGTCACAGTCATTTACTATTGCGCCTTATTTCCCATTGTTTTTTTTAAGTTATAAGTTTATAAGTTTGTAGTGTGTGTCTGTGTATCTGTGTATCTGTCCGTGGCAACGTACAGCCCAAACGGCTGGACCGATTTTGATTTAGTTTTCTCTATTTGAAAGGTGGCTTGATCGAGATGGTTCTTAACCATGTTTGAAGAAAATCGGTCCAGCCGTTTAGAAGATGTCACATCTTTTCTAGATAATTCCGGGATTTTTAAAATTTTTAATTTTTGTTATTTTAATTCAGTCTTAGTAACCGATTTTGCTTTACAACGTGAATAACGTACGAGACTGCTTCCAGCTTAAATATATTCTATGAATTTCTTATATATCGTAATTTGCAGTTTACTGTACCGTATTAGGGATTCGACCAGGCTGTTTGTTATTACTTCTACTTCAACTTCTACTTATTTATTTTATAAAAATTGTGCAATCTCTCATTGTTTGAAATATTTTTGCCCGTTATGTAGTGCGAGTGTACTGGTTTTATTTTATTGCGTGTGTATTTGTGTGTGTTTGTGTGTGTGTGTGTGTGTGTGTGTGTGTGTGTGTGTGTGTGTATGTGCGTGTGTGAGCATCTCTGAACTGCTTCTATAAATGGCTTTAGTTTCTTGCAGTAAATATTTTTTCCTCATTTATTTCTTTTCTTTTCTTTTTTTTTTGCCAACTTCCACTTTTCTTATTTCTTACTTAAGAGTACAATATTCTGTAATACTTGACTTAGTTTCTTATAAACATGGCGTCGTCGTGTATCTTGTATCTTAAAAGTCAAAAGCGTAAGCGTGGGTTGTTGATTGTGGGATTGTTTGCAAGACACAGTAAATGCGTGTGTGTGTGTTGAATTGTATTTGTTGGCCAAGTTGTTTAAAAATCATTACATTTAAGTGAGGAATTCAATTTTTTGTTATTTTAATTTTTTATTTTATTATTTTGTATTGCTATAAAAATCATTCTTCAATTTAGAGAGATTGTCTTTATTTCTTTTCTTCTGATGTTCGTTTTCCATTTAGTAGTTGTTACCAGGGGTTTTGACAATTGCCTTCCTTAGCTTAAACTTTTATTGTATTTTATTATTTTATTTGCTGCAGCTGAAGCAATTGAAAACATAACAATTTTATTTCATTTAGTTGGGATTTTTGTCATTGTTTTTTTAAGCTTCATTAGACCACGACTGGTAAATGGCAATTAACAATATTTCGCTTTTAGAAACAATGGTTTGACAGATCATTAGTTATTCTTCTTTTTTTTTTCTTTTGCAGCAACAGTTATAGCGAATAATTTTTATTTAATTATTGTAAAAGTTTTTCTATTATTAGTAACCAAACCATCCATATGCCTACCTTAATTAATTAAGGCTAAAAGTATGTCGACAATTTTTGTTTTTGAAACTTTTACTGAAACTTATAAATGGCACTTACATACATAGATGCTGTGCTTGACAAAATTTCAATTATTGGTAACATATGTTTGCAAGGAATTCGTTATAAAGCTTAATTGGCTAATTTGATTAACTTTTTGACCAACTAATAAGGGGCGTATGATTTATATATAAATTTTATATATTTTTAACAATCATACGCTCTTTTATATTTTTGATTAGCCAAATCGATTAATTCTTTACAAAAAAAAAAATAGAGACGAATTGTTAACATACTTCTTTTTTTGAAGTCGGTTAAAAAAAGAAATGAAGTAAGCTGAGTGTCAAGCGAGCACGACTTATGTATTGCTGCTGCATGTCCCATCATTGAAGAAATCGCGAATTCAATCAAGTATTAAATTTAATTCCAGCAGAGCTATTGAAGTCAATGCTGGGATAATATTTTCGTCATTCGAACACTCTAAAGGTACGGTCACACTTGACAAACATTTGCCCAAAAAAGCGTAACCAGTAAATACTAATGAACAATTTTTTACTTCAGACACGTGTTTATAAAGTTAAGTTAGTTTTATATTTAACATATAGGCAAAGTTATGTTATTGGAAACTATTGAACTTAATAAACACGTGTCTGAATCATAAGATTTCTCATTAGTATTTACTGGTTACGCTTTTTTGGGCAAATATTTGCTCAGTGAACTGATTTTGAGTATTATTATAAATATACCGAAAAACGGCAACCCACAGAACCTAAAAAGTGGCGCGGTATTAATCTGTTTTTGGTGATCATACAAATAACTTCCAGAAGGATATCCGATTTGGCACCAGCTTTGAGACACGAACAAGGTGGATTCCAATCTCATAAGTCACGGAAAAATCTGTGGAATGGCGTTTAGCACTGTATTTATATATCATAAACTTCGACAAAGCCTTCGACAAACTGACTCACATTATGATTTGGAGCACATTGTCATGTAGAAAAATCCCTCGAAAAACCACACACATCATATCTATAGCATAAAGCATTTTGTAATATCAAACATGATAAATTGTTGAGTGGAACGCTGGAAGTTGGAGTAGGCGTCAAACAGGAGTGTGTTCCCTATTTATTTAAAAAAGTTTGAGACCCGATCCTTGGGAAAGCTTTCGATAATGGCAGTGGAATAGTGTGAGGAATGCAAGGCAGCCTGCCTCTTGTCTCACAGTTTCACAGATCTCACAGCAAATTTAGAAAACTTAAAGTTGGCAGGGGAATCAACCAACAGAAGATTAATTTCATAAAAACGTACATCAAAGCTGAAAAAGAATCCGTCCGTCTGTCTGTAAGAGGCTGTATTCTCAGGAACCGTAAAAGCTACGGACCTGAATTTTTCACAAAAAATTTAAAACTTTAGCAGTTTAAAGGGTGTACCAAAGCGAGCAACGAAAAATTTTGGAATCATAATGCAATATACAGATAATTATTATAGATACTTAAAATTTGCAAAGTAATTGTATGCATTCAGGTAAGATATTTGGTTAAATAAGCTAAAGTTGGTATAATATTACATATCACTCATTTACTTCAATAGTATGATAACTCCAAAAATGTGTTCTTTGAGTTAATAATGCAAAAATAGTTCTGAGGGTCTACTGTGCAATTCGAAACGAAAGAAAAAGATTTCGAATTTGTATGTTTATAACACGTGAATTCGAAAGCATTTTCTTTCAAATCGAATCACAGAGTAGACCCCCTGCATTTCAAAATTTATGTTGTGTAAAAATTTCATATAAATAGCTTTTGAGTTGCACCTATTGAGTTGCATGTAAATTGAAAACTTTAAATGCGTTTCCTGCAAAACTAGTTTTTTTGAGTTGTGACACTATTGAAGTAAATGAGCGATATGTAGTGTCCGTACTAGAGATGGGCGGGTGTCGTGTTTTTTTTTCGTAACGCGAACACGTACAACTCAACACGGCGTGTTTGTGACAGAAAATCTGATTTCGTGCGTGTTCGTTTCGTATCGTGTTCAGCAAAATTTATACGATAAAACACGAAACGATTTTAGATGTACTCGTAAAATATGTATGCGTGAATTTCCAGTAAAGAAAAAATTTTATATTTTTTGTATCGTCAAAGATGGAAAACCAGCAAATTTGTTGATAGTGTAGGGGTCTCTTAAGTTTAAAGTTCTGAAATTAAACAAAAATATGTATTTATTTGAATGTAAAAAATGTTTTTTTGCTATTCAATTTGATTTCGTGCGTGTTGTGCAGTTTCGTGTTTGGAAAATTTTTCGCGTACGTGCTGTAAATCTTAGTATTCGTGTTCGTGCAGTATCGTGTTGGAAAAATTCGACACGCGCCCATCTCTAGGCCGTACGTAACCCTTAGTATGTAAATAAAAATTGCACTTTACTGAATTTATTTTTAACTATTTCTTCATTTTCCTTTTTTATTTATTTTTAATACGCGTATATTTCATATTTAAACATTTGTATGCAAAACAGCATCATTCGATTTGTGAAATTGGGTGGTCGAAAAGTTGGGTTTTTGACACAAAAAAACCCACTGTGCAAATTTCATTATTTGTTGGCCATTTTAAAGTCACGAGCGCTGTAGCTAGATGTTTAGCAACATTAAATGATATGGACACCAACTACATGTGGTTTCCACGGGACTGCGCCTTACGTACAAAATAGCTAATGCCACATTATGCACTAGCGCTCTGAGGACTTGATAGCCGTGACACGTGAAGATGAACTCGCAGCAAACAGTTGCACGATATTATATACAATACATCACAGAAAAACTTGTTCACCAATTAATATATTCAATTAAGAATGAATTACATTGATTCAATTAAAATTTTAATTGCTGTAGTTAATTTGTTTACAGGTAAAAAGTTAATTAATTTAATTAAATCATTGTATTTTTAATAAACAATTATTTTAGTGGATAAGTAAAATAATAATTGAGGATTATTAGCTCGTTAATAAATGTGAAACTTAAATTGTAACAATTCCCAAATATAAAAAAAAACTAATTAATTAATTTTAATTTATATAACAAAATATTTCATATTACTTTTTTCTGTGATAATACAATAATGAATAATAAATGTCCATGATATCTTATACACAATTTGTTTTATTTCAGTATAAAGATAGGAACTGCTTAATGAGAACTCCAATCCCTTAAGTTAAAAAGTATTTTAAGCTAACAAAAAATTTTAATAATTTTTGTCTCTATCACATCGGCCTAACGCAGAAAGACCACCAAACAATATTCTGCATTATTATGTATGTAGACTTTAATACGTTTTTTATGAACAAATTCGCATAATCATTTTGATAGCGAGATATGAGGGCATTGTGCCTAAACAGAAATCATTAACTAACAAATCACCATGACACCAGTAAAATAATAAACATACTCGTACATATAAATAAATGCCCGTATATGCCAAGATTAAATCTTACTGGTTACAAGTTTAATTTTAGTTGATTCCCCCCCCCCCCAAACACCACAATCAATATGGGAGAATAAATTACGCACACACTCACACAAGTTAGTACAGCAATACTTATGTATACCCTATAGGAACTCCAAACCCATTTATAAGTAGCTTCAAACTGGTTTTTTAACAACCACATCTGGTTGATTACGTGACTTTTTTCCTTGTCGCCGACTCACTATTTTAACATAGGCATGTCATAGGCGGTAGTCAATTGTCCATCTCTGCATGACTACTAACTACTTATTTTTCAACCACTTTGAAGTCAATTAATATTATAGTTAAATAAATATATACTTATATGTATATACATATACATGTATGTATACATTTTTATATTAGATACATATATACTATATATAATGTATGTATATATATTTATATATAGAAATAATAAAAAATAATACATTCATACGAAAGTTTGTCCTGCTCATAGAAAATATTATACATATTAGTTTTGAAATTATTTAGTTTTTGTTTTCAACACAAACATTTGGCATTTGACTTCGTGGCATGCTTCTTTTGTTTTTTTAACTTCTTTTCATTTACTTATTTTGCTTTTACGTGTGCTTCTATGCAATATGTTTGGTTGATATCTGCACGAGATTTAAACCAATTTGTAGTCAGTTGCAAAATAATTAATTTATAGCTAGTATTTTTTATCAACCGATTATTTTATTTACTACAGGGTATATACTTACGCATGCACATACATTTATACAAAAATGTATACATACAATAAATATATTTTTGGTTCATTGAATATGATTAATGTTACACACATAAAGTGACCGCAATTTGCACAGCGTTAAAAGCACACACACACAAAAAGGAAATAAAAATCATACAGGAAAAGCTCCCATATTTACATATACATACGAGTACATATGTACGTGCATATGTATGTATATTCACACAAACTCAGTTAGATTAATCCCTGCAATTCACTTAGCCTTAGTGACTGACCGCCCAATTTAATGTGAAACCATGGATGTGATGAAACACTTCATTGATAAAGTTTTGGGAAACAGGAATTTACTATCAAACAGGAAATTAAAACTTTACTTTAGGGAGTTGGAGTTAAATAAAGTAAACATTTTTATGCGAAGAAAAAAGTGCGTGCAAGGGAAGTGTAGAAAAGATATGTAAAACTCAGAAACTCTCAAAGCAGTCACTTTTATCTTACGAAGCATGCAAGAAACTTTAAAAAACTGGGGTCGACTTGAAATCAATAATACGAGTAATACATGATGTAAGCAAAATAAAACAGATTTAAAATTAAACGATAAAATATATATTTTGTTTGTTTGGATCTATAGTTTTTGTTCGAGGTGTTTAGCTGCTCATGTTTGTGTATTAAATAATTCTCAATTATTTTGTGGGAGTTTTTATATAAGCACATGAAGTTTTTTTTTAATTTTTGAAGAAAATTAATTGAAGTCTTTTAGTTTTGCCACTCGAATAAATCAAAGCAATTAAAAATTCAACTAAATCAATTAAATTCTTAATTGAAAATATTAATCAATGGCAAGACTGTTGTAAGTTTAGAGATGGTAAAATTGAGCTTTCATTACAAAAAAGAAGCTTTCAGCAAATTGATTACGATGAATCAAAGCAATATACATATTCCATTTGCAATAAAGCAGAAATCTACATTAACTGACACCACACACAGTGAACCAAAACCTAAAGAACGCTGATGATGAAGGTGTAGTGGCCTTCGAAAACAGCTAGTTGTTCCGTTCTACTACGTGTTTATCAAAATATTTATAATTAACTTTGGTGTTATTTGTTCATTAATAATTATCACATATAATTTCGCTTACAAAGTGATACGAACTTTAGCCTGATCAATTCATATATATAAAAATAGTAATTGTTGCAAAATTTTTTCTCTGCATGTTGCAATAAAGGAGTTTTAAGTATTTTAAAAGCAAATACGAACTAAGGGGTAGACTTGGGTCGAACTCGTTCACTAGTTCAGTTTTGCCACAAACCTATGATCAAACCCATGTAATTTAAATGGGTTTGATCATTGGTTTGTGGCAAAAATGAACTAGTGAACGAGTTCGACCCAAGTCTACTAAGGGGCCTGCACACTCTGATGAAAATGATGAATGATATACATAAACTAAAATCTAACCACCAATATCTGCATACATAGTACATACATACGTATGTACAAATACATGGATACAATTATATATGGTTATATAAAACACACACACACACACACACACACACACACATATAAAAGTATAAAACTAACACTCAAACAAATTGAATTTTTATACACATTCACAGCCACTCAAACATTGATTATAATATTTAGTGTGTGCGATTTTAGCATGGATTTGGATTTTTCTTTTATTAAAAATATAACAAATAAAATTTGAACAAAAAATAAATAAAAATAATAAAAATATTTGGACTAGTTCTTTAGTGTGGAGCACAAATTTGTGCATACATATTTCATTTTTATTGCTCCCATGTGTTGGCACATAAATTTCAATTCAATGATTTTAAAAATTTAAATTTTTGGAAGTCAATAAAAATTAACTTAATTGCAGATTTGAAAAAAAAAAGAAAATAACTAGGGAAAATCGAGTTCAGGAACTTTTACAGCTGATATAATAAAAAATTGCCCACCCACGTAATTACCTAAGGATTAAATAAAAATCATTGAAGCATATTCATAGTCAAAACAAAGTAGGCTTTAAACATCTACAACCAGTATTGCCTTACAAAACACTAAATTTAAACTCTTAAAGTATACTTTATTTTGACTATGAATATGCAGCAATCCCTTACTTTATAAAGGTGTTCCAGTATTGAAAATCAAAAATTTAAAGGCGGGAAATAAGTCCGTGACTTTATGAATGAAACAACCTCTGCTTGGTTTAAAAAAACACATTTTATTTTTCATCGTAGAGTCCTTTGGGCTCTCCAACTTTTTATCCCTTCCTAACTATAACATTTCTCGAGGGCATTAAAATAGCTACGTATTTAGTTGTGAGATAATAATAATAATAATATAATCAGTATATGTATATTACTCAGAGTTTTTGTCGTTCTACAATGCTAAGTCTATACACAGAAAAAATGTCACATTAAAATCTACAAAAACAAGGTGAATATAACATTTTTCGCCAACGTATTTGTTTCATATGCATATGTTTCATGTTAATTTAACATGATTTACAGCAATCTTTAAATAAAATTTTTCATTTTGTAATAACTTTATTTCATGTTGATTTAAGATTCCACTGTTAATTGCTAAATCAAAATGAAAAATCATGTTGAAACAAAGTTATTTCAAGTTGGAACAACATGAATTTAAATTAATGTAGTTATTGTATTTTGATACCAGAAAGATACTCCTGGCTCAATCGAACCCTAGAACAAACAGCCTTGGGAGTTTGCTGCTACATAGATAGCTCGAGAAAGACACACCTGGGTCAATCGAACTATAGAACAAACACCCGTAGGAGTTTACTGCTACATAGATTTCTCGAGGCTAGGAGAAGAACCGTAGACAGAGATTTAATTCCGCTTGCCTGACCATAATATAGTATACTAGGCGGAGATTCGTGCGATCACGGAGGCTTTAAAATGGATCAGTGTGAATATTAGACCCACAGCAAGAAAAATAAACAAAACAACAAAATTCTCAATTCACAGCAGTAAAGTATACGTATGGAGCACAAAATCTACTTTTTGAAAATATATTTAGAAGAGTGGTGTATGCGGCACAAAACGTATTTTTACTTTTACAATAAAGTAATATTAACTTCTAACTTCATTCGTGGAAGTTCACAAAAATTTAAGTTTTTCTTCAAAACATGTGTCGGAAAAAGTGGTGCAAATGGTATAGTATGGGCTAAACCAATTCTAAGGCGACGATATTTCTTGTAAATTTAATATGCCTTGCGATTAAAATTTTTGCATTGGGATATTACATTTTGGTATTTTTTTCCGTGTGTCCAAGATTTCCGTTATATTCTTCCTATAACATATGCCATTGCCAGTCCTTACAAAGAGTGCATTCTTATGGAGACACCGTTTTCAAGTTGTGCATAATTAACATTTTAATTAATGCTGCATAATTCTCTAGCATTAAAAAGTTTTTACACTTTTGAAGAGTTTAAATGAAATGCTATTTAAAAATTCTTTGTTCGCGTACTACGTTTTCTTTGAGGTGGAGAAATAAATTGTGGTGCTTCATAAACGAAGTAGAAAAAAAAAGAAATAAACAAGAAAGAAAGCTCAACTTTATCGTTACTAAATATTTGCATTATTGCTTTTCTGTGTATAGTTGAATGTATACTTATATTGGCTTGCAGGTATATTTACCTATTCCTTCATAACAAATTTGTTTTTTTTTTGAAAGCAGGAAAAAATTCATTCTTTTTAAGCTGTACCACGTTAGACGTTTTCTCTTTTTTTTTCATTATTTTTGTATATTTTTCGACAATTTGTAATTTTTATCATAATCATTAAAAATTTGACACGTACAACATTAGATGGCATTAAGGACTTTTTCTTTCTTTACTACTCGTATTTGTAGTACTTCAACTGCTTTCTTTTTTAATACTGAAGCTAAAGAAGTAACGGAGGAAGTTTTAAAAATATGAGTGTAAAGGAAAGTGTCCGAAACGTATGGATGCTGCAAACTACTTGTTAAAGAGTTACTGCTGGCTGGATTAATAATGAATGGGGAACGTCTGCTGGTGCAAATAATAAAAAGAAAAACAACTACTCATTTAAGAAAACACATTACAAACTATTAAGTAAACTAAAATATAATTTTAAATTTTTGTAGCCTAAATGCGTTTTAAAAAGGACTAAGTAAGCAACTTTTGAAAAATATGGACTTATGTAAATAATTTTTTTTTCTAAAGCATACCTTTTTCAAATAAGCTTCAAAACTACTTTTTTCCGGCCCTACTTAAAAACATTACAATTTTGGACATACACTGTTATTCATGAAAACCACAGATATGTAAGTTTTTAACAGATTACCTCGATTAGACAGACCAGTTGCCAGTAGCTGCTTCGATTCCCATCAAATACTTCAGTTTGCTGCACTACAACTGCGTTAATAGTTGGCTGCTTTGGACATTAAATATCATAAAACTGGGCTTAAATTATTCTAACAACTTCAAGAAATTTACTGGTGGAACATTCCCCGCACACGAGGGGTCATCGATATTTGACAATATGAGTGGGTTGCTTGAGAATTACAATAAAATTTAAGACTTTCTTTTACAAAATTTTCTTACAGCAGGAAATTTTTGTTTAATAGAGTTATAAAGTCTGGGCAGGGGTTACCAAGGAAGTGAAAGAGCCATCTTCTCGTTTAGTCAGGCTGCCATTAAGACACTTACTTCATATGAGTTTACCTCAAACAAACTTAACTTTGTAATGCCGCATACATCAGCTAATCAGCACGAGTAATGTTACACTCCGCTGGACTCAAGCAAACTTCGGAAAGAAAAGAAACGAAAATGAGGACAAACTGGTCAGAATAAGAGCTAGGAGACACAGACCAAAACACTTTTACGTACTGGGTTCGACCAGAATCCAGATATATCGGGAGCACAAACCTCTGATTCAATCTTCCTGGATTGAGACATTTAAAGCTAATAATTGGGACGTATAACTAAAATCATTTTAAAACTCCAATGTCCTTAAGTAAAAAAAATCTAAGAACACTCACCGGCTTCTTAACAGGCCATTGCAGATTGAAAAAACCTCTCAACATACTTTCAATTGAGATTAACGAATAGCCGGTGAAGATTCCATGATTATTACCATGAAACAGAACAGAACATATTCTGAATGGACTGTTAATCTTTACACCAGAGAAGCTACAGCTAATAGGGGCAAGCACCTATTGCAATATGGAGAACTGCTTATACTACAACCAATGGCAAACTTGAGATTCCTCAGGAGAGCAGTTCGAGATGATTTGCTCTAGCACCTAGCGAGATCTACAATAGATCTTATCGCGATGTTTTCCGTAACAATTTTAAGCCCTTCATTGGTACCCACAGAAACATTTCATATTAAAATCTACCAGATCAAGGTTAATATAATATTAGTTCATGTTAACTCAACATGATTTTCAGTAATCTTCAAAGAAAAATTGTTCCTTTTGAAATAACGTTTTTCATGTTGATTTAACATTGCAATACTGTTAATTCAAAATGGAAAACCATGTTGAATCAAAGTTATTGCAAGTTGATACAACATGAATTTAAGTTATTATGGCCATTTTAGTTTACTGATTATTTAACTTACGTGAATAAGTGTATTGACCCAGGCATAAGGCGGTTGGCTGAAGTAGTTAGCACGTTGACTACGAAACCGAAGGTCCCGGGTTCGAGCCCGGTTCTGACCGCATTACATAACACCACCAGGCATTTTTCTGATGTGCATTAGTGTCCCTTTCTATCAGTTACTGTAGGAAAGTTCAAGTGATGAAGGCATAGACACTGGTCACTGAACTACACCGATTTCAGCAGATATTTATACTAATGTAACTTCAGAGCGCCCTCCTACGTTGGTATTCTGTAGCAGAATCATCGGCAAAGTAAAAAAACCAATAAAATGGCTGCTAAGCACAGCTTTGAAAATTATTATGCCTCATTGACACCAGAGGCGCTGCAATACTGCATTATTCAAAACGTACATAAAAAGCAGAGTTGTAAAAGAATGAAGCTTTCCCCTATTTTTTTCTTCACCGCCTGTCTTCTTTATCACCATTCTTTTCATTGCCAGAGTGTTACTTCTCTTTAAAAAAAAAACAAAATTGACGTCTCGGTCCAAGATTTGAACTCGAGCTATCACGTGGTAGTCAACGCGCTTACCGCTGCAACCACAACAACCTTAAAGATTCTTTAGATAAACACTAAATTCTCGTACAATTATGAATTAAATTTTAATTCAATATGATTTAATTGATACTTTAACATAAAATATATTTGAAGTAATAAAAAACGACAAAAACTACTCAAATAATAGAGCTTTTCTGTGTTCATTAAGAGTACATTTAAGTTGCTGATTTTTTGGGCACAACTGTTAAGAAAGTTTGTAGCAGCTTAGTATCGAAGTCTTTTATATATCTATCTGAATAGAGTTTATTAATTTATTAGCTAGTGCGTTATTAGTAAGTGCACAGAAAAAAATTTCGCAGGTTAATCTAACCAATTTTAATTGTCATTTTACTAGTTAAAGCTTAATTGCAGTTAAACAAATTTTGTCTGGTCATTTTAACCAAATTTGAATCTGTTAATTCATTTTCAATTGTGGCAGTAGAAATACCAATTTTTTTTTAGCTGCTAAATCACAAATCTTAAAGGTAAAAGCATTCTTCAATGCTGCTCAGACTAGAAAAAAGAATAATTGGTTAAAGGTTGTCTATTCACTTCTCAAATGATCTACTTGTGGTTTGCCACGTTTATGAAGTAAAAACGTTTACTATTCTTTAATTTTTTTTTTAAGTAGCAGCATTTTGCTTTGCAAGACAAAAGGCAATATACACACCTGCTAACTTCCTCGTTTCGAAAATGGGGCCATAACAATGTAGTTACTAATAGCATACTAACACAGACAACCGGCAAACGTATTTAAAAAAAAAAAAGTAACATCCACAGCTACCCAGCAAACATATTAGTGACAATATATAATAATCGTGTAAGTTGATTGAAGCAAATTTATGCTGAGAGTTGCAGTGGTAACAAAGAAAGGATAACACGAAAGAAGATTTACTGGGTGCAGCATCAAAACTACCAAAAAATATTTCTTTGCTTAAGTCAACTTAAGCGATTATTCAGTATTGCCACAGAGAAATGTGATAAGGAGGTTATATTTTTTATTTGAGGGTTATTAAACATAAGTGATCTTCTCAGAGAAAATGACCTAGTGTGTCAAAAAACGAGTTTGGACTTAAGAATGGATTCTGGTACCTAAAAGGGTGTAGAATAAGATGAAATGCCATTTTCTCAAAACTTCATTTTCACACCTAGGTACCTTTTCTCGGAGAAGGTCACATATACTAATTTGAAACGTCTTCCTACAGTATTTAATTAAGTTTCTAAGGAAAAGACAATTATGGGCAAATTAAAACTGAATAACATTTTTTAAATTTTTATCAATTTTAACCATTTATTGAAAACTCCCCTCTCTTGTATTTATTTTACACTTTCTTTTGTTTCCTTTCTCATCTTTAAGAAAAATCTTTAACCCTGAAAAGACTACACTCTTGTTTGCGTTCTGTTGAAGTTTCGACGTTGTATGTCTTATAATGAGAGTTTTGTGAAAATTTCAGTCGCACCCGTTGTCACAGCAAAAATTTAAAAAGTTTAATAAAATTTTTAATGAAATACATATTTAAATTTAATTGAACTAGAGTGAATTTTAATCAGGAATAATTTCGTCATCCGGCTTAAGTTCAGTATTTTCCATTCTTATAAATTGAAATATTTTTATTCCTCTTGTTGTGAATGGCTGCATCGACTTCACATCAAGACCACAGTAAATATTGTCACTTGTCTACTCTTTATCGGCAACAATTGGCTCTTATTGACAGTCGCTTACTAATATCTAAGGCTTTGTAAATTAATGTAGCAATTCTTGTCGACAAAGAGTATACAAGTGACAATTTTTACTGTCGTCTTGATGTGACGTCGACGACGCCATTCGCAATAAGGGGATTAACTAACTTGATTTTTTAATATCCGTTCACTATCGAATGCCATAAATTGTCATCCTAAAATGATGTGCCTTCTTTTTTTACTCTAAATAAATTTTATATTTCTTTGACAAGCATACTGTAGTTCAAAATTTTAATCTCAAAGTTCTGCTTAGTTTTTCAAAAGGGTTTGAGAATTACCTGTGAAATCAAATGTTAAAATTATTTACTTGTACATACACCGACAAATATTTCAAATATCTGACTTTATGTTTGTTGGGCACGTACACGCTTCAGTATGTAAGAAATATAACATTAACCTGATGTTGCAAGCACGTGTTGTATTGGTTCGATTTTTTTCCCTTCTATTATACGTGCAACTCCCGTATCTACTTGTATCTGTTAATGTGTGGAAATGTGCGATTTCTGTATTTGAAATTTTTGACCAAACGTTAAATTGGTTATAAGAATTTACTTATTGCTAAAGTTGAAAAGTGTAATGTGGCAGAATACAATTGGCACTTGAGTGGTATGGAAAATATATTCCACTTCAGATACTGATCAATAGACGTATGCATACAGCTTTAAACAGGTTGAATTAAAGAGACAGGCTGTCATTAAGGTGGTATCGGAGGTGCTACAAGAAGCGAATTTAGTGCATTGTAATGACCAGTCCAGCAAAGGGACCCATAAAAAAAATCTTCCCACAAAGTCTTAGCAGGTCTGTCAATTGGTCTAATGCAATTAATAATTAAATTAGGCGAGCCAAGTCTAACCTGAAAAAAGCAAGGTTAAGGTTGAACCGCAAGCGTGGCACTTCTAATATAAAAAATGTTTCTTTTCATCTCAAAACGTACATACATATGTATATGGGGCATAGCGAAGCTCACAGGGTTTTGGCTAGTTAAGCAATACTTTAATAAAAATCGATTGAAAATTTCAAAACTCTAAAAAGCGGGATAGGAATTCAAGGCGGGATGGACCTATGAAAAGCAAGATGTCTGGTCAGGTTAGCCATGTCTGTGGCTGTTCCCTTGTAAGGTCGAGTAGACATTATACTAGTCTTGTAATCGGAGGGTAACAGGTTCGAATCCTGCAGACAAGCCAAAGTAGCTTCGCAGTTTTTCGTTTTTTTTTTCACTATAACTTTAATTTCAAATAATTTTTTTGTTAAATAACCCAGCAAAAAATGACAATACAAATCATTAGTTACAGCATTGATGAACTCAGCTCCAAGTAGTTCCATTTCTGGTGAATCATCAATGAATTTAACAGATGATTGTCATAGGACGGAAGTAGTCCAAATAACTGAATATATATATATATTCCTTCAACTCCTTGAGGAGCGTAGGGCCATAACGAAAGATGTGTAGTCAGTTCTATTTTTGGATATTTTTTTAATTGATTCCAGGATATATTCATCTGGCTTAGTTCAGAATTGGTGTTGCTCCGCCATGATGTTTTCGGGCGATCTTGGTATCTTGATCCTTGCGGGTTCCACCACAGTGCTTCACAGCAAGTTTCCTTTATGTCTTTTCTGAGCGTATGGCCTAGCCATTGCCATTTTCTTCTTTTAATTTCAAGGTCGATTGGAATTTCATTAGTTGCAGCAATTAGATGTTGATTGGAGATTGTTTGAGGCCACCAAATTTTTAAAATTTTCCGTATACATCGATTCGCAAAGGTTTGTAGTTTTCTAATTTTTTTTTTTTTTTTTTGAGTTGGGTGAAATTTCCTCTGGCCTTGTTTATGGCGGAAGTAATATCCTCGGATGTTTCTTCGCTTGGCGTTATTATACTTCCAAGGTAATTAAATTGGTAGGTTTGTTTAATGGGCTCATTATAGATGCTGAAGGAAGAAACATTTTGTGATGTTGTGATAAATTCAGTTTTTTTAACATTAATACGTAAGCC
Organism: Tachina lurida; assembly: GCA_944452675.1. NCBI lineage: Eukaryota > Metazoa > Arthropoda > Insecta > Diptera > Tachinidae > Tachina > Tachina lurida. The sequence continues at coordinate 127,525,733 of OX101754.1, forward strand.
ACAGTCTCCAGAATTTTGGCTTAAACGGTTAAGTTTAATTTCCATGTCAGATCTTCTTGTCGACAGTGATTTGCTGAGTATGTTATCTAGCACAACTAGGAACAGGAGCGGAGACATTAAGCATCCTTAACTGAATGGTATGCACTTAAAAGGTTGTCTAGAACAAGTTTTTATATTAAACAACAGCTTAGAAAATTAAATTCAGTAGCTGTAGTGAATGTTATGCAATGAAAGTGATAAACCTTTGGAACTAGTTCCGATTTTTTTTTTGCTGGATACCAATTAAATCATGTTGAATTAAAATGTAATTAATGATGTTATTTGTTTAGTGTGTACTTATTTTAACGCGACGAGTTCAAGTTCAATTATTGGGGAAGCCAACAATACAAATAAAACATAAACATTTTCCTGATACCTGTACCAATACACAAAATCACGTTAGCAAAATAATTAAAATAAAATTAAATGACTAAAAATTTAATTAAATTCATGTTATTTCAACTTGACATAATTTTCATTCAACATCGTTCTTCGTGTTATTTCACGTTGTTGTAACTTATGTTATATTAACTTAAAACAACTTTGATTCAACATGGTTTCTCGTGTTATTTCAGCAGTAAATTAACATTGTTTCAACGTGAAATAACCTTAATTCAACTTTATTCTTTATTTTGATTTAAGAGTACTGCAATGTTATTTCAAAAGGAAAAATTGTCTTTGAAGATTACTGTAAGACATGTTGAATTAACATGAAAGCCATATGAAAATAATTGCCGAAAAATGTTAAATTAGCATTGTTTTCGTAGATTTTAATATGATATTTTTCTGTGTGCATTTTACATTATATATTTTTGTACGAAATTTAATTTTTTTTTCTACTCAGTTTTATTGTATCTTTAAGAACTATTGTCGTGTTTGAACATAATTCAATATTTTTGGAGCTATGCTTTTTATGGCGACATACAGGAGCACGAACGAGATTTTCGTAACAAAAAACAAAAACAAAAAACAGTTATAAATTAATTTTTATTTTGATTTCGAAACTAAACGAAACAATATAATATAATTTTATTGCATTATTATTTAACATATGAAATATGTTTTTTATAGCTAAGCAGCATAGCTCTAACCTAACCTCTGAAACAAAACATGCGTTTTATTATGGGATCGCAAGGAAAATACCAAAGAAAATATCAAATTTAGGAAAATCAAGTGATATTTGATGAATTCTTTAATCTCTGAGATGCTACACAGCAGCTGATTTTGGCATACGAGTACTTCTAACATTCAAAAATTTAAAAGCTTAAGCCACAGGGGGTATTAACCTCTCAAACTTTTAGCAGATTTTTCTTTAAATTCCCTACAAGTTGAAGGAATTTATGTTTAAACTTATGCAAAACATACGCAATTTTTGTATTAGAAATGAATAAGTACCCAATGTGCTGCATCTTTCGGTATGTTTGTGTAAGTTGAATTTCTTAAACGTGCTTAGAATGTTAACAATTGGCCAACATGTTATGTTCTGCAAGAAACTGAAATAGCTAAACTATAGAGTATTTTATTTCATTTTGCTCTTCTAACCATGGTTTCTGGTTACATATTTTTTTGAACAAAGTAGTACTCATATGTTTATTTCTTAGATACATAGTTCAACTGAAGTTAAAGGGTAAATAAGCAGAAATAACAATGAAAGTATTGTAAAAAAAATATTTCTTTTTTTCTCTCTTTTTAGTAAAAATGTCCATTTTCAAAAATAATAATGACTTTATCATTTCACATTCTTCCATATCTATCTGTTTGCTTTATTTTCACTTCCACTTGGATGTGGAGAAGACATTTCAACTTCATTTGTATCTTTAGCCACGTTTCGGTAGTATCTTTTTATTGGACTGTATTGGCAAGTTTCAAATTGCACGAAATAGTACTCGTGCATTCGCCAGTAAGCAAACGAGACGGGGAGCGAGCTCTTATTGCCAAAATGCTAACTGGGGGATATTTTGTGGTTGTAGGGGTTTTTTCTTTTCGTTATTGCTGTTGTGTCATTTTGCTTTTTTTACGTTTTTAGCATTTATGCTAAATTTACGAAAAGAAAAAATATGTATATATTATATATTGGTGTCGAAAGATGAAACATCAAGTTTTGTTTTTTTTTCTTGCCCTTTTAAGTGTCTTCATGGCTTTTGCATGTTCCGATGTTAAAAAAAGGTTATTACTTTTGCATTAGCATTCGATGGAAAGAGGGTAGAAAACTTAGTTTCGGGTTAAAACTTAAATAAAAAATCAACTGATTTCAAGTAACAAGCTGCTAATCTTCTAATTAAATGTCAAGGACAATATTGTAGCCTTAAATTTACATGTAGAGATATCGATGGTCTTAATATCCTCTATATTTTACACAGAAAATTTCAAATTAATTTAAAATTTTTTGGCATTGATTTTGTTTCATATGTGTTTCAAGTTAATTTGACATGACTTGCAGTAATCTTCAGAAAAAAATGTTCCTTTAGAAATAACTTTATTTCATGTTGATTTAACATTGCAGTAGTTTTAAATAAAAAAGAAGAATTATGTTGCATCAAAGTTATTTGAAGTTGGAACAACGTGAATTTTAAATAACACGAGAACCATGTTGAATCAAAGTTATTTCAAGTTGAAACAAAATGCATTGAAATTAATGTAGTCATTGCATTTTATTAATTAATTAACTTACGTGCGTGTATTGGCACAGACATTAGGAAAATGTTTTTGTGTTGGCTTCCCCGGCCAAAATTTCAAGCAAACTCGCTTATCGCTGCAGCCATAACAAACGAATGGGTTAACTGTCAAACGTATTGTGAGATTTATTTTGAAAATCAGCCGCCATTTTTGGCTCAACTAGATCAGCTCTTTAATACGTACATTAGGGCGGGTCGATTTGTATGGAGGCAAAAAAATCGCTCAAATTACAAGGAAAATCGTATTCTAGGGATCAAAATAAGAAACTTTGCCGATGGAACCACACCTCTAAAATGTATTTTGATGTCCCAACTTTTGATCCGAAAAGTAAAATTTTCTTTAGGGGTCAAATTTTAAAAAATCTCACTTTGATCCATTTAAAGTTACTCAATTGGGTCAAAATGTATGACCGAACCCCATTAATTTTGGAGGGCCGACTCACCTATGCCAGTGGCACACCCCCTGGAACCACCTCTGGGGGTTAACCATACAAACATTTGTGATTTTTTTAAATATTTGAATTGGGACCCCCCAGGGGTGTTTCCAGGGGATGTGCCACTGGCATAGGTGGGTCGGCCCTCCAAAATTTGTGGGGGTCGGTCATACATTTTGACTCGATTGAGGAACTCTAAATGGGTCAAAGTGAAATTTTTCAAAATTCGACCCTTTGGATCAAAAGTGGGGACATTAAAATACATTTTAGAGGCATGGTTCCTTCGGCAAAGCTTATTATTTTGATACCTAGAATACGATTTTCTTTGCAAATTGTGCGATTTTTAAATCGACCCGCCCTAACGTACATATGTACATACATAATGTATATATAAATATGTACGTATGTATGTAAGAAGAGATATATGCTTCTTTAACGCAAAATAGTAATATCTAAAAAATATGGATTTCAGGGGCTTTTTAAATCGCAATTAATTATTGTATTGTATTTTATCTCGCGTAAAAAAATGTATACAAATGTTTCCTGTACTCAACTTTTTAAGCTCCTTTTTGGACTTATGACTATGTTGCAATAAAGGACAGATATAAGCGAGATGCATACGAAAATTTTGCAGACAGCACGTAAAATATTTAATTTTTTTTTTCTTTATGGTTACTCATAAAATATTTGTCTTTTTTCATCCTTTTTTTTGTACTTGTAAATATTGTCTCCTAGATGCAAATATGTTTTAAGTTAAGACATTTTGTTTAAAATTTTAAGACTGTTGAATAAATTTTAAATTTATTTTTTTAAAAATAATTCTGCCAAAAAAAACCGACTTTAATAAAAATATCTGATAGAAGATAAGAAGTACGTGATACATACAATGAAATTTTAATGGGCGTAACTGTGCTCAGGGTGTGTGTTAAGTTTTATACTCGTAAGAATCGGTAAAGTAGAACCACATTAAATAAAATATAAAATTTTAATGGACGTAACTCCGCCCATTTTTTTTTAAATGGAAGATTGTGCCTATTTTAGAGCTCAAGGTGTGTGGTAAGTTTCGTAAAAATCGGTTAAGCAGAACCACGTGATATATATTAATAAACTTTAATGGGTGTAGCCCCGCCCATTTTTTAAACTTTAAAATTGTGCAATTACAAGTTCCAAAGGAACTTTAAAATTGTGCAATTACAAGTTCCAAAGGTGCTTCCTAGGTTTTGCAGCTATCAAATATGTATAATATCATAAAATAAAATATAAAAACTTAATTTTTTTTTTACAATGGGACCAGTTGGAAACTATACCCTCTCAGACGAGAAAATAATTTTTACAATCGGTCTAAAATGTACCGGAGTTATGGAGTAACAATGTCAAAAAAATACAGACGAGTTGATAACCTCCTTCTAAAGACTTTGCGTAATTAAATCCTATTTAATTCAAATAATTTTGAAAAAGTAATAAATCATCAAGTTTAGGTATTTATTAAAATTTTTTTCTTAATGCTGCGCATCGTTGTTATGTAAGAAATAGTAATAGCCTCACGTTTTCTTTTACCAATAATAATCGTTTAACGACTTCTGCTAATAACTTTTATTGCTGTTTAATGCACAAATTTCATAATTTATTGCGCGTGAGTCAAGCAGTAGTCACGTCTGAATCACGCATATGTCACGCGTGACATTTATGTGTAATAATGGTGAACAAATACCTGTGCGATTTTAGCGAACTTTTCTAAAATTGTTTAAAAAATATCTATTTTTAGATAATTCGTACCCGAAGACATTCATTCAATGGCAGGCAATTATGAATTTTATTCATAATTGCCCTTCATGTTTATTAGTTCATTAATAACATAGTGTGAGAAAAAAAATAGTCTCTTCTTTCTAAATCCATTTATCAATTTAACATAGTTAGAGTTTGATAAGTGCCTACAGGTACGAAAAACCGGTTTTTTACCCGTAACTCAAGACTTTAGAGGTGTTTGGAAAATTTCAAATACAGATTATTGTTATGCTCACCAATACCTACCAGAAAAATACAGGGTGTTTTTTTAGAGGTATAGAACTTCGAATTGAAATAAAACACAAGAAAATCGTTTTAATGTCCATCAATTTGGCTTTATTGGAAGGATAATTTTATGCCATTAATGTTTAAATATGATTTCGGGCATGTGGCCGCCGCGGCTGGCTCGAATAAAGCCAATTCTACAGGTCCAATTTTCAACCACTTTTTCGAGCATATGGGGCCGTATGTTGGCAATAACGCCACGAATGTTGGCTTCCAAGTCCCCTAACGTTTCTGGTTTGTTGGCGTAGACGAGCGACTTCACATATCCCCAAAGAAAATAATCCAATGGTGTCAAATCACACGATCTTGGTGGCCAATTGACAGGTCCATTCCGCGAAATTATGCGCTCATCGAATGTTTCCTTCAATAAATCGATTGTGACGTGCGCTGTGTGGCATGTAGCGCCGTCTTGTTGGAACCACAACTCATCCACATTCAAAATCTTCACAATCTTCCATAAAGTTGATGGACAAAGCTCCAATTGCTGTGCACGGTGGCGAATCGATTCATTCGGGTCCCCTTCAACACTTTGCTCTACAGCGGCAATTGTTTCTTCGGTGCGCACTGTTCGACGTCTCTGCGGATGCGTATTATCAGATAGAGTAAACGTAGTGCGAAAACGATCCATGGTTAACCGAATTAATTGCTCTGATGGACGATTATGTCGACCATAAAATGGACGGAGCTTGCGGTAAACTTCGCGAACTGAACCATTATTTTCGAAATAAATTTGCACGATTTGCAAGCGTTGTTCTTTTGTCAACCTGTTCATGATGAAATGGCAAACCAAACTAAATATTAATCACTTGACAGCTGACAAAATGGCCGCCAGTTAAAAAAGTGATGCCAACTTAAAGTTCTATACCTCAATAAAAAACACCCATTAGTAATACCTCACAGGTATTTCGATTTCATTAAAATTTGTCGCGTAAAATTTTCCTGAACTCCCGAGATTTTAATGGAACACGCAGCTTGTCTTAATAGTTATCTACATTAAATTTAGTGTGTCTCGCTATAGTTGTTCTCAATATACATATAAGTAATTTAATAATTACTTTGTATGGGGCTACAAGTCTCTCCGTTCCTATACCGCCAAGATTTTTTTAGAATATACAGTTTGTTGTAAGAGTTACCCATGTAAAATTTAGGTGACTCTCACTATTGTACTTGTGGAGATATGAATTGACACGCGAAAAAAGTGTGTTTGGTCCCACTGTGCGATATTGCAAATACTGATGAAATGTTACTATAATAGGTATATTGTTATTTCCTTTAGATGCTATAAAGGTAAATTTTGATGTGCCATAATCAAAACCGTATGGGCAAACTTGTGTGTATTTGATTATAGCTGACTTGCCATAATGCCATAATGCCATAACCATAACCATAACCATAACAATAGAAAACAATTGAATTTTGATTTTTCGCCGTAACCATAAACAGCTGTTTGCTAATTAGACATAACTTTTTTATTATTTTAACGAAACTTTTAATGGGCTTTTATTATATTCCTGATATACATATATCATTCCGAGCTTGGTAACCTTATTTTTTCCAAAACTCATTGAAAATTATATAAATATTGCAAGAAAACTACGAATTGTTAATGAAGCCTTTTCATTTTAAATAAATTTTCTATGAAAAATTATCTCAAGGTTTTATTCGCTTTCAACACTCGAAATAAAAGGAAACTTTAAATTATGAGATACCAATGCTTTTTAGCCTTAATAACAAACAGTTGACACAATTGCAAGTTTGTCTACTTGTCGTCCTTTGAGTGTAAAAGTGCTTGTTGCAGATAAGTAGACGAGTATCTGTGTTGTAGCTGTAGCTGTAGCTGTAGCTGGTTGTAGGAAGCTCAAAATGCTACATAAAATTATATCAAGTATTTCTAAAAAAACACTGTCTATTTGTGCTCATATTTTTAGTTGCCGTAGCAAATTCCCACCAACCCCACAAACATCTTCGCCAACATGTTGCTCTTGCTGTTGCTGTTAATGCTGATAAGAATAATAATAACAATAATAAATAATGTGAAATGTAAAGAACGTACTCAAAAGAACCAATTTTCTCTGAATAGAAACATTTTTATGAGGGCAATTGTTAGTTCAGTTGTAAATTAAACGAGATGCAAGTAAATTAAAACTTTTCTTTCTCAATACAACAGTTTTGATTTTCTGTTTTTTATCTTATTTTAATTTCTTGTGCCACTTGGAAGTCGTAAATAGCAAAACTTGTTTTTTTATCAATTGCAATTGCCATTTTATAAATTTTTTAACAAAAGTTTTTACGCGAAAAACAAGTAAGTGCTTAAAAATAGTTATTTGGAATATAATTATTATGACTGACGAAAACTTTAGGAAGTGTTTCGTAATTAATTTATAATAATATTTAATTACAAAACTTTTGTTTGGCATATAATTTTGTTTTTATTTTTTTATAGCTATGCTATTTATGCCACTCCTTTTCATGTTTGTTGTAGCGGCCAAAAAATTATAGTTTTACTGAAAATATTGATTAGAATATAAACTCTATAGGCCTTAATCAAAGAAGAAAATAACTTAGGTTTACAAAACATTTAACAAACAGATTTCCATACAAAATTTGTTTTGTAATCCTTTTGTAAATCAAAATAATTTTTTCTGAATACGGTAGTATAAGCATATAGTATACATGTTGTTCGTTAAAGCGGAACCTAACAGTTTTTTTTTGTTTGTTTTCCTTGTATTTATTATTGTTAAACTTAAATGCAAAATTAGTACGTCGGGGAAAAACTAAACAAATGACTTTAAGCCCATTTAACTGATATTAAGATTATAATACTCAACTGTGAATGTTTGTTTGAAAGAAAATAAAAATATTTGTATAATCTACTCTAATTCTTTGTAAGCATGTTAACAAACTTTCCAATATTCCTTTTTTTCTGCTAATAATAGTTACACACCAAGCAAGGCATTAGCAACACAAATTTTTTCTCTTTTTCGTTTTTTTTTTCCTAATTTCAATTGTAATAGAAACAGTACGTAAATGCAAAACAAAACTCTAAACTATCAGCTCTGTGCACCCAGTTAGATATTGGTTTAAAAGCACAACGACTAAATTGAATGAAAGAAACAATCAAAATCAGCATAAAAGCTTGCAAAGGACACATACATACATACATACATACATACATACATACATACATACATACATACATATAAAAAATTATATGCCAACAGAGGCAGGCAGGAATGCAGATAAAACGAAATGCCCGACAACCGGTCAATTGATCGGTCACTGAACAAAAACATAACCAAAACTGACCAAAATGTGTTGCAAGTATGTGTGACGGGAGTTGGAAGGGATCAAAAATGTCATTTACACAACCAATTGCTTAATGTTTTGACTTTTTGTTGCAGACTATTTTTTATTTTGCAATTTTAGATTATATTTGTCTTTCTCTTCCTTTACTCTAGTATCAAAAATTATTAATAACTGTGAAATAAATATTCAAACTTTCAAGAGAAATGCAAAAAAAAAATGTTTAATAAAATAAACTTTTAGCATGTATTGCGCCACAACAACTGCAACAAAACTAAAGTGTCGATTTGCCATGATAAAAACTGAAACTAGTAAAAATTAAAAGAAAAAAAAAACAACAACCAGGAACAGAAACACTAGCACAGCAACTGAGAATAAAGCAAACGACTTTTTAGACAAGAGGAGGAAAAAAAACCAAAAGCAAACTTAAATCAGATGACGTTATTATGGCGACAGTGGGATAAGTCAAATAAAGGAAATTTATACTAGAACTGGAAAGTGTGGAGTTCACTCTGGTGTTGCCAAGCAAAAAATATGTGAATGTGAACTAATCACCAAAAACAAAACTATTTCATTTCCAATTATTTAACTGCTAGAAACCAGCGAAAAATTGGAAAATTAAAACTTTAATTTTTGTTTTATGGACCCAGTTCAAGGACCCTCAAAACGCTGTTAAATATCATGAAAAAAAGATAACTCTTGTACCAAATAACTTATAAAAAGGTATTTTTTCAAATGGTTACTTTTTAAAAAAGTGCAATACTTTTTATTTAAAAATTAGACAATTTTAAAAAGCTCTCTTCAAAAATGTACATCTTAAGAGTACCTCCTAAAAAATGTACTCATACCTAGAAAATTCAACATTTTAAAACATTAGCTAAAAGTTAAGAATAAGAATTATAAGTGAAATTTATTTGCTGGCGGTTAAGCATTGTCTATATGCATTTCATTGTCGCTTTTAACAAATCGTAAGTAGACTATAACCACCCATTTTCTTAAAAGCGACAATGAAATGCATTTAGACAATGCTTAACCACTACCAAATAAATTTTACTTATAATAGAATTATGACCAGAACAAGTTTTTTGTGGCACGAAGAATGATTCAAAATGGCTGGCAAAAAACTCAGACATATTCAAAATCCTTAAAGTTTGCAAGGTGGACTAAAATAATTGAAGAAATTGCTAAATTAACAAAAAAAAATGGCATATGCCACAAAAAACTTGCCCTGATTATGACAATATGCCAAAAAACTAATTTTTTAATAAGAATTATATTAAAAAAAAACTTCTTTTAAGGAAAATACATTTAAAGAAGTGTTTTTTAGAAAAATTCTTTAAAATAATACTATAGAAAAAAAAACTTTATAAAAGTAATCTTGAAAGAAAATATATAAAATTAGTCTTTGGTAAAAGTACTTTTTGAAAATATTACCTTGTGGAGAAGTACGTACGAAGGAAGTACCTTTTGATAAAAATACCTTTAGAAGAATACGTTTTGAAAAAAGCACCTTTTGCAAGATATATGTATGTACCTATTTAAAATATTATCTTTGAAAAAACTACATTTTCAAAAAGTACATTTTCAAAAATATCTTTTGAAAAAATACCTTTTAAAAGAAGTACTTTCTCAGAAAATTAAGTTTTGAAAAAAGTACCTTTTTTGAAAAGTACATTTTTTTTTTAAAAAGTACCTTTTGAAAAAAATTCCTTTTTAGAGACGTTACTTTTGAAAATAGTACGATTCTTTTCTTGTTTCAGTTCCTTTAGAAAAGAAAGTAACTTTGGATTTGGAAGTACCTCCTGAAAATGCACCTTTTGAAATACCTTCAGAAGCAAAGTAACTCTCGAAAAAGTACCTTTAAAAAGTATCATTATAAAAAAGTACCTTTTGAATAAAGTATGCACCTTTTTGGTACAAAGTACCTTTTGAATAAAGTATGCACCTTTTTGGTACAAAGTAGCTTTTGATTAAACGTATCTTTTGATAAAAAGTACCTTTTGATAAAAAGTACCTTTTGATAAAAAGTGCCTTTTGATAAAAAGTACCTTTTGAGAAAAAGTGCCTTTTGATAAAAAGTACCTTTGGATAAAAAGTACCTTTTGATAAAAAGTACCTTTTGATAAAAAGTGCATTTTGATAAAAAGTACCTTTGGATAAAAAGTACCTTTTGATATAAAGTACCTTTTGATAAAAAGTACATTTTGATAACAAGACCCTTTGATAAAAAATACGTCTTGATAGAAAGTTCCTTTTGATAAAAAGTACCTTTGGATGAAAAGTACCTGGGTAAAAAGTACCTTTAATAAAAAAAATTTTTATACAAAAAGTACCTTTTGATAAAAAGTTTGTTTTGATAAAAATTACGTTTTGATAAAAAGTGCCTTTTGATAAAAAGTACCTTTGGATAAAAAGTACCTTTTGATATAAAGTACCTTTTGATAAAAAGTACATTTTGATAACAAGACCCTTTGATAAAAAATACGTCTTGATAGAAAGTTCCTTTTGATAAAAAGTACCTTTGGATGAAAAGTACCTGGGTAAAAAGTACCTTTAATAAAAAAAATTTTTATACAAAAAGTACCTTTTGATAAAAAGTTTGTTTTGATAAAAATTACGTTTTGATAAAAAGTACGTTTTGATAAAAAGTACGTTTTGATAAAAAGTACGTTTTGATAAAAAGTACGTTTTGATAAAAAGTACGTTTTGATAAAAAGTACCATTTGATAAAAAAAAGTATTTTTTGGTTAAAAGTATTTTTTGATAAAAAGTACCTCTTGATAAAACGTATCCTTGGAAAAAAAGTACTTTTTTAACAATTATCTCTTACCAAATAGTACATACCTTTTAAAAATATTACCTTTTAAAAAAATAACTGAATAAAGGATATTCTGAAAACAATTACCTTTTGAAAAAAGTACTTATTAAATGTGTATTTTTTTAAGTAGTTTTCAGAAAACATTTAGCTTAAAAAAATTTACATTAAAAATATATCTTGAAAAAATTACATTTGAAGAAAAGTACGTATTAAAAATAAGTACCTTTTGAAAAAAGTACTTTTTCAGAAAAATTATAACTTGAAAAAATTACATTCGAAACAAGATACCTTTTGGAAAAGCACATTTATTTAAAAAAAGGAGCTTTTGAGGCAATTAAAAAAAGTACCTTTTTAGAAGAAATACTTTTACAAAATGTCTTTTAAAAATGTGCATTAAAAAATCACCTTTCGTAGAAAACAATTGATCCAACCAGTTTGAGATGCGAAAAGAAATATGACAAATATACTTCACTCTGATATCACTGTCTATTTTCTAAATTTAATGTGTAGATTATAAAAAAGAAGTACGTATGAACATGTTCATGAGACAATTTTGAGTTTAGTTTAAAAGCTCTAAGACACATTACACACACACACAGCCACATACACAATTCCCGTGCAGATATGTAAGGATGCATGTACATATGTACGTGTGTAAAATCCTTGTAGATTTGAGACAAGCAAACTCATGTGTGTGTCTGTCTGTAGCTTAGCAAACACTTTATGCAATTTTAGAGAATATTGTGTTTAGCACTTTGTTAATGTCTGGCACATTTAGAGTTCGACGTTAAAGCAAATTTTCTAGAAATTTCCGGGATATGAAAAAATAAATACGAAGAAGACGAGGAAAAAACTAATTAGACTTGGGAGTTATATTTTAATTTGTTTTACGAAAATTTAAAAAAAGAATCAAGTTTATATACTAATAATATAATTTTTTTTTTTCTTTTAGATGAAAACATTGGCAATTTATCAAAATATGCTAAATAGTACAGGTATTCACGTAAATTTTAGCGCAGTGTAGAGTAAAAAAATTTATATTACAAAAATAAAATACATAAAAAATTTGTCTACGCTAAGCATTGTCCTAAATATTGTTACGGAATTATATTTGAACAGAGCTATCGTAAATGTTTTTTATAAAGAAAACATTCGGTAAACAAAAAAAATTATCCAGAAGGCCGTGGCATAACACCTGCCAGGCGAATTTGGTCGTTTGTGTGTAGGTATCCAGGGAGGTAATTAAGATTTGCTTCGGGCTCCAAACTTTTTTTTTTAGACCACCTAAAATTTTTTCTTTGCTTCCATTTATGGAATATTTGGCTGGCTGATTTTTTTTTGTTGACTGTTGTAGATGCTGGACCTCCAGATGGATTGGCAAGAACCACCCCAAGACGGCGAGTCTTAGCCGGGGATACGCCAGCATGCCAGCACGGCCAATCATCTGGCAACCACCACGTCCATATGGTTTCATTCCCATTTGTCACCACACCACTATATTAAACTACTACAACATCAATACAACAAAAAAGAACTAAATACAGATGCGTAGCACATACAAGAGTGATTAAATAAACCTTTAAACCAGTGATGTGCACTAACACATAAGCACACTTGCGCTTGTGTGTGGAGCAGAGGAAAACCTCTGCTTACTTTTAACAGAGGTGGAAATGTTTTGTAAATCACATTCTGTTTATTACTTGTTGAGACAACAACACACGCGTAAAATGTTTAAAGAAAATTACGAAAGCGAATTCTTCTTTAAAGTAAATGTTGATGGTAATGCACAATGCGTTATATGTTATTGTGTTTTAGGTATATCAAGCCATTTTTTTTAATAAAAAGACGTCAAAATATAGATAAAATTTAAAAATACTTATTATCGATCCCTATCTATGCTAAAGAGAAGCCAAAACCTAAAGAGAGCAACATTTTTTTTCGTGTACGTATTTGTTTGCTGCGTAAGCAGAATTTGTTTTTTTTTCTTGCTTTCCTATAACGCGTTATAGGGAAAGAGATGCTTGAACATCTATGCTTTAAACTATAGCAACAACAATAATTAAATAGCTTCTGCTTGTTAAGAAGATACAAGCATACACACACATGATGGTGCAGACAAAAATAAAGCATAGGAGATGCTGCTGAGATTTTCTAAACGTTGCTGTCACGTTCTGGAAGTCTTGTGTGAAGTATAAAAATGGCGACGAATTTGCTGGCAGATCAGTCTATCATAAAATCAGTCTGAATGATCAAACAGAATTGCGGCATAAACTCATTTTCCATACAAATTGACACAAAAAAGCAGCCACAGAAAGCAGTCGATAGATAGAACCTATTTTATTTTGAGAACGTTTTTTCTTATGCTCTCACTTATAAATAAATATTCTCTCAAAAATGCTGCCATACTTTTAATAAATTTCATACATTTTGTGAACAAAGCTACAAAGAAATATAAGCACAAAAGAAAATGAAACAAATATTAGAGAGCATATGAAGTTACTGCCGTAGATTTTATTATGGGCTTTGTTAATTTGACAACAATTTTTCCTGAAGTTGCGGACTTATTCTGTTTAATCATTGAAGTTCAGTTGTTTATTGTCCAGAGTTGTCTACTAAGAGTTCAGTTCATTATTGTGAAGAAAGAGTAAATCTCAGTTGAAAGCAGTTCATAATCGTACATCAGTGGTGTCAAAAATAAAACTATAGTTGTATGTGTGAGAAAAGTTGTCTCATTCGTCTCTGAAGTACATAGGAAAAAATAAATATTTGGAACAAATGCAGTTTAGTAAAGCAGCTAAAAATAAATAAAAAGGAGCCTATGTGATAGAAAATTAAAAAATAAGATGAAAAAATAATAATAAATAAAAAAGTTGGCGGCGATTCATATTTTTCAAGTTATCGGGCTCTGAACTTTTCATAGGAAACTCTGAAAAATCTCAAAAAGAGAATTTTTAAATAGCTTATCAGATAGTAATGTGAAAAATAAGAAAAAAAACTTAAGCAAAAAAATTTACTGCAGGCCATATTTCCCGAGTCATTGGTCTTTAAAGTTTAAATTGAAAGTGCAGTTTAGTGAAAATGCTCCAAAAAAAGTAAAAATTTCTTTTAAATACATATTAATTTCTTTCCTTAAACGTTTTACAACATCAAACACATTAAATATCGCGAAAAGCATTGGTGATCATAGATTATATTTCGCATACCACTTCTTTTCTTTCACTGTATCTATAAACAAATTAATACACCCGCTACGCATGTGCTCTCGTCGCTGTCTCATCGACGACTAAATGGAAGAGAATAAGAATGTGTGTGATTTTAGTTTGCACAATTGTGCCATGAAACTGACATCATTGGTGTATATACAACAGCGAAGTAGAGGTCGTGGCAACCAGCTGTGAATCATTTAAGTGCTTAAGTTGTGTGTGTGTATTTAAGCCAATGTTGTCCACCGAGAGAAACACGGAAGTAATGTATTCACGTATGTGTATTCATTTGTATAAGAAGTCGATTGATGTTCGGCACTCTGGTGCTACTTTGGGCAGCTATGATTTAAGCTCTTGATTAGTATTGTATTTGTTTATTACATAAAGTGTCATTCTTAATTAATACGAGTCCACAGAAAAATTTTTTTTAAAGGTCATAAACATTTTTTTTATATTATTGATTGAAAAAAAAAATAGTTTTTTGAGTTATGTATGTACATATGTATGTATATGTTGCAATAAACGAGCGATATTGCGTTTGATTTTAAGGCCAAGTTAACAAAATAGTTTGTTCGCATCAGAAAATGCAGTTATGCATTTTGCACACTTGCAAAAATTGATGTGAATGTATTTTAGAAGTGTCCAAATAACTTAACTAACAAATACAACTTTGTTTTCGTTAAGTCCCAAAATACCCTAAAATAAATATGAAGAAACCCTGCAGGGATTCGCATGAGTCTCTGTTAGATTGTGATTGCATTAAAGTAATAACAGTTTTAACAATTTCAAAATATTTTGCTAATTTTTGTTTTGTTTTTCATCGTTTCGGTCCTTTTATTTTGTAATTTTTTTTGCTCTTCATCTTTTTTATCATCTACAATTTCCAACGTCCAAACATGCATAAATGCCAAAAACATAGAGGAAAAAAGTGGAAAGTACGACCATAAAATGTTAAAGGATAAAGTTTGTTATTTTGGTTGTTGAGCTAGAGAAAGAATTTCATAGATTTTTTTTTTACTACAATTATTTTTTGTTTGTTTTTGTATAAACGGGCTAAACAAACTGTAGCTTTTGGATAAATGCTTTATTAAGCCCTGAAATAGTTTTTAATTAAAAGAAGTTCCTGCAAATGTTTCTCAATTCATAAATTATTTAAATTATGCAGTTTAAGTTGAAGAATTTTAATGATTTTTTTTCTCTCCGATTTTATGACGCTTTTTGCTTCATTCAAAAAAAAGAAAAGGTAATTTTGTGCTGCTGCTTTGAGTTGTTGCTTTTTTTTGCGAAATGCTAAAGGTTAATTTTAATGCGAAAGAGTATGTTGGTTATAAAATGTGAATGAAAAGCTCGTTTAATTTTAAATTAATGCAGTCTTGAATAAGTGCCAGAGTATATTAATTAAAAAAGTTTAATTTTTTTACTATTTGCTGGGAAGGTTAAAATATTTTAAGCTCTATAAATGAGGTATATTTTCCTTGAGTAAAGGCAAAGGCATTTTTGAACAAGGATTAGTGTGATAACAAAAGAGTTTAAATGTTTGTTGATATTTTTAAATCAAATTACTTTGAAAGTTTTATGAAGTAATTTAAAGAATTACTGAAAGTTAGATACGAGTGGCCTGCTTATGTCGCTTCTAAGACATAAAAATGTGCCAAAGGCGGGAAATTTATATTCCCATTATTTCTTTATTTTTTTTCTAATGAGTTTAGATGTACACTTTTAGAAAAAGAAAGTTACAAAACAAAAATCTAAACAGTTGTTAGATTTGTTATAGAGTGTATGTGAAAAAATTCTGCTGAAAATTCTTTTTAACAAAAAAGTAAATTTTAATGCAAATGGATTTGAAGCGGCATCTGTATTGCGCCAAAAAATTTTTTTTTATATACAAATACTAAAGCTTCTGCTTAAATGCATCTAGGCATTTTTTTACTACAAAAATCAAGGTTTTTTTTCTTTTCCGTTTCTTTGATTTCTCACTCAAAGAAATACTGACGGAAAGTGTACTTTCTTTTTTTTCTACTTCATTTATTTTTTATTTAATTTTTTTTTCTTAATACGGTTTGTTTTTCACACTTTTTGTTTTTGACACATTTTGCAGTGGAAACATGCATTTGCTTTTAGAATGCATTACAAACTATATGCCGCAACATAAGGCACGGCATGACACGTCACACAGTTAGCAACAAAAATATTCTAATGGTATCATGCCACCCTTCCTAAACTTTGCAATACAATTTAGAATTTCTGTAATACAGCAGTTGGATTGTTATTTACAAATTTTCAATACTCTGCCTTTTAAAACCTTTACAAAGTGTATGCAAACTTTTGTATGTTACTGTTGGCTTTAAAGAAAAAACTTTATGACGAATGTGTCACAATATTGTTCGCTACTTTTAAGTGATTCATAAAATGAAAGATGTATGTACATACTATACTTATTGCAAAAGCATGACGTAGTGTTTTAGTGGCTCGGGGCTTTTCCTCGGTCTAAAGTTACTTAATAGTGCGCTTTATTATTAAGTAGAAAAAAATTGAATCACAAAATTTTATTGTTGCTTCTTCACAGCTAAAACCACAAATATTTACTAGATAGAAATTGTACACAAATCTTATTATTTAAGATTATATTTTTAGTCTAATTTAAGTGAAACATGTATTTTGCTTAATATTTTTTTATTTTCATGTTTAAAAATACGGAAATATATTTATTTAAATGAAAATAGTTGTTAAGAAGTTTTTGTTTGAGGCTGGTTATCTTATTGTATTTGTGTACATTATGTATGTACAATAAAATTTGTACGAATGTGTTCAAAAAAATATGTACTTTAAATTTGTATGGACATTTTGTTTTGTTTAAAGTTTTATAAACTTATGAAGTTTTTTATAATTTTCTGAAAAACTAATTTTTGTTGAAGTCTACTGATGAGTTGAGCAGAATTGAAATGCATCCAGACGTTGCTTAACTAACAATTATGTATTTATTTTCTTTTAGCAATTTCAAAGATATTTCAATACTTTACATTAACCGCAAGTCGGGCTAGAAATAAATAATCTAATAAAAGTTTTTTGTGACTCACCAAAAAATATAACAAAATTCTGCTGCAGTCAATAAGAATCAAATATTGCAATCAGGGATTGAGAATTTTAAAATTGTACAAAACAAGTAACAAGTTTGCCACCTCTGATTGGAATTGAGAATCATTTCCAGCAGAGAGCTCTCGCTCTTTCTCCCACTCTCTCTCTCTATCTCTCTCTTTCCTAAATAGTTTACTTGCAAGCAAAAACTAAAACATATCGTTGTCTTAGAGCATTGATCACCAAAAGGCCGCCCGTGGGCACTTTTTTATGCTATTTTTTACACGTACATTCGTACAAGCATGCAATTTGCTCTCTTTTACATTACATATGTATGTGTTTGCTTATCATTGGCTTAGAGCATTGATCCGCAAAATACTATATGTTTGTATTGGTGAGAGAAATTAGAGTAAAATAAAGTTACACTTGAAGAAAAATGTTTTGTAATTTAAGATACATGCTGTGGTTATTCATTGTTTGAATATTTTTTGTAAATAAGCAATTTCATAAAAACTTAAATAAAAAGTAAAAATTAATAATCCATTCAACAATGTAGTCTATAAATTCTAAATTTAATTTATTCGCAGCTCTGTGAAAGCTAGTAAAATGCCTTTTTAAACTATCTTCCCTATTATTTTTAAGTGTTTCATGGCATAAAATGCATAGCATATTGCCAAAAGCGGTTTTTATCACAAAATATTTCTTAGCTTAAATAATTTTTTTTTTTTTTGCTATACAAATTTATTAAATTTGAACTTTAATTTCGTTCCGTGTGCTCAATAAAACTAAGCAAAAAACCAGGGAAAAATGCATACATGAGTGCACAACTTCATTCGTCGCTTACTCAGTGACGCCTAAATGAAAGAGCATAAGCAGGTATGTGTATGTGTCCACAATTGTGGTATGGCTTGCGGGTTACTGGCTTAGAGTGCAAAGCTTCTGAATCCACTTTTTAGAACATATGACATTTTAATGTCGCGTGAAAGAGAAAGAGGAGACGCACACAGGGGCCAAGAGAGGTGATTTCACGGATTAATTTAAAAAAAATTATTCAAGTAACGTCAAAACTTAAAGTACTTGCTTAAAGTGCACAAAATTATCCTTCACTATTCCTTCGTAATGACCCGTTAAAGTTGAAAATTTTTAAATAAAACTGTGTAAAACAAGCACAAAAAGCTAAAAAATTTATGTAATCAAATCTTATTTAATTAAAGTAATTTTGAGATAAAGTAATAAACCTAACCATGCAACCAACCATCACGCATTCAGGTATGCCTTCAAATATTAATTATTTTTAGAAGCGCTTTTGTTTTCAATATTTATATTGGAAGTTCAAAAAAATAAATAGATTTTCTCAATTTAGGTGGTCATAAGTTGGGCTCAAGCAGGCAGAGATTTTAACTTTGTTTTAAAGATTGAACGAATCTGCAAAATTTATGCTGGGCATCGGTGCGTCTCAGAAGTTATGCACGAATTAGTAATAGCCTCACGCGTTGAGTTCACCAAAAATAAGGTTTTAGTGACTTCTGCTACCACTTTTATTGTTGTTGTTGTCATTGTGTTATTAGATATGTGCAAATGCTGCGATTTGCTATGCTTAAGTCACGAATTAGTCACGCGTGAGTCACATATGAGTCACGCGTGATCGTGGTTATATTTACATATAATAATGCTTTAACAAAATAACGTGTCTGACTTTATCTAACTTTCTTAGACTTATTAATTAATCCATCTTTGCATAATTCGTATTGGAAGTCAGTCAATGGCAGGCAAATTCATCAGAAGCGTGCATGAACAAGAAAAATCATGAATTTTTACTTGTTTTGTTGGTTAAGCACCGTTTATATGCATTTCGTTCCTACTTCGGTATTTCTTATAAAAAAAAACATTTATTTATTTTTTATTAATTAATTAATAATCACTTTATAGGGTGGGGGAGGTGCGGGTGTACCAGTCTCCCCCTTCTGTACCTATACCAAGATTTTGTAGGAACATGTAGTTTATTTTAAGAGCTATCCGCATAAAAATTTAGTGCGCCCCACTCTTGTAGTTCGGCAGATGTACGAAAAACAATAATTACTTTGTTTGGGAGTACCCCGCATTTTCCTACTCCTATAGCATCAAGATTTTGTTGGAACATGCACTTTTTTCTAAAAGTTATCCATATCAAATTTAGTGACCTATGCTATTATAGTTGTGGAGATAAGAATTTATCCGCGGAAAAAGGGGTTTTGGCCCCACTAATATTTATTTAAATTTAAAACTCTATATGTCGGAAAAAAAACTAATGTGTACCACTAATTTCCTAGGTTAGGTTAGGTTAGGAAGGATGGTGCTTCACCGCACCTCCACTCGGAGACCCAATTGGATCCATTGTGATTCCCTTCTGTTGCCCAAGTAATATTTACCCCCCCCCCCCCAATTTGCAGCCAGAATTATTATTATCTATCACTAAGCCAGCGAATTCCCATGAATCCCCTGATGTCTTCTAGTTTACACTTCCCAGCCATCTAAGACTATGACGTTGCAGCTTCGGGCACTTACAGCTAATATGTTCAATGGTTTCTGGTTCCTCTTCATCCCCGCACATCCTACAAAAATCTGGAGTGCCAGTCTCCCAAATACTGGTCCTTGCTCTGACCGAGCAGTCACCTGTCAACACGCCTATCATGATTCGCATTGCCTTCCTATTCATGTCCAGTAGTAGTTTAGACCAAAAGCCCCAAGAGACTCTACAATCCTCCCTACTTCGCCATGAACTGTTGGTTCTGTTTTCTACCCAATTATTGAGTTCTTTATAGTAATGACTAGGGCAAGGAATCTCATGCACTAAAAAATCGAAAATATGCGCATAAAACATGCACTTAAAATTTAAAAATATGCACTAAAAACACAGAAAATATGCAATTAAAAATATTTTTTTAGTATTTTATTTAAAAACAATTTAACAAAAAAAAAGGCAGAAAACAATTTATTTAATATACATATCTACATATAAAATTAGTATAAAGAAAAACAAAACAATAAATTCAACAACAAAAAATTAAGTTAAATTAACGGCCTGGCCCTCGATGTCAGCAAATATCGTTCGATCGACAACTTGTATTGCAAACAAAAATAACTTTAGAAAATTTATTTTTGTTTGCGATACAAGTTGTCGATCGAACGATTTCTCGTGACATCGTGGGCCAGGCTGTTAATTTCCATAATTTTGCAGAAAAAATCTCAAAACCAATTAACTTTCCATTTAAAACGTGTTATGTTGTATAAAGTTACAAATTTCAGGTAAATATTTTGTAACAAATTATGTATCAACTTTTACCAGAAGATGTCGCACTAAGTATCAGGAGCGTTTTACTTTTTCAAATGAATGCTAACCAAAATAGCAAAAATATGCACAAAAACATGCATTTATTGAAAAATATGCGCAAAAATATGCAAAAACGAGTATTTTTAGCAAAATATGCAAAATATGCAAAAACGATTGAATGCCATTTCAAAGGAAATTTCACGATTCGCAAAGATAACTTAACCGTTTCCGTTTTATGATGCCCAGTGAAAACATGCATTTGCATGAGATTTCTAACCCTAGTAATGACCTATCGGTAATTTCACCGATCTGTCCAACATTCCCTCATCTAACGCCGAACTTTATCCTTGCCAGCTCATCGGCAATTTATATAATTATATTATAAATTATTTGTCTCTCCTGTGAAATGTGATTGAAGTGATTTACGATACTCGTATTATGCTTTAAAAAATATATTCAATTAGATAAAAAGAGAACATATTTACAGAAAAAGTTTTAAAAAATAAAAATAATAAGAGAAAAACCAAAAGCGGGGTGCCTACTCTGTAATTCGAAACGAAAGCAAATGCTTTCGAATTAAAATGTTAATAACATACAAATTCGAAAGCATTTTCTTTCGTTTTGAAATAAAGAGTAGACCCCCAGCTCATTTCTTTGCAAAAAGAAAAAAAAAAAGACTCACAAATACCAAACAAACAGCATAAAACTAAATTAGCAAACAATTTGTTAATTAAAATATAACACCATAAATTGCATTTCATAAATTTTTAAACTAACAAAAAATTGTTGTTCGAAACAAACAAACTTCTAAGAAATTCAAGGCACACGAGTAATTTTCTTATACATACATATAGTAAATTAAAATAAGAGCTACAATTTATAAAAGTAAAACGTAAAACAATGTAAAGAACTGCTCTAGCTCTATTAATTCACTTTGTACTTTTCTTTTTTGTGCTGGTTTTTTTTTTGTTTTGTTCTCTCCTTTTTCCTACTTTTTAATGAAGTTACCACGAGTGCAGGCTGACATTCGAACTAAAGGAAAAGATTTCTTGTGCGGAGCATCATTAAAACAAAACCTTTTCCATAAAAATGAAATTTGCACATTGTCTGGTTAAAAACAAATTTTAAATGCAAACCATATTCTTCTGGTTTTAAAAACTTTCAAGCTTAAAGATAAAAAAGTATTGTTTTTTTTTATTTTATAAATATAAAAGAAAAAGAAATTTTTTATATGTATTAAAGGGAAACTTTTAACTAGCGGCTGTGACGAATTTTTAATACCTTTATTGCAGTGCCAGCAAAAACTGGATAATGACCCAGCGGGAAAAAGAAGTAGTAAGGATGCCTTCTAAAGGCCTCTGTACTCCTTCTTTCGGATGTACAAGGCCTGATCGCTTCATTCCATACTCATAACTTTTTTACACGCGTTATCATTGCGGGGTAGGCCTTCTGTTCTTGCTTCTTTCGCCAGAGATTCTGGAAGGCCTGCAAGTTAATGGATTTTGCTTTTGCTTTGGTAAAAAAAATAAAACAAAACATATGTTACTCCTTCTTTTCTCCCTTCTCTTATAAAAAAAACGGAGTGTGGAATGTGTATTTTAGCTTTAATGCGAAATAGTCAAGGCCTTTTATGAGGCATTATTTAGCAGTTGGATAAGAATAGTAATTGAATCAAAGAAATTCCTAAACAGGCCTTTAATAAGGCCTGCACCAAGAAAGCCTTCTGAATTTTTCCGTACATACTCGTACATACAGCCGTACACACATACTTTGATACACTACATTTCTTGGAAGAAATGATTCTTTAGTGCGATTCACTAACTTTTTTTTAACAATAATCGCATTTTTAAAATAATTATAACGAACATTTATCGAATTCGCTATTCAGTAACATTTTTAACGATATTCGCTGCCGGTTAATGTCAGCTGTGTCGTTTTTTAAGCGACAATAATTTATGTGCTGTTAATTTTAGCGAGAAAAATCAACAGAAAATATGAGCTGCGTACTATCGTTAAAAAGAAGTTACCGAATTACACAATCGTTATTGCAAGCGACAAAATGTATAGAGAAAAATTACGATTGTCGCATCGTTAAAAGTTACTGAATCGCACTACTGTTATTACCAGTTGGAAAATGTTTGCTAAGAATTAATAAACAACATTTGAAATACTTCGAAAGTTTCGATAAACCTTTATTAGAACATAAACGTTCTGCTTTTCCATCTCAAGCAGAAAATATTAAATAAA
The DNA here is from genome assembly GCA_944452675.1 of Tachina lurida. Taxonomy (NCBI): domain Eukaryota; kingdom Metazoa; phylum Arthropoda; class Insecta; order Diptera; family Tachinidae; genus Tachina; species Tachina lurida. Next base: position 127,548,907 of record OX101754.1, read on the forward strand.
AAAAAGGTAATAATATCTACTCTAAATAATTTTGCCAGTTTTTTCCCTCTTCCTATAATTACAATATTCACTACTTAATGCATGTACTTGAAGTTACATCAAACTAATATGACCTGGCTGAAAAACTCTCTAAACGTCTGTACAACTTCATATTATAACTTCATTTTGTGGAAATTATAAAGTTTTCCTACCTGACAGGCACAAGGTGCAAGTACAAAATGTTCTAAATAATTACAATGTGTTGCCAACAAAATATAAATTAAAAAGTGAACAAAACTTCTGTTAAGAACACGCACTCACAAAAGCACAGACTCATTATAAATATAATACGCTTTAAGTTTATATTTTTTTAAGCTATTTTTATACTAGTACGAGTATTTCTTGTTGCTTTAATTAAATCTGAAGTAGCAAGAAGAAAAAAATTAAAAGAAAAACTAGGAAATTTAAAACAAAGAAACTCATAAATTGGAGACTTGCAGACAGAGACGGATTTTTATAAGATTCAATTGTATTTTTTTTTTTTTGGCAATCCATATGCCGGTTTCTCCACACAAGTCTGCAAAAGGAAAAACTTGGCACGCTTATGCTTGTTTTTTTTTTTTTTGCTTTTTTTTAAAGCGCATGTCCTTCCTAAATTTGAGTTCTGTTCATTATCCTGCAATTTTCTCTCTATATTTTAGTTATGTTAAAATTTTCAAAGCGCAAGTGGGCTGCAGAAAATTCCAAGCTCTTTTTTAAACATGATTTCTGTCTCTCTCTCTTTCCCTCAATTGAAGCAAAAAAAAAACAAAAAACCGGAAATACTTACAAAAAAAAATCATCAACATGTGAAACAGCAGCTGATTGCATAGAAGTAGCGATGCCAACTTGGTGCTTTTGGCACTATTTTTAGTGCTTTTTGAAGACTCAAATTTTGAGCGTTAGTGCCAAACTAAGAAAAAGCACTAAGGGACATTATTACAACCTAAAGATAAAGTTCCTGATAGTTAACCTTAACATTAGCTAACGTGAACAATAAAGTTGCCATTAATTTTGTTCATTATTACAACTTTCCGATAAAATAAACAATACAAATGATGTATTGTGGCAACATTGGAGTAGATACCGGCTGCTTTTGCCTGTAAAATGCTTAAAGTTCACTTTAAACCTGCTATTAGCTTATCAGTCACTTTTACATTAATGTTTACTTGTAATAATCAAAATATATTTACCCGTCAGATAACATCCTAAAATTAACTATTTGTAAGTTGTAATAATGGCTTTAAGTAGTGATTTTAAGAAATTTGTATATTTCTTAAAATTACTTTAATAAAAATTTGGTGTATACATATCCTTTTTCATCTCATATATTTCATTTAAAGATGATACTATTGCCAAAATGGAGAATAGCTTAGAAAATATTTAACATTATTAAACTTCACTCGTTTGGATCTTCATTCGTTTTTCATGTTAGTGCCTTTTACGCCTTTTAGATCTCAAAATTACGCTTTTTAGTGCTTTTTAAAATTTTGATGTGCTTTCAGAGCCAAAAAAGTTGGCATCACTGCACAAAAGTCCAAATATGAGTTTAGTTGTATACATAGATACCTCTATACATATACATACATACATATATTGAATATTTTAATTTAATCTATGAGATAAATTAAAGAATATATTTTCCTTTAGTGTCATTTGCATAAAGAGAGCAAATGAAAGCACTCTCTTAAGCATTAATTAGCAGCAGCACATAAGTTTATAACTTTAAGGAAAATATTAGGGCTTTATAAAGGCTCAATAAGAAAAAGTTTGTATGAAAATCTGTTTTATAAACCCTTTATTAAGCCTCAATAATTTTTATAAATAAGGCTGTTAGATGTTATTAAAATGTTAATCAACTGCATAAAGAAGTATGTAAAAGTCATTAGAATTTATTGCTCTTAAATATTTGAATTTTGTCTTAGTGTTGCCAGTTTAGGGGATTTGTCCCCAAATTGGGGATTTTATTTTCGCGATTGGGGATGAAAATTTCGTATTGGAGATCTGGGGATTTGTTGCTGATGATAACCACGTTTTAGGAGAATTTTTGGGGTTTTTTTATAACTGATGGTAACAAGAATGATTTTTGAACTAAGAAATATGCGTCTGGCAAGTCTAAAAATGTGTGTTACTATTCATAGTGAATGGTTTCTTATAAAGAAGAATTATCAAGGCAGATTAACAAATAATGAACACTACCACACTCTTTACAAGTTTGCCACGTAAACAAAATATATCTAATCGATATAAAGCAATTTTGTTGAATAAATATGTAATTTTTGTAATTATTTTTTAAATAAAATTAAAAAAATTTCCATTTTTTCACAAAAGAAAAAATTTTAATCAAAAAAACTCAATTTGGGGATTTTTGGGGATGAAAAATCAAAAATTGGGGATAAGCTCTAGAAAAATAATCTGGCAACACTGTTTTGTCTTACCGTTTATAATTAAAATAACTTACCCGATATCTGTACAAGTTGTAAACGGGGAAAAATATTTAAAAAAAATAAATCTTATAAATTTTGCTTAAATAAACTGAACTAGAAAGTCCATAACAGATTTTCTTTACATTAAAGCCAACTCAACTAAGTCCCAGTTTAGACGATGAAATTTTTCTTGCAGAAAGTCTTAATTTGTTGGCAGGAGGGGGAAAGAGGAATAGAGAGATGCACACAGTTTAAATTCATATTCTTATCTCGGTTGTTAGTTCAAACCTAAAGCTAATTTCAAGAAAATTTCTTCGAGTGAACGAAAATGCACTCGTGTATCTAAATAATATTAAGGGTTGTTGTGGTTGCAGCGGTAAGCGCATTGACACCCCACCCCCGCGGTGAGTTCGAGTTCAAATATTGGCCGGAAAAGTCAAGACGCTTACACATTTTCCTACTACCTGTGCTAATACACACAAACACGTAAATTAAATAATTAATAAATTAAAGTGACTACATTAACTTAATGTCATGTTGATTCAACTTGAAATGACATTGATTTAACATGATTCTGCATTTTGATTTAGCAGTACTAGAATGTTAAATCAACATGAAATAAGGTTATGTCAAAAGCAAAAAAATTTCTATAAATATTACTGCAAATCATATTGAATTAACATGAAACACATACATATGAAGCAAAATAATTGCTGAAAAATGTTAAATAAACCAGGCATTATAATGCAATAAAAGTTGCAGCTAAATGATAGCTTTATGTATCTTTTATTTAACTTTACTTTTGAAACCGAAAAACAGATAACCCTGTACTTTTGCAAGCAAACAAAATTTTTTTTCCAAACACAAAACAACTTTTAATGAAATAAGTTAATAAAAAACAACTCTTGATTTTCTTGGGTTTACTTAGCAATTGGATTCCAGACTATATAACAAGAAAATTTATTATCCTTTTCATATTTGATTACAATGTGCTAGTTCAAAAATGTCACACAAGCGGGGGACCTGATGGGTAAACCCAATTCGCGTACGCTGAATAAAATGGTGCTAACATTTTTTTTAGATTAGCTCTTGGTAAAAAAATAATTGAGATTTAAAACTCGGTTAAAAGCACCTAAAAATCGAAAATTTTCGCAGTTTTCTACTATTCAATTGTTTTTTTTTATCAACTAAAAGAGCACATTATGGATGAACATGCGTCCTAAGAAGTTATTGAAAAAAAATTGCAAAAAAATTATAAAAAAATTTCCATTTTTGACAAAAATAAAAAATTCGAAAAAAAAATTTCCAATTTTTTTCCAAAAAGTTTTCTCAGGAAGCAAATTTATCAATACATGGCTTTTCAATCGATATATGTGACCCGGTCTATGAAAAGGTAGCTTATGACTCAAAAAACAACAACTACCGAGAAACTGACGAAATGCATTGTTTATCTTTAACAGCTGATTTATCTTTAACAGCTGATTTTGAGTCATAAGCCACCTTTTCATAGACCGGGTCACATATATTGATATAAAGGTTAATAAATAGTAGAAAACTGGGAAAAATTGAGATTTTTAAGTGCTTTTAACCAAGTGTTCAATCTTAGTGTTATTTTTTATAAAAAAAAAATCTCTTAGAAAAACTTTCTGATAACGAGATATATGTACAAATAATTTAATACGAAGTAGTTAGCACGTTGACTACAAAACCTAAGGTCCTGGGTTCAATCCCTGTATCTGACAGTCATAACATAAATAACAACACCACGCATTTTTCTGATGTGCATTAGTGTCCCTTTGTGTCAGTTGTTGTAGGAAAGTTCAAGTGATGAAGGCATAGTCGCTGGTCACTGAACTATACCGACTTCAGCAGATACTAATCCTAATGTAACATCAGAGCGCCCTCCTTCGTCGGTATTGTGTAGCAGAATCATCGGCGAAGTAAAATAATCAATAAAATGGCTACAAGACACAGTTTCAAAAAATTAATACGCCTCATTTAACGTCAGAGAGGCGCTGCAACACTGGATTATTAAAAACGTGCGAAAAAGCAGAGTTCTAAAAGAATGAAGATTTCCTCTATCTCCCACTATCCCTTTCCTAAAAGAAGGTAACACCTAGTAATAGTAGTAGGCATTAATTGCCTGAGTGTTACTTCTCTTTTTATAACAAAAAAAAAAAAAAAAAAAAAAAAAACTTTTTCATAACACTTAATGTATTTTTAATTAAATGCTTTTCATATAACAAAAAAGAAAACTATCAATCGTATTTACTTACTTTGCTAAAAGTTTCAAAATAATTTCCAATTATGTCGGTATGGATATCAAAAATATATTTGCATTTACCTGTAAAGGAAAAGAAAAACAAATATTTAAATCATAAATACTCGCATTTAAGCAAATAAATCCATATTTAAATAAATAATTAAATTCTCCATGCACACACAAGTACTCGTACATAAATCAATGATTAGTTATTAAATAAATTAAATCTCAGCAAATATTTATGTTTTCCAAGCGGCCAGCAGATTAAACAAAATATGTAATTTACTTTTGTGCAAAAAGCGCCAGGGAATTTAACTAATTTTATAGATAAATAAAAATTGTATGCATTAATACGCATATTTTTTCGATTAGTTAAATACGAGCAAATAGTTTGTATTGAGGGCTCATCAGGGTCTTGTTGTTTTTTTTTTTTTTTTTTTGGCAGGAGATTTGTGTAATATAAAGTAGTTCACAGAAATTATTGTATTGATTTATGCAGACTATTAAACATTGGCGCAGAATAATTAAAAAAAAAAATTATAAAAATATCAGGCTCAAACAAAAAAGTATTTTATTTTAAACAGGAACAATTTCTTAGTTGGACTTAAGTTCAGTATTTTTCAATACTTAAAGGAATGAAATATTTTTATTAATTTATGTCATTTTTCAAAGAATAGAAGAAAAATTAAACTAAATTATAAGGGGGGGGGGGAGGAATGTGGAAATCATCATAATCAATGTTGTTACGAAAATGTACGTGAACGAACCTAATAAAATTGTCTTCCATATAAACATTTGTGTACAGTTAGGGACAATTTCACAACAACAACATTTAAATGAATGGATATTTAAATTGAGTTGGTTAAATTTGCTCTTAGAATAATCTAGAAATTATTAGCTAAAGTATAAATTCCACACACAAGGCATAACAACCACTATGATCTAAAATACCTTCCACTTCTTCAGAAATATACAACCACACAAACACATAAGTCGATGCAGATGAAAAACATAAGCAACAATAACAATTATATATAAGAATTCTACTGTCAATGCACATAGACATAAACCAACAGTACGAACTCTAACACGAGCTAATGACGTGATCGTAAGCTTAAAATTGAGAAGTTGTTGACTGTGCTGACTTTCAGGGTATTGCTAATGCTACTCTGTAAGATTTATGTTGAGTATAAAAAGGGCGATGCATCCGCTAAACAATCAGTCAGTCAGTTGACTTATGTTAAGAACAGCGAAGCTAACATCGTGGTATTCCAGCAGTGCACAAGTGAACATTGTGTATTTAAAAGCTGTTAATATTAGTGTTGAGCAAATAAAGTCTTTTAGTTTAATAGTAACTGTGCATTTGGGACTTTTTCTTGAATTTAAAATATTCGATCCTAATAAAATTACGCTTTTTAAAGGGCAAAACGTAACAATATATTATATATTATAAGTCAGTATTTTTAATTAAATTTTTATCGATTGTTGAATACTATTTAATTAAAACATTTATTAAATAAATAATTTGAGGAATGATCAAATTAATAAGAGTAAAATGTATTGAAATTTTTATTTAAATGAACGAAATGCTGCATATAAACTAGAAAAATTATTATTACAATCATACATCGTATTTCGTTTTCACTTGAAATAGCTAAAAAAAATTACTTTTCTTGATTATCGGCCCTGTTCTGTAAACCGATCGATTTGAAATCGCACGATTTTAGAAAACTAACTCCGACAATAGAAATAGTTTTTTTTTAGATTTTTTTTCATTATTTTATTATATAGACCATTATTAATTTTTTGAAAACGATTAATTTACTCGGATTCGGTGTACAGAACAGGACAGTATATTAGACACAATTTTAGTTGATTTGAAATTAAATTTATTAATTTTACAAGCCGCTTGCAATGTTTTATCGATTTTAGTATTATATTACAATGCCATAGTGTAAATTTGTTGTGGATATTATTTTTTTTATTAAAAAGAGTTATAAAATTGTCATTTTTTTTTTTGGTTCATGTGATTTTTGTCAAATTTTTTATAATTCTTCTATTCACTAATTTCCCTCCATATTTTACACACGCAATATATCTGCTTGTTTTCGATTCATTTTGAGTTTTATGTGTCCATAATTATGAATTAACATAAATTCTGGTTTAACATAAATTTATTTAATATTCATTATATGTGACCTACTCCGAGAAAAGTGACCTAGTGTGTGAAAATTAAGTTTTGAGAAAAACGCATTTAAGAAATAAAATTTTAATGCTTTTCTCATTTTTATCGATTTTGACACACACCCGTTTTTTGACACACTAGGTCCCTTTTCTCGGAAAAGGTCACATATATGGATGAAATTTTTTTAAGTTTTATTTAATATTTCAAAGTAAGCAAAAATGCATATCAGTTGGACCTATTTCATAATTAAGGGCTCTTATAACCTCCAAAGTTATTGGAAACAGAAGAAAAGCTATCCCGACTGCCTGTTTACAAATTCTATTTAAAATTAAAATTCATGATACGTCTACAGTACAATTGAGCCGGTGAATTTTGCAAGTGCAATTAATTGAACACATAGAGCAAATTAGCTATACTGTAACAGAACAAGGGCTTACCCAGCTAGCATTTTGTATCACAATCGAATCTTTTCCGAATCAGTTTGACGGGAAAAATAACTGCATATGAGCTAATTTTTCGAAATCGCTGTGAGAAAATGGTACCCTAGAGATGAATCATAGCAAAGAGCAATTTTCTTGTAGTATTATATCATCAAATCACCTTTTTGCGGTTTCTTTGGATTTTGTTCCTCTATTTTCAAGAAATCATTATTAGATATACATATAGATGAAGCATAAGTGAATGCTTTTTCAATCACCCAAGTGATTAATCATCAAAAGTGATCTGAGGAGAATCATATAAGAGATACCTGCAAAAAATAATCACCCAAATGCTAGCTGGGTAACGGCGAATATATTTGTTTTCTTGCAACACGAATACATACATACATAGATACATACATACAGTATGTCAAGAAAATGTTTTGACATAGTTAAAATCGTTATAAATTTTGATTTTTATCATAAATATTTTTATTTTTCTTTGCATTATGAAATTTTTGGTTATGGATTTCATTTTATTTACATTTAAGTGAACAAATAGTAGTAAGTTATACGCAAAATTAAAAAGTGAAAGCATAAAAATTACATGAAAGCTAAAAAAACTCAAAAATTTCTCTGTCAAGAAAATGTTTTTACATCCTTGTATTATATAGTAAGAAAATAGGAAAGATTTTAAGTTGTACAAAAATAATTTTTTTTTTTGGCCCCATTGGTATTAAATCGGCTTGTAAGACGACTTCTCATGGAAAAAAATTTTCTTTTCCAAATATTCCGCCGAAATTTCTCATATTCCCCTCGTATTACTGTTTTAAACTCCATTTACTTCTTGAAATACCCTTTGGAACTACTATTTTTCAAATAAATCCATGAATTTTGAATAGGGCATAGATCTGGACCTTGAGATGGAGTATCCACAACTTTGCCGCAATTGAAAAGAAACCATGTTCTTACGGAAAGTGCCTTGTGTTTGGTGTCATTAGATTGATAACAACTGGAAACTTGCATGTTTTCCAGCAATAAACCCAAATTTACTCGAGCTGTCATACAAAAAAAAAGGTTCAATATATTAAGGCACTGCCCCGCATTCATGGTGTTCTCAATAAAGCAAATTTATCCCACGTTTTACACCATATATATACATATGTATGTATATATACCTCCAATCCATCAACCAACCTCTTTAAGTTTTACAGATGGGTTTACGGTATCACTTTCCAATATTTTTAAAGATTTTTTTTCCTCCATACTTTGTTAGATCCATCATTCTAATAAAGCAGAAGTTTGGTTTCGTCGCCGAAAATCACATTATCGTAGAAGCCATCAAGCTTGTAAGTATGCGTTATCACAAAAGACAATTGTTGCTGTTTGGGCTACACTCTAGAAAGCGGGGATTTCCGACCATTTATTGAAGTACAGTCGATTCTTTTGAGCAATTGCCTTTGTCTCATGGGAAACTGTGTGAGTGGTACATCAATACGTTGAAATGGTTTTTCGTTGACAGCGCGAGTAAGGTTGGCTTTATAGCTGGTAAATATGGAAGTTTTAAACTTTTATTAATGTATTGACCTCAAACATGAGGCACTTTGGGTAAGAACATGGTGTCCTTTCAATTGCGGTAAGGTTGTGGATACTCCATCTCAAGGTCCAGATCTATACCCTATTCAAAATTTATGGGTTTATTTGAAAAATAGTATTTCCAAAGGGTATTTCAAGAAGTAAATGGAGTTTAAAACAGTAATACGAGGGGAATATGAGAAATTTCGGCGGAATATTTGGAAAAGAAAATTTTTTTCCATGAGAAGTCGTCTTTCAAGCCGATTTAATACCAATGGGGCCAAAAAAAAATTATTTTTGTACAACTTAAAATCTTTCCTATTTTCTTATTATATAATACAAGGATGTAAAAACATTTTCTTGACAGAGAAATTTTTGAGTTTTTTTAGCTTTCATGTAATTTTTATGCTCTCACTTTTTAATTTTGCGTATAACTTACTACTATTTGTTCACTTAAATGTAAATAAAATAAAATCCATAACCAAAAATTTCATAATGCAAAGAAAAATAAAAATATTTATGATAAAAATCAAAATTTATAACGATTTTAAATATGTCAAAACATTTTCTTAACATACTGTATGTCGTGTTTTAAGGCGGAAGTCGTATGATTGATTAAGCTAATATTAAATTCAACAAGTATACGCACCCGGTTCTATATGAGAAGGATGTTGGACAGAAAGGAGACACAAAAGCAAGGTAAAGCAAAGATATAAAATAAATAGAACTATGAAAAACCTTTTATACATTCGATAAAATCCTGCTTATGATTTAATTTAAAAAATTTTATTAATTTACCCTTAAAGGGATTTTGAATTTTTCCAACACATATTTCCAAATGTAAAGCAGATTTATATTTTTTCGATAATTATTTTAATGAGCTAAAAAATAATTACCCATTATTGCTTTTAACAATTTATTAGTAAAAAAAAGGATTTAAAATCTTTATTTTAAAAGCATTGCAACCAGCTAAAATAACTAAATTTCCTCTGAACAAATACATAATGCTGCATCACCCCAAATAATATGTAGAAGTCCCCAAAGCATAATAAATAAAAATAAATTTACTCCTCTTGCACAAAGATTTTTGATACGCACAAAATCGCTATCATATAAAGTTTCTTATAAAAATGTATTAAATTTCATCACTAGACTAAACTAACATCGCAACAATACGTGATACATGAAAAGACGTCAAAAATGAAATTCAAATTTTTCTTTCAAACCACTTGCAGTGATACATACACATTAAATTCAAGGGAAAATACGAGTTACATGTTATTTACACTATAGTAACACCAGAAAAATAAAATAACATAATAAAAATAAGCATAATCCTTAATGTAATGTTTTTTCTTTTTTTTTTTTTTTTGCTACAAATACATACAAAAGAATTTTTTTCCTATTGGTTACATTTTAAAATTAAAAATAAAAATGTTGCATCGTGTTGATGTGGATAGGAATTAACTCCCTGTTTGTGTAAGACGTTTGAGTTAAAAATCTTGGCGTTTCTGTAATAGATTAAAGAAAAGTTGTACAAGTTTCCTTTAATCTATTACAAAAACGCCAAGATTTCTAACTCAAACGTCTTACACAAACAGGTGGTTATTTTAAAGCATGCACATTATTCACTTAAAATATAAATATTTTTTGGTGAGTTAGTTGCACAAACAAAAAAGTAAATGTAAAGGATCTGTGGTTAAGCGCTTCTTATCTTAGGATTGGAATAAAAAAAAGTTTGTGTTAGATATCATAGAAATCCTTTATTCGTTTGAAAGACCTATCGGTACCATTATGTGTAGACAAATAATTGAAAACTGCACTCTTTTAAACCAACCCTCGTATGCATTCTGACAAATCTAAGTGTAAGCAAATTTGCATTTATCTGTGCTTGTATTGCTGTTAGTAAATTGAAGCGTATATAATGCATATATTATTTTTTTTTGGAACAGAAAAAGAAAACATTTTCTTGCAAGTGCATTATACTTTTCACTGCAGGAGTACTCGTACCAAAATGTGTAAAAATATATTTATTTTTTTCTTTCACATCACACGTTTAAGTAGAAATATTAACTGTTTAAAAAAGACACTTTATAAAATTTTGTGGGGGGGGGGGCAAACATTGCTCTGAAGAATAAAAGATTTTCTAACATAAATAAGTATATTTATTTTTTTTTACCAAATACAAAAACCCTTTTGAAAGTTAAAAACCTCATGACGAAAAAATTTAAAAAAGATTTTCAAGGCAAAAAAAAATGTGAAATTTACTCATTTACTCGCAACTAATTGAAATATAAGGATACTAGCTGATCGCGCCAAACCTTGTCTTACGCCGCCACTTGAATGCACTCACAAAAATTCATTCTAGTCGGTTTAGTTGCAGTCTAGATAAATAACCTAGATACCGATTGCAGCGCCATCTTCCGGGGCTAATTTGTGAATCTAACCCATCCAGAGCGCCACCCAAACGCATACAAAAAAAATTCATTCAAATCGGTTAAGCCCTTAAGGAGGAGTTCAGTAACACACACACCAGAGAACAGCAATGAGTAGTGAAAAAGTGAGTTAGAGTTGAAACATTGTACTTATGCGCACTCATACTTATTGCAATGTTTTGTATGAATTATATTCACTAGAAAGTTTGAAGTGCGCATCGAACTCATACTTAGCAACATTTATTTATGACGTTGTTGATTTGGACTCTCCGTAATTCAATCTCTATGGACGTTGCAAAATAAGTATGATTCACAATGCGAACTTCGTATATGTTCTCATTATGAGATTATGTGTTTCTCTATTGATTTTTTTGTTTAGCAGGAATTCAAATACGACCCTATTTATTACTATTGTATACTACTTGCAAACTGTTTAATGACTAAACTTTTAAATAAACATACAAGTACATGCATGAGTTGAATGAGCTGAATCAATGTGAGTAGTATAAATTAGAAATCAAACTGAGGTGATTAATGAGTGTGAGTGTGGTATAACTATGATGTCGACGTCGCATTCATATTTATTTCAACCTATAATTATAAATCAATGTCATAGTGAGTAGACCTGGGTCCAACTCGTTCATTGGTTAATTTTTGCCACAAACCTATGATCAAACCCATTTAAATTACATGGATTTGATCATAGGTTTGTGGCAAAAATGGACGAATGAACGAGTTGGACCCAGCTCTAATAGTGAGTATGCGTAAATCAGAGTAGTTGAGTTTAAATGATGTCTACTCACTTATATTTAAAATTTCATGAATCAGTATGAATAGCGAAAAAACGATTCATTGCCGATCACTGATACACACGTACAGTATAATTATATATATATATAGAGACAATTGCACCACACTGCATTGGTAACAAGGCCATATACACTTATTCCAGAGTTAATTTTGGCTTATCACTTATGACTTTATTGCAGTGAGCCGACGAAAATCGGTACAATGCGCCGATAGTGAGATCCGGGCTTCAGAAATTTGCTATTTTTATTTTTACAAGGATTCTTCCTCCAAGTTTTGTTTAATTTTTTTTTAAAGATTTTACATTTTCTTTTGCTACATACTGCACTTTGTTACTACAAGATAACTGTCAGTATTATCAGATTGTGCTTGTGTGGTGAGTGCGTTAAAACTACTTTAATTTGCATCTGTAATGTACGAATATTTGACAAGTTATTGACATTATTCTTTCTAAAACCAAACAAAAAATGTAAGAGATTAAAAATTAATTTTTTTTGGGAAGACAGTCATCTTAAAATTAATGCGTATGTATTTTGTTTTGTTTTAAACAGTATGAATTTATTTGCTTATTATTCTTATAAAATTTTTCAAAGTGAATATGTAGCAGATACATTTAAGTGTTAACAACAACAATTTAGTAGAAATTATACGAGTATATTTAAATATTTTATATTTTAGGCATTATTTTTGCTCACTGGCTAAAGTTTATTTTTGAGTTATGAAAGTTTTATTGATATTGGTCATGTATTTTATTCGTCAAATTGAGGTACTGCGGATTGTTTGCTATTTTCAAACTTGAAAAATTATCCATTGGTAAAAAGATTTCCAAACAATAAAGAGTTGGAGTCTGCAGTTGATGGATGTTTTAGGGAGCTGGAAAATTCTGACTATAAATAACACATCAAAGCTATTGATTATACCTAGTGGAAGTTTATCGAGCTAAAAGGATATTATGTATATATGAAATAAATAAAAAATATTTCACTATTTTCACAAAAAGTGTGGCGTTGGCTGAAGTAGTTAGCACGTTGACTACAAAACCGAAAGTCCTGGGTGCAATCCCTGTATCCGGCAGTCATTAAAAAACAACACCACGCATTTTTCTGATGTGCACTAGTGTCCCTTTGTATCAGTTGTTGTAGGAAAGTTCAAGTGATGAAGGCATAGTAACTGGTCACTGAACTATACCGATTTCAGCAGATACTAATCCTAAAGTAACATCAGAGCGCCCTCCTTCGTTGTGTAGCAGAATCATCAACGAAGTAAAATAACCAATAAAATGGCTACTAAGCACAGCTTCAAAAAATTAATACACCTCATTTAACATCAGAGGCGTTGCAACACTGCATTATTAAAAAACGTGCAAAAAAGCAGAGTTGTAAAAGAATGAAGCTTTCCTCTATCTCTTCCTTCACCACCTGTGTTCTCTCTCACTATCCCTTTCCTAAAGAAGGTAACACCTAGTAATAGTAGTAGGCATTAATTACCTGAGTGTTACTTCTCTTTCAATAAAAAAAGTTTTGCAAAACCTTTTCGCTTATGGTGGCCTTTGGTGAAGCCGAAGATGTCAACTGATGTTAACATTAGACATTGACATATTGAAATATCTGCACTAAAATTCATCCATTTTCATAGGTTCTCTATATTCGAGTATTAAGACTAGAAAACTTCAAACAAATTTGTTATATAAAATTATTTCTTCCAAAGAACAATTATACTTATTAAATTTAGAAGAAATTTTTGGGCAAAAACTATCTTAGATACACACATTTATACGCATACAAATTAATAAGCCATGGCTAATTAACTAAATATATAAAAAGTTTCTTAATAAGAAAACTGATAATCCTTTGCAGTTTTTCCTTCTTTATTTTAATATTTTTATTTTTTTTTTTTGATTTGGTTTCGTTTTTCTTGCTCTGTTTGTTGTTCTAGTACACGAAAAGATTGCAACATTCTGAAATTATTATTTTATTAGCGAGTCATAATAAGAAGATAAATGTTGGGGAAAATGGAGTCTGCAACTACGAAAGGAAATACATACATAAATAAGGCAGTCATTACAGGGTAATTAAGGTCATCATCGTATTATGACTGTGTAACCATGGTTATGCTGCTCTATATCTCTCTCTCTCTCCTTCTTCTTCGTCTTCACTCATTTTCATCAACATTCACACTACCTTCCTGTTAAGAAAAACTAGCAAAAATTAAGCGAGTATTTGTTATCAAAACCCAACTAAAAGATGAATATTACTTGCGGCCAAAGATATGCAGAATAATATAAATATGAAGCGGATTATGTTTTGTGTATAAAATAATATATGAAGTATATGTTGCACAGTGGGGCTGATAGCAAAAATATTGGTAATATATAACAAGTACTCCCATTTTTAAGCCAATGGTCTGGAGGCATATTCGGTGTTTCGAAACGAAAGAAAATGTTTTCGAATTTGTATGTTATTAATTTTAGTTTTCTTTCTAAAGAATTGTTACCGTTAATTTTAATGGCGTTGGACATTTAAAAATAATAAATGCCGTCTCTTTCTTATTATTTGTGAAAAGAGAGGAAGTGTTTACTTTTGTAAAAATTTAATGTAAAGTGCTCTGGAGACGATCAAATAAACCTGTCAATCAGCTCATAGGTGTGATTGTCGCATGTTTGTCGCCTAAAACGATCAAATAAAACACGTCAATAACTATATGTATTTGAACAAAAGCGTATAAGCTTTTGTTCATTGGCACATAAAGATGTTTTTTTTATCAATCAGAGTTGGACACGAGCACAGAACACTGTGCAGCAGTGAAAAATCTACACTATAGGTTCGATAGTACTACCAAAGGCTAGTAAAAACCTATACTCAGTTTGGCGATTTTGTTCACCAATTTTTTTATGAACCTGCAAGGACTTCGAAAATAAGTGCGCCCTTAAAAAAATTGTGGCGTCAGTTTTTGGCCAACAGATAATTCAGATTTGATGACAGCGCTTTACTATATATGGCAATAATGTAGCTATGAATCTAAAAAATAAATATTGTTAACATCTTATGCCATAAATTTAACTTCTTCGTACACTTGTTTTTTTTTTAATAAGTTAAGGAAAAAATTTTTTTTTCCTTTTTTTGGAATAACTTCCAGGGATTTCCGATTTTTTGCTAACAATATTTGGCAAATTATTATTATTACATTTACCTAAATAATTTATTGGGAGTTGTATATAAAATTTATAGTGTCTTCTTAATTTATATTTGCCTCATTGACTCCACTGTGCGCACCTTAAATAAAAGTTTTGCCACAGCGCAGCAAAATCTCTTTTAATAAAAAAAATCTTTAAATAAATAATTCTAATTAGAAAAAAATAAAACATCTGTCCGGTTTTAAAATGGCGTCTAATGTTTGCAAAATTATGAAAAGAAAAAAAAACTTTACAGGAAACAAATTATCGTACAGTTAACAAAAAGGAAATGGACATTTTTAATCACTTGAAAAAAAAATAAAACAATAATAATAATTATTATGCAGCAACATGAAAACACTTCTAAATTAGTTTTTCTCTACAGCATTTTTGTTTTGTGTGTCTCTGTTTTATACACACACTTTTTTATCTGCTCCTTTAAATTTTAATATTCGATTATATAAATCATGTTGTTCAATTTATTGATCATTTGATTGTGTATTGATAAGTTTAGTTGTACAAGCTGTTTAACTTCCGCCCTCGAACAAGAAAGAACAGCAGAGAGAAAAAAAGAACAGAAAAATAACAGTCACAAAAACATGAACAACACAATATTTTGTAACATTTGTTTTTAACAAAATGATTTATGACAGCAGCTGCAACAACAACAAGAACAGCAACAGCAAAACAATACAATGACATTTTTCACATTATTAACACTGTGTGTGCGTGTGTGTGTGTGTGTGTGTCTGAACATGGATTTGTGTATAGGTTACGGCTGTTACGGTTTGATATCGATAATTCATAATGTGCTCTTATTCCACTTTAACCCATAATGGAAAATTAACATTTCATATGAAGCATACACGCATATACATATATATGTATATATCGCCCATTTACTTCAATAGTGTCATAACTCAAAAAATGCGTTTTTCGCGCTAATGATGCAAAATAATTCGCCATTTCGTATTTTATCTTATGTAAAAATTTCATATAAATAGCTTGTACCATCACCTAGTTAGAGAAGAATATTTTTTCATGTCTTCACTAAGTTGTATGCAAATTGAAAACTTAAAACGAGTTCTCTGCAAAACTATTTTTTTTTTAGTTGTGACACTATTGAAGTAAATGAGCGATATGTATATCTTCCATGTGCCATTTTTACAAATATTTAATCAATAATTTGTTAAATTATCAAAAAGAGAATTATGGTGAAAATTAAACATAAAGAAAGGGTCTTACAATACAACAGCTTTTTTAATATTACCACTATTTTTGCTTTAAACGCCACTGTGCCCCACTATAAGATCAACTAGACTAAACTGTGATACCAACGATGGGCCGTCTAATATATCTTTGTGTAAAGATTTTTATCGTGGAGAGTGTAGTAGTGAATGGAAAACTGTTTCTTTCATTTATTAAAGTAGGGTGGAATATTGTAGAGAAAACCTAATCCACTATCTTGACTACCGTTCTTACAGTGAGCCTCTGGAAACGTGTTCAATATCCACATATTTTGTGCGTCTCAAATTTGTCAGATTTCCGCCTGCTTTTTACCGAAGAAATTTGATATGAAGCGGAATCAGGATAATTGTAATTTCAACTTGACGACTTTATCTGAATATCACATTTTTACAGTGGGCAGCTATAATTGATATAAGAAGGTGTGATTTAAATAACAGAATAATCTCGATATCAAGTAGCAAATTATAATTAAAGCAATTGGATGTGATCTAAATGCCAGACATTTGAACCGGCTTTAAAAAAAACTTACGGATCTTGTCCCAAGCATTCATATCATACAAAACTGTACTTGCTTTCCCTTTAGGACGTGTTGGAAACTACAAGAAAAATATTAGACTTGTGTCCAACAGTTCTTTTTGAACTAGTTTGAGAGCGTTTGAATCAAAAGTTGTTTCAAACCCATTTAATTTACATTGATGTTTTTGGCCGAACTTGTGTCCCACTGAACGAACTAGTTCAAAAAGAACTGTTGGACACAAGTCTAAAAAATATGTTCGAGTGATCACATGAATGTTCGCTACAGCTATAGTTATGTCCAAACAGCTTTTTTTTAAATAGTTTGAGAGCGTTCGAATCAAAAGTTGTTTCAAACCCTTTTAATTTACATTTGACGCTTTTGACCAACAGCTCATTTTAGTAGAGCTGGCTGCAACTCTAAAATTCGTTCTTATTAGACACAAACCTATGATCAAACCCATTTAAAATACATAGTTTTGATCATAGGTTTGTGTCTAAAATGAACAAAATGAACGAGTTGAATACAGCTCTATATTTTAGTTCAAAATAAGACTTGTGTCTAGACTTGTGTCTAACTCGTTCACTAGTTAATTTTTGCCACAAACCAATTATCAAACCCATGTAATTTAAATGGGTTTGATCATTGGTTTGTGGCTAGACTTCGGTCGAACTCGTTCAGTAGTTCATTTTTGCCACAAGCCAATGATCAAACCCATTTAAATTATATGGGTTTGATTATAGGTTTGTGGCAAAAATGAACTAGTGAACGAGTTCGACCCAAGTCCATTTGTGGCACAAATGAACTAGTGAACGAGTTCGACCCAATTCTACTTGTGTCCAACCGCTCTTTTGAACTAAAATAAGCTGTTGGATACAAGTTTGTGTTAAAAATGAACTAGTGAACGAGTTCGACCCAAGTCGAACAACTTTTGATTCGAACGCTCTCAAACTAGTTCAAAAAGAGCTGTTGGATACAATTCCAACAGTTCTTTTTGAACTAGTTCGTTCAGTTGCAAACAAATCAGGGGTCGAATCGCCACGTCCGTGAACGTAAAATTCGTCACGTAAAAACACCATATTCGGATTATGACATACGTGAACGTACTGAAATCCCATTCAGCTTATACGATTGACGTATCACTTAATTTCTTTTCGTACAATTGTCGATACGATCACGGATGTGACGATTTCAGCCCAGGTCAAAAACATCAATGTAAATGAAATTAAATGTGTTTGAAACAACTTTTGATTCAAACGCTCTCAAACTAGTTCAAAAAGAGCTGTTGGATACAATTCCGTCAGTTCTTTTTGAACTAGTTCGTTCAGTTGCAAACAAATCAGGTCAAAAACATCAATGTAAATTAAATTAAATATGTTTGAAACAATTTTTGATTCAAACGCTCTCAAACTAGTTCCAAAAGATATCTTGGACACAAGTCTAGTTCAATAGAGCTGTTGGACACAAGTCTAGTTACAGCCCGCACCATAAATCATTCTGGATCCATTAGTGTGGCACCCTAATTATCTTCCCCAAAATATCTACAATTAAATTTTCCTGTAAGTGGTGTTTGTCCTTAATGCTGCCAGCCATTCCGGCTCACTGAATGCGACTGGATTTTTGTGGCACATGTTTTTCGGTACCCACTGACGTTGACACATTCACTGTTAAGACAACCGCCGCTCGCTGTTGGTTGTATGTATTGACAATATGTATTCACTTTTTTGTTTTTGTAACAAAAATTTGTATTGTCTTGCTGTTAATGCTGTTGTGTTGTTCTCCGTTCGTTACTTTAAGCTGGTTGCAAAATAATCAGGTTAATGTTTTACCAGTTACTGCAGAAGATACATATTTATTTTTTATGGTCTACTACCACATAGAAAGAAGCATTTTCAAGCCATTTGTTGAGATTTTCTTGAAAAATCTTAATACACAATATGTACATGTACATGGGTTTGCTTGTGTGTGCTTGTGTCGCTGTATGTGTCATTGTGTTCGCAGGGGTGTGAAAAATTGAAAACAATTTCATTTTAAATTTAATAAATATTTCTATAAAATTATAAATAAGGAAAATTTTACTTTTAAACGAACAAGTAAAGGTACGGTCACACTTGACAAACATTTGCCCAAAAAAGCGTAACCAATAAATACTTATGCAAAATTTTTTGCTTCAAACACGTGTTTATTAAGTTAATTAATTTCGTATTTAGCAAATAGGCAAACTTATAGAATACAATATTATTGGAAACTATTGAACTTAATAAACACGTGTCTGAATCAAAAGATTTCTCATTAGTATATACTGGTTACGATTTTTTGGGCAAATGTTTGTCAAGTGTGACCGTACCTTAAAACGTACTACGACACTTCAGTCTTTCTAATGAGGTCGTTTTTTAGTAGCACAGAAATTTTCTATCACAAAAAAAATTTAACAGATAAAAGCAATAAAATAACATTTAGATTTTAAAAGAATATTTCCCAGAAAATTTCAAAGGCAAATGAAGACAGCAAATTACACCAAAATATCGATTAGTTATTTCAGAAAACATTTGTTTTCTTATGAGAAAAATTTTTGTTGTTGACAAGAATTCGAATAAAATTTTCTTCGAATGTTCAACTAATGCAATAAATTTTTTTCCGAATAATCGAATAAAGTTTTGTTCACGAAATCTTTTAAAAAAAAAAAATTCAAATACGTTTTTATTAAACAAATCTAACAGATTTTTATTATAAGAATCGAATAAATTGTTATTTGAAAAAAACAACGAATAAATTTATTGTTATTCGAAAACGTATTGATTTGAGTAATTGTGAACAATCGAATAAACTTTTGGTCAGGAAATCGGATAAAAAATTATTCAATATATTTGTACAAAAAAAACTTAAAAATTTTTATTCGAATAACCTAAAAAAATTATTCAAATAAGCGTAAATATTTGATTTGAATAATTGCATACATTTTTGCTATCAACCGACTATAATTTTATTTTTATTTATTTACTCAATCGAGTATATTATTAGTTAATCGAGAAAAAAATAAATGTTTTGCAGTTCTAGTAACAAAACATAATTTTTCTCGATCAATCGAATAAAATTTTACTCAGGAAATTTGATAACAAATTATCCAATATATCTGTATTCAAAATATGTAACAAACTTTTATTCGTATATGCGAATAAAGTTTTATTCCAATAAGCGAATAGAGTTGTATTCGGGTAAATGAAAACATTTTTATTTGAGCAATCGATTATTTAAATAAGCGATTAATTTTTTATTCAAGCAATTAAATAAATTTTTATTGCAATAATAATATAAATTATTTAAATTATTATTCAAGAAAGAAAACAGATTTTCGATTCGAGCAACCGAATAAACTTTAACTCAGGAATAAATTTTAAACGAAACGAATAAAATTTTATTCGAGTTATCAACCGAATAAAAGTTTATTTGAATAACCGATTACATTTTTCTTCTAGCACATAAGCGTTTATTTAATCCATCGAATAAAGAATTATTCAAGATATATAAAAGATTTTTATTCGAGTAACCCAGTATATATATTTTTTCTCGAATAATCCAATGAGCTTTTGTTTCGTAAACTTTATTAAAAAAACTATCCGATATATTTTTATTTAAAAAAATCGAAAAAAATTTTTATTCGATTAATCGTATAAACTTTTATTCGCTTAAACGAGTAAAAAAATTTCCAGCAAGCACAAATATTTTGATTTAAGCAAACACATATATTTTTTTTAACAACCGATTAAAATTTTATTTAAACAATCGATAAAATTTTTTATTCTTGCAATGGAATAATTTTTTTTTTCAGTTGGCACTTAAATGTTTATTTACTCAATCGAATAAATTGTTTAATAATTTATTTGATTTAAGTAATTGCATATACTTGTTTAGCCATCGATTATACGAGTAATTTTATTTGAGGAATTGATTAAGTTTTTATTTTATTCTAGCAGTGGAATAAGTTTTTATTCGAATATAAGCGCATAAATTTGAATTTACCTAATAGAATAAATTATTATTCAATAAATATGTAAACCAGGGCTCAAATCGTCACATCCGTAATCGGTTCGGCAATCGTACAAAAATGGATTAAGTGCTACGTCAATCGTATTAGCTGAATGAGATTTCAGTACCTTCACCTATGTCATTATCCGAAAATGGTCTTTTTACGTGACGTGTTGTACCTTCGCAGATGTGACGATTCGACCACAGCATTTTATTCAAGTAACCCAATACATTTTTTTTTTTCGAATAATCGAAATAAAATTAAAAAATATTCTAATAAACTTTAATCTGTATTATCTAATAAATTTTCATTCCAATAAACTAATGAATTTGTATTACAACAAGCAAGAATAAGTTTTTATTCGAATAATAAAAGGCAACTTTTTATTCGAAGAATTGCATACGGCTTAGTTTCAGAAATATAACGTATATTTTTTTAAAAATCTATTAAAATTTTATTGAATAATCGAATAAACTTTAACTCTAGCAGTGGAATATATTTTTATTCGAATTAGCGAATAAATGTTTATTATTTATTATTTTGTGTTAAGAATATTTAATTTTTATTTTTAACACTTTTTAAAAAACTGGTCACTCATTTCTCTTCATACATTCTTTGCATTATTTCTAGTTTATCTTCTGGTGATTTTTTTTTTTTTTTGATGCCAATCAAATTTTATTATTGCAAACATGATATAGAAAATTGATCAAAATTCATGACACCTTTTCGAAATAATTCTTTTGGAAACGATCTTTCACAACCACACTTTCAGTTGCTAAATTATCTAAATATACTCGTATACATGTTTATCTTCTTCAAAAATATTAATAAAATTTGAGTGAAAATCTTTTTTGAACAAATATCTTAAATATGTAATTTATTGTAAATAAAGAAACATTTGCCTAAACTGAATTTTTTACTTTGCATAAACTTAGTTTATTTTCAAATCATTCAAATGGATTTCTGTTTTGATTGCAAATATTTCCACATACAATTTTTCCCATTATGTAACGCTTTCTGCATTTTGGCATTCGTGTAAGTTTTTTTTCAGCACTTTGAGATGCATTATAAAAAAAATACCCAGATTTGTTTGTATTATTCAATTTAAATTCTTTTCATTGGCAAAAAAAAAAAATAAATAAATAAACTGCTGGAATCTGTTTTAACTGTTTCAACACTGAAAGTTATTTAAGTGTTGCCAAGTTCACGTTTTTATTGTGCCAACATGCACAAAAGAAGTAAAAAAAATATACATATATATTTAATTACACAAAGTCAGAAAAGAGAAAGAATGCAATTACAACAAGTCATTTGATATGAAATCAGCATAACAAATACTATTTATAAAGTAAAATGTAGAGCTTCTAGGGACATAATGTTGTTAAAGAAATGAGCAAAACAAAAATAAAATTTTAAACATATTAATTTTTTTCTTTTTTATACATAAAAGGCAAAGAAAGTTCCCCTGAATTTTTGGTGAAAAATTTTTATGAAAAATAAAAACCAGTTCTTAAAATTTAATATAGAATATTTTAGAAATTCAATTAAAAAAGAAAAATTAAGAACTGGTGGTCTACTCTGTAATTCGAAACGAAAGCAAATGCTTTCGAGTTATAATGTTAATAACCTACAAATTCGAAAGCATTTTCTTTCGTTTCGAAATACAGAGTAGACCGCCTGGTAATCATTTGAATAACTTTTTGAAATAATTTATTTCATATCTTTTAACTCTTTTACAGCACTGCATTTTTGTACATGGAAAATTCACTTAGTTTCAACATAATAAATGCATGTATGAATATACTCGTAGCAGCAGCTTTAAAATTTATGTATGTATGTATATGAGAGAATTTTTGTTTTGTTTTTTAAGTCTGTAACAATGTTTGTAGATATTTTAAATTTTTATTTTCTATATTTAAGCTCTCACAAGGCATAAAACCGGATGAATTTGAAAGAGCATACGAAGACATAAAAATAAATATTTACAGCAAATAAACCAGTGCATACACACACAGGGCTGCCAGAAGATTTGCGAAGAAAATCATCATTTGTCGGAAAGAAAATCATATTTTGAAGAAAAAAATCATCACAAGTCAATTTTTTTTTCAAATAAAAAAAGTAACAACAATTGACATATTTATAAGAAATCAAATTTCTCATTGTATATGCCTAAAACAATGATGCATTTTTTTGTATCTAAGCTACAGGGTGCAACAGGGACTGCCTCGCATTACAAAACAGTTCGCAGTTTTATTTTTTTTCGCCGAACGTAAGGGTCTCCAAAATAAATTTTTCATTATATCTTCGGCATTTTCAGTTGGATCTAAAAGTGTGATATATCGATATTTTGTCTCGAGAAGACCAATGTTTTGCTTCAAATATCTCGTTCTAGTATTTATTTACCCACCAGACGCTAATGTGCCACCCTAATTACAGAAAATTAAAGCTCGCAAAAAATCATTAAACGTTTGCTAAGGAAATATTTCAATGATTACAGCAGAACTATTTTAAAAAATATTTTTTTGTCGAATTTAGTTGGCTTTTTAAATTTTTTGTCTTATCTTCGGTATTTACAGTCAGATCTTAAAGTATGATATATCGATGTTTTTGTCTCGACGAGCCCTTTTTGTCTTTAATAGTCATTGACCTCAAGTACCCTCTTCTAGTGCTTACTCATCATATCTCAACTTATACAACAAGAATTAAAAAATGTAATTAATCTAAGATCAAAAATTAAATTTTTATGAATGATATTTTTACATGATTCAAGTTGGCAGACATGGCTTCTCGCTGGATTATCTCTCCTCGCATTCTCCGGTATGAACAGCTTGAACCATACGATTCAAATAAAACTGATTGCCTCGAACATTCCAGCCTCCTATATTCGCTGACATTTCTTTCATTGCAATGCGTTCGTAATTTTTATTGACATGACAAATTGGAATAAGCATTAAAAGATCCGAGTTATTAATTAAATGCTTATAGTTACATAATGCGGAACACAATTAAGAGTAGTTAAAAACTGATAATATAATAAACTTACAGTGTAGGCACTTCCTGGCCGGATTCTGTTTCTTTTTTTCTGTTTACCAAGCAATGATCCCAATAGAGCATTTACTTAAAAAATTAAAGTGGTTCTGCTAAAATTGTTGAAATAATTTCTTTGCAAATGTTTAATGATTTTTTGCGAGCTTTAATTTTCTAAAATTGGGATGGTAGAAACCGAGATCTGGTAGGTAAATACTACAACGGGATATTTAAGGTCAAGGACTATTAAAGCAAAACATTGGTCTCCTCAAGACAAAAACTTCGATATATCACACTTTAAGTTCCGAATGTAAGTGCCGGAGATATAATGAAAGATGTATTTAGGTGACCCCTACTGCGGCCAAAACTTTTTTTTTGAATCTGCCTTGCAACAATGCTTTATATTCGGTGGTGCGAAGCGAACTTTTTTTTGCGAGACACCCTAGTGCATAAGTAAAGTGAATGAAGGCAATATATAACAAACTGATACAAAAGTGTTTTCTTCATACATATATAGCTACTGATAAACATGGTTGAACAGCAAAGAAAATTTTACATAAATATGTATGTACGTATTGAAACTAAAAATCATAATTTGCAAAATTAAAAATCATCATTCCAGAAAATAAATCATGAAATCATATTTTGGTCCAAAAATCATCAAAAATATGATAAAATCATCATTCTGGCAGCACTGTACACACAGGCAGACAAAAATAAACACAATCTCAAAAAATACATACATACATAAATGTCTCAGGCTAAAACGAGGCTGTAGTAGTAGCAACAACAGCAACAACAACAACAACTACAACATTAAATAAATATAATTATAACAACAGTGATAATTGTATGATTGCCAAAAAAAAAATAACAATAGTAAAACGATTTACATGTGCATACATATGAGTAATATGTGCAGTGCAGTGCATGTATGTACATATGTATATGTGTAAGTACATCAGGGATGGAAAAGTTGATAGGATCATACTTTCTTTCTGTAATTTAAAAATTAATAAAAACCATATTTTCGTATATTTTTTTTATTTAATTTTGAACAAAACTTTTTAATTTTAAAATAAAAAATTATTCAAACGACTTTGGTCGAACAATCGAAAACAATTAAGAACTACTTTTTATAAAAACTGTAACCAATGTATAATATAGAGTTACTTAAATTCCCTTTTAAATTAGTTCATGATGTGCATATCACCCTTCAGCAACATTTTTAAATTGTAGAAATTTATATTAAAAATTGTTGCTCGGTTCCGCGAAGCTCATTTTTGCCAAGCAGATGCATCACCAAGTTAAATTACTGAACAACCAGGGAATTAAATGAGACATCATTGCATTCCCTGAAATTTAGAAATTTGCTGTGGACTGTCCGCCAATGGCATCATCGGCCTATATTTCTTTTTCAGTGAGGTATCAGTTGAAGTTAAGGTAAATGCTATAGATTATCGCCGTATGCTCCGTAAAATTTTATTTCGAAATATCACTGAAAAAAATATCAACAACTTGCAATTTCAAGCGTATGTCATAAATATGACGAAACTTCATTTTGTTAATAATGTTGCCCAACGAAATATATCGGTTTCTTAGCCTCCAAGGCTTTGAGATTTTTCTATAAGAAAAGTATGTCTGGGATAAGGTCAACCAGCTTTTCTATAAGAAAAGTATATTTGTGATACAGTCAACCATATGGCTGCGACACGGCCAACTCTATTTTCTATAAGAAAAGTATAGCTATGGCAGAGTAAACCATCTTTCTGTAAGAAAAGAATGGCTTTAACGAAGTCGACCATCTTTTCTATAAGAAAATTATTGCTGTGAAACAGTCAACTATCTTTTGTATAACAAAAATATGACCGTGACGCAGTCAACCATTTCTTCTATAAGAAAAGTATGACTTGGACAGAGTCAATATATATTCTATAAAAATAAACTATGGCTCTGACAAAATCAGAAGAAGAAGATTATGGCTATCACACAGTCAACCATGTTTTCTGTAAGAAAAAAAGATTGTACCATCTCTTCCATAAGGAGAGTATAGCGGCGACACCATCAGTCAACCATATTCTCTATACACAAAGTATACCTGTGACACAATCAACTCTCTCTCTCTCTGCTAAAAGAAAAACATATCTCTGACATTCAAAAGTATGGCTTTATTTGAGAAAAGTATGGCTGAGACACAGTAAACTATGTTTTCCATAAGAAACGTATAGTTGCAATATAATCAACAACCATATTTTCAATAAGAATGACAGAGTTAATAATTTTTTCTATAAAAAAAGTATGCATGTGATACAGTCAACCATCTCTTCTATCAGAAAAGCATGGCTATGACATAGTCAACCATATTTTCTATGAGATTGGATAAAACAATGCATTAAATATTTGAAGAAAACTAAAACGTAAATGCAAGACAAAAAAATAACCGGCAAAGCCATGAAATTTTACAAAAAAAAAGGCTCAAAAGCGTGGTGTGTAACTTTCCATTTTATAGCGTTAAACGTTCAACAAGCAAGAAAAGCGTTGCCGCTAAACCTTTATGGTGCTGGATTTATCTAAAATCTGAAGTTTTTAACCATAAACCAATTTGTCTGGGGTTTTTGAAAGAAAATATTAGCTACAAAATCGCAGCCATCAGGGAGTCGTAGACGGTCATTGGAAATTTTAGCGGTAGACTAACTGAATACTGTGAACTTAATTAAATTTAAATGATATTATTTTTAAGAAATAAATGCCCAAAGTTATTTATAGATATCTTATTTTTTATTCTATCGACTCGCAAAATATAAACTTTCTTTTGAGACATCTTCCAAAGGTCATGTGGAACTAGTTTTAGTGCGATTTGAGTTGCAAATGCAAGCAGCCTGGGGTCCCAGAAGGGGCCCAACCATTCGAGAACAACGTTCTGGAAGCCGCTGGGTTTCTACGATACAAGAGATCCTCTATAGATGCTCTGTATTGCAGGAGGCTTTAATATCTGTGATGAGGGGTGTCAAGTGGCCGTGCCATCGTTTTAACTTCCTGGGAAAAGTGAATATTTTTTACTCTCTTTCTAACAGAAATTATCACGCGCTAATCCATTAAAAATCTAAATAATATTGTACTGAACCAAATTAAATTTAAATCGTATTTTATTTCCTGTATGGTGTGTGCATGTGTGTGCGCGCGCGCGTGTGTGTGTGTGTGTGTGCAAATTGATAATAAAGTTTATGCATAGACATGAATGCAAAATTCGTATTTATTGAATTAAAAAAAGACTTAATGAAAAAAGCATAAAAATGAAACTTTATTATTATTTTATTATAAACTCATGCCACTGACAGTCGTCATATTTATTATGCACAAAGAATTAGTAAATAATAAAATTGTTAAATGCAATTATATTTTAAATTTTTTGCAGAGATTTTTTTTAAATCATATACCAATTTTAATAACTTATAATAAAAAGCATCCTTAAAGATTCTGCCGCATTAGCTGCATTAATTTTTTGTATCCTTCGAATTTATAACAAAATTTTGAATAAACATTTTTTATGTTTATTTCAACATAGTTTTGATGGGGAAAATACTACTTCCTTGTTATGAAAATTGTCTAGATTCTTTTCTTAATCTGCTACAAAATAAAATTGCATTGTACACAAATATTTGCCTGAAACTGTTTTTTTTTTCATCCAATTTCTCAATGTAAAAACACCTTAAGGCCAAATGCATTAATTACACTTTCTGCGCGTTCAGTCTTGTAGTTTCGAATTCATGTTTTGTTAAGAATTTATTTTACTAAAGAAAATAGAGCATAGAGATTTTTATAGAAAATAAACAAAGCGTAATACAATAAATGTTCATGCTTTGTTCATTTTCCTTTTGCCATTAATTTAACAAAATGTTACAATAAGATTTGCTAAAAGCTACTAATTAAGTTTCAATTGTAACAAAAAATAATTGAAGCTGTTCTTAGCAAAACAATTACGAAGGCAATGAGAACTAAATTAACTTTTAACAAAAATAATGGTTAAGACAAATAAGCAGTTCCAATTTGATATATTATTCTTACTTTGACTAACTAATTGAGATCCAGCATTGGAAATAGAATAACAAGAAGAAAAGTACGTAAATTCCGTTTCATATATATTATATACTCCTTAAAGGCTTAATTACAACAGCGACTTCTAGCGGCGAACTACATCAAAAGAAAGGGATGATGATAGTTATAAATAATTTGCCGAATGTCGACTGTATAATTTTTTAATATTTAAAGCTAAAAATAATAGGACCCCTCATTAAAATTTAAATCAATTTTGTAACACCGTCATTAAATTTGTCATGAAAAAATATAATGAAGATATATATATATATATATATATATATATGGCATCGCCGTGCAATATTACATAACAAATAATATTTTACCACATTACTTATTGAGTTTGGTGCAAAAACATATTAATATACGCATTACATACTTTAATTTTACTCACGCTGTTTTGCAACCGACTGTACATTTTACATAAGACATATGGCAACTCAACTTACAGCAAACGTCGCAAATATTATAGCATTGCCAGGCCAGGCTATAATAATAAAAAGAAATCGTTTTGCACAAAACCTATGGCAACTCTACTTAATGGAAATGTCGCAAATGTTACGGTATTACCAGACCAAGCAAAACGGTAAAATGGAATCTCTTACGGCAACATTTTAGCCATCAGCCTAACGATATATTTTCCAACGCAAGAAAATGTAGAAAAACCCATTGCTGACCAAGTCTATATACAATTCCAGTTGTAATTATCCTGTTTAACAATCGCCATGGCCCCCAAAACCCTTTAGTTTTACCTTATGACTGTTATTGAAGTCAAGTGTATTCATAAGTTCAATATATTTAATTTTCTTAGAAATCTTTTTATGTTTTAAAAAAAAAATTAGAAGATGATTAGCTTTGTTTTTATTTCCATGAAGTTAAGAAATTTTTATTTCTTCCAATACAAAAGAATTTAAAAATTAATTTTCTTTTACTCGTAATTGGTATTGACTTTTAGTAACTTATTTCAAATGACAGTTCTAATTACTGTTTATTGCTATTGTTATAAATGATGACTGGAGAATAAGAGCAGCATTAAGAAAATGGCTACAAGTTTCTTTTTTTCATTTTATATGTACAGACACACTAAAGGTCTGCCTCGTTCTACTGGAAAGCTATTTCAAGATATTAATTTTCAATTTTACTACGCACAGTGGCGTCAAATATAAAAAAGTGGTAATAAGTAAAACTATGTACATATGTATTTTATATTAGGAGAATAAGTCTTAGGATTTCTCCCAAATTATTAATTTACTTATTCAGCAAAATGTTTTTTACTGCATTAAAATTAACTACGGAGTGGGTACAACTAGTTCCTACCCGCTGCTGCAGATCAGTAGGGAACGTTTACTAAAAATGTTCTTAGAACAACTAGGGACATTGGGCCTCATTATTTAAATTAATTTAAACTAAACTAAATTAAATTAAATTAAATTAAATAAAATAAAATTATATTAATTAAATTAAATTAAATTATATTCTTATGAATTGAATAGGCTAATGTTCGTAACGCTTTTTAAGCCAAATTACATGTGATAATTATTAATGAACAAATAGCATCAAAGTTAGTTGTAAATATTCTGACAACAACACATAAATTAAATTATATTAAATTAAATGAAATTAAGTTAATTTAAAGTACCGATTTTGAATAAAATCGAAGAAGCCCAAATTCTAGACTGAGTGAAATTGTATTAGAAGTACGAATATGAACAGTTTTTATATGCAGAAAAATTGTCTATATGCTCCACTGTAATGATATTAAATGCCACTGACCCTGCTAATTGGCCGCATATAAATTTCAAAGTTCAAAGTAATATTCTGGTACATACTATTGGAATGTTCATGTATTACACACCAAACAGCAAACAAAAATTTAATGGGATTATATAAAAAGTTGTAAAACTGTAGTTGATATATGTATACTAGAACATATACTTTAAATACACTCAAAAAAAAACAACAATTAAATAAATTTTGTTTAAAAATTTTACTAGGACTCACAAAATTGTATTCCATTTAATACAAAAATAAAAAATAAACTACAAGTATTTTCAGGCAGGCGACTCGTCTGGAAAATTTTTATGAAAATCACTCGAAAAAATTAGTGCTTTTCATATAAATTGTGGGTAAATAAAAATTCATTTTTGAAAATACATATTTCTTTAAGTTTAGCAAATTTTTAAATTAAGAAATAAAAAAAAATATAAATATATAATAAAAGAAATATTTATTTCTGTACATAAAGTTTTCCGTGAAGGTTCCTAAGTCGTAAAAATTTGAATATTTCTATCCGCTATTTACTCTTGGGAAACGTTTGTAAGAAAATCGTGTAAAAAACAACAAATTTTTCTTAGGCCCTGTTTGTCTAAATGCGAACGAACGTTTCTTTCGAATATTAGTATTGGAAACAAAAACAAATTTAAGTTTTTTGTTTTTGTTTTTAATATAAATGTTCGAAAGAAAAGTTCGTTCGCATTTAGACAAACAGGAGCTTAGAAAAAATTATTTCCTGGTAGCCCCTAAAAGTATGCACAATTTGCAAGTGTATTTTTATAAATGGTTTTCGATTTCTGTTTTCGATAGCCTTAACTTCAACATGCATTCATACATACATCCATACATACATACATCCATACATACTTACATACATATACAAATGTAATGAAATGTATTCCACCACACAATAATTTTACATTGCAAGGCAAAGAGGCAGGCAAAAGACACCACGAGCACTAGAACATTTTACTGTTGCAATAAAGTAACTCAGAACTGGGAAAAAATGAAGCAGACACGAAAATACAATACACAAAACAAAGTTACGGTTTAAAATTATTGCTTCGAAATATATGTATGTATTAACAAAACTTAAATATGTACATTGCAACAAATACTCGTACACACTTGCAGCAACTGCAGCAGCATCGTTAAAAATAACATTTCTCTTGTAATGCTGCAGAAACAAGTAATAAAAACAGTTTTTGAAAAATGTTGTATCTTGTTGTTTTGCAGGCCAAAAAGTATTTGAAAACGGAAACAAACAAAAAAAGAAATAGAAGAAAAAAGAATTATTTATATACAGTGACAATCAAAATGTTTATGTATGTGAATTATGACTGCTTGGCTCCTGCCAACATCCAAGTAGGCCTTATTTTACATTTAAATTTTAGATTTTATTTGCTAATGGTAATTCCCTAAACTTCTTTAAGAAACGAAAAATATTCCTGCTGGCATAAAAGTTCTGTAGCGTTCGTTCACTGTACATGTGAAAGCAAATCGATTGGTTTAACTTGATGTAATTTAAAAATTGTAAAGTACTCGTAAGTTGGTTAATGATATTGGTAAGTAGTGACCAAAGGAAAAAACAACAGCAATGCTGCATTAAGACTAAAAATTCACAAATGCATGGAGAGTAAAGGCTCAGTTACCCGACTGTAATGTAAAGTAACTGCAACAGTAGGAAACAGCTGATCGATATTGTTATGTGAAAAGTAATGCAAATGGTTATAGAGATGAAATGTAACGTAACATATTTTTCATATAAAAATATCGGTCAGCTGTTTCCTACGTTGCAGTTACATTACATTACAGTCGGGTAACTGAGCTTTAAGGCTGCGTTTACATCTGGCATTTCTTGTGTGTCATTTGCCAAAAAAAATAAAAAAGCGTAACCAACTAATTACTCATGAAAAACTGTTTGATTCAGACATGCATTTATTGATTTAAACAGTTTCCAATCATGTTGGATTCTATAAAACTATCTATTAGTTATGTATGGAACTATTTAACTTAATAAATACATGTCTGAATCAAACAGTTTTTCATTAGTAATTAGTGGTTACGCTTTCTTTACGCTTGTGTGGCATTTCGCACACCGATGTAAACCCGGACTAATGTTAAATATTTTTTAAACAATTTCTTTAATTATACTCCAAAATGGTCCTACGCTCCTTAAAAGAATCACGGGAAATTATATAAAAGTATATAATCCAAATGAAAATAAAAGAACATCAGAATAGAGAGCTGCAAGAGCACAATGTACATTCTTATTTCAAATATTATCTCCCTCCGATTTTTGCATTGCAATATAAAAAAAATTCATTGATAAGTAGTAAAGAACCAAATAATAGAACTTCAAAGCCATAAGCCATGCAAAACATAATAAACCTGGAACAAAACGGAAGTGGATCACAACTGAAGTAAAGCAAAACTGAAATAGAACCAATACACTGTAGTGGCCAGCAAGCACTTAAGTATAACAGCTTTATTTATAAAAATTATTAAGACTTTATGAAGGGTTTATAAAACATATTTTCATAAAAAAATTTTTTTAATAAGTCTTTCTAAAGCCTTAATAATTTTTATAAATAAGGCCTTAAATTTAACAAAAATATCAATAACGCTTTTATTTAAATTTTATTTAATTTTGAAATATCTATTTCTGCCTTTAATTGAATTATATAAGGATTGATTGAATGATGATAGTTCGTTCGCTATAATTGCTGTAATTCATCGTTATTCTACAATACTTCCATATAATGTTTTATTTTGATATTTTAACTTCAGGGTAGAACACCAGCAATAACATTGGAGTAGCAAATACTTTACAACTTACACTGATGATTAACACTTAAAAGTTGTAAGTGTTAATTAGCAGTTTTAGTGTTTCGTGTTTTAGTGTGAAAGCTAAAGTGAACTACAGCGGTTAGAAGTAGTGTACAGTAGTGAAATATATGTATGTGCTTATGCATTTCTTTACATCAGAAATAGAAAAAGGCAAGAGCGCACTGCTTTAACACATTGTTAATTTGGTGAGCGCTCTCATGAGGTTATAATATACTTACAGCATTATTTAGAAAGAAAAACTGGCATGAAGTTAGCATAAGTGACGATATAGATTCAGGTTTTAACGAGTTCCTCCATAGATTTCACTACTACATCGTAAAGTAATTTTTAATACAAAATTGTATATACGCATGCGGCAGGTGTAGCCTATTAATAGTCAGAGTATTTTTGTACTCATGCATATTATAGTCTATAAATTTTAATTATAGTTGTTTTTCATGCGGAGTTCACGAAATGTGTATGAACATAGTAGTTGGATGTTTATAGTTATACGTACTCGATTTAAAATTAATGCGTGTGTTTGCGGATGGCCATGATTTTTATTTTTAGCTGAACGCATTTATAGTTATTTGACGGCCATTAGTCAAAAAATGCTTGGAACGATACTTTGGCCTTTCTCTGGTATGGTGCTAAAAATTTTACTTCTCTTCTACAATCATTTTCAAACAAATCGATTCAGTACTTTAGAATTTACATGTACTTATTACCATTTTTTTCCTATCTTACACCACTGTGCAACAAATGTTCACTTATTCAATAACTATTGTGGTACATATTCATAGACAAAAAAAAGTATACTTTAGGAGTTTGAAACCAGTATTTTGTATGGTAGTACTGGTTTTAAAGTATACTTTGTTTTGACTATGAATATGCGAAATTTTTTAACGGACTTGAAAAAAAGAAGGAGGTTAACAATTCGTCTCTATTTTTTTTTTAGGTGTGTAGGTTCATAACTCGGTGCATTTTAGACCGATTGTAAAAATTTTTTTGTTATCTGAGAGGGTATAGATTCCCATTGGTCCCATTTAAAAAAGTGGGCGGGGTCACGCCCACAATTTTTTAAATTTGATTTTGTGATCTTCTTCTCATTTGATTGCTGCGAAACCTAGCAAACATCTTTGGTTCTTGTAATTACAAAATTTTTAAGTTGAAAAAAATGGGCGGGGCTACGCCCATTAAAATGTATTATAACATTACACGTGGTTCTACTTAACAGATTTTTACGAAACTTAGCACACACCTTGAGCTCTAAAATAGACACAACCTTCTTTAAAAAAATGGGCGGGGTCACGCCCATTAAAATTTTATATTATACTTTACAGGGTTCTACTTCACCGATTTTTACGAAACTTGGCACACACCCTAAATTTTAATAAAGGCACAAAATTGCGTTCAAAAAAGTGGGCGGGGCACGCCTATTAAATTTTAGTATATTTCATGTGCTTGTACTTAACCAATATTTACGAAACTTGGCACACACCTTGAACTCTTGAAGTTCAATATTTGAAAGAATTTTTTTTTAGAAAAACCTGTAATGTTTCTTTTTAATTTTCTTATATATGTATTCAATTTTATGGACTTGTTTGCTGGGCATATTACGCTTTATAGAATTTAAAGAATGAAATTTGTGTAATTCACTATTTTGTTATTTTGGAAATAATAGCTTTTTGAAAGAGAGAAGCTTTAAAAATGTTAATTTAAAAGTGTGCGTTTGCTAGAATGTATGTATGTATGTATTTAAGCATACAAAAATAATATGTAAAATGTATGTAGGCAAGTTTGTGTGAGTAAGCGTGTGTGATTACAGCGCTTTTTAATGTGTTTGTTTAAGTGTAGTATGTCTATTTATAACCAAAACTACAATATATAAATTTATTTCATGAGCACGCACAATGCACAATATTCAAACAATGCATCAGCTCATACAACAAAAGAAGAACTGAGAAACGCTTTATCCAAACACCGGGCGTTTGCTTTTTATTCTTCTTCTGCCTCTTCTTCTCCTAGCCAGAAGCCATTGCTGTTGCTGCTGTTGGTTATGTAACATACACTATCCTCCATCCATGATGCTTGGAACAGTAAGTATTTGAATATACAAATGAATAAAAATGAATACTTAGATGTATATATATGTATATGTATGTACATTTGTATTATGCTTCACTGTTTGGAGAGCAAAGGAAGAAGTTCAGCAGGAGGTGGACTGGATGCTCGTACTTATACATATTTATGTGCATATAAAGCTACTAGCCCTTTTGTTCTAAATATTTGTATAAAAATTATATGCAAACAAAAACCGTTTAAGTAAGCGTTATAATAATAACGATAATGATGATGACGAGGACGATAATATCAACACTAATCCACACATATGTACATACATACATAGTAGCATTTAAATACTTTACATACACACATACATATAATATGTAAGCATGACAGTATGTACAGTATGTGCTTCAATGTACTGCAAGTAATAATAAGTGTGCTTGTATAAAACAATAGATTTCACATATGAACATCGTACTTGAAAGCGGGTGCTGCCGTGAGTGACTTAAGGACAACTAGGAAATTTGAGTTATGAAAATTCAGATTTTTTAAAAAATTTCGTATGTATGAAAAAAAACGAAAATTCGTTTCAAAAAATATTTTTTCCATACAAATTTCAAAACGAAAAAATCTTTTGAATTTACAAAATCTACCCTTTAGAAAATGTATTTTAGATAAATTTGAGTAATTATTTCAAAAATTTTTTTGTTATTAATTACTATTTTTTTCATTAATTCTACATACATATATTTTTCAAAGAAAAGTAGAGACTTTTGGTTATAAAAATGTTAAATGTTTCAATTTCTAACGACTTTAATGAAACATTTTATATAGGACGCGTATGTGTTTGTGTTAGTGTGTGCGTGTTCAATGAAAACACACACTCATACATTATTTAAATAAGGTCTTAACTAAACAAAATTAAATATTCATATGAAAAAAAAACAAATATTTGTGTCAACCATCATTAATAACTTCTGGTTGAAAGAATTACTTTATTTCTTTGAACTAAATAACAATTATTTCAATATCAGTGAAAAACAGACTTTGTCACTAATAGCTTCTTCTTGATAAAAAATTATAATGAATGGGGAACTTTATAAACTTCAAAACTAGGTCTAAAATATTTATAAAAACTTACTGAAGAATTTCCGAAACACACACATAC
This sequence comes from Tachina lurida, assembly GCA_944452675.1. Lineage (NCBI taxonomy): Eukaryota > Metazoa > Arthropoda > Insecta > Diptera > Tachinidae > Tachina > Tachina lurida. Next base: position 127,584,958 of record OX101754.1, read on the forward strand.
ATATACATCCTTGTCAATGACAGGATCGTCTTGTAAGGTCGAAGGACAGGATCGCCATGTAATGTAAAAACAAAATGTTCAAAATGTGCAAATTGTGTAGAATTCCCCTATAGCTCAATTATTTTCTTTATACAGCTGCACACGGGGGTGAAGCTTGCAAGTAGGCGTTCAAAAGAACTGCCAAAAGATGTTTCGACAATTTTAAATACAAAAAGGCAGAGTTGTTGCCGGATTGCGTTTGTAAATCAAAGTTAATTTTATTGAACATTACACTCTACTTATGTCGACGGCTCCATTCTAAAACATGCTAAGTCAAAAAAGCCAGTTTTGAGATAAACGCCTTCAAAGTTTATTGATGATATCTCGGGCATGTTATGAAATAGAAACTTGAGACTTTTTGTAATCATATAATAATTGCAATAGAATTTCTTTTTAGTTTATTTGAACTTTATAAATTTGTTGTAGATCATAGTTAAAAGTGACTTAGAATAGTTAAGATTGTCCTCTAAGTAGACTTAGCATCTATCTGGTGATGCTTTCTCACCTACAATGGTCATCTGAGTACATACATATGTATGAGGAGCCGCAGAACAAAAGGTGCTTTTTCGCATTTCTCGAAAAATTGGTTTTTTGGTATTTTTATAATATTTAGGTTGAAATCTTGTAGAAACAATCAAGTTAGCATTATTATTATTATTTTTTTTACAAAGTAAATGGGTTCTAAAAAATTGACGCTTAAGAAAATGTGCTTTTTTAATATATTAGATCAGGTTGAACCACATTCAGTCAAAATTTTATCGTCATATATGTATGTGTATTCGCACTACACAATGTACTTTTTCCTTCTATTAACAAAACGTGTTTTTTTACTTTTTTTTCAACAAAAGGTGCTTGTTTGCTTTCTTTTTTGCAAAAGGTGCTTTTTCCGAAATAAAAATGGAATTATATCAAACATCCTTAACATTTAATGGCGTGACTTATGACAGTTAGATGCATCAGTAGATAAGTAAAAAACTTGTTAGCATTTCCAGGTTCTTGCAGTTTTTTAAAGGGGCGAAAAAATAAATCTCGATTTCCCAAAAATTGTAAATGAGGAAAAAGCACCTTTTGTTCTGCGAATCCTCATATAGCATGTTTTAGTTTGTAGAAAAATTTTAATTCATTTTTTACTACATAATTCCAAACTATATCATGCTAACATCATAGTCGTAGAAAGACCATTCTGGGGGGGGGTGGATTTCCCCCCAAGAATTATTATTTCCCTCCTTAGAATTATTAAAAATTACATGTAATTATTTATTTTAATATCACTCATGAAAAATCACGCCATAATGCCTCCTCTAGAAACAATTTATAACTACGCCAATGCCAATCATAAAGCGAGAATTTGGTAATGAGTAATTTAAATTCTGACTATAAGAAATAGTGTCACCAGGGATCGCAAATAACGATTATTTTCCAAATTTAAAGTAAAAAAATCACAATAATAGAGAAGTGCTACGTGCACAAGGAATATACCAAGATACTTCATGTTACATGGACTACCCATAGATGCAATGATTTTTATTTTTTTGATTTTTATTTATCCCTCACAAAATAACTCTTATTTTGTGACTTTTATTTATTCCTCAGAAAATAACAGTTATTTCTTGATTTTTATTTATCCCTCACAAAATAAGAGTTATTTTGTGACTTTTATTTATTCCTCACAAAATAACAGTTAATTTTTGATTTTTATTTTTTTGCTCAAAAAAATTTTAACTTTTAAAATTAATAAATAATAAAAAAGTAAATTTAATTTCACATATAAGAGTTTTTTTTAAAGACTCTGGCGATAAATTCAATTTTAAATCGGTTAATATTCATTTTAACGCAAAAATTACGCTTTCTACATTTTAAAAGTTAAGCAAAAAAAATAAAAATCAAACAGTAACTGTTATTTTGTGAGGGATAAATAAAAGTCACAAAATAACTCTTATTTTGTGAGGGATAAATAAAAATCAAGAAATAACTGTTATTTTCTGAGGAATAAATAAAAGTCACAAAATAAGAGTTATTTTGTGAGGGATAAATAAAAATCAAGAAATAATGATTAAAAAGTGATTTTTAAAATAAAAATTATAACCGTTACGGTCCCTGAGTGTCACTCATTTTCTTGCTTCAGCATTAAAGCAATACATGTAATTTTTTACAGTGCATTACCATAATTGAGGTACACTACACTTTATTTGTACACAGAAAAATTATTGAAAAAATTTTTTTTAATTAAGTGATTGCTTAGAAAAAAATATTTGAATTAAATTAAATCTATGTTTATTTTAATTGAATTTAGTGCTTTTTTATCAAAAAAAAGTGTTATTGACAGAAGTGTTATTGAACGAATGAACGAGTTTTTTCTATTTAAAAAACACACGTACCTGGACATTATAGCTCCGATTTTATTACTAACGGGTAGTAAAACTGTATACTCAGTTTGGCGATTTCGGCGACCAATTTTTCTTTATGGGCCTCCACAAAATTCTAAAAATGAGTGGGCCATCAAAAAAAAAGGTGTCATAAGTTTTTGGTCAAGAGCTAATTCAGAGTTGGTGATAGCGCTTTACTATACATGGCAATAATAATGCTAAGAGTACGCCTAACAAATTTTTGGTGCACTTTTTATTTTTTGAAAATTATAGGGAACAAATTTTTTTTTAACTTTTTGGTGAATTACTTACAGGGACTCCTTATTTTTTGCTAACGTTACTCTTGTGAACATATCAATGCAATCTGAACGTGTTTCAGCACTCTCAATAGATCATAAGGATTACTGTGTAATTGCAGCAAACGCTTTTGAAATAAATTTAAAAAAACATTTATTTCATGACTTCTTTTCTATTCTATATACAGTTTGAATCTTCCAAATAATTGCAAAAAATATGTGTGTGAAAATATGTATATTTAAATTAAACTAGCAGAGACAAAAACCAAAAATTTTAGCAGAGCTCACTTTGCAGTTAACAGCGCACTGTTAACCACTTAATAGTCCTAGGGAAATTAATTAACATTATTTCGGAAGTGAAATCTAGGAATTAGGACTAGAAAGACACTCAACAGTTAATGGAAAATATGGCCCGATATATGACTAATCAAATTATACCAATCAGATATATAAATAATAGAAAAACTTAATATTAAAAAGGGTACCCATTTTGGAAGCATTAATGTTAATTGTGGGAAACGGGAGGCATCCTACTATATAGAAATTGTGCTCCTAATGGCTCTTTTTTCTAAGATAAGTTTGGAACATTCGAACAATTATATTAATTGTCTATGGTATATACTAGGGTATTCATTTAATCGGGTTTTTGCTTTGATCGGTTAATCGCTCGATTAATTATTGGAGGGTTTGGCTTAATCGGTTAATAATCGGTTAATGTAGGTATTAACCGGTTAACCGATTAATAAAGTTTTTTCTTAAATCTGGTAATTTGAACAAATAAAAGTGCATAAATTATTTATTAATTTGAGTTTATTTGTAAAAGAATAGAACGACACAAGAACTCTTAACCTAACTCAATCAAAAAGATCATAAACATGTATAATATAGTACTTTAATAGAAAAAGGAAAGAGAATTTCTAACACAATCTTTTAGAAAAATTATTTGGTTTAAGTGTCCAGGATAAAACTTGACTTTGAAAAATCCATAATACAGCATATCTAGTTTGTCAGTCCTTTTGGATTTCCCTAAGCATATAAAATTTTTCATTATGCCATTAGAGTCATAATTTATTTTTTTCATTTTTAATTCCAAACACTTCTAGTTGTTTCGGTTAATTCATGGCAGAATATTTATTAATTTTACCAGTCACCATATTCTGTAACTCGCTACAGCTAAATATCTATTGTTAAAAATCTATTCAGTCGATTTGAGTTAACGAATACAATTTAATTCGAATTCAATCCGCCGATATTTCAGTATTTTATCTCATCGAAAGAGGATTTTAATTGTATATTTGTTCAGCATTTTAGCAAAAGAAATTCAGCTTTAGCTGAATTAGAATTACAGAATAAGGGGCAGGACTGTTAAGTGGTTAATAGTGCGCTGCTAACTGCAAATTAAGCTCTGCTAAAACTGTTGGTTTTTGCCTCCAATATTTAAAAATTTATCCTCAGAAAAATTTGCAGAAATAACTCAGTTAATAATATTTTGGTCCATACAAGTCCAAGAAGTCCAAGTCATCATGTAATAGATTTTCGAAAAATTAAAAAATTATCTACTCAAGTTGTTTTTAACCCCCGACCAAAAAAAGGGGTGTTATAAGTTTGTAGTGTGTGTCTGTGTATCTGTGTGTCTGTCCGTGTCCACGTACAGACCAAACGGCTAGGGCGATTCTGATTTAGTTTTTTCTGTTTGAAAGGTGACTTGATCGAGAAGGTTCTTAACTATGTTTAAAAAATCGGTGCAGCGGTTTTAGTTATATCACATCTTTTCTATATATATCGGGAGTTTTTCAAATTTTTAATTTTTTTTTATTGAAGTTTAAAAAAATAAATATAATTTTTTAGTATAGTGTTAATTTTATTAATAAAAAAGGAGTTATATAATTTTGTCCAATCTTTAAATTAACTGTTTTTATTCGTTATTCATTTGCATAATTGACTAAAAGTTGTTATTTATTCATTTATTTGAATAACATTCAATTTTGTTTTTATTTCATACCAAAAATGTTGAACTGTTTTATTAAAAAAAACACACTATAAATTGATCAGAAATAATCACAACAGATTATTCTACAATTTTAGCTAAAGTTCATAAAATTAATCATAAAAATCGATTTTCCAATTAATGCAATAAATATGCACATGTGTATATAATTCTTATCAAATATACATATTTATTTTTAATTTGAACAAAATAATTTACACAAAAGTATTTTGCCACAAAAAAAAAACATACAAAACAACATATTTTCAGTAAAAACTATTGATTTTTTTTATGTTTAAAACATTCATAATATTTTCAAGCAGAATTTGCATTTTTATGGCGCATTAAAAAATAAAGAAAAAACATTTCTTATAAACAATAAGTTATTGATATTGTTATCATATTTTATCATAAAGCGGAGCCATAACATTTAAACAAAATGATTGATGGCTTTGCGAAACAAAAACTATACAAAAGAAAAATATATTAAACTAAAGTAAAATAAGATATGAAACTAAAAAAAAAAATTATAACAATATTGACAAGGTAGCGTTTAAATCAGAGATAGCCACCGAGAGAATCACCAGAGTAATCTATTCGCGTAAGTACAAATTTAAGTACAAATACGAGTGTGGGAGTGCTTTGGCGATGACTGCTTTAAACCAATGCTGGCCAACGAGAGAAATGTGTAAGTGTATGTGTATCATTTGTATAAGAAGCCGATAGATGTTCGGCACTCTGGTGCTACTTTGGCCAGCTTATCTGAATTTTAGGTAAAATTAGTATATAAAATTGAGAATTATAAGAGATTTTGAAGTTTGAGTTGATTTGGCAATGACTGGTTCAAAGATGTTAATTGTTTAAAGCATAGCGGGCCAAAGTGGCACCAGAGTGCCCAACATCAATCGGCTTCTTATACAAATGAATGCACATGCACTTACACATTTCTCTCGTTGGCCAGCATTGGTTTAAAGCAGTCATCGCCAAAGCGCTCCCGCACTCTCTGATTTGTACTTAAAAGAAGAGAGCTATTATTGAGAACGATTCCCCTAAGCGGAGCTCTAAGATTGCTTTCACACACAGCAATTTTTGTTGAGCAACTTTTGGGTTTCTAAAGACAGGAGGAGAACATTAAAAAAAAAAATAAAAAATTTTAGTGTGTAAAGTGTAAAGTAAGTCTTTGTTACGTTAATTACAAACAGTTGTCGGAGTTCTTTTGGACGAATTTTAATCAAAACTCAGGATTCTTTACAAATGTTTAAAAACTTCGTTGTTTAGTGAAACAAACTTTTTCAAAATTAAAAAAAAATTAAATCAATTTTGGATGCAATATAACTATATTTTAATGTTTCAAATACATAATAAAAATTAGAAACCAATTACAAATATTCAGATTTGAATCTTTTCAGAGTACTAAGCATCAGAAATGTGATATTTTACTGATTGTGACGGTATTGTAAACATTTCGTTTTAATGCCGTATATGCCTTTAAACACTATGTGGTTCGAAGGACCATACGTAAAATGCAAGCCATTGCAAATTTCATTTATTTGTCTAGTGAAACCAGACGACAATCCAAAGCAACAGAACATAATACATATTTTCTGTGTACCTGCAAAATGTATCAGTATTACAGGAGTTCTATTGGTTGTTTTAGTGTTGAGGTATCGCTCAAGCCTTATCATTGATCATCCTAAACGGAGGCATGATTCAATTGTAGTAGTATTGATTGTCAACCCTGCAGGAATAAGGAGTACAATAACTCGTTTTAGGATTTGACTACAGTTTCAGGAATATCAACTCCCCTTTTTGAGAATTTTCAACAGCCGCCAGGGTGACCGATGGCATTTTTCAAAAAGTGGCACCAAATAGGGGATTTATAAAAAAAAGGGGGCAACATTAAAAAAACTTCTTATTTTTAATGTATTATTATATAATTCACTTTAAAAAAAAAGTGACAAGGCAGTCGAAAAAGTGGCAATTTACCACTTTAGTCGGTCAAACGCTCACGCTGACACCCGCAATGTTTTTTTAAATGCAAATGATTTCATTTATGAATACATACATATCGAGCAATAACTGCCAAAAAAGGTAAGCCAATATATTTTTTGGACCTCGCTTTTTACGAACATCGATAAAAAAAATCAAGTTTGAAAATTATGTCGCTTAAGCTATTTTGGCGGTTATGGCGCGATATGTGCCCTTAATTATGAAAGTGGTGGTCTAAGTCATGTGCATTTTTGTTTGGAAGTATTAAATAAATTTTGAGAAAAACTACAATAAATATTTAATAAATACCCGTATTAAATAAATTTCTAAATAAAAATGTTGCGGAGTCTAAAAATAATACTATAATTGAGAATCACAATATACAAACAGAATAAGTTTGAAAGCCTCAAACAAAAATATTTACATGTATGAAATATAAAAATATATTTTAATTTTTTGAAATGTAATCTACTAAGTATCTCGACCAAAGAAATATAAGTTTTAGACCATTTACATAATTTTCGTACACCGTACATACATACGTGTAAGTGAAAAATATATTTTTTTACTTCCAAAATTGTTTCCAATTATTTCTTTTTATTTCGCAAACTAAATTCTGAGCCATCAAAACTTAAAAGCTTTATTTATTGTACTCATCGCCTTATTACCATTAAAACTTATATGAAATACAAATATTATTTTTTTTATTATAGTCCTTTCATATGTAAATGTATCTTGTATGTACATATGTATCTTCATGATTAATCTTAACGATGCCAATGTATATATTAATAAAAGTTATTAGTACGTGTAACTTGTGCATGATATTTCAATAACTTACAACGAATATCTACATATCTACCTACTCAAACTTGGTTTAGCCTTCTAAATAATTTGTGCTAAAAGTTAAACAAAGTTTGACATTCAGCACAAGCAGAAGTTGAATTAATGTAATTCTTTTGTGCGAGGGTTGTGTAGGAGAATATATGGCTGTAATATTGGAAAAAAAATTATTTTAACGTTCAAATAACAAAATGCAATAGAGAAAAAAACGAAATAAGTTTAGACATACAAAAGCGAAAATTTTCGAAAACTTCTCACACAAACGGGCTTCGAACACTCGCACACAAGTTATTCATTTAACAAATACGTTACATTTCTCAAAGTCAGCACTTATTGTAAAAAAAAAGAAATTTTAAGAAAACTAATAAACTTCTGCACCTTTCCACTAAATGATGTGAACTTCTCAAGTCTTTTGTAGTTAAACTGAAGCAAATGAAGCTGTTCAATTGGGAAAATGACAGGAAATATTAGTCAAACGAAACAGAAACAGACAACAAAGCAAGACTTTATAAATTTGTGTCTGACTTTTGGTTTATTTTAAGGATTAATTTTATTTTTTGTCTCACATTACAAATCAACACTCGCTCGTGTTAAAATTTGTTCTTGGATTCTTGTTCATTTTCTTGATTGAGAAAGCTCTAAAAGAAACATAAATTAACAATTAAGGACACAAAGAAAGCTTAATGAAATAATAATAAATTTTGTTTGAAATCTTCACTCACTCGCCATTCGCATGAAGTCAATAAATCATTTTAACAAGATTTCCTTATCAGCTCTTTATGTAGTATCAGTTAAAAAGTTTGACACTCTAAAGCTTGAAATGTTTTTGATGTCCCAGTTGGCCATGCCTTTCAGACATCTTAAATGATGGTTACAAGCCAACACAGAGAAAAAACTGCCTCAAAGAATCAAGAAGATTTTCTCTATGAAACGTTTTTATGCTAAGGGGTATCCCAGCAGAAAGAAGCGAGGATTTTTTCATAGAGATTTCTTATTGGTTTTATGTCGTAAATCTTATTAATTTTATCAAAAAGAAAACTACATAAAATCAAGAAGAAATCTTATTATTAACAACTTTTTTTTACTCAATTTCCGTTATTTTTGCCACCAAAAAAACAATCTGTAGAGAAAAACTTCTTGATTCTATTAGGTTTTCTTATAAACTGTAAACTATAGGGATTTCTTATCTTATTGATTTTTTTTAAAAAGGTTTTCTTCTTGATTTTATTAGGTTCCTATATGATTATGTGTAAAGCATCTTATTGATTTTTTAATAAGGAAATCTTCTTACTCTATAAATAGACATAGAGACAATTTTTTTCATGATATTTTTCATTTTTGTGTAAGAATGTCTGCACAATAATTTCAATGGTTATTCAGGCTGCTTGTTAGCATATTGGGTAGAGTGCTTGTCTATCAGGTAGAAGTTTGCTGGTTCAATACTTGGTGAGTAACTTAGTTAAGAATATATGTATGTATGTATAAATAAATAACATCTACAATATACTACATACATACATACACATCTATATGGTATAGAATTTAAATGAAAATACATAAGTACAGAGAATAAAGACACAATTTTATTTTTTTATTTTTTATGAGGTCGCCTAATAAAAACAAGAAGAAACCCTTATTGAAAAAATCAATAAGATAACCTAATAAAAACTAGAAGATTTCTTCTTGATTTTTTCAAAAAGGTTTTCCCTATGAAATTAATAAGATTTCCTTATTGAAAAAAACCATAGATTTCTTATTAATTTTGTTCTATTTTATGAGGTATTTAGTAGACACTGTTTTCTCTGTGCAGGTGGCCATCTTTTTAAGACATCTTAAACGATGGGTACGTTGACAAAATGTTCGAATAAATGGCCACGAAATCATGCAAGACCACACAAACGAAAAATTACACTATCATCCCAACAAAAAATATTCGACACTTAGAAGCACAAAAATCTGTTAGAAGCAATGCAAGACTGCAAGTGATTCCGTTTCGCTGTCTCCTTTACAAAAATGCTTCCAACAAGCAAAAATGTTTGCTGGGATATCGATTGTTGTGCACAAAATGATAGTGAGAGTTCTTGAGCGACAATATCACTCACCATAATAGACTTTAATATAAATCGGCCCTTAAAATTTAACCACCCATAATGAAATGTCAGTCAATTTCTAGAGAATTTTTTAAAATAAACCTGCGAATTACTCTGAAGTAATTATGCTTTATAAATAAAGTTATAAACAGTATGGTTCCAGTACAAAAATACTGCCTAAGAACGTGTCCAAAGTAGGGTGGTTAAATTTTAAGGGCCGAAATCTTGTATCGACTTGTCGCTCAGATTGTCATCAACAAAGCCAAAAGTGTTTAATTAAGGACATCATGCAAGACATCAAGATGACAAGGTCGTGCAAGGCAGTATGGCCAACTGGGATATTATATACATACAGATACACACCCAATTGGCCAGATTGCTTTGCATGCATGACATTGTCATCCATGATTTGTTCGAAAATGCCCTCAAAGATTTAGTTGAGCTGTCGCCAATATGTCTTCCACAATTTTCTATTGTCTTGTACCCATCGTTTAAGATGATTTTAAAGACATGGCCAATTGGGTATATTGTGTGAATTTATATGTGTGAGTTTGAAATTCAATTTTAGTTATTTACGATTTTTGCTCTAGATATTGTGTAACTCACCACTCTGTGGGATCAATTTCATTTCAGTTAAGTAGGTTTCTCAACGACACACACACACATATATATATATATGTATATATATGTATGTATATATGATGAGGATGATGATAAGGCAAAACTCTAGTGAAAAGAACCCACAAGGAAAAGGAAGACCAAAAAAAAAAAAAAAGATTCTTAAAGCATATTTTATGACCTTTGTGGCGTCTGTGAATCTAAGGACAAGCCCACACGCAAATCAGAGATGTTTCTCATTTTCCATTCGTTCACAAATTTATCGTACGTATATTTTATATTAAACATATTTGCCAATAACAATAGCAACAACATCCGAAATAAAAGGACAAATATTCTGTTGGCAGCAAATACTTTAAATAGTTTTAGTACAATTCAGAAGCAAAATGAAAAAAAAACGAAAAGAAAAAAAAACAAAGGCAGCATGATAAAACCAAACTCATGCTTATGCAACTTAAGATTGTTGGAAATTCTTTACAAACCATTTAATTCTTGAGAGAAACAAAACAAAGTTGTTCTTGCAGTGGTTCTAAAGAATTATATGTTTATAAATAATGAAAAAATAAAACTTAAAATAGTGTGTAACTTTAAAGTTTTAGATATAAGCCGGATGAGGAGCGACAAAAGCGGAGGGTGTTCCTGCAAAAAAAATTTATGCAAACCATTAGCACTCTTTACACTTTTAAGAACTTGAGAAAAAAAACTTGTTGTAAATCATGGCTATAGTTTCGCAGATTATTCAATATTTTATTGCAAACAACTAGCAGCACCAATAAATAGTTGGGAAGCTTTGCTTGGAACTGCCGGGTATACGAGTAGTTAGCGGGCAAAAGATGATGTAAAGGTTTTTGCTCTGTTACGAAAGTATTAAAAAAGTTTTTTATTGTAAACTGTAAACAAAAATTTAAGAAAATTAATGGCACTATTAGTGCTAATACATATTTTTAAAATATTTTCAAACTGCTGAATATTATTAAATTGACAAACATAAAACGAAGTGGATGCAAATAAACTAAATGATAAATCAGGGGAAAGCTGTTACTCCCAAAAATAACAAAAAATAGTTCAAAAAACTTAAACAATATTACTGACCGAGCTTTTTCAGCAGAATATATATTTATGTATAGTTTATAGTTAAGGACATACATTGATCCCTCCAGAAATGCAGCTTTAGATGTCTGTGTCAACTTCGGTGTAATGACGATCTACACACTGAAGCTCTTTCTAATTCCACAGTTAGGATCGCCACTTTTCACATTTTCTACAGTTTTTATGAGTCGCCTCTGGTTTGGTTTCTGCAATATGGTGCTGGTTTCTTCAAACTTTCTGATCCATTTGCGAATAGGAGGTAACGTTGCACAGTGGGGGATCTTGGCAAAAAAAAATGGAAATAATTCTGCAGTTTCTAAACGAGCTGTCTGATTGTAATAACCAGGGAAACCAGAAATATGCTCTAAAGCATTCAATATGCACTAAAAACTTGAAAATATGCACTAAAAAGTGAAAAAATATGCTCTTAAAAATAAAATAAATTGGTTTATTTGTAAACGAAAATATATTTTTAATTCAAAAATTCCACAAAATTTTCAAAATAAAAAATAAACAAAAGAAGGAAACAAAATTAACAAACAATAACTAACTGGGTTTGAAGTGCAGGTTAAAACAAAATTATCATAAAAATTTTGACTAAAACAAATTATACTCGTACAAATTAATTTTTATTGGATGCTCTCATAAGAATTTAACTTCAATTTCAAAAGATCACGATATCAGAATTAAGACTTTGGAATTGTGTTTTGGATAAATAAGACAAGATTTTTATTTATAATTTTTATACACTGACAATATTCCTTCAACGTCTAGTCGGGGCAGAGTGCGTCACAAATAGCAAAACTGAATTTGTATTGAAACTAACGTCCGTAAAACTGAGTAATATATATATAAGAAAAATGTATACATTACATGGAACATTCGAACAGAGATTTAGGTGGCGAAAAATAAAAATAAAAACAACCCCTTAACTTGTAAGCATATTAAAATAGAAAAAGAGTTCTATAAAGTATCAAAATATGATCAAAAAGCGTAAATTATGATCTAAAAATTCAAAAATATGCTAAAAATATGCGTTTAGGACTGATATATGCAAAAATATGCTTTAAAGTGTAAAATATGCAAAAATATGCACTAACAAATCGATGCCAAAATTCATAAAAAGCTCTGAAACGGATAAATATCTTGTCACCGCATTAATACGTTAAACAAGAAAAAACATGCAATTGCATATTTGCGGTTTCCCTGGTAATAACATTTCATACAACATTTGATGAAGTTTTAGTCTGCTTAAGTTTACAATTTGGATTTCATATTTTTAAAGGGGGCGGAGCCAAAATTCTCATAACCGCCGCTTTTGGTTAATGAAAAATTCCAATCTATGCCAAGCTGATGTTTTGAATCTGATAAAACAAAATTTTGCAAGTGGATTTTCCTGTAAAAAAATTAACAGCCTTTTTTATAAAAATTATTAACGATACATAAATAGTTTATACAACAGATTTGCATACAAAAATTTTTCTTATTAAGCCTTTATAAAACCTTAATTATTTTTTATATATAAGGCCTTTAAATATTAACTATTTTACCATTTCATTGCCTTCATGCAGTATCTAAAACAAACAGTATCCTCAGCAAACTTCCTTTTTAGACAGCCTGTATTTCAAATAAAATATTATTATTTTATAATTAAAAGAATATTTACTTGGAGGTAAATCAATTGCTCAATTCACAAACTATTGTTGGAGTTGTAGTTCGTACAAACGTTGTTGATAAATTTCTATGTAAACATTTGTTTATAAACAATAGCCCACCCAATTCACAATCTTGTGCAAATGGTCTTGCATCGTAGCATGTGCAAAATGGTATAGTATATTGATACTCACCACTAAGAATTGTTAAGTGGTGAGTATCAACATATTAACCATTTTGCAAATGCTATGATGCAAGACCATTTGCACAAGTTTGTGAATTGGGCTAATGTTTTTATTGAAATTACCAAAAACTCATGTACGAACTACAACTCCCACAATAGGTCGTGAATTGAGAAAATGATATGAATATTGTAACGTGCCGTTACTAAAATTCTGCTACATAATTTATGTTGGTAATATACCTTAAAATTCTCATTCAGTTATTGAGTGTAACTGTATAAGGCTTAAAGTTTTGAAAGCAATCGGGGAGCAAATCACGACTACGTACGAGCAGCAGTTTCTTGTAACCACTAGAAGTGCCGACCGAAATCTTTGCCGATTATTGTTCCTATGATGACAATGGACCCAATTGGGTCACCGAGTGGAGGTGCGGTATAGCACCACTCTTCCTAAAAAATTTTCCTATCGAACACGTAATTTATAATAAACCCGCAACTTCTGAATATATGAACCTCGGTATTCTTCTTAATAAACTATATGATCCTTATATACTCAACGATTTCTTTATTCGCGAGGTAAGATCCGCGTGATGCAGGGGCCGCCTATTTTCGATTTAATCGTAAGAGACAAAAATTAAAGTTTTCAGGAAATGTTTTTTTTTTACAATATTAAAACATTATTTAGACCAGAGCTGTTCAATTTCGATTACGATTAGTAATCAATTAGATTACATTTTAAAAAGAATTGTAATGATTATATAATTGCCTTCAAAAGAATTGCTGATAAATAATTGATTACGATTACTCATAATCGAAAAGTAATCTGAGTTAATTAAAATTACTAAAAAATAATCAAAAAGAATCAAAGGTAATCAAAAAGTAATCCGACTACTTTTAAAGATTTCTTTTGATTATTAATAAATATTCAAAAAGAATCAAAAGTAATCCTTAGAAGTAATCGGATTATTTTTTGATTACTTTTGATTCTTTTTGATTATTTTTAGTAATTTTAAGTAATTCAGATTACTTTTCCATTATTAGTAATCGTAATCAATTAGTAATCGTGCGAAAATGAATATAATCGTAATTTAATCATTACTTCACCTTTAAAAAAAAAGTAATAAAATTAGTAATCATTGCGATTACTAATCATTACTTAAAAGCTATGATTTAGACACAAAAATTAAAGTTTTCAGGATAAGGATTTTTTATAATATTCAAACATGATTTACATATGTACATATTTACACAAATTGCCGGTTACGAAAAAATTTTATAGCTTGGCCCAGCTGCAGCAAATGGCGTGATAATAATTGAAGTCTCACGCTCAGTTCACCAAATTTAAGGGCGACCGATGGATGGGACAACAAATAATAATCGAAGGAACCTTCAACACAATCTTTGTACATACATATTTATAATTGAATTAAAAAAAACACTAATTAATTTCCTTAAAATTTTCCAACAAATAATAATAATAAGATATTTTTAACACGCACACACATTTTCACATTGTGAAAAACCCCCGTCTTCAAAAATTAATCTTATTTATTATAGTCGTATTTTACTTAAAAAGTAATAAAATTCCCATCAATTGTCCCTCCATCACCGAAATTTCTTTATGTACATAAAATATAAATGGTTTTAATTAAAAATAATAATGTCATGATGCATTAAAATTCAAGTATGTTGTAAAATTATCTCTGGCAAAAAGAATTTTAAAGCTCCCTTAACAAAAAAAAAAAAAAAAAAAGAAAAAGAAAATAGAAAATAGCTTTACGTAATGCATAGAAACAAGAGCAGATGAAAACACACATGATGCATAATAGCAACTACTATTACTACTACATATTTATGTATATATGTATATATATGTATACGTATGTACATATATATGTTGCATAGTTTTCAAATCTTCATAATAAGATTCATTTACCTAAAGAATTTTTAATACCAAAAAAAAAGCACAGGAGAATGTATTAAATCTGATACGACACAAAGGAGGGGAAAAACTACTCACTAAAATTGTAAAATTTAATACACGCATACATATGCATATACAGAGTTATATACATATACATACATACGCACTACACATGAAGCATAATAAGAATAAAAATAATGAATAAGCAGCCCCTCCCAGGTAAGACCTTAAATAAGGGCACAAGTCTGGCATATGAGTTCTATGAAGGCCTCCTTATTGAAGGTCCACTTCAATCAAAAAAATTGTGGAATTAGAAGAAATAAAATAGAAAAAATTTCCACATAAATTTTAATATGAATATGCCTAAATACATATATGTACTATATACTCGTATATACATATATAAAAAAGAAATTAATTTAAAAAAAAACTAGCGTATTTCCCGCTACTTTGTCAGCTGGTATTTTAAATGTGCTAGCCAACTTCTTTTGTTGTTAAAGTTATATCAGAACATTTTTGCTCTATTTTCTATAAAGTACTAAATTACATGGGTTTGATCATAGGCTTGTGTCAAAAACGACCGACTGAATGAGTTCGACCCAAGTCTAGTTTGTGTCAAAAATTAACTGGTGAACGAGTTCGAACCAACTCTACTCATTTGGCAACCTTTTTTCGGAGTCGTACCAGAGAACGACAAAAGTATAGTTTTAAGTAATCTTTGAGTATTATCCGTCAAACAACTATGAATGCGTACAGCTAAAAATAAAACACGCTGATATGCAAACACACGCATTAGTTTTAAACCGAATACGTGTAACTATAAACATCCAACAAGTAG
This sequence comes from Tachina lurida, assembly GCA_944452675.1. Lineage (NCBI taxonomy): Eukaryota > Metazoa > Arthropoda > Insecta > Diptera > Tachinidae > Tachina > Tachina lurida. Next base: position 127,600,871 of record OX101754.1, read on the forward strand.
GTTTATACACACAAGTATGTTTTTAAATAACGCAGCACAAGCAACTATAACTAAAATTTAATGACTGTAAGAGCTACAATCATACGTATGAGTATAAAATACTCTGACTATTAATCGGTTACACATACGTATATACAGGGCTATTTTATTTACACACACACACACACACACACAAAGCATGTTTTCAAACAGCCACACACACACCCACAAATGTATATGTACGGTGGTGAATGATGAATAAATATCCCAAGTATTATGCGTATATTTTTTGTCCGATTAAACATACTCGTAACGAAAGTATGAGAAAGAGAGAAAGAGAGAAAGAGAGAGTCAATTAGTTTGATACGTATTTTTTTAGTTGTAGAGTATTTTAAAATATTAAAATTTTTTTTTTTGTTTTAAATGTAAGTGTGCAACAAGTCGAATGATGTCGACATCGTGGGATTGACCTAAGACTATTTACTTATGTATATTTTTTTGAGTGCTCATTCTCTGGGTCATGCGGGAATCAGTGATGCCAAATGTGCTCCAATTGGGCAAATTGTGACACTTTTAGATGTTTGGTGGCCCTGTGGTGTTCTCTAGGCTATTTTGGCCATTTCAGCTCAGAACTCCACTATCCTGCAAAAAATTAAAAAATATAATAATGGGACTTCGGAATTAAGCGCTTTTGGTGGAATCAATTCCCTGCTGGATTACCTACTTCATGATTTTAACAAGGCTTCATCTATTAAAACTAAAAGAACTGTTGGGCTAAGAACTTAGAGATTATATACAATAAAATTATAATTCCATACGAAGTATGTTGTTTTTTTTAACTAAAATTTTATTTTTTAAATTTTAAAAATTTTAATTTTCGTAGCTATTTTTTGTTTGTGTTATAAATGAAAAAAATTAATTATATTACTATCACATACTTTTATTGTCATTTAAATAAAGAGATTATAATCAAATATATTAAAAAAATTTTGGACCAATCAAAGGTAATTTGGCCCTAAACCAAAAATCTCAAAATCCATCACTGACGTGAATTGTTGGAAATTTCAATTAAAACATACTCGTAGTTTATAAACAAAAGTTTATAAGCAAATTTTTATAAGCAATATTTATAGAATATAAATTACCAATTATACGTACGGCCTACGACTCCAACAAAAGGTTGTAAATTGAGCAATAGATTTAAATAACAAAATAATATAAAGTGCCAAATTGTCGACATCGTATTTTTATTATAAAAATCTGACAAATTTAAATTAAAAAAATATGTTGCCGACAATTTGTCACTCATTATTTTGTTTTTATTATTAAAAAGAAAATAAAGCATGCTATAAATTCGTTTTCTATCTGCAGTACTGTAACAAATAATTCAAAAAGGGGTTTCTTTCATACTCGAATGTATGCCTGCATATCCGTACACACTGACACATACACATACATAAATATGGATTCATGCCGACATGCATACATACAACAATACATAGGTATGTATGTACGTATATCATTACCTTAATATAGAAAAGCCTTAACTTCCTTATTTATTATATTTCGATAGAAGAACATTTAATGTATAGAAAAATGCAAAAATCTCGATTTCCAAATAAATAATGAGTTAGGGCTTTTCTATATTAAGGTATATATAGTTTAAATTGGGAAAGTGTAAGTATATTTCCAAAAAAAAAGCTATAAAACAAGAGATTTTCTTTTATTTTTTTTTTTCATCTTTTTGCAAAAACTTACTAAGAGGAGATAGTTAATAGCTTGTGTAAAGGGTATAAGCAAAAGATTTATTTCATAAAAAAAAAACACACACACACATACACTAAATTAAAAATACAACAAAATAAAGTTCAACACGCAACATTTGTATGTACACTTAAACCTAGAGACAGGAGAGGAAAATACCTGGAATCAACTGCAGTGATTTCCAAATTGCAGTAAACGTATCAGACAGACCTCCTTTCTTCCTTTCATTATTCAGACATCTATAATCAGAGTCATGCTGTTGGTTTGTCTCACCAACGGAAACATCTTGTTAAGCCAAAAAGATTAAGAAGAGTGTTGGTTGCATAGTACTAAAAAACTACTAAACATACACAAAAAATCTGTTTTTAAATGAATACAAAAGCTCATTTACAAATGATAAATTAGATATACAACAAAACATGCATACACACATAAGATTTCCCAGCAAAAGAAAAAAAAGCCAGACAGACGGTCTAATGGCAAGACAGACATGAAGGTAAATAAATATAAATAGAGCTACTTAGAGCATCCTTATTGAGCGAATGGTAGCTATATGCCAATGAAAACTTGCTACAAGCAAATTACATGTTTTCAGATTAATGCGAATCTATGTATGTAAGTGCATGAGTGAATTTGTGTGCGTGCTCATAAAAATATGCAACGAAAACAAGAGTTGATTTCTAAAATGTTGAAATTAAAGAAACTCTCACACTCACATATTTAAATAAAAATATTTTCTTGCACAGGGTGTCTCAAAACAAAGTTTATATTGATGAATGAATGTGTCGAGTATCGGCGTATTTTTTTGTCCGATTATATATCCATAGCCTGAGTATAAATATACTCAGACTGCAAGTATGAGAGAGAAGCAATGCTTTTGATACGCATTTGCCTTTTTATTTTTACTTGCAGCGTATTTTAGTTTTTTGCATAAACTCTACCCCGTTTATGCTCTTACATATATGTATGTTGGAATCGTCTATAGTCCTAGTTACTTGAGACAAAATATGTGAGCGTACGAATTGTTTGCGCTACAATTATGATTATATGCAATTCCTAAAATTAATGCCCTAATTCAGTGAGAAGACGTTAGGACGTTTTTGTTCGAAAATTTTTTTGAGTTCTTGTTTTGGAATTCTCTAAATTATTTTCTTCAAAAATGGTTGTTGTCTTTGATAATGAAAATAAAAATATTATAATCATGTTTTTAAAACATAAAAATTAAATTAAATTATAGGATAGTTTCAAAAATATATGAAAACTTTTTTGTTTTAGATATGATGTTTGAAACAAAATCATAAAGCAACTACACGAACCTTTTAGCATAGACAATATAGACCTGCGTAAATAGTCTTGAAATGTAAATACGTCTTGTTTTTTAAATATATTCTCGTGGCTGTAGAATGCTGAACCAATAATAAATGCTGTCGCATTATAAGCAAAGCACCAAAGATGCATTTGTGTGCGTGTATATGAGTGCTAACAAGCAATGTCGTCAAGACTTCTTGTTATGAACAAACAGTCACCAAAGTAGTGTTGATACGTGTATGCTTGTTATTTTCCATATTGTACGTTTGAGTGTGTGTGTAAGATGTAGATGGTAAGCTATTATGTGTTTAAGGGAGGTTTTTTTTAAGCAAGCGCACACAAGTAATGTAAATGCATGTGAACGTTTGTTTGTGTGCAGAAAAATAGAAGAGCATACACAAAACGTGTGTGTGTATGTACATGCATGACGCTTGTATACGCGCCCATGCGTAGAAAGAAGCAAGCATCACAAATTTTTCAGTCACGAAGTATTTTCTTCTTTGCTCCTATACTTGCAATAACTGAAACAAATTCTAGCAAACAGTGTTGCTTAGCGTTTGTTTTAGAAGACTTCGCTGTAGTAAAGCATTTGAAAAATACCTCATGTCTTGAAAGTTCTTATAAATGGTCTTGTGCAGGACTTTAATAGACAATACATAATAATTGTTTTAGGCAAAATTTACAGTCATTAGTTAAGTAATATCGGCTCTTTGTTTACCATTAGTTAAACCGGCAAATGTCATTGGTTAACAAATAGTTAGACAACAGCTGATTCGTTGTAAACTTTATTAGTATTGTTGTATTGTGAAAATTTGTATGCACATTTCACACATACATTATCAAGCATCTTCTTTTTATTTAGCTCTAACACATTCTTTTTATTTTATTTTCTATTATAACTTGATTTTTCCGAACCAATTTCAGCACTAATCCAATATCTTTAACGGTAAAGTTAGACGAGCGATCATTGTTTTTATCCATTTTTAAGAAATAATATAACAAATGTAAACAAAAACCATATGCTATAGCAGAGCTGCCAATAGTGAAACTTAATTGTTTGATAGGGTTACCATTCTTTGCTCATCTTAAGAACTTTAGTTAAACAATGCCCTGTGAATATGAAGTATTAGTTAAACAATAGTTATCATTTTAGTATACTAATAATTAACTAATGACTGTAAATTTAGCCCTTAAAGAATCAGACAAGACGAATCGTCGAACAGAATTAGGGCGTAAGACTATTTACTTATGTATATTTTTATTGAGTACTCATTGGTCTGTATCACTTAATTGATACGCCAAGCATCATACCTCTTATTCAAAAACTTTGAACAGATCTGCGCGCAGCATTTTGAAAAGTCAAAATCGGTGCAACTAAGATGAAGTAGAAATCATTGGATTTGAAATAGGTATCTTGACATTGACAGCTTTTCTGCTGACCAATCATAAAATACATTAACTTACAAATGTGAAAATATTCTAAAAAAAATAAACAATGTTTATTGTAAAGTTACAACAGTGTTGGGCAAAAGTGTACATAGACTACATCATCAAGGACGGTAAAACACGTTAACAAGCCTGTTTGTGACGATCCTAACCTTTGAGTTGAGGAAGTTTAGGCTGATAGGTTGCTGAGAAGAGAAAACAAGTTTCAGCTCACTTGGGCCAATTGTGTTACCTGGCAGTATGCAAGGGATAGGCATAGATAGAGGAAAGATAAGTTTAATTTATTTTTTATTTTCGTTTATACATTTCTGCTATAGTTTTTGTTTTGTTAATTTGTATACTATAGTTGCGGTACCTCTTTTCAGCCGATAATTCATTGCTAAGGAAGCCACTGCGATATGCACTAAAGGCACTATCCTTCACAATCATGCGAGTTTTCAGAAAATACAACCCTCTAGTTTGATTCAGTAACTTTTAACGATCCCACAATCGTAATTTTTGTCTATACATTTTGTCGCTTGAAATAACGATTATTTGATCCTGTAACTTCTTTTTAACGATAGTATTAACAGCACGTAAATTATTGTCGCTTAAATAACGACTCAGCTGAAATTAACCTACAGCGAATATCGTTACAAATGTTACTGAATAGTAAATTCGATAAATTTGCCTTATAATTATTTTAACGATGCGATTATCGTTAAAAAATAAAGTTACTGAGTCGCACTACTGGTATGATTTCGTTTATGGAAATTTTCAAAAGACAACAATAATTTGTTAGATTAGAGTTGCATTTTTTTCAAAAGTCGTGCGATTGTATACTATAGTGAGTCTTAGCTTTAAGGCATATCACAAAATTTAATAATGTTGATATGACTGATTCGGGCCATGTTTCGAAATAGGGCTCTCTCTCGAAGACCTTCATTTGCTCCGTAGTCAGCGCATAAGTACTTCACCCCACAGTACACACTTTCAATTAGGGAGCGCTCAAGTGCTTAAAATTTGCATACAGAAATGCCTAAGGCTGCATGCCTACAATATTCAATTGTTGCAAGAATTAAAACCAAAGGATGTCAATTAGAGTCTTGACATCTCTGGAAACTTTATGTCCAGAAGAGGTGACATAAATTAATCTCCACTTAAACATGATTTAATCTCTATAGACATTTTTCCATGAGGTTATCTTAAAAAAAGGACTTGCTTGGCGCTTTTAAATGAACTATGCGTCATGAAATGGCAGCCATCACGGAGTCCGCCTGCCGATGCAGCATAAGAAATTTTCTATTCGTTTCGTTGCCGCCAAAGCCAGGATTCACAATTACACATTATTGCTTTGATAAATTTCTGAATCGTGTATCTGCTTAATTATTGTTTAATAGGACATTTACATCCCGAAGTCTGGCACTTATGAAATTTCGAGCTAAATCTAATTGCTTTTTAATACACAGAGAAAAAACTGCTTCATAGAATAAAGAGGATTTTCTCTATGAACCGTTTTTAGGCTAAGGGTTATGCCAGCAGAAAGAAACGAAGATTTTTCATAGAGATTCCTTATTGTTTTTATGTGGTAAATCTTATTGATTTTATCAAAAAGAAAACCACATGAAATCAAGAAGAAATCTTATTATTCGCAACTTTTTTTACTCAATTTCCGTTATTTTTGGCACAAAAAAAAACAATACATAGAGAAAAACTTCTTGATTCTATTAGGTTTTCTTATAAATTGTAAACTATAGGGATTTCTTATTGATTTTATTAGGTTGCCTTATTGATTTTTCAATAAGGTTTTCTTCTGTATTTTAGTAGGTTCCTATATGAGTATTGATTTTTTAATAAGGAAATCTTCTTGATTTTATGAGGTGTCTTGTTATTTCATATCTATAAATAGACATAGAGAATATGATCTTTTTCATTTTTGTATAAGAATGTTTCCACAATAATTTCAATGTTTATTCAAGCTGCTTGTTAGCATATTGGGTAGAGTGCTTGTCTTTCAGGTAGAAGTTTGCTGGTTCAATACTTGGTGAGTAAGTTAGTTAAGAATATAACTTAATGTGTATGTATGTATGTATGTATGTATAAATAAATAACATATACAACATACTACATACATACATACATATGTATATGGTATAGAATTTAAATGAATATACATAAGTACAGAGAATAAAGACGCATTTTTTTTTATTTTTTTATTGAAAAAATCAATAAGATAACCTCATAAAAACTACAAGATTTCTTCTTGATTTTTTCAAAAAGGTTTTCTCTATGAAATTAATAAGATTTCCTTATTGAAAAAAAACCATAGAGATTTCTTATTAATTTTGTTCTATTTTATGAGGTATTTAGTAGGCAATGTTTTCTCTGTGTAGATTCCCCATACAAAACGAAATCTATTTTATCAGTAGATTTATACGAAATCTACTCAAACTCTAATATTTTTATTATTTCTTTTTTTACTGCACTGTACAACATATTTATATAAAAGGTGAGGGAATTAGCTAAGCTCTACAAAATTGTTCTATTGAAGGTGTGTGAATGAGCTAAGTCGGCTTTATTTGGTTTAAAAATTTTAGACAAAAGGACTTTGTCTTGGTTAGGAAATTTTGAAAAATGCCACAAAAAAAAGCTTAGTATAAGCGATATATATTTCCATAAAGATTTCAAATCAAATCTGCTAGATTTCGAGATAATGTAAATGCAGTATAATAGATTCACAAAAAGGAAACTTTCTCTTGGGATACCCTGTATAATATTATCAATTACATACCTGTTTACATTTCATTTAAATAGTAAATTACTTTGAAGTAAAATTTCAAAGTTATTTAAATTGTATGTTGCTATTTATGAAAATTCCAGGAAAAATTAAAAATTTTTAAAAAGAAACGTGTTATTTTATGGCAAAAAAATTTAATATTTAACTTTTTTATTAATACAGTGCAGCAATCCAAAGAAGGAAGAGCAACGGTAGGGCTGATATCAGAAATATGATGAGCTACAAATTTAATGCACTGTTCTGAAAAAAAAACACTTGTCGGTAAATAATTTAATTAATGCTACATAAGTTGTAGGTTCATCTAACCAATTTTAGTTGTAAACTTCACAGTAACTGGTAACCTAACATACTAAAACAAATTTTTAGAGCTATGCTCTTTATGGCACTTATAGTGAGGATTTATTAGCAAAAAAGAAATCCATATAGACAACACTGAACCACCACCAAATAAATTTCAAATTAAAATAGAATATAGAATTAATTTTTATATGTCTTTATAGAAATAACAAGCTAATAATTATTTCGATTTCGAAGAGAAATTCTTGAGTACTTCATGAGAGTGGGTTTTCATAATGGTGATTAATTTTCTCTTAAATACACCTGAGCATGCACATGCGTGGCTTATTAAAACAAGGTCAAGCATGATTACATAATTTTCATTACGATCATACGTGAAAGATCGTAAGGGAAAAGTTAGCCACCATTGATTGCATCTCTTAAAACACTTCAGAGCTTTTTATACTCCCCAAACATTCTAAATTTCTTACTGGTCATATCTTAAGATCTGTATCACGCACTTCCTTTGCAACTGCAACTGCAACAGCAAGACTCTTTGTATTGCAAATACAAAAACTCCCTCAACACTTAAGAACTTTCATAAATGCTGTAACAATTTGAATTTTTATATTATTGTTTTTTTTCATTCACTCAAGCGTATGGAATCCTTTTTTGAAATAGTACTAGTAGTACATAATTAAAAATTTTATTTATGACAGCCATTTGAAAAACAAAACAAACTAAACTCTTGAAAAAGAGAGAAAAAACAATTGCAGGGAGGGGTATTTGCAAATATGCAAAGAATTTTACAATTTGCAAACAAATTATAAGATTTTTCTATTTTGTTTCTTTTTTTTTTTAATTGTTGACTTAAGGCTTAATATACAGGTTAACATCAACAACAAAAATCTGAGAAGTACGATAACAACGTTGCCTTTATATTTAAATTAAAATAAGCAAATGATTATACATGCGAAGGCATGTTAAATAGAATTTTATTTTATAAAAATTAAACAAACCTGTTGTAATTCTTTTATACGAAGTGGAGGTGTTATTTGCTAAAAAAAAACATACGACTTTACTTTGTTTGGCTTTAGCCTTTTTTTAACGTTTGTAGCTACGAGGGTAGCTACAGGTACATACAGAGCTTTTCCTTCAATAAAGTCATAATTAAAAAGAAAACTTTTTTTTGCAGAAAATGAGTTTGAAGTTTTGAATTTATTAAGAACTTAAGGTCCTGATGCATTATCCTACAAAGTCCAAGATTTACAAAAATACAACCCTGGTATGATGAAGTCTATGAAAATTTTAAAACGACAATAATAATTCATCAGATCAGACAACAATGATCGCTCTTATTTTGCAAAGAACAAATTTAGGAGCTTTCAAAGTTGTTTACCTCAAAGCAAATATCACAGTATGTGTGTTTTGACGTAGCTGCTGTAAAGAGTTGAGTATATAAAATATTTGCATGAAACAATATGAAGAATGATGTGACGCTTAATTCTGCATTATTAGCTAAAACAAAATCCGTTTTATGACTTATTACTCTATTGCAGCAAAAGCTCGATATTTGTATTTTAACAGTAAAACTGAGCACACACGAGGCAACTGTTAGAGTAGCAAATTGAAGCCACTATTGTAATGTAACCATTGCTCAAGTTCAGCACTTTGTGTCTCCCTCTGTATTAGGGAATGACAAAAGTTTACTTTAAAAAAATTAAAATAAAAAAATTTAATCTACAATCATATGCATGACTGACTATTACTCGGCTATACATGCGTATATACAGGGGTATTTTATTTACACACATACACACATAAATCATGTTTTCAACCAGCCACACACACACCCTCACATTTTCTAGTACATTTTATATACACATATGTATCTATACGGTGATGAATGATAAATACATATCCCAAGTATTATGCCTATATTTTTTTTTTTGTCCGATTAAATATTCATAGCCTGAGTATAAAAATACTCAGACTGAAAATATGAGAGGGAGTCAATGCGTTTAATACGAATGTGCCGTTTTACCCGACTGCGAAGATGGGTTATGCTTATTTTTATTTGTAGCGAATTTTAGTTTTTTGCATAAATGAAGTAGAAATGCTATTGTATGTTGGAATCGGCCATAGTCCTAGTTGCTTGAGAGAAAATGCGTGAGCGTACAAAGTTACTAAAATGAAGACTATTATTAATTATGTATATTTCTTTTGAGTACTCATTGTCATTCTGTGCTTTGTAAACAAGCAGCCTACTTCTTGCGCGCCTATTAAATTTTGCATACAATCGAACATCTGGAAACGAGTTTGGAATGCAAAAAATATTGCAATGGATTGATGCTATTTTATTAAAGAAAACAATTGTTCGCTTATTTTGTAGTTGATGATCGGGAACGAAAAAAAACGTATTTAAACCAATAAATCATTAAAGTATTTAAACCATCTTTAAACTGCCAATACAACCCAATGTACTTGAAGATGAATTTTTAAATGTATAATCCTAGACAAAAACTGTAGTGCTTAACAAAGCTCTGTTACCAAAACAAAAAACAGACCCCTGTTAAATAATAAAAATTGTTTTTTTCTCACAAAATGGAATTTTTATCCGATTTTTTAAGCAAAATGGACCAGAAGAAGGTTGAAACGGAGTTCCTTCTCTATGGCCTCTTAATTTAAATATAACATTTTATAATTTTATAATGACACGGAAAGTCCATGTCTTAGCCCACAGCCGTTATATGGAGTTTTATCACACGTCTCTGAAAATCATTAAAATATTTAGCGTGAGCTGAAATGCAAAAATTTCGTTATTACACTACTTTTTTAAATGTTATAGGAGAGAGAAAAACTGAAAAAAAAATTATTTAAGTGACTGAAATTCTTTTCTTATTTTCATTTTTAATTCAGCTGGTTTTTGTGATACACATACATAACGTTATCTTAATATAGAAAGGCCCTAACTCACTATTTTTTTGGAAATCGAGATTTTTACATTTTTCGATTCAGTCGACTCTATTTCAAAAAAAAAAATAATGAGTTAAGGCCTTTCCATACAAAGGTAACGATATGTAGGTTTGGAAATCTGTGGGAACATGCATTTCGATGCAATACCCAATAATTAATTAAAAATGTGATTTTAAATTTGTTTGTTAGTTACGTGGTTTTACAGTTTAGCTGACGTTGTGGTGTTGCAGTTGAATTTTAAACTTTATCATCATATAACTCGTATAAATAATATTAAAAAACGCTGTTTTATTACTTATTTAAGTGCATTTAAAAATCATCACTTGAAGAAATTTCATAAACATGAATGAATAAGAAGCAAAATAAGTATAAAAATATGTATGTAAATACTTTATTATATTTATTTCAATGTCTTTTCAGCACATTTCTGACACATTCCTAGTTTCACGTTAAGTTGAATGTGTGTATGTATGTATGTGTTGATTTCTATTCTTATTCAAATTTGCATATGTCAAATAAATGCATTGAAATACTTCAAGACAAGTTCTGCAATGCATTTTATTACGTTATAAATCCCAATAAACCACACGAGAATTTATGAAAGCAAATGACTAACTGAGTATTCGTGTTTTAAATTATTGTGAGGCCTCGACAGCCACAGGTGCTTCTGTAAAATGCTCAACACGAATGTTTTGAAAATTTCCAAAAAAAATTTACATAATAATAGGAAAAAACATAAGAGCAATATACATATAATTACAAGGGCTTCGAGATATTATTTTTAATCGACTCTAAAAAAGGAGGAGGTTATCAATTCGTCTGTATTTTTTTGCACATTGTTAGACCGATTTGTTGTTGCAGACAACCAGGGCTTTTAGTTAAAACAAACAAGCTAAATGTTTAGTGCTTATGATGCAAAATGATGTTGCATTGCAAAATAGCGAATTCTGTTACTGTAAATTGCTACAGTTTGCAACTATTTTGAATGATGAATGATGGCTAATTCAACCAATTTTGGTTGTTAGTTTACTACCATACTAGCCCTCAACTTGCTTATGGGCAAATATAGTGTCAGACTATGTTGGGTTCCTGGCCAAGGGAATGTAATTGCCGATGAGCTGGCAAGAATATGTTCGGCGTACGATGTGGAAATGTGTGATAGATTATTAAAATTATCGATAGGTCATTACTACAGGGAGCTCAGTAATTGGGTAGACAGCAGAACCAACAGTTGATGGCGAAGTAAGAAGAATTGTAGTCTCGAGGGTTATGTGCCCAAAACTTGACTCAGGAAGATCCAAAATGCTACTGCATATGAATAGGAAGGTGATGCGCTTTGACTGGTCACTGCTCGGTCAGAGCAAGAACCAGAATTTGGGAAACGGGCACTCCAGATTTCTGTAGGATGTGTGGAGGAATGGAGAGGAACCAGAAAGCATTGAACAGACGTTTCCATGAGAGCATTAGTGATATCGGGACATATAAACTGGAGTATATCCAGGGCTTCATAATGGGAATTCAGTGGCTTAATAACGGATACTAGGGGCATTTCTGGGTATAAATGGGAAGTAAACATTACTATTAACGGGCAATATAAATGACTCACAATGGACCCAACTGGGTCTCCGAGTGGAGGTGTGTTTTAGCACCAACCTTCCTAACCTAACCTAACCCTATTATGAGTAAAGCTTTGGAAAGCGAAACAACACCTGTATTTGCGGAGGGCTGTACGAATTATCGCCCAAGATACTATCGCCCGAAAACAAAAATGTTGCATCGCCCAAAAATTGTTGTAAAAAAAATTTGGTTATTGTTCATCGAATTTGGGCAGCTCAGCATTTTTAAATATTTGGGTATTTGTTCATAATGAATACATATTTGCCAAATTTCCGCAAAATGTTAAAAAAACCCAAAAAAAAATTTTGGGCGATAGTTGACAGTTCTGCAAGCTACGTATACAATTATACAAATAGCCTTAAAAATTAACTACTTCCTCTATTAAAATTATATAAAGTTTACACAGTGTCCATCTAAAACATAATTTTAAATACGATTATGTTTAAAAATTATACCGATAAATACCTAAATATCCTTGTTTACTGGGTTATGAAATAATATTAGTAAAATCCATGCAAATGTATGTGCAATAATTTACATGTATTTGTAAAATTGAAAAGATGCAGCAACAACAACATCCATCATAAGTTTAAGATAAAGAAAAAAAATATCCGCATTTCTCTTGATATGCATGAAAGAATTGCAAAGTAAGGAAGCCAGAATCTTGAATAAGAGCAAAAAAAACAAGAACTTGAAAATTGAAGAACACATAAAATAAAAACTAAAAAGAATAATATTAAAAAGTAAGTATCGTAAAAGTTGCAACTTTTTCGCACGCTATTGCACACAGCCTAACAAAAAAAAACACATGAAATACGAGGGGTGGTCTGAAATTTTATATTCTAAGCTGCATAAATCAAATATTTTTAGAATCAACAATATTTCCAATCGATGGTAAAGCCTTACTTCAATTCACTAATGGTACGTTTCTACAATATAGACCAATGCGACCGCCGTCGTCGTACCGACTTTCATAAAATAATGTTTTTCCCCACGCTTCAAATAAGCTACTGATTGTTTAATATAAAAAATAAAATAAAAATTTTAAATCCACACAAAAGTGTTAATGTGTATACACCACATCCATTGCATCCACAATACATGCAAAAAAAGGAATCACCATTATGTGGTTGTGTGCTTTAATGCCACCGTAGAGAACATTGACAATAAAATATACACACTCTTTTTTGTGTGCTGCACTGTTTTATGTTCGAAAATGAAACCATTTTGTATTTTTGTCTCCCATTTTGTAAACTTATTGGAGTAGATCTTTTGGACAACAACATATTTTGCTGCAGTGCAAGCCAGCAACAAACTCAAAATATGTATTGCAAGGCAAAAAAAAATGCACTTGTAAAAAAGAAAACAGCAAACAAACCAAACAAAAAAAAAAGACGGTATAAGTATTAATAACAAGGATACTTGGAGCAGCTGATGCTGTAACAACTCATCTACGGATTTTAAAAACATTTTCATATGGCCTCAAGGAGTTATGGAAATGAGGAGTGTAAGGCAAAGTAAATAACAAGCAGCAGCATGCAGACAACTTGCACTTTTCATAATTACGTGTATGCAGGTGTGTATGTGTGTATGCATGTGAGATGTTGTACATATGTACATACATATATAGCATCCTGTTGTCTAAAATGAAGCTCAACCATAACTATATAAATATTTTCTGAGATTTTGCTTTATTATAGCAATTCGTGCGCTTTAATATAAAAGCTCATGTCTGCAATGCAATTCATCTACGTCAGTTTTTGGTTAAACTCCTGGTAGGGTACTTGGTGTTTCTGTTAAACATATAAATTTATCTTGCATCTGTTAATTCATCTACTGCTGTGCCAGAAAAACACTTGTCGTACATTAGGGGGTTGAACGAACATACATGAGTATACATATAAATTTACGTGGATTTACTTGTGTACATATTTTACAATGTGTATGAAACATTTAACCGGAAATATTAACCAGCAAAAACAAAATGGTGTCAGACAAAAAATCACTTTTATTAAGTAGTTTTTATTTTTTATTTTTTTATCAACATTATCATTTACATATTTTATGCACCACCTCCTGCTGATAACCTGCAGTTAAGTTTGTTAAAGCTTTTCACGGGAAATCATTAAGTAGTCATAAGGAAATTATTAATTAAGGAGATGTTATCGGATTTAATATGATTACTGTTGATGGAATTTTATATTATAAATAACTCATAAAATTTATACATATAAAATATAAAGCTTGTATAAATGTCGGTCATAGACTCGTGAGCTATTATATCTACTGTAGAGCATGTTGCCTTCGAAATGACATATGAGGTCAAAACTGGCTTGGTTACAAGCGATGTCGCGAGCAAATCGGTTTCGTCTGACACAAATATTCCACAACATGTTCGATGTGTAATAGCTCCTTAAAAGTGTGTCATTGGGTAGTATGAATAAAAAAAGTATTTGCTTTTTACTTAAAAATTTGTTTCAAAACCCCAAATATGTGTGTGTTTTTTTTTGTTTTTTTTAAACAAATTTTTAAGTAAAAAGCAAATACTTTTTTTTAGTCATACTACCCATTATGTTTAAGTACAGAAACTAAAAGTTTTTTTTATAAAAAATATAAGAGAAAAAAATTAATTTTTTCACTGGGCATGCAGATAAATATTTTTCTGATAAAACGGAGCCATCTTTCATTCAAATAAATGCACAACTTCTCATTTTAACTGTGGTTTTTAGAGCAGAGACAAAAAGGCCCGCCCCAACAATTGAATAAAAAATAACTTCGTCATTTATCGACCAACTTTCAAAATGCTTTTTACTTATGGAAGAGGTCCACTAAATTTTTTTTTGATGTTGGGAAGGGGAGAAGGGGACTGAATGTGCCGGAAAAAAATGGATTATAAAATTGCTTTGTAGTTTGTGGACCAATTTTCAAAATTCGTTTTGCATATGGAAAAGTTCAATAATCAACATGTTTTTTTTTTATTTCTTACTTTACCATTGCTACATACATTGGCTGACTTTGTTTCAGCTTCAAATTGTAGTTGTAAGAGTATGTAAAAGAAAATAAATGTAAATAACAATTATTAGTGCGTTTAAAAAATTTTAAACTTAAGTTTTAACAATTCCCATAAGAACACTAATTATTAACTTGACTGCACCCCGGTCAAAAAATACTTGTGTGGCAACACTCTATTCTTTAATAGCTGTTGTTGTTATTTACATTTATTTTCTTTTACATACTCTTACCAAGGCGAATTCAGTATCAGGTGACCTTATCAGCCCGGCTGATTATCAGCTGTTGCTACCAAATTGAGCATTTTGAACCAAAACGTCAAAATTTGCTTAGAAATCTTCTGCCAGATTGGTTTTGTAGCATAGCAAACTACGTGTTGTTTTTTGTGTTGTAAAATTGTTGTAGGGAAGAGTTCACCTGATACTGAAATCGCCTTGACTCTTACAACTACAATTTGAAGCTGAAAGAAAGTCAGCCAATGTAGCAATGGTTGTCTCAACTTTGTTATTTGTTGTTAGGCTTTTCAATTGTTTAAATGAAAGTTTATAACATAATAACGCTAGTTGTTCTAATAAATTTGGGTAAAAGTTCCCTGATGATCTGCATTAGCAACAGTGAAATGCGCATAGGATCCACCTAAACCCCTCAATAATCAATAACAATGTATTTTTAAAAAAATATTTTACTTAATAAGTAAAATAATAATTTGGGATTATTAGTGCGTTTAAAAAATTTTAAACTATAATTTTTTTTGTTTATTTTTCGCTTTTTTCTCGTTTTGGCGATTTGATTTTTTTTTTAATTTGGCGATTTTTTTCATTTTTGTGATTTTTGCATTTTGGCGATTTTTCCGGTTTTTCGTGATTTATTTTCGTTTTGGAAATTTTTTAATTTGGTGATTTTTTTCGTTTAGGCAATTTTTTTTTTGTTTTGGCGATTTTTTTTTTTTTTTGGTTTGGCGATTTTATAATTTTGGGATTTTTTGTTTTACCGTTTTTGAAAATTTCAAGAAGTTTGCTCTTACCGTTTCCAAGATACAGCAAGTTGTCAAATTTACATAGTCAAAATTACATTAACTGATGGTACACCCTTTAATTAAATTTTTTTTAAATTTTAGTGTTAATTGTTGTAGTCTGTAGAAAAATACACTAGCCTTACAAAATTCAAGTGTATATACATACATACATACAATTGTATATTACATGGGACTTTAACATTTTTCGTTGCTCGTTTTGGAACACCCTTTAATTTCCAACTCTAATGTATTTGTTGTTGCAGCGGCCAAAAGTCTACACACTATGTTCAAATTTTATGCCCGTATCTCTTACGGTTCTCGAGAAAATTCCCTGTGACACGACGGACGGACAGACGGACAGCGTAGCGAAAACAATAGGGTTTCTTTTCACCTTTGGTGTACGAAACCTTAAAAGGCAATAAAACGTTAACAAATATATATGTAAGTATTCATACCACAAGTAAATTTAGATGAAAATTTTCAAGAATACTTTATTATTATTGATTTTGTAAGGTTTTTTGTTCCTCCTGTACGTGCGTTTGAATTTAAGGTGGCTTTATATTTACCATTTAAAAAAAAAAGTTTTTAAAAATATAAACACAAAATACTAAATGCATTTTAGAAATGTTTTTTATTATCAAAACATTATTGGCCGTAAGAGAGACCCTTGGGAGCAGGACTTCCAAAAAAGTTATTGCCCTAATGCACAGTACATATATATTGCAGTTCATAAACGAACTAGTTCAGTAAATTGAACGATTCTGACTTTATTATGGTAAACTTTTTTATAGTTCATGGCTTATCGTTATTTTCTTATTTTTGGTAAACGTCAGAATTGATATTAAAATTAACACCAATGTGTAAACATGAATTAAGTATGAAGTCTGACCAATACATATGAGTCAACAAGATTACTTATGACGATTCAAAACTGAAAAATCAGAATTGATCTTTGGTTCAATCATCATGCAGAATAAATAATAAACAAATAAAATACAATAAGTTAAGAACGATGAACTGGGAACGAAGTAAACGAACAATCTGATTCAGTAAAGTGAACTATTTTGCACAGCTCTAATAGGTATATTGCACTTGATCAACTCGAGATTATTAACTCGAAATTTCAAAATTTACACTTTCTGGCAAAAATTGACTTGCAACATTTATGTACATATGTATATCTAGGTATCCACTGTAAAATTTTCCCCTATATTCCGTATATGCACTCTTTTTATCTCAACAGTACGCTGTACCTTTTCGAAATGGATGCAACGTAGTTCAGATTATGTTTTTTATATGGAAAGCAATGCCACACAAAGAAAAATATCTTAAATGACAAACGTTACCACCAGTATACACTATTGCGATGCCACAAAATGCGATGGTGTGTACTCGACATAAGTTTGATGATACTCGTAATTTGTATTTCGGTATAACTTTAAACTGAAAATTTTAAAGGGATTTATTATCCAACATAAACCTATAATTTTTTTTTTCGTGTAGACAGCTATTGGTGCTAAAGCAATTTATGCTATTTTATAGCTATCATAACATGAAATTCTTTTCAGGTATTTAAAAACTATGTACCTACATACCTACTTTTCAGTTCCCCCTAGAAGTAAAACTTAAAATAATAAAAATTTTAAATTTTAAAACCCCCAAATATATATCTAGAAAAGATGTGATATCTTCTAAACGGCTGGACCGTTTTTCTTAAAGCATACTTAGTAACACTCTCGATCAAGTCACCTTTCAAACAGAAAAACCTAAGTCAAAATCGGTCCACGGACAGACACACAGATACACACTACAAACTTATAACACCCCTTTTTTTGCCGGGGGTTAATAAAATAGAAACAAAAAAAGGCAAACACAATTTAAATAAGCCATACATACGTTTGTATATATGTATGTATGTATGTATGTATGTATGTATGTATGTATGTATGTATATAATCTCATCAACACCCCAAAACAATTTTTACATTTATTTTATTCACTGCCTTCTTTTTAACATAAACACAAGCGCCATACCATATAATACTTCATAATTATAAATGACTTAATTAATAATGATCATTTACTCACCTTCACTCACACAACCACGGGAGAGCAAATAAATAAAATCAAATGACGTCAAGTGCAATGAAAGCAGAACAACCACTTGTTTATGCAAAACTTGATCGTGACGTCACATTTTGTTATACACACAAAACACTTGCACTTTTCATTTCTTATAAGAACATTTAAAGGCTTATAACTTTTTCCACACATAATTAATGGCTTTAATTTTTTTACAATTTGATATTATATTGAAATATCTTAAAAATGACACTATTTTTATTAATATTACTGCACTTTTACTACTTTATTTATCAATTCTAAAACCCAATTATACTTTTGCGACCGGACATCTTGAACTAATTACACGAACTAAAGACGATTTATGCATGGCATGGTCAGCGTTGCCGTTGTGACACTAAAGTATAATTTTTGACCCTTTTTCGTGCCAATGCACTATGGTCCCAATACCAAATTTAGCGCGAAAAAAATACTTTTTTTATTTGGTACAAAAGTGAAAATTGTGGATGGTGCACAACGGTATAATTTTTTTTTGTATATTTGCAATGTTATAACTGGCTGGTCTTAAACAGAAGTAATTGCTTAATTTTGTTTTTAATAAGAAACAAGTCGATAATTGTGTGTGGTTTGGAGAGCTTATAATATAAAGCCAAAATATTTTCTGTAATAGGTATTTGTTGATTTTATATATACAATCGAGTTATGTATTTGTTTGATTTTGAATGTCCAGTTCAAGGCGGATTCAGTATCAGGTGACCTCTTCCCTACAACAATTTTACAACACAAAAATTAACATGTAGTTTGCTGTGCTACAAAACCAATCTGTCAGAAGATTTCTAAGCAAATTTTGACAATTTGGTTCAAAATGCTCAATTTGGCATCAACAGCTGATAATCAGCCGGGCTGATAAGGTCACCTGATACTGGATTCGCCTTGGTCCAGTTGATTTATCATTCTGTTTAGAAAAGTATGTGTGAAAATTAAAATGTATTCGTTAATTGCGCAATTGTATCTGTATTAAGATTTGTGTTAGACTTTTAAAAGTGAATTTCACCAGCTTTCGCTCCAATTTTTGTGTCGTCATTATCTATATAATATAATATAACATGTGAATTGTTAAATATTTAAGAAATCAGCTGCCGATATTTGCCTAAACACTTCATATCGAATCTTTAGGATGCAAGTTCTAGCACAAAAAGGGATTTGTTCAATGTTTGGTGTCCTGAAACGGATTGAAAGAAAAAGAACGATGCTGATATATTTTACATTTTCATCAAAAGTGGTATACAAAATGACGAAAAATATTGACTATACAAATAAACTAAAGCAAGCATATCGTAATTTCGTTAGCAAGCTGTCGAAGAAGTGGATGAAATCACATCAAACAAAGAAGGTTTTCGAGTAAACTTATAAATGTTGGTTGGATGATATTTTTCTATTTCCCAGTAAGGCCTCGTCAATTTTTTGGATGAAAACACGATGGATGGACCCTCAACATTGAAATACGGCCGATCTTGCAAACTGTTTTTAGAAGGGGACAAGGATCAAAACAATCAAAATTGAAATCTCTTGTGAACACTTACTCCCCAGAAGAGTTAACATTTGCTGCTGCAAGTACTCTTCATAAGGCAGGCAAACGAGTTGCTGCCGACGTTATTAGAACCATAGATATGAAATGCCACATGTTAATTATTAAAAAAAAAATACGAAATGTCTGAAACCACAATAAAATTATCATTTTGTGTATTTTTTGATTATTTCTTATTTTTTGTGCTTGCAGTGAATATTTACATGTTTTGACTACACAAAACACAGAAATCAATTTATAGTAATGTCAGTGATTATGAATGGAATTTGCACTTTTTATGTCAGTTAGATGTTATATGAAAAGTGCCACATCCATTCAATAGAATTCTCCCATTTGTGGCGTGAGATCGTGCCTTGCTAAGTCATTTGTTTATAAAAATTTGTGTGCTTCTAGCAGTTTTGCCGAATCGCGGGTAATTACCCGAATCAGGTGTAATTTTTATGTGCAAGTGTAGCGCGTGGGTAATTGCTCTCAGGTGTAATTTACGGGTAATTTGAAATTCGTTTGTTTTATATAATAAATCGTGTGTGTTCTGGTTTTCACATCGTTTTCACACGTTTTCTTGCCAGTTCGGATGTTAAAACACATGGTACGCCTTTTAAGTTGAAATTTATGGCGTTTTCTTTTCTAAAAGAAAAGTGTAACATATATGTTACATGTAATTTGGCAACATTTTTAAATGCTCACCTGATTTTTAAGAAGTGTTGCATATTTTGCGTTTACAAAAGAACAATTTTCCAACAAGTTT
Source organism: Tachina lurida (assembly GCA_944452675.1). Taxonomy (NCBI): domain Eukaryota; kingdom Metazoa; phylum Arthropoda; class Insecta; order Diptera; family Tachinidae; genus Tachina; species Tachina lurida. The sequence goes on from OX101754.1 coordinate 127,621,455, forward strand.
CGGCATAAAACAATGACGAACTATAAAATGATTGATTTTTTTCATAGACAATAACAAAAACAGCTGTTAATATAATGCTGCACTCATGCCCCTTTAATGAAAATGAGTGTTGAATATGTAGCATTTTTCTTCTTTTTAAGGGCAACATCATGAGAAAAGAACGCGTTGATTTTTAAAATAATACATACTTTTCAGAAAAGAACACAAGGAAATGTAAAAGGCAGCATAAATGCAGCATATTGCTCAGAAAAGAAAACGCCATTAGAAAATACAAATTAATAGTATGTGTTCTAGCATCCGAATTGAGAAGAACACTATTTGGAAATTGACGATTTTAAACTTTTAGATTTTTTCGTTTTCGATTTCGTTTTCGATTTTCTTTTCACTTGTTAACAGTATTGTGAAAAAAAATACGAATTTCACTTGTTAACAGTGAAAAAATACGAGTTTTTTGCTCAAAATCGAAAACGAGAAAATCTAAAAGTTTGAAATCGCCCATTTCCAAATTGTGTTCTTCTAAATTCGGATGCTATAATACATACTATTAATCTGTATTTTCTAAATTTCAACTTAAACAGGCGTAGCATGTGTTTTAACATCCGAACTCAGATGTAAACATCTAAAAACGATGTGAAAGCCAGAACACACTCGAATACATACATAGGTACATATATAATATAATAAATAAACAAAATAAAATATCATAAATTATCGCCTGATACCGTTGATGCTATTTTATTATTTAAATAAGGTATACAAAAAATAATAATGGGCCTTATTACGGTTCTGGAATTTTTCTATTCGACTTCGAGAGTTTGTACCAGATTAAAGAAAAATGTTGTATATTTCTTTAATCTAGTACAGCAAGTTCAAGTCGAATCTAAAAATTCAAGAACCGTAATAAGGCCCAATAATAAAAAGCAATAAGATATGAGCTAGATTTATAATGAACTACTTATTTTCACATGAAAGTTAGCATTTATTTTCACCAAAAAAAATTATACTTTTAGATAGCAGAATAAAACAAAATTATACAAAACAAGAAAAAATAGTTTTTTTTTATTCGAAATTTATATTACAGATGAATATTCTATAGGAGAGTTTTTTGCCATCGGAAGCTCATTTTGAGAAAATTTGAGTTGACGTATTTTGAATACACGCTCTCGATATGTTGCACTTCAAATCATAAGTAGACCTTAAACAAGATTTTTGAAATGTGTCAAATATTTATTTTAATATTGGGTGTAATTCCTTTGAAATCGCGAAATTTTGGCTCCTACGAGGTGTAATTTTGAATATACATTTTGGTAACACTGGCTTCTAGTTACTTCGAAAAGAGAGTTACGACTTTTTTCGCGCTAAATCTGTCACTGGGACAACGGTGCAATGTCACTGTTTATGGGCACATAGAGACATAATAACCACATTTATTGGTGCATTTCTGCAATTTATGTGCATACAAATGTACATACATACATATGTACGAGTATATTGACAAGTTTGTTGGACAATACTACCACAATAACACATCTGTTTTCTACCTTTGTTTCATACTGACGGATAGAAGAAAACTTTTGGACAATTTAGCTACTATAATTGTCAATAGAATTAGGGTGTAGGCATAAAGACACTTGGTCCAAGTCTGACTGAAGGGAAGCAATTTTAAAATCGCAACGAACACTTTGAATATCCATGAACATTGTGGAAGCATACCTATTCCTTAATTCAAAATAAATAATGTTTGCCGCGCAAATATGATCGGATGTATGTATGTAAGTATTATAAACATTTAAGGATGCACTTACATATGATTCAGCCTCAGCTCACCATGTCACCATCATTTTAAATCCAATTCTTTATAACTTTATTTCCTTTTATAGAATGTTAAAAAATATTTATACCACATGTTTTGCATCTGAACGAATACTCCCACAAATGACTCAATCGATTGATTTAATGATTAAAGGAATTTATTTCTACCTGCCTTCTTTATATGCACGTTATTTGCATACACATAAAAATCTAGTAAATATGTATATGGATATCTATTTTAATATGTATGTATTCATTGCTAAATTTACAACTTACCTTTAAAATTTGTGTTTAATGCTTGAAAGATCGTTTACCAGCACTATTCGTTATTTTCGCAATGATATGGCGAAAATAAACAAACAAAA